>CM066984.1:127761250-128961250 GCA_033977485.1 Hydrangea macrophylla | reverse complement strand
ACGATTGCATAATGTTACATGGTATAGTTAACAAGCGGAGTCGTATGAATTCACTTGGCCCTCTATTTTTAAGGGCCTTCTTCAAATCAGCAAAAAATTGAAATATGTAGTGAGATGGTATAACCGCTACGTTCAATATTTACTGGAAATTCACACTTGTATTTATTCCATTGTCAAATTTCAATTCAATCTGTGAAGAACTTGAAAGCAATATTCTATGATATCCATTATATATTTTATTGCATGGTAAATAATATTCATTACATACATAGACGTATGTTTATTTATTTATTTGTTGGTACAAGATGTATGTTTATTATGTGAACAGTATATCAACCTGCATGGTTATAGGATGGGTGCAAAAAACAAAAGGCTTTAACATTTAAAAAAGTACTTTTGCCAACTATACAAGCTATATAGGTGCAGCTTTGCAGCAGGTTGTGCGTACAAGGTAGCGGAAGGTGTAGTGTGTTTTCTACAGATGTCTTCAGTCAAACCCAAAATTTATAAATATACAGAGGGAGGTATATATGTATAACGTTGGCAGGAGAGAGGTATCTATAAACCCATCTCCTCTTAATCTTTCATCTCTCTCCTTTTTCTTTTAGCCCAACTTCAAACCAACAGAAAGCAAGGTAATTTTTATCACATTTCATTCTGTTAAGGTTTGGAGAGAGCAAAAGAAAAATAGTGGGCTTGCTCTGTTATTTTAAGGCTTTCCCAGAACTATTGGAGTTGATTTTTAATTCTTTTGATTGTGGACAGTGTTATGAGTTGGTGTTTTAATTTCTTTTGATTGTGAACAGTGTTCTCACATGGCCCTAAGAGAAAGAGAGGCAAAAGTAGTCAAACCGCCACCAAGCCCACCACCGGTTGATGAGGTAACATCCCTCATTTTTTTTTCTTTTTTACTATGAACCCAGTAATGTGGTGGTCAGGGCCGGCCCTGGGCACAAGCCGGCAAAGCAACCGCTTTGGGCCCCCAAATTTTTTAATGAATTTGAGGGCCCAATTTCCAAGTCCAATCGTTATACCCTATGGGTATATGTTTACAAACCTAGCCTCTATAAGCCGGCCTTCTACCTCACTAGCTCTCAATTGCTCTTATTCTACAATTGAAGTTCTCTCAATTTATGTGTGCGTGTACAAACGAAGCATATCCCATTTTATAGCCATCCCCTCCCTAATGGGCGCATAGGATGTTCTTGATCCAACGGCATCCAACGAGCCTCCTGAACATTCTTGAGCACTCTTGGGACTCTAACATTCTCCACAAGCTTCCACTAGGTTCTAGAGACTTCTATTCACTCCTAGACCATAACAGCCTTCCACAATCCTCTAAAGCCTTCTAGAACTTTCCACGATCTTGCAGACTTGTCTCCAATCTCCTATACTCCTATGGACTCTTTCGGATCCTTTTAGAAACTCTCTAGGACTTTCAAAACTTCTCGAGATATATCCAGACTACTTCGGACTACTGTAGAACACTCTGTTCCCTTATAGAACGCCCAAGATTTGGCCCTCCAAATTGGTTGTTCGTTACACTGGGCAGACCTAGGCGGGTCTTTTCTAAAATATATATATATATATATATTAAATGCGGTGGTGAGATTGTAATTTAGTAAAATGAGATTGAATTAAATCAAGTGTGTTTTTGGAAAAGATGGAAACTGTGAAGTTGATTTTGTATCGGATGAGGATACAGAAGAAGAGGGTGATGAGTGTACGAGTATGAGTTTGAGTCCGATGGAGAGAAAGTATTCGAGGGATATGGAGAAGAAGAGTTAAAAACTTAGTTTGTTGATAAAGTGATTTTTTTTTTTTTTTTTACATATGAGAATTGTCTCTATATTATTAATTGTCTAAAAATAAATTTTCTGCCTAGGCCCCGCCCAGGCTGCCCTCCACTACCCGTCTACCGCCTAGCGATTTTTAGAACATTGGGCCCACCCAAGCCAAAAGGGTCCAAATCTTACATAAAAATAAAAAATTATGTTAGTTTAGACCAATAACTCAATAGTACTTGAAGAAAAAGAAACACAAAAAAATTCGAACCTGAATTGTAGAGAGTTCACTATCTATCTCTTTTGCTTTTGAACCACCAAGCATCATTACCACGATAGCCCATCACTAAGAACGTGAAAGTTGAAATATCACACAGGTACACCATGAAAGTGTCACACATTCACCATTTTCAATTATCCCCCCTTCCCCGGTGAAAGTTGAAACATCACACAGGCACACCGTGAAATTCCCCTTGTTGTATACTGAATTTTGTTGAAATAAAAAGCAGTAAGTGAAAATTTTATCTTTGCTATGTCATCTATTAATTTTTTTTTCTTAATTAA
Organism: Hydrangea macrophylla; assembly: GCA_033977485.1. NCBI lineage: Eukaryota > Viridiplantae > Streptophyta > Magnoliopsida > Cornales > Hydrangeaceae > Hydrangea > Hydrangea macrophylla. Next base: position 128,958,902 of record CM066984.1, on the reverse strand, counting down.
TGTAAACATATTTTTGAAGATAATTTGATACAATGTAGGTTCCAGAAAATATAAATGTAAAAACAAAATATTTGATTATATATAGGGCCCCATTTTTAGAGTTTGCTTTGGGCCCCGGATAACTCAGGGCCGGCCTTGGTGGTGGTGATGGTGGAGTTGTTTCCATAAATAATGTATAATTAATACTTAATTATTAAACTAGGGTGTTTTGAAACTTAAAGACAGAAATAGAGTAAATCGTTTTTACTAATAACGACTCTATAGAGTCGTCATTACTAAAAATGACTTTAAAAACAAAATCGGTTTTAGTAATACCAATTTTAAGTAAATTGTTTTTTTTTTTTATTTTCTACGAAAATAATATTTTCTGGAAAAAAAGAAAAATGGTTATCAGTCGTTTTTTTCAAATAACGACTTTTCTAGAGTCGGTTTTTGTAAAAACGACTATATAGAGTCGTTATTACCATAAACGACTTAAAATAAAAATCGGTATTAATAATACCGACTTTTTTAGTTTTTAAGTCATTTTTAACAATCACGGCTTTAAATTAAAGTCGGTTTTACCAAAAATGACTTTTTAATAAAGTCGGTATTACTAATAGCGACTTTAAAGTCGTTCTTGGTAAAAACGACTTATTTAGGATGACACACAATGTGTTGTTCAATCAATGCAACTTTTACCATCTTAAAATCGGTTTTACCAAAAACGATTTTAAAGTCGGTTTTAGTAAAACCGATTTTAAGCCTAATTACTCTGTGTGATCAGAGAGTTGTCAATCAAATGCCAGACTGGAAAAGTTCCGCCACCCTAAAGTCGGTTTTAGTAAAACGACTATAGGTGTATATCTCTCTTCTGATCTTCTCTTCTTCTTCCCCTTGTTCGATATTTTCCTTATTCTTATGTTTGTAACCCTTATTGTGATTTTTCTCTAAAATTTCCTTCGTTAGACAATGTCGACATTTATTGCATTTTATTGGGGGGATAGTATGATAATGGATCACAACGAAGGAGGTGTTAAATACAATATTCCAACCAAGGATATTCAAGAAGTGAATCACGGAACAACCCTCTCTGAGTTAGTTCAATTGGTATATCATAAAGTAATCTGTGAAGGTGAAATTGCCGATTTAAAATTCACTTGTAGATTTCCAGTCAACCAATACGGAGCTGGCATGAATTACATGGCTCTTTCCATAGTGGATGATTTGATACTTGATAAGGTACTTCATATTCCTTCATTATTTTCGGCAGTAAGATGTGTTGAGGTGTTTGTTGAGAAGGTCCATCATGTTATAAGACCCTTGCCGCAAAGGATATAATCTGGACCGTTTACTCGACTGCTGACACAAGGGCCCGAAAACTTTAATGTTGAGTCCCCTTGTTTGTCCCCTTTGAATTTAAACGAAGACTACACCCACAACTTTGATGGGTATCGAAGAAGCTCACATTACTCGGAGTCCTACAGAAGGTACAACAATCTGTCAGAAGTTCATGTAAATGAAGGTCCTAGTTGTAGCATTCCAAACTTTGAAAGTGCAGTTCCTAGCTTTAGGACTCCAAACTTTGAGAGCGGTTATGACTTCAGTAGCCAGAATCTACGTGAAATGATGTCAACCAATGAAGGGTATATGAATCCCGTTGAGCAGCTGGTAAGACTTGAAGACAATACTCAAGATATTACTGCAGACAGTGGCGGTTTGCACACAGAATATCCCTTAGAGGAGGAGGAAAAAGAGGAAGAGGCGATGATGGGTGGTTCAGATTTTGATGAAGAAGGCAAAACAGTGGGTGGGCAAGGTGCCATAACGCCATCTTTCCCTCATTTACAAGAGCTTCATAGTCCTGTCCCTTTCTTCACCGACCTTGACGAGGTGGGGTATGAGGGTTGTGAAGTTACTACACGTGACAACAATCGTACTTTTTCAATATGGGACTCTGACAAATTGAGTTAAAGAAGAAAATGACATTCAGAGATAAGCAGCATCTCCAGGAATGCATAAAGTTTTATCATACAAAGAATGATCGACAATACGAGGTAGTTGAAACAAATCCAAAACTTTGGGTGGTGCAGTGCAAAAATGGGTGCACATGGTGCTTGCGGGCAACAAAAAAATTAATGACTGGTGGTTTTAAAATTACACAGTATAATGGCGACCGCCACTATGTGTACCCGCACAATAGCCAGGACCATGCTAACCTAGATATGAATCTTATAGCAAAATTAATCATGGGTTATGTGCAACATGATCCATGTATGAAAATCACTTTGATTATTGAAAGGGTGAAGGAAAGCCAGAAATTCACTATCTCGTACAAAAAGGCATGGCGTGCGAGGAAAAAAGCTATAGAGATGGTTTTTGGAGACTGGGATGAGTCTTATAGAAAATTGCATAAATTTATGCCAGCTCTTCAGAAATGCAACCCTGGGACAGTGGTTCAATGGAAAACGAATCCTACAGACACCCATGATGTGGTCAAGTTCCAATACTTGTTTTGGGCCTTCAAACCTTCAATTGACGGGTTTACTCATTGCCGTCCAGTAATTTGTGTGGATGGCACCCATATTAATGGCAAATACAAAGGCAAGATCCTTGTAGCCATGGGGATAAACACTGATAACAAGATATTTCCTCTTGCATTTGCAATTATTGATGAAGAGACCCTTCCTAGTTGGTCATGATTCCTAAGGAACCTAAGTACGTATGTTGTCCGTGGTAGGCAAGGCATATGCCTAATATCTGACCGACATTCTACTATAATCAATGCAGTTCAAAGATTAACAGAGTGGCGTGAGCCCAATGCGTATCATCAATTTTGTTTAAGACACTTCCAGTGCAACTTCCACAAGAAATTCAAGAATATCATGTTGAAGGACCTACTTTGGTTAGCTGGGATCAAGCATCAGATTAGGAACGTGATATGGATAATATTGGAAAAATAGATACCAATGCACGGCGTTGGTTAGAACGTGTACCCTCAGAACAGTGGTGTTTAGCGAATGATGGTGGTCACCGTTGGGGTATCATGATCACTAACCACGTCGAAGGATTTAACTCAGTACTGAAGGGGGCCCGTGCTCTCCCAATAACTGCATGCGTCCAACTCATATTTTATCGGGTTGTGAAATATTTTGACGAAGGAAGGTTACTCTGCAGAAATGGTTAAGAGATGGGCGTACCTTCACGAAACACGTGATAGATGAACTTGATAAAGAACAAAAGAAAGCTAATATCCACGAGTTACAGGCGTATGACAGGTATTTTTCATCACTAAATTTTCACTTACCATACTTATTTAGCTTTTGCAAAAATTAATCAAGGACTGTTAATAAGTTAACTTTTGCAAACATTCATTTAATAGGTCCACAGGGGAGTTCCAAGTTATCACACGGAGGAGTCAAACAAGTGAGGGTAACCGGCAGGTGGTGCGACTCAATTTGGGTTATTGCTCTTGTGGGAGGAGAGATATATATAAATATCCATGCTCCCACATATTAGCTGTTACAACAAATCAAGGACTAGACCCTTTCCAGTTTATAGCAAAAGAGTATAGCATGGAATCTTTTATTCATACATGGGAGAGCAATTTCCACCCCCTGGAGCACGAGGACTATTGGCCACAAATTAATGTACCCGTCTTGCTACCGAATGAAAACACTCGGCGTGTGATAAAGCCGGGTCGTCCCCAATCTGCACGTATCCATAGTGACATGGATGTACCCAGGGCTCGTGTGCCCAAACAATGTAGTATTTGTAGGGTAACTGGTCATGATCGACGCCGGTGTCCAGCACGACCACGGGTTGTTGCTGATTCTAACATTCAAATGTAACTTGAGTTTTGTGATTTTATGATTTTCTTTTCCCTTAAAAGCATGAATGCATGTATGGATTTATAATCATAATGATATTGTCTTCATTTAGTTGGTAAATTTTGTGTGCCCATCCATTTACTATTAAGTTCATGCTGAGAATTTTCTATACAAACTGGAAAAGTAATGGTAAATCTGAAGAATGTTCATTTAGTTAAAATTTTGTCTTCAGCAATGTTTGGGAGTCCTAAATAGTCTAACGAAGAGTGAATGGCAGAATAAGAACTTTGCTTTTTTTAAAAGATTGTAGGACGCAATTCTAAATTCCGAATTCTGACAACTCACTGACTAGACAACTCACTGGCAGAATAAGCGACTTCGTACCTCTGACTAGACAACTCACTGACTAATTACGCCTGACTTGACAACTCACTGGCGTAAGCCATATGACTTCAGAACACTTACTACGTCTGACGTCGCACAGATGACTTGACAAGTCACTGAATTCTGACACATGACTTGACAACTCGATGTCGTAAGCCATATGACTTCAGAACACTTACTACGTCTGACGTCGCATAGATGATTTGACAACTCACTGAATTCTGACACATGACTTGACAACTCGCAACGTCTAACTCTGGATATCGCAGGTTTTGTAACCCACAGCTTTTCTTTTAAAATACTTTCTCAAAATCAATTTCAAAAACAAACGAGTCGCCACTTAATTTTTAAAAGGAAAATTAAGAAACCATTTTTTAAAGCAAACTGATCTTTCAGGAACCAGAGATTAACTAGATCCGGGGATTATGTAATGAGAGAGGAAGGAGCCCGTCGGACTAAAACACGCTCTCTCATCCTATCTTGCGATAGGCCTCTACTCAACATCCTTTTAATCAAATTTATTAACCTACACATGCCCTCAACTAATACATATATACATATACATCACAAAAGCATGTCCAAAGGGTGTGAAATTGCAATTGACAAAATATCATTCAAAAGCCACGTAATTCAGGTAGCAAGCAATATGATATGCAAATAGAGAACTAGAGAACTTACCCGAGATCCAGCCGCAAATATTAAACGTGCAATGCATGCGATTAAGTAAAAACCTAGGAAAAGAGTCTCTAATCCATATACACAAGTAAAGCAAGTCCTAATTCTAAGGTGTCGCGTTTGAAGTCGAAAATCAATTAAAATCAAAGAATGCAATAAACTAGAGAGGGTTTGAGAAATCGTACCTCAATAGCGCTACAAAACAATGGGTTAGTCCACATGATATACAAAATGACATGATATCAAACAATCACTCCTAATCTTCTAGCTTAGGTCTAGCAAGCATGAAATCCAACTTTATTCAAATAACTAGTTCTAATCATAAGCATTAATGTACATGAATGAATGAATGTGAACAAGAATAAAACATGGATTTACTCACTAACTTGGGTCACTTAGCCTATGGATTTAAACTAAATTATCATTATTCAAAGTATGATTTGAGTCTCAAGACATTAGGAGACCATTTGAGTTGAAATAAATAAGATTAGACAAATATGGTAGCAGTTTTTTATGAATTACAGAGAGCAGACCAGATCTTTAACAAAATAAAAAGCATGCTTTCCATGGTTTGATCTTGATGAATTTTGGACACAAGATGCCTCTGTGAGTATAGTTTATAACCCAAAAAGAAAATCAAGGTTTGAACGGTTAGATCTCTGGGAATATGGAAAACACTAGACGTCATTCAGGAATCTACAACTCTCTGTCCAGAGATCTTGTATGATTTATTAAAAATAGCGAACAGATGAGAAACACTTAGATCTTTTTAGGGGATCTTCCTAACACATTAAGGTACCCAGAAAAAAATATTAGAGACCCCAAAAACTCCATTAGAATTCTGATTTATGAATTTCAAAATGGACTTGCTGTTCTGAAATTCTGGGCAGATTATTGTTACTTCACAAAACTCATGACCAAACCATTTTAAACATGGAACCACCTTAAAACAAAAATTACGGTGGTAGAATATTGTGTTATTGACACTTTCCCATTGGTTTCACTTGATTTCAACAGTTAGATTTTGAACTAAAAATCTTTGATCAAAAATAGTTTGTGAACTCACTGTTTTCATTTGTCAAGTTCAACTTTTATTTGTTAACCCCAACTATTAAACCATGAAGTTGGGTTTAAACCAAACCACTTCTCCTACCATTTGATGGTCATTGGAGATCAAGACATGACTAAAACTCATGAGTTTTCAAGGAATATAAGGAGACTCCATGAAAACTCAAGCTTAGAGGACCCAAGTCATGAGCATGGACTTGGATCTATCTACTTGCTTATGAAATGAAGTGATGATCAAACTTTGATTCTCATGTGAAGCACAAGCTTACATGGGATTCAAAAGATCATGTTCAAGAGATATTGAGAATCTCTAAGAGCTTCAAGAAGGAAGTATGATCAACAAAAGAAATGGAGCAAAGGAAATAAAAATAGTTTGAGGATTATAGATCAAAAAAAAGAAAGAATGTAAATAAACAACTTATGGTAGAGGATCACCTCCAATCTATCCTCAAAGTTTCTCTCCTTTGAAGCTCTTCCAAACTCTTCTTCAAGCTCTCCAAAACTCTCTCTTTTCTTTCAAAAATGTTGGTATAGTGGTGGTTATCTCTTATGTCTTGTGTTGTATCTCTCCCAAGGAAGATCCTTCCTCTTTTATAGGCAAAACTACCAAGTATTTTCAGTGAATTCGGAGTAAAAGACAGGTGTAAATCTCTCATTTGGTGGTACAATACGTACTTTCTGTAAATGCCGTTGCGGCACTCCGTGACTGCCGCCGCGACATTTAATGACTGCCGTGCGGTTCTCCGTGAGTGCCGCGGCAAATTATTGATTGCCGGATTTTCGTCAACCTTACTTTATCAGTTTTTTGTTTTTATCTGCATACACATACGTATTGTACCACAAAATACGGACTTTAAAAGTAAACGGCAGTCAGAAAATGTCGGCGGCACTTACTGAATGCCGTCCGGCACTCACTGAGTGCCGCAAATTACTGCCGTGTGCAGCTTTTCGCTGAACTTCCTCTTTTAGGTATTTTCTTTTCTCCTTTTTCTTCCAAAAAAATATTTTCTCCAAAAATGGTGTTTTATACCTGAATTCTCCTAAATACCTGGTATTTTCCTCTTTCTGTGAAATTTTATCGCGTTTAGAGAACTTTCTGAAGAGCTTGGAATACTTCAAATCTTTCGGTCCTTGTCATCATCGGACATGGAGGTGACACTCTCCTGAATTCGACGTTTGGTCAAAATTGGGGTGTCTACAGTTTGCCCCTCTTTGACAGAGCTTGTGGGGCAACGCGTCCCACAAGTGAATGTCAAAGCCTGTGTGAAGACAAGCCTTTGACCAGACTGTCGAATTTAGGTAAAAACAAAATGCGTTGCAAAACGGGCGCGCAACGGAATTCTAATTGGTCGTGCTCCATGACGAGCTGCCTACGTATCCCATTAGGAATCAGACCAAAGCGTAGTTCGGGTCAAGGGTCAAACACACACAAGTGCAAATAGTCACACGGATGAATGCACCTATCTTATCGTGATGTACGTGTTCAAGCAATCTTGTGCTCCATAAAATGTCTCAGCAACATATTGTTCTTTCTTAGAACCAAAATGCAACCTATGCCATTCTACTTATGATGTCATTCCATTCTGGGAAAGTCATGACCGTCATAGATGCGCTTACTATGTTTAATTCTCTGACATTCTTCAAGAGTCATACCCCGGTGTCTTCCAAAAATCATCTGATCGACTGAGATGCGCTACGCGCCTTATACTCCAGTGTCAAATCAAGAACCACGCTGAAAGACTGAGATGCGCTTCGCGCCTTATACCCCGGTGTCTTCCAAGAATCATCTGATCGAATGAGATATGCTACGTGCCTTATACTCCGGTGTCAAACCAGGTACCACGCTGAAAGACTGAGATGCGCTACGCGCCTTATACCCCGGTGTCTTCCAAGAATCATCTGATCGACTGAGATGCGCTACGCGCCTTATACTCTGGTGTCAAACCAGGCACCACGCTGAAAGACTGAGATGCGCTTCGCGCCTTATACCCCGGTGTCTTCCAAAAATCATCTGATCGAATGAGATGTGCTACGCGCCTTATACTCCGGTGTCAAATCAGGAACCACGCTGAAAGACTGAGATGCGCTCCGCGCCTTATACCCCGGTGTCTTCCAAAAATCATCTGATCGACTGAGATGCGCTACGCACCTTATACTCCGGTGTCAAACCAGGTACCACGCTGAAAGACTGAGATGCGCTACGCGCCTTATACCCCGGTGTCTTCCAAGAATCATCTGATCGACTGAGATGCGCTACGCGCCTTATACTCCGGTGTCAAACCAGGCACCATGCTGAAAGACTGAGATGCGCTTCGCGCCTTATACCCCGGTGTCTTCCAAAAATCATCTGATCGACTGAGATGCGCTACGCGCCTTATACTCCGGTGTCAAATCAGGAACCACGCTGAAAGACTGAGATGCGCTTCGCGCCTTATACCCCGGTGTCTTCCAAAAATCATCTGATCGACTGAGATGCGCTACTCGCCTTATACTCCGGTGTCAAACCAGGTACCACGCTGAAAGGCTGAGATGCGCTACGCGCCTTATACCCCGGTGTCTTCCAAGAATCATTTGATCGACTGAGATGCGCTACGCGCCTTATACTCCGGTGTCGAGTGAGTTTGTTCTAAAAAATTCGCAGCCCTTCGGCCCCGTCGGATATGTTTTCTCACAGTGATCCGCAGCTCTTCGGCCTCGTCGGATATGTTTGCTCTGAATTCAGGATCAATCAGACTCAAATTCATTTCAAATTTCAAAATCGGGAGTTAATCATAGTTAATTCAAGTCCAACAAAATTCGGAGTTAAGCTGACTCACAAATTCAAAGGGAGTCATGTGGACCCAAAAAATTTAATTTTTTCACACAAGGAGTCAATTCACATTTTAAAACAAAAGAGTCATTCGGATCCATGGACCCACATTTCCACAACAACGGAGTCACTAGGACTCGAGAATTCACATTTTACATCAATGGAGTCGCTCGGACTCAACGAAATTCACGGAGTCACACGGACCCAACAAAAATTCACTTTTTATACAAATGGAGTCACACGGACTCAAAGAATTTCTTACTTCAAAATCGGGGGTTAATTTATTACATTTCAAATTTTCTTAATCAAGGTCAATTTTGACTTAACAAAAAATTCCAATTTTCAAAATCGAGAGTCAAATTAGACTCAACTTAATTCAATTCAGTTCAATTTCTGAAATTAGGAGCCAATTAGTTCAATTCAGTTCATCGGAGTCGGTCAGACTCAGTTTTTTTCAAATTCTAAAATCAGAAGTTAGTCAGATTCAATTCAATTCAATTCAATTCAACTTTTCAAAATTTGGAGTCAATCAGACTCATTTTAGTTCCATATTCTAAAATTGGAATTTAATCAGACTTAAATAATTTCTATTTCACCAATTCATAAGTCAATCAGATTCAAAGAATTCCTTTTTCACAAAATTGGAGTCAATCAGACTCAAAGAATTTTAGTTTCACAAAATTAGGAGTTGATAAAACTTAAAGAATTTCTGCTTCACAAAATTGGGGGTCAATCAGACTCAATTTAGTTCAAACTCATGAATCAGGAGTCAATTAGACTCAAACAAATTCAAATTCTCAAAATCCAGAGTTTGGAGTTGATTCAACTTGAAACAATTCCTATTTCCAAAGGGGAGTCACACTGATTCATATTTTACAAAGGAGAGTCATATGATCTTGAAATTTTTCGCATTTCTCAAACACGGATTCATATGGACTCAAAAATTCACATTCTATAAACATGAAGTCATAAGGACTAAAAACAATTCATATATATATATTTTAAAAGACGTAGTCACGCGGACTCAAGAACTCAGTATTTTACATAAATGGAGTCCCACGGACCCAACAAATTCACATTTTTCATAAATGGAGTCGTGCGGACTCAACAAATTCACATTTTACATAGGACGGAGTCATGCGGACTTGAAATTTCATATTTCACAAAGACGGAGTTACGCGGACTCGAAATTTTATTTCGTTATTCAAACGAAGTCACACGGACTCAAAAAAAAAATTCATATTTTTACACAAACGGAGTCATACAGACCCAACAAACTTTTCTTTTATTTTTATACAAATGGAGTCACATAGACACAAAGAATTGGTTTTACAAGAATGGGGAGTCCTTGGACTCAAAGAATTTTATTTTACAAAAATGGGTAGTCCTCGGACTCAAAGAATTTTATTTTACAAAAATGGGGAGTCCTCGGGCTCAAAGAATTTTATTTTACAAAAATGGGGAGTCCTCAGACTCAAGGACTTGATTTTTTCAATATTTAGGGAGTCTTGAGACTCATAGAGTTTGGATGGAGTTGATAGAAATAATGATTTTCTTCATTTGCGGACCTTCGGAAGAAACACTTCGATCTTGTTAAAAGAGGGAAATCACCTTTGCCCCTAGTCTTGGACTATTCTTACATTGACACTTTAGCATTACGTTGTGATGGTGTTCGAAGCCTCTGCTCGAATTGCTCTTAGGATGCTCAAGTAGACTTTTCAAATCTTTATTCATCATCTTAGACCCACACATTTGAGACCATTATTGACTCATCAAAGGAGGACAGACTTGACAAAGCAATTACGCAAGACGACTGACTCAAACTCTATATTATCATGATTTAATGTGCTTTCATTGTGAATAATGTATCATATCACCTTTCATTTATTCATCATCTTACAAATGGTAGTGCTTTGCTGATAAATCTAAACTTTGAAAACTTCCTCTTTTTGATTTAGCGAATTCTTTGCCCATCTAGAATGTGCTTCAAATTAGTTCTTTAGCTTATAGAATGAAAGGCACTCTATTTCAATCATTTCAAAACAAACTCAATTACTTGAGAACTTGCCTCTGGCATAGAGAGATTTTGGCAAACAAAGTTTGCCCCTAGTTTGAAAGAGACTTAGGGATTTTCAGCAAAGGAGGTTTGCCCCTGGTTTGGCGATATATATGTGGCTTCAGGCAAACGTAAGTTTGCCCCTAGTCTGAAGGAAGGAAACCAAAGGCGCAAAAGGGTGCTGCTTACAGTTTAGGGATGGCTATGGACCGAGAACCTTGGGAGGTTCGCCTACTTATCCCCGAGCGGGAATCAGGTCCAAAGTAGTTCGGCCAAGACCTGAAAGAAGGATAGAATGAGATGATGGGGTGATGACCGAACCGAGCAGGTTGCCTACGTATCCCTAAGTAGGAATCAGGTCAAAGCGTAGTTCATCGACTCTAGAGGTCTTGAAAGAATTAGGCTTCAAGAATTGGTGGGCTTTTCGAGCCATGTTGCCATTTGGGTCTAGGGAGTGCATGTCACTTGTGGTAGCCCTTGTGTAGCATGATGAACTACTTCTTCCTTTATTCTTTTTTCTCTTCTTTTCTTCTTTTTTTTATTTGATGGTTGATTCTTTAACCTTTTCACTAGCCAGTTAATCTTTACAACTCTCATCTATCATATTCACAAAGTAACATCAGCCCTTCAAGTCTTTTTTCTTTTTTTTTTTTTTCAAAGACATCTATGTATTGTTTTAGGCTCACTTAGTGTTTGAGCCTCTCACAAAAATTTTGAAGCTGATAAGTCCCTCTTTTCCATTTCCAATCTCTTTTCTTTGTTTAGAACAACTCAAAGCCTTGGGATAGTTCATGTGCCAGTGATCTATTTTGAAGTGCTCAAGAATTCTCAATCTTATCTATTTTCTGCCTTTTCTTTTCTCTTTCATTTCTTTTCTCTTTTATTCTTTCCATGATTTTGACTGGCTAGGATTAGGATTTTTGAGATCAACACGCATCTTATTTGTGCTCTAACTTTTGCCTAGGCGCCCTTCCAGGTTTTCATCCTAGCGAGCTCCTTTTTTTTCTCTTTTCTTTTCTTTTTTTTTTTCATTTTCTTTTATTATTTTTTTTAGAAGAAGAAGTTCATTTAAAATGTCCGGCTACCATCAAAGACCAAGTTTATGACTTTAGACTGGTTGGGCTCATCTTTTAGGCTTGGTATTTGAGAAAAGGGGATGGTGAGCAAGCTTCAAGTTCCAAGTGTTAGAAAAACCGGTTTAAGTTCTACGTTTAAACGCGCAGCGGAAAAATCAAGTTATGAAACTTAATTGGCATGCCCGGATCTACTACCCATCAACTCTATAGATGCGTACAAGAGGGGACAAGAATTATACCTTACTGTCTTGAACCCAATTCTGAAATCTCTGACTTCCAGCAGCCTCCACTAGATGATCTTCACTCTTATGACTCCTATGGATGCTCGTAGGAAGGGCTAGGGTTGGTGGGAACCCTAATGGAGAGGATACAGAGGGTTTTGGGGCTCCAAAACAGTTTCTGCAGCTTCTAACGTTCAAAAACGACGAACAACTTTTTCAGAACGCAGCTGCCCTATTTATAGATTCCCAGAACCGACCTAGCTCTCGAGCGATCGAAGTGGCTTCGATCGATCGAACATTCGATCGATCGAACCATCTTCAATCGATCGAACCTGTCTAGACTTCAATCGATCGAGACAACTTCGATCGATCAAACCTGTCTTGACATCATCCTCATTTGCCTTTCCAAGCATCCTAGCGGAGCTAAGAGTGGGACCTCCTAGGCTCTTTATTGTTGGCTCAGATCAGTTGATTAACTCCCATGACCAAACTCTTTGATCAGCAAATTAATCGACTGATCAGTTAACGTTTACTCCACTATAAAACGATAACTGAACTCCAACGCAAAAGAACATATCCGAAGCGATAACTAGACTTGTATGTTGTACTAATGTCCCTCTACCGTCAGCATTCGTAATCATATTCAGGTAGTCGGATAACTGTTACTGTCAACCTGAATCGTGATTACTTCTTGAATTCCTTGAGTCCCATTCACCTCTCATGATTACCAAACATGTTGATAACTCTTATCAACAAGACTGCAGTACTCAGTAATCGACTTGGTGACATTCTCAAGGGAATGCTTACTCTGAAACAGAGGGTAGATTCTGTCTTGACAATATATGTTCACAACCCTATGAATATGACATACCCAAGATACCCAGGTGTTGATATTCTACAGGCCTCACTGATTGGTAAGTCAAAGCAGTCATATCCACAGTCTATGTTCATAATCGTCTCAAGATTGAGAACACGTACCTTACACAAGTTATGAGTTCCTATCGACTGATTGACAGCCTTGAGCGTCAATAGGAAACTCAGGTCCGTCAATGCACTATAAGCACTAGCATACTAACCAAGAGTCACACTCTAGTGATTGAGATTTATCACTCCATCCAATGGTAGTTAATGATGCTACAGTGTATACCTGATGAGATATCCAGTCTCATCATCCACTGTGACAAGTTTTAAGTATCAAAGAATAGTAATTCGTATCTCATTGTATGTATCTCATACACACACGAAATACTTACTATGATACTTATGGATTAAACAATCATCTCATGAAAGAAACATACATCATAAAATGTAAAGCTGATATCCATATATTAAAATGCTAATGTCTAATACATATAGTAATGCTAATGTCAATTCTCTACTCCTCCATGGTTTTGGCACAAAATTTGCTTTGATCACTTGGGGATCCTTTTTCAATGCAAAGATTTATTAACAAAGTATTTTCCATGATCGTTTGAAAAAGTGACTTTTTCTTCTCCTCCTTTTTTTTTTTTTTTTTTTGGTCTTAATGATCCATACATTCACGACTTAACACACTGAATCAAGAAAAAAATGAGATTTTATTCAACTAGTAGGGAAGGAGGTTTACATCACTCGACTCGATAAACTCGGCAAAGATTTGCAAACAGACTTGATAACAGACTGACCAGAAGACTCGACTGGACTTGACATTTGACTCCAACTTAACATAACTCGACTACCAGACTTGACTTGGTCTCAATTGGAGTGTCACAGACAATTTTCAAATTATTGGGTCCCCAGGAGCATCCACATTTGCTTTAGCAGCAGTATTTCAAAATACTATCGCCTTACTAGCATTATTTGAACCTTCGAGTTTGCTACCCATGTTTGTGGTAACATTATTCACCCATATGGCCAACTTCTCAGTTAAGTGGCCCTTCTTCGAATCATTAGGCTCAACATAATTATCTTCTCTCTTCTAACTAATCTCACGCTTGAATTGCTAACCCAAACTGTTCTGGGTTTGATGTTATCTCACCTACAGTCATGTTTCATTTTTAATCAATTTTGATTGTTTTCAAAAGAATTTTCATTTTGTTATTATTATTTTTTAAAAAAATTTCTTTTGCAAATGCTTAGTGAAATGTTCATGAGTGGTTCATATGTCACACGGATGCAATGCATGTGTGTGTGTGTGTGTGTGCCTATTCTATATGCAAAAGAAAGGAAAATTCTAGTCCTAACACATAAAACACATAAGCACATAAAATCCTCACTCATGCCAAATGCGCCAATTTCACCTATCATTGTGATCCTCACTACCCATTCAAAGGTCGGGCAAAATATTTTCGAAATTCATTTGAAAAGCATTTCTTTAAATGATGAGATTTTTCAAAAACAATTCTCAAGGATTTTGAATCTTTTAAAAATGAGAATGTGAAAATGTTTCTTAATAACGATGATTGGATTGAAATTCGCTTTTAAAAATTCATTTGAAGAGAAATTTTTTTCAAAAAACAATTCCCAAAGATCAGTTTGGAGCTTTAATCAAAAGTGAACTCCAAAGATTTTTTTGAAAGAGCAATTGAAAACTTTGGAATAAAGATTACAAAAATCCATTTGCTTTCAAAGATGGATTTAAAATTCTTTGGGTAGATGGATCACATGGATCGGATTATCACCGTACTTTCCATGAATTTGGATGCATACAAGGTCAATGATGCTTAGCTAACATGATATAAGAAGTATAATCTTATAATCAAGGTTCAGCATGTTCTCCAAATGTCGTGGAACATGAGGAGAAATTTCTAAAAGGTGATTAAAAGATTATACATCTTTCATCAAACAAGCATCGTCATCATCTCAAGTAATCCCTTCTGGGCATACAAAACTTCCTAGCATATAATCCTAATCAAGAGTTGATTTCCTAAGACTGAAAGGTTTTATGGAAACTACTATGCAAAGGCTGGGTTTTGGTCAAATAAGGGACCCTTGACACACATCCGATAGGATGCTTAATATACCAAATCATGGTACGAGATCAAGGGTGATCACACAGTCCCATGATAACTTGACCGACCGGGTTGCCCCAAGCCTCCAAGGTTATAGTTCCGTGCAATCGACTGGCTGGACATGCAAGTGAAATGCAACAAGCACACAAAGATTAATCAATTCGATTAAAATGATGTTTTTCAAGTCTAACCCTCAAGTGAACCCAAAATCAGAATTCCTGGTCTGCGAAACCAGAGATTCTGGGTTCGATCCCCAGCAGAGTCGCCAGATTGTGGATATCGCAGGTTTTCTTACCCACAGCTTTTCTTTTAAAATACTTTCTCAAAATCAATTTAAAAAACAAACGAGTCGCCACTTAATTTTTAAAAGGAAAATTAAGAAACCATTTTTAAAGCAAACTGATCTTTCAGGAACCAGAGATTAACTAGGTCCGGGGATTATGGAATGAGAGAGGAAGGAGCCCGTCGGACTAAAACACCCTCTCTCATCCTATCTTGCGATAGGCCTCTACTCAACATCCTTTTAATCAAATTTACTAACCTAAACATGCCCTCAACTAATACATATATACATATACATCACAAAAGCATGTCCAAAGGGTGTGAAATTGCAATTGACAAAATATCATTCAAAAGCCACGTAATTCAGGTAGCAAGCAATATGATATGCAAATAGAGAACTAGAGAACTTACCCGGGATCCAGCTACAAATATTAAACGTGCAATGCATGCGATTAAGTAAAAACCTAGGAAAAGAGTCTATAATCCATATACACAAGTAAAGCAAGTCCTAATTCTAAGGTGTCGCGTTTGAAGTCGAAAATCAATTAAAATCAAAGAATGCAATAAACTAGAGAGGGTTTGAGAAATCGTACCTCAATAGCGCTACAAAACAATGGGTTAGTCCACATGATATACAAAATGACATGATATCAAACAATCACTCCTAATCTTCTAGCTTAGGTCTAGCAAGCATGAAATCCAACTTTATTCAAATAACTAGTTCTAATCATAAGCATTAATGTACATGAATGAATGAATGTGAACAAGAATAAAACATGGATTTACTCACTAACTTGGGTCACTTAGCCTCTGGATTTAAACTAAATTATCATTATTCAAAGTATGATTTGAGTCTCAAGACATTAGGAGACCATTTGAGTTGAAATAAATAAGATTATACAAATATGGTAGCAGTTTTTTATGAATTACAGAGAGCAGACCAGATCTTTAACAAAATAAAAAGCATGCTTCCCATGGTTTGATCTTGATGAATTTTGGACACAAGATGCCTCTGTGAGTCTAGTTTATAACCCAAAAAGAAAATCAAGGTTTGAACGGTTAGATCTCTGGGAATATGAAAAAAACTAGACGTCATTCAGGAATCTACAACTCTCCGTCCAGAGATCTTGTATGACTTATTAAAAATAGCAAACAGATGAGAAACACTTAGATCTTTTTAGGGGATCTTCCTAACACATTAAGGTACCCAGAAAAAAATATTAGAGACCCCAAAAACTCTATTAGAATTCTGATTTATGAATTTCAAAATGGACTTGTTGTTCTGAAATTCTGGGCAGATTATTGTTACTTCACAAAACTCATGACCAAACCATTTTAAACATGAAACCACCTTAAAACAAAAATTACAGTGGTAGAATATTGTGTTATTGACACTTTCCTGTTGGTTTCACTTGATTTCAACGGTTAGATTTCGAACTAAAAATCTTTGATCAAAAATAGTTTGTGAACTCACTGTTTTCATTTGTCAAGTTCAACTTTTATTTGTTAACCCCAACTATTAAACCATGAAGTTGGGTTTAAACCAAACCACTTCTCCTACCATTTGATGGTCATTGGAGATCAAGACATGACTAAAACTCATGAGTTTTCAAGGAATATAAGGAGACTCCATGAAAACTCAAGCTTAGAGGACCCAAGTCATGAGCATGGACTTGGATCCATCTACTTGCTTATGAAATGAAGTGATGATCAAACTTTGATTCTCATGTGAAGCACAAGCTTACATGGGATTCAAAAGATCATGTTCAAGAGATATTGAGAATCTCTAAGAGCTTCAAGAAGGAAGTATGATCAACAAAAGAAATGGAGCAAAGGAAATAAAAATAGTTTGAGGATTATAGATCAAAAAAAAGAAAGAATGTAAATAAACAACTTATGGTAGAGGATCACCTCCAATCTATCCTCAAAGTTTCTCTCCTTTGAAGCTCTTCCAAACTCTTCTTCAAGCTCTCCAAAACTCTCTCTTTTCTTTCAAAAATGTTGGTATAGTGGTGGTTATCTCTTATGTCTTGTGTTGTATCTCTCCCAAGGAAGATCCTTCCTCTTTTATAGGCAAAACTACCAAGTATTTTTAGTGAATTCGGAGTAAAAGACAGGTGTAAATCTCTCATTTGGTGGTACAATACGTACTTTCTGTAAATGCCGTTGCGGCACTCCGTGACTGCCGCCGCGACATTTAATGACTGCCGTGCGGTTCTCCGTGAGTGCCACGGCAAATTATTGATTGCCGGATTTTTGTCAACCTTACTTTATCAGTTTTTTGTTTTTATCCACATACACATACGTATTGTACCACAAAATACGGACTTTAAAAGTAAACGGCAGTCAGAAAATGTCGGCGGCACTTACTGAATGCCGTCCGGCACTCACTGAGTGCCGCAAATTACTGTCGTGTGCTCTTTTCGCTGAACTTCCTCTTTTAGGTATTTTCTTTTCTCCTTTTTCTTCCAAAAAAATATTTTCTCCAAAAATGGTGTTTTATACCTGAATTCTCCTAAATACCTGGTATTTTCCTCTTTCTGTGAAATTTTATCGCGTTTAGAGAACTTTCTGAAGAGCTTGGAATACTTCAAATCTTTCGGTCCTTGTCATCATCAGACATGGAGGTGACACTCTCCTGAATTCGACGTTTGGTCAAAATTGGGGTGTCTACACTAACGACATATATACATTCAGACATGCAGTGTATGCCCTATATATAATGGATCTCTAAGGACGTATCTAACCAATCTAAGAGATTATTGCAAACTCCCTACCTAGCAGAGACATGGAAAGAGGTGGTTCATCCCGAGGTATTTCATCAAGAGTTCCCATGAGGCACATCCCCGGCCCGACCAGTTTTCTCGGAAGGGCATTACAACAATAGCACACGGAGGACAATACATTCCGGAAGAACCCTTGGTTGAAAGTCATCAACAGTGGGTATTTAAACATGGGAGACTGGTGTCCCATCGAGACGTTAGTACCCCTTAATGGCCCTTGGCTGGCAGATCATGTCGTGGGGGGTTTTGGAAAGCTTGACAAAGATAGATCGTAATGATATTATTAACGACACTTACCTCTGTGTTATTAAGGATCACACGGGAAAGATGTGTGGTAATATGGATCGCCATATATTTGAGGATGAAAAATGGCAAGGGAAGATCGTTCCAAGTGTCGCATTGATCCTAACTAGTGTAGTCGTATGGAGTTTACCTCCTTGCGATGGAAAATTGGATATAAAACTCAGCAATGTTCAGAATGTCATAGGATTGGATGACGAATGAATTTTCAGTGGCCTTAGTTTTCCGAAGATGTCCTTAGTCCTGATGTTGTCAACGTGTCTGTTTTTGTTATTTTATTTTATTTTTTTTTCTTATTTGAATTCAATGTATGGTGGGCTGTTTTATTTCTGCGATGGAGTGCTTTTTTTGTAATTATTATGATGTAAGAAGACGAACCCCAATTTCCAATTCTATACTTGTCCCAACATGTAAGTGCAATTTTATTGAAGCAACATATTACAATAAAATCACAGTAATAGAGCACTAAAAATATAACAATAATATCATATCACATAAACTTTGACGTTACAATAAACTTTGACGTTAAAGTGACTTACTCAAAATATAAGTACACACAAATGTACAAAACAACATGCCCAAACCACAATATAAGTACAAATATACAAAACACCAGTTTTCAAAGGAACATATCTATGTTCCACACGGTGGTCGAATAATAATCCTCCTAGGTCTACCTCTCTGCTCTCCCTCATCCTCATCCTCATCCTCATCCAGTGGCACCTGTGTATCTGGTGCAACCTAGGCCGACTGCGAGGTAGCTAGCTCTGATGCTGCCAGGGTATTTGAAGTACGCAGGGACGGTTGCTCATGGCCCACAACTGGTGCCAACTGTGTATCTACAACAATCTCGGGCTCTGGCTCTGGCTCTTGACCCACAACTGGTGCCGATTGTGTATCTAAATCAACTTGGGTAGGAATTGAAGAACTGACGTCTGCTGTCGTCGTCCCAATATCTGGAGCAACCTGGGATGGCTGCGAGGGACCCGCCTCAACTGCCGCCGGTATAGCAAAAGAAACATGTCTACCACGACGTCTCATCGAGGGACCTCTCCCACGTCCTCTCCCACGACCCATTATGCCACCAACAGCACTCTGTGTCACCTCCCCCATATCTACATCATGTGGTAAATGGGTCGGCATGGTTGGTGGTATGGTGATGGTGGCAGTGGTGGTAGGCGGGTCAACATGAACCTGGGTCAACGCCTCGCCCATATCGGTATTGTCTATAGCTACCGGGGTGGTGGCTATGGGGGTAACCAGTGGTATGGGGGTAAGCGGTGGTTTGGTGGTGGTATATGCAGGGTGGGTGGCTAGTGGATGCACGAGACGTATGGTAGTAGTGGTGGTAGTATATGCGGGGTGTGTCTCTACTGAGGTCACAGGTCGTATGGTGGAGGTGGTGGCGATGGTATATGCGAGGGGGGTGACTAGTGAGGAAGGTATGGTGGTGGTGGTGGTGGTGGCGGCTAATGGGGCCACGGGTTGTATGATGGGGGTGGTGGTAGCGGTGGTAGGTGGAGGGGGTGGTACCGTACCTATAATATCATAAATCTCATCCAGCGGAATATCATCAAAAATATGTGAAAGGTATGATCCCTAAAACTGGGATAGGTCATCAAATAAATGGTCGGGGACTGGGGCTGTCCCGCTAGTGCTAGGGGCGTCGGGGTATGGGGCTGTCCTGCCAATGCTAGGGGCGTCAGATGATGTGTCGACTAAAGGAGATATCGACGAATGTATATGCTGCAGTACCTCAGCACATGATCTCACAATCCCCTGAAGCGTACTATGGTGGCCACAGTCATGACCACCATACTGCTGTAAGCTGGTCTGCGCACTCTGAAACACCGTACTAACAGTGCGAACCTGAAAGAATTCAAATATAAGTCAAGCACCTATGGTTGGTCCAAAAAACTAGTAAAATATAAATAAATTAGTTAAATTACATACGTACCAGCAGCTCAACGGTAGATCCTCCTCCGTGGTAACCGGTCAGCGCTCGATGAATGTGTCCGACCTGTAAAACTGTAATCCGATGATACCACCGCATATAAGGATCAGTGGACTCCATGGGCATGTCAACTATATCACCCCCGACAATAGAGGTCCTCCGGGCCGCCCACATCTGAATATACTCCCGTCCACGTCGATCTATACTGTGTAGGCGCCGTGATGTGTCGACCGGCTCTGGAACTGTCTGTCGGAATCCGAACTGCCGAACGGCCCTATCAGGTATGTGGAACTCAATATGTGTCTACGCAGATCAAAGGAGTGCGAGCTCTCCATAACTCGCGTCCCACCAGGTACACATCAGGGAGCACGTAACCATGCGGCTCCACTAAGTATGGTCGCCACTCAAAATGGGCCTCATCCAACAGGTCCAGCTGATCCCTGTGTACACGACGCACGTGAGTGCTGACGGTATGCAGCTCCAAAGGAACCGTCCACCTAAGCAAATAAACAAAAATAAATTGTTATAGTACTCTACAAATCATATATGTTAACATAATTGAATGAAACACCAACTAATATCTGCACCCACACGGTCTAATGGGAAGATCCGGATGGGCCTGGAGCGGCTGAAAACCAATAGGAGGAATGCTGGACAAGCCCGGCCTAATCGCCGATATACGCTCACATGCCCACATCTGCAACAACAACACACATCATAATTAATATGTACTTTTTTTTTTAATTTATAGAAATAGGGTTTACTTAATGAGATATTAAAACATACCCGCAATAACGTAACTGGGTCGCAAACGTCGCACACATGCATATGGGATGACCGACATAAGCATCGATACAACCACGCCAATATGGCTGATCCCCAGCTCATGCGGCCACATGCGTCCAAATCACGTAGCAACGGAAGGTACATCAACTTACCCTTGTTATCCGATGTATCGGATAACAAGAGACCTCCAAGTAGCCACAATATGGCAGCACGAGCATACTGCTCAAGTGTATGGACTGGCAAGTCACCTGCTGGCATAGCCTCCAAATGTTCGGCTAGCCAGGAGAGATATCCTGCCGTGGTCAAACCTCTGAGGGGGTGGTGCTGCCCCCAGTAACTCCAAGCAGAGAGCCTGCCAGTCTGCGATGCTACGTGACTCAACCATGCATGTCACTGGCTCACCATCCACAGGCAGACCCCACAACACAGCGACGTCCTCAAGTGTGATGGTCGCCTCACCTATCGGTAGGTGAAAGGTGTGGGTCTCCTGATGCCACCTCTCAAGTAATGCACTGATGAGGGCATGGTCGCACTGGATCCAGCTGACCCGAAAAACACCATAGAATCCAGCTCGCATAAAATAAGGCATCAGTCGTGAATCGACGCCCCACTCCCATAGCCTATAATCAGCCCTCCGCACTGAAACGAACGCATCGTAATCCTACAATTGCATAAGTTATGTTAGATTTCTGATCTTTGGTATATTGGTACAAAATAATATACATATATATAGATATAATTTTTACATACCCTGGGATGCTCCCATATATCCTGCGATACGTGGGTCGACTGTAAAGTCAGGACAGATGGGTCTATAGGACCCCGCCGCGGACTCGTCATCTAAACTGCATTAATTATACAATTACAAATTAATTTGGTATTTTTAATTTTTTCAACAAATTAACCAAAAAAGGCATTCACAGTTCAATTAACTGAAGGGTGGTAGATGATATTAACCAAACGCGTTATGAAAAATGCTATTAAATTCAGGACCGCGGTTGACGGGTAGTTTGAAAAATGGTAATACTTGGGGCACAACCAAAGCCACAACCTTTTTTGCACAACCTTCATTTTGTGTTTATCTCTCTCCTAGTGGGCACTGTGGGGTCACTGGCACTGTGGGACCCATCAAGAGAGAGATAGACACAAAATTAAGGTTGTGCAAAAAAGGTTGTGGCTTTGGTTGTGCCCCAAGTATTACTCTTTGAAAAATCCTCGTCTCTCAAATTTGTTCCTTTTGTTTAATATTATATTTTGTATATAATTTTTATAAAAAATAATAATTTTATGATTATCTAACAAAAGACTTATTAAAAAAGTTTTATATTTTATTTTGTATTTAATTTTTATACAAAATACATTTAACGGATAATAATTTCATGATTATCTAACAAAGGACTTATTTTTTAATTTTTATTATTTTTATTATTTTTATATCACGTGTTTTCGAGTTGTCGAGTTACTGATTTTTTGATATAAAGATTTTCTAATTCTATAGTTCTTTTAAATTTTCAAGTTTTTTCACTATTGTGAAATCTATTTTCAGCATTTTGACAAATCCTTTGAAACACATCAACATTTTATTCCAAAATCATATTTTTTTTCTCTTCAAGCTAGTCTTCGAAGGAGAAGAGACCGATCTATACGCTAACCCCAAGGTCTTTTATCTTTTAAATTTGGTACAAAAGTTTTTTATCTTTTTGGGTCTATGTTTGAATTTTTCATACTTTTCTGTGTACCACTTACACAGCACGTGGTACATACATTTAAAGCTAGATGTCATATTTTGCTTGAATTTCAACGTGTGCCTAACATTACTCCATTAAAAAATGAGTACATGATATTAATAAACTAAACAGAGTTCAATTAACTCATGGTAATCCTAAATAAAATAACAATCAATTATCATAAATTCATATGAAAAAAAAATATATACAAGAGGTAGATTGAATTAATTAAGAAACTACTAAATTAACAACTGATTGCATAAAAAGGTAATGTACATGTAATTTAATTCATACATCTACTATCTAATAAAAACGTATCTCCAGCTGCTTCCCAATTCCCCAAGCTGCACGAATTTTACGATTTCCAAGTTTACCCCTCCATCAATTTTACGGACTTTCAAGTTTGCCCCTTTATAAATTAAGTGTGTTATATAGGTCAATTTTTATGAGGAAAAAACCAACTTTTGCAAATATAATTACACTTAACTTCAACAAGAGTCCACAAAAATGGTTACTTACATAATATTTACATATAGGACAATTTTTGAGTAAATTTTTTTTTTTTTTAAGAGTGAAAACTAAAAACTACAATGTTACCATGCAATACCTTAGATATATACATATACATATACATATACATATCAAAATATACATACATATACATATGTACCTCGTCGGAGAGAGAGAGATATCACTGGAGAGACAGAGAGACCTCGTCGGAGAGAGAGAGAGAGAGAGATATCGCCGGAGAGAGAGAGAATCGCCGGAGAAGAGAGAGAGATGAGAGAGAGACAAATGGAGAGAGAGTGGACTGAAAACGAGAATGGAAGGATTTGAACCGACTTAAAAGTCGTGATTAGTATTACCGACTTTACCAAAGTTGTTTTTGGTAAAACCGACTTTAATAAAAGTCATTTTTGGTAAAACCGACTTTAATAAAAGGCATTTTTGGTAAAACCGACTTTAATAAAAGTCATTTTTGGTAAAAACCGACTTTAAATTAAAGTCGTGATTGCTAAAAATGACTTTAAAAAAGTCGTGATTACTAGTAACGACTTTAAAGTCGTTTTTGGTAAAAACGACTAATTCTATAATAGACCATCCAATCACTGGTCAGATGTGTCCAATCAGTACACAGAGACGACTAAAAAAGTCGGTATTAGCAACACCGATTTTTATTTTAAGTCGTTTATGGAAATGACGACTCTATATAGTCGGTATTAGTAATACCGATTTTTATTTTAAGTCGTTTTTTGTAATAACGACTCTATATAGTCATTTTTACAAAAACCGACTTTTCTAAAGTCGTTATTTGTAAAAATGACTGATAACCATTTTTATTTTTTTTTTTCAGAAAATATTATTTTCGTAGAAAATAAAAAAACGATTTACTTAAAATCAGTATTACTAAAACCGATTTTGTTTTTAAAGTCGTTTTTAGTAATGACGACTCTATTATTAAAACGATTTACTCTATTTCTGTCTTTAAGTTTCAAAACACCCTAGTTTAATAATTAAGTATTAATTATACATTATTTATGGAAACAACTCCTTGATCATGTCCAATTGACAAAATTATCCATAAATCACCCATTAATTTTGGTGGTTTATTTTTTTTGAGGGGGTGTTTTTCTATTTAATAATAAAGAAAAAGAGAAAATACTAATGAATGAACTATATGTAGATAAATGATTTACGAAATGAAAGAATGCATGCTTTTTATTTCTATTCTTTTTTATGTTTTGTTATTTTTCTGAGAACAAAATTTTCACCCAAATTTTGCTTATCCACACACCTCATTGGGTAAGTAAGTAAGACCCACCACATTTTATGGATGAGCAGCTCATAGAAAGTTGTGAGTCCCACATACTCACTAATGTAGTGATTAGGTGAGCAAAATCAGTTCTCTGTTTTTCCATATATGAGTGGATTTTAAATTACTAAACTTGACTTGCCATTATTGGCATTACCACAACACTAAAAAAGAATGAACTTTTGGGCTCTCTAAGTCAAAATACCTTCACATTCACGTTGACTTTATAACGAAAATTAGTGGCCATTGTTGAAGAATAATAGTATAGTTTCTAAATCTTTATTCTAAATTTGAATTTCAATGTGTGGCTGTGTGATCACATTCAATTTGCAGTAAGACCACTTAATTTTTTATGAATGTTATTTTAAGTGGTTCAATTATAATAAATGTTAGTTACCGGATTTGGATTGAAAATTTGAAAACTATAGCATTCTCATTGTTAAAAGCTTAGTTTTCTTTTCTTTTTTTTTTTTTACAGTTGACATAAATCAATTGCTTCTCTTATAAAACTAAAATGAAAAAAAAAAAAAATAGAATTGATTGATTGCATATAAATGGAATGGTTTCAAATAAGTTGGATACACATAATTGTGCTTGCATTTAAAACATTTGGTTGTGTGTTGTATTTAAAGAATGAATAACTTGTCTGTGAATATCTATAACATTGGTTTTACCTGATTTTATCCGACAATTATTGACTTTTCTAATTGAATATTTGCCTTAAAATCAACAACTTGAATTCGCTAGAACATAATGTTGCTGAGCAAAACCGTTTTGTTAAGAGTTGGTTTTTACATGTCTTAAAGGGTTGGGTTTGGGCTGCCCAATAAAATCAGTTTTCACTAATTGGCCTTAGATGGGTTTTGTCGAAGACCCATCAAACACCCAATTAACCCAACCCCAGCCCCCCTAATACACTCTTCTGAGTTCATCTTGTGCTTACCTCAACAAATTAATTTTTACTGATGATGAGCTTGTTTTATCAAAAAAACTACATTTACACTAAATTCTACACCAAATTCCACATATCTTGACATTTGATTCCTATGGGGCCTGTGTAGGACCCACTAGAATCAAGAGTCAAGATATGTTGAGTGTGGAATTTGGTATAAAATTTAATGTGGGTGTAACATTACTCTTATTTTATTTCTATTGAAGGTCAGGCTTACGTTTACGTGGCGCTGGGTGCCTGGCGTCATAAGAAAACAAGTCTTGGACCAGAGACAGTGTAGTAAGTGTGAAAGTCTTTAGATTTAATTATTTCAATCTGCTTTTCAAAAAAAAAAAATGTGTGTATATATATATTTCAATCTGATTATTAGGACATGCAAATAAAAAACTCTATTAACATCATGCTGTGTCAGCCCAATCAAGCCATGAACCAGCCCAAAGAGAAGGTGTATTTAGCCCCACGGCCCACCCTAAAGAAATCTCCTAAACAAACCCCAATTTCTCCTTCACTGCCTCTCTCTCTATCATGTCTATCTTTATCCCCATCTTCACCGGTAGGGGTTTTGATTTCTTGTTCAATGTATGAAAATTTTGATTAGATTTGGAGATTTCTTTTGTGATGCATATCATTACTGTGTTTTATACTAATTAAGTTTCAATTTCTCTTATTTATCAGGTGAGGTTAGAAAAATACAAAATGTTGGCAATGTAGATATTGATGATGACCTGAAAATTATAAAAGTCCTCAAAACACAGCCCCTCATTGCTGCTATGAATCTAAATAATCAATTTCACGCAGTAAGAGAGGTTTGTAAATGTTTAAAAAGTTAATTTAAAAATCAGTGAGATTATAAGTTTTTTTTCTAATGCATTTTATTTTATTCATGTAGGAAATTTACTGCCCGCCGAATAACAAAGAGAATCAACTCCACTATGTACTAATTATGGGGTATGGATTCGACGAGAAGACCCAATCTCATTACTATGAGATCAAAAACTTGTTTGGACCGCAGTGGGGAGTTGGAGGTATCGGAAAAGTTGTGCAGAATAGGAGTCTTCCACCGGACATCAAGAAAGTGTTCGTTCACATTTCATTTCCCATCATTAAGAAGGATTTACCATGATGTTTGTATGTTTGAGCTGGCTCTGCGTTGTGGAGGATTAGTTATTAGAATGTTGGTCTGCGTTTTGGAGGATGAGGATTAGTCATTAGAGGGTCTGCTTTTTTGGAGGATTAGTGTCTTGGATGTTGTTTCTTTTTTGCCTTTTGGCCCTTTATTAATTAATATATATACTTGCTGTTTCTCTTTGGTCTTTTGGCTGTTTAATTTCTATACTTGCTGTCTCTTTGGCCTTTTGGCCCTTTAATTAATATAGTTGTTGTTTCCCTTTGGCCTTTTGTATTTTCCAACTCACTTGGTTATTGGAAAGCAAAGGGTGGCCTTTGAAGCAATTTATACAGAAAGGAGAGTTGCAAGAGCAAGGCTGTGTGCAGAGAACCACTCAGATGAATTTTGTTGACAGGGAGTTTAGCTGGTCCGAAATTCAACATTATATGTAGGTTGTGTGTGCAGCTCTCTCTCACTCTCATGTATATGCATATTTGTGCACAGTTTATTGACCTGTATTTGTGACCGTGCATAATTGTGTTTGTATTCACATGCATCCATATAAAACTTCTTTAAATTATGCTTCAAATGGATTACTGACCATAAAGTTAATTGCCATTGACATTGACATTGGTTTAATATTATGTCATGATCACGTTTGGTTTACCCTTCTTCCTTTTTACCGAGGAGACAGCTGGAGTATATGGGCTTTACAATTAGCGGTAGATCAAAAAACTTAGGGCTCGTTTGGTAACGTTGTCGTTTTCTGTTTTCTGTTTTTGTTTTCGTTTTTTTAAAAAACGAAAATTGAAAACACGTTTGGTAACGTTTTTGTTTTTTGTTTTTAAAAAACGTTTTCAAATTTTGGGTAAAAAATGAAAACAGCAAAAAGTCGTTTTGAGTTTCCTGTTTTTGTTTTTAAAAAAAAAAAAATAAATCAACAATGTTACCAAACAAGTTTTTGTTTTTTTTTTCAAAAAAAAAAAACCAAAACTGGTTTTCGTTTTTAAAAAACTGAAAATTGAAAACAGGAAACGTTACCATGCGAGCCCTTACTTTTTCTTCTATTCTACTTCTTCTGGGTCACTAATTTTCTAGTTTTTGGTCGGGGGTTGAGTTCTTTTGATTCTTGTTTTTAAAAATTCAACTTATTTTGATGCCTGAACAATAAACAAATAAAAACAAACAAAAAGACTATCCGGGATTAAAAATAAAATAAAATAAAATAAGGTGATCAAACTTGGCAAAGTATTCTAGTTTTTGGTCGGGGGTTGAGTTCTTTTGATTATTGTTTCTAAAAATTCAACTTATTTTGATGCCTGAACAATAAACAAATAAAAAAACAAACAAACAAACAGAGTATCCGGGATGAAAAACGTGATCAAACTTAGCAAAGTAAATGCTTAGTCTCGGTAAAACCTTATCGAAATGGTATTAAAACCATGCTGAACATGGGTTATGATATTGGTTGTCAAATCAAATTACAAGATTCCGAAGATCAAATGAGATTACCGAGAGGAGGAGTTTGTGTGCGCGTGCGATCGTATGCGGTGAAAAGAAGCATGGCATCTGGGTTTTCTTTTTCTTTTCTTTTTTTTTTTAACTTGGAAGTTATTCAACTTACAAGATGCCGAAGATCAAATGAGATTACCGAGAGGAGGAATTTGTGTGCGCGCAATCGTGTGGCGAAAAAGAAGAATGGCATCTAGGTTTTTTTGTTTTTACTTGGAAGTTACCCTATATATGTAAGGAACATGCAGCATCCATAAATGCTGAATTTTTTTAAAAAAAAATTAGGCCTTCTTTTCCGTTGATATCATGGGTTATCAAATGTTTTTCTATTCCAACTTTTCCTTTACACATGAAATTGTCCAAAAGAATCCCTAGCACAGTGTTTGTTTTTTTAATACTACTTGAAGGAAAATTGCTGATCCTTGGGTGATTTGTCTCCATTTTCTCTATTCTATTGCTTATTGTGGAATATAAAGTACAGATATGCAAAAGTGTTTGCAAATTTGACTTGGCCTAATGCGATGGGGATAGATAATGTCGAATGGTCTACGAAAATGGGGTATGTGTTATCAGGATTATATTGCATACTTGGTTGGTCACACGGGTTAGCAATGGTGCTAGGGAGATGCATTAATAACTTGGTCCCACCAAATAGTGTGCACAACTTCTCTGTTTTGGTTGTAGTTTGGTTTGTCCTACCTTGTTCATTGGCAAAAGGATGAGACGTCTGGTTCTCCATAAAAGCAGAACCTCTTTTTTTTTTTTTTTGCTAAGAACCTCACCAATCTCAGAAATAGGTCTGTGTCACTCTTTTAGCTTCCACATGCAACCAAGAAAAATTATACAGTTCACAATTACCGAGTATCATTCATCATTTTGTCAGTGCATGTGATGGTCTAATAATAGTGAAAGCTGAATAAGATTTCTTGAGTTGTGGCGTTGTGCCAATGATGTTGATTATGCTTTGAGATCTTATAATTTTCTCTTCTCTGTCGCATGTCATATAACCGATCTTTAAAAGAAAATTAAACTTGTCACCAGGCAACATCAAAGTCCTTGAGATAATGTCATCTGTTGCGTCTCAATCCTGCAAATTGAACTCTGAAACAACTCTACAGCTCAAGCTGCAGCGAGCTAGCACACTCTATCCTGGAGATCTGAACCACCCCCACCCATGGCTCAACTAGGAGAACGTGTCCTACAAGAATTACCTCAAACTTCCAGCAGCACTTCTAAGGGGCTGAAATTTTGAACAATATAAAGTTGCTGATATAGTTAGTAGTGAACGGCATTGAAAAACTAATTCCTTCTTCAAATTGCCCCCTTGGCTTTCCTTGTCGCATCTCTCAAGCTTTTGTGCACTGATCAACACATGTTTCTGTTGCACAAGGAAGATACAATTTGCGTTTTCCCACCACATCCCTATATTATTATAACAAAGAAACAATATTGATAATTAGCTGCTGCTCGCAAAGAATTGTAAAGCAGTGGTAATGCCAACACTGGCAGCTATACACATATATAACGTGTTAGTAAACAAACCTTGAAGAGTGATCAGATTTAAATAAGTTTTTCCATGTATCCTGTGTTATTGTGCTGATTGCGAGAGAGTTTGTTTCTTCTTCTTTTTTCCCCTTTTGCCACGACTATCAGATGAGGATAACTACTAGTAAGGGTGTGTTTTGTTCATGAGAAATTTCATTTTTCACTTAATACTGAGAAATTTCTCACCTTTAAACGAACACCAAGACTAAATCCCAGAACTCCACTGATTGGATTTCGCATATACAGGAACGAACGGTGATTATATTCAGACTATAACATAAACCAAAATGGTTGTCGAGTAAAATAAGGAAAGCGCCTTGATTTTAGGGACAAATTACTATCTGATAACTTCTTATATTCAGTTACCATATCTGTATTATGTATCTCTATAGTTGTGGGATATTTTCGTTCTAAAAAAATGGTGAGTACAAATTTTACATTAACTTCTGAGAATGACATATTTCTAGAAAAGTATAGCATATTGGACTAAATCCTAGTTTACCCAAAAAAAAAAAATTAAGTGTTGAAAATTTTCATTTTCACCACTTAATTGGGTTTATCAAACACACCTAAAGTCTCTATGCTTTCCGTTATTGATAAAGGTATAGGAGGGAAATCACCTACATGTTTTTCCAATCCACCAAGCAATCCTCAATTGATGTCGGAAAGCTTTCAGAATTTCCAAGATTTCAACTCAGAGTTCAGGGGTGAAGGTCGAAACAGAAATATAAGAGGAAGAGGAAATGGAAAGAACAACCAAGCTAGAATGTACTGTCAAATCTGCAGTTAATTACGTTAAAATGACTGCGTCAAGGCAGTTTAGTGCTTCAAAACACACTCTAATGTCTGTCAATGTTTAGGCATATTAAGTAGCTAGAGCCAACTGAAAGCATGTAGGCACCAAGCCTCGAGCATTTAGAAGCAATATAAAGATTTCCTCATCTATTTTCTATATTTAAACTAATTTTTGTCAGCTACACGAATCATTTGTATCAACTCACCATTCAGTTCCTATTTATTGTTCAACATACAAATGACAGGAACCATGTGTTTTCATGGCTTTGCAGAAGTCTAAATGTATGGGGAAGCATTGAGTGCCTAAGAATGACCTTGGAGTGACCTATCATGTTCAGGGCACCGTCAAACAGGAATGGCCTCTCTTCTCACATTTAGCACAAATTAAATTTTCCAGCTTTATTTTCTAGTTCCACTCAAAGCACTACCTTTTGCTGCCACCAGCTCTGAATCTTCATTTTGAAAAAATAACTAAATATGCTAAATACACCGCAAGACCTACAATTCACTGTCGGAAACATACATGCATCAGTAGCAAAGAGTTACATGGTCAATGCATCTTCTCTATGTTTTTCTTCGCTTAAAAAATGAGAAACAATGGGCTTTTGGGCTCGAGTAAGGCAGTTCATTTTGCTAGCAACTCTTTGCTTACTGATGCATGTATGTTTCCGACAGTGAATTGTAGGTGTATTTAGCATATACTTATATATGTTTGAGTGTTACTACTGCAATGTTGTGCAAACACTAAAAAAATTGCTGTTTAGCTTTTTAAATTGTGTTAATGTGTTTCATACCTTCATCGTACGAATCACAGGCAAACTCTTGAATTTCATAGAATATTGGTAAACTGATGTTCAATAACTAAAGTGGTTCTTAATACACTGAGGTTGATGGGAGCTAGGTGGTAAAAGGAAAAATCAGGACTGGGCTCTAAATTGTTGCATGCCCTAATTTCAAAGTCATTGGTGTTCATAAAGAATTGGGGTGTTGAAAGTGGATTAACCAAATAAGCTTCAAGGAAAGGAGGAACATAGGAGGAAAATTTCAAGTCCCAAACAACTTGATCCTCCGTTTAGTTGGAGGCTAGAGTAAGAGGAAGGAAAATGAAGGCGAGGGGAGGGGATTGGTTATTTTGTTGAAATAGAAAACTAAGGGGAAGGCGGGGATTGGGAATTCAAAGAGTTTCTTCCAACCACACTCTTTCATTTAGAGCCCTTTTTAATTATGTTTGGTCAATTTTTGATATGTTCCTTAATATTGTTTGAATTATGTAGCACTACTTGATTCGAAAAACTGACTTGAGCTTATCAGGGTTTCTTGCAGTATTTCTTGCGATTCTTGGCGGGTTTGAGGAAATCAACATACACCCATTTGAGAAAAGCTAAAGAACATCTCAATGCAGAGCTACCAAGACCCAAGAGTAAATAAGTGAGTAAGGTTGAGATTTGAGCTGTGTGGGTGTTTCAAATGGGTGTGTGTTCTCTCTGTCTGTGTGTATGAGTTCTGTTTTGATTACAAGAATCCCAAAGAGACCCTAATTATTATTAAGTTGAATATGGGCAGCTTGGATTCTGTTTTTTTTTTCTTTTCTTTTCTTTTTTCTTCTTTTTTTTATTTTTATTTTTTTCCTTTTTTTCTTCTGAAAATCTTAGTAGCTAGATTATGTTAAATTTTAATTATTATTTTTTTGTTTCCTTAGTATGGTTGGCAATAGACCTCAATGTATTTGTGTATTTATGCAAGCCTAAGAGCTCAAGGGTTGTTTGATTTAATGGCTTTTGGTGCAAGGCTGTTTGGCTTAATTACTTTTGGCTCAACAACTTTTCGCTTAGAAATTGTATTACGTAAATATTTGGCCGTAATTTATCAGAAAGTGCCGAAGGCACATGATGTTATGAACTGGCCGAAGGCAAGTGTGGTTAGAATTATTTGGTAGTGCCTTTAGGCACGGGTTATACCTAGTAAGTAAGTAACAATATATTTAGGATCCAAATATCCAATTGATGAAAGTTTGCGTTTGGACATTAAAGCCAGGTAAGAATACAAAAGAAAACAAGTTGTGCCCAATCACCTAGCTTCTACAATTGCTTCAACAGTTCTTTACTCCTGTGGACTTTACTGACCGTTACGTGTGGTTAGAATTATTTGGTAGTGCCTTTAGGCACGGGTTATACCTAGTAAGTAATAAAAAGTAACAAAATATTTAGGATCCAAATATCCAATTGATGAAAGTTTGCGTTTGGACATTAAAGCCAGGTAAGAATACAAAAGAAAACAAGTTGTGCCCAATCACCTAGCTTCTACAATTGCTTCAACAGTTCTTTGCTCCTGTGGACTTAACTGACCGTGCTCAATATCAACACTTCTAGTTACCTGCGTCGATACACAATATGGATGAGATGTAGCACATGGAACAATCTGAGTTACACAAAGATAGCCCTAGCAAGAATGATTCAGGAGTAGAATGGCAGGCATCCAGAAGTTTTCTAGCATGTAATCAATTTGTTTACAACTGAACCCACGAACAACACTATCAGTATTTTGGCTTCCTTTTTCATCATGTCACCTTCCTCCCAAACTAAGCGAGCTCCAATAGAAGGTAAAACCAAATTCATGAAATTTTAACGGCTAATAGCAAGGTCAAACACGTGTATATATTGTCTATCGTATATATAGGAGAACCATGATATTTACACAGCATAACATTAGAAGGTTAAAAACATAACAATTAAATACAACAATGGTCAATTCTGTTTACACTTTAACAGTCGGATATCATGATTTATCCTTCCAGTTA
Source organism: Hydrangea macrophylla (assembly GCA_033977485.1). NCBI lineage: Eukaryota > Viridiplantae > Streptophyta > Magnoliopsida > Cornales > Hydrangeaceae > Hydrangea > Hydrangea macrophylla. The sequence continues at coordinate 128,925,460 of CM066984.1, read as the reverse complement.
ATTACATTAAAATGACAGCGTCAAGGCAGTTTAGTGCTTCAAAACACACTCTAATGTCTGTCAATGTTTAGGCATATTAAGTAGCTAGAGCCAACTGAAAGCATGTAGGCACCAAGCCTCGAGCATTTAGAAGCAATATAAAGATTTCCTCATCTATTTTATATATTTAAACTAATTTTTGTCAGCTACACGAATCAGTTGTATCAACTCACCATTCAGTTCCTATTTATTGTTCAACATACAAATGACTGGAACCATGTGTTTTCATGACTTTGCAGAAGTCTAAATGTATGGGGGAAGCATTCAGTGCCTAAGAATGACCTTGGTGTGACCTATCATGCTCAGGGCACCGTCAAACAGGAATTGCCTCTCTTCTCATATTTAGCACAAATTAAAATTTCCAGCTTTATTTTCTAGTTCCACTCAAAGCACTAGCTTTTGCTGCCACCAACTCTGAATCTTCAATTTGGATAAACTAACTAAATATGCGAAATACACCGCAAGACCTACAATTCACTGTCGGAAACATACATGCATCAGTAAGCAAAGAGTTGCTAGCAAAATGAACTGTCTTACTCGAGCCCAAAAGTCCATTGTTTCACAATATTTAAGCGAAGAAAAACAAAGAGAAGATGCATTGACCAGGAAACCCAATAACTTGAAGTTTCCATCCATAGCATCAACTTTTCACAACATTTCAAAGTAAAATATTTTTAAGTCATAGATAGATTGTGAAAATTAAGATGATAACACAGATCAATCAACTATTTTTTGCATTTTGTGGATTGCAGATCAGTTCAATTCAACCAAACCCTCCTCTTCTGCCCGTACAATTGGGCTCATCATCTATATATATTCTATAACCGTAAACATTATAGTCAAGTGAGTGACCCAGATGTCTTCCTCAATAATTTTACTTGTTGAACACGTATTTGACATGCACCAAAGGAAAAATACCTGCCCATCTGCAATTATCAATAGAACATGGTACTGGTCACCACTCTGCTCCACAATAGTCATGGCCATTTCGATGATGGGTGCGCAAATGACGTTGGTCCTACAGCATTATGACAAAGATGCATAAGACATGTTAAATTATGCAAATATGAAGGTCTATAAGCATAAACAAGAAAATGGCTGAGTAATCCGCAAACCTGCAAGTTTAAGATGAGGGACGACTTCCCTGTACCTACTTAACACTTCCTCAAATCCATTACAAAATCTCTCATCTGGATAGAAACTGCATACGTCTTGATCATGTGTCGATGCTGCCAAAATTGACCAACAATTAGCTTGTCACATAAAGTCACCCGTAAAAATCCCATAAAATTGTTAGCGAAATTTGTACCATCTCCAAATCCATAACAAGGAATCAAGTTGTCCTCATCAAAAGCTGCTAAGGTTTTCCCAATGATAGATATTGCTTGTTCATAGGGATTAAAACCACCTCCAATGTGATGTAAGCTTCGTCTGTTGAAGGATCTTGCACCTAGTTACCAATACAGTTTACCACACTTCACTATAACTTGTTACATACTCATGAATTGTATAATGCGTAAAGGTAACATGTCCACTCATTGCTCTTTGTGAAATCAATACCAACAATGAGATTAGAAGATTCAAGGCCGGCACGAGCAAGAGCCTCAGTCACCTACAAAGAAGACAATGTCTCATTTTAACTTAATATTCGTAACAAGTCCTATGCAAACAATCAATAGATTCAATACCATTAGAAAACCAATATCATTACATTAATAGATAAGAATCTACATAATTCTAGCAATTAGAAAGAGACAAATATTTTCCTGTTGTTATGCCTAAGGAGTATGGATAAATGATGAGATAATCTTCCAAAGATTACTCCCTATGCTAATACAAACACATGTTATAGTGATGCCAAAATAGCCAGAAAACGACTGGCATTACTATGTTATGGCATATTGAATGGCATATGTACTTATTGCGAATTTTTTAGCAACAAACAAGGAAGCAGGGCGTGCAATATTTTTGCATATCATGCAGTGGAAGATTTTGCGCGATTTTGACCAATATTTCTGACTAAGATGAGACTTATAAAACATAAGAATCTGTCATGAACTAACGCCTCAAGCTCTTCATCACAAGCATTATCAAACAATAATAGTGAGTTCGAACAACTAGAACAGTACATAAAAGGTGTGCATGTTGCCATCTCAGCAACCATTTGACTAATCTCTGAGTTTCTCTCCACTGAGATCCATTGTCGGCATAAATGTCTAATTAAACAACCAGGGTCCAGGGGCCATTGCTTGGTGCCAAAGCCAAAATCACAAGCTACGAGGAGTATAAGTGCATACAAATATGGCAACAAGAGATTAGATTAGTGCCCCTCACAACAAGCACTTTGCATTGTTGAGACCAACACTAGGGACTAGCCTACTAAAATGTTAAAAAAAAAAAAAAAAAAAAAAAAGTAATAATAATAATAAGACTTAAGCAATTGAAAATGCTCAATTAGGTGGTGGGCTACATAACAAGGTTTGCACAAAATTACCCCTAAATTCAATAATTGTGCCTAACCTAACAGTTGATCTCTCACCAACATGCTATCGTTGGAAATTACTCCAAGCAATTGTAGCAAGTAAGAGGAAGATTAACACCAACAAAAACAATAGTCAACTGGAACGATGGATGACAGAAATTGTATTGAGTTGGCAAACAAACCAACTTCATAACTGCACCAATTTGTAAATGATCCCCAAAGGGCTAGACATTATATGTTTTGGGTGTGTTGAGTGTGGAACATACATTCTTTTATCTTTTCCATATGCATCTTGAATGTGAGTGCCCATAACAAGGAAAATTAAAGAAATCGATAGCAGCTATTGCATATAGTCAGTCTTACCTCGTCCAGCGAATTGTAATTATCAGCAATCCTCGAGTGCCTCCTATCCAGCTTCCTCTGCGGTTCGTGGGCTCGACCCCCATACTCCTCAGGAGGAGGCTGAAAGTACGGTGGTGGCGCAGGATAAGCTGGACAAGGGTGAGCGTAGTTTTGATTGTCTCGAGGATGAGAAGATGATTGAGAATAATCGTATTGATTCCATGATGAAGAAGACGAAGAGGCAGACCGACGGGTTGAACTTTGGGCACCCATCAACAACTCTATAATCTGTACAACTTCCACACTTTTTTTAACAAAACAATCCACAGGACACTCTCCTTTTGAGTAATAGAATAATAGACCAAATCACTCAAAATCAACCGCAAAACATGAGATTTAAAAAAACAGAAATATATTGTTTTAGTCCATTATTTGGAGGGGGGGGGGGGGGGGGTTAAAATTAATTCTTTATTTGGGGGTGTAGTTTAATAATTATATAAAAACTGTTGGATTTGTTTTTATTTATAGTTATTATATATATTGTGTTGAAAATGAGGAGATGGGTAGTTATGGTTCCCTTAAATTAAGGTAGTGGATTGTGTGTGATTTAAATGAGTGTTTAAACTGAAATATATGTAGATAAGGGTCAGAGATATAATCATATTTCAAAATATTATGGATTCTTGAATTTCATATTTGTTCACTGTGCATCCAAAAATCTCAGTGATTGCTCTTTCGTAAACAATAGTAGGAAGTTTGTGCTGAAGGTATGAAATTGTACCTTTGTGTTTCTAAGATCGATAGGTACCATTGTGAGAAATTTCTCACGTATTATGAGAAGCTTGTTTTTTATAATGATCATCTGTGAAAAAAATTTCACTATTCATGGAAAAATTTTGTATATAGAAAAAAAATTTGAATCTGGTTTATTTTTAGTAATTGTATATTATACCAAAAGTGGATGAGTTGTGCAGTTATGGACTCCTAAAATCAAGGAAGTTGATTGTGTATGCTTTAATAGGAGTTTTAACATAAATAGATGTAGATATAGGATAGAGATCTAACCATTATTCAAAATATTTTGAATTCTAGAAAATTTCATCCGTGTTTATATAATTGTACAGGAAAGTATGTGATAAATTTGTCACTGAAATATATGTGTGTGCTATGTTTGAATTTCTTTTATTTTTAATTCGTTATAATTGCACTGGCAAGTTTGTGATAAATTTGTCACTGATATTCACTAGTGTGCCAAATTAATTGCGAGGGTAACAAATTTATCACTCACTTGTTAACATGTGAGAATTTTGTGAAGAAGTGTATTGTATATTGTATTGATATGTTAGTGACACAAATATCAAAAGCCAGAATTTCTCACTTTTTGTACAAACTCAACCATTTACACAAAGAGTAGATTCGAAATTTTAATATAAACTCAACCATAACAATTTTTGCGTCGCGAGTTCGAGTACAAATTTTTGATGAGAAATTTCTCACCTTTTTAGGAGCGACAAACTTTTGGTGAGAAATTTCTCACTTAAATTAGAAATGAAAAAAAAAACACAATTTTTTACACCAGGCTACGAGCTTCTTCAATGAACGAGCAAAAGTTTCTTGAAATTCGGAGGCAAATTGCTCTGCTTCTCTTCGATGAACTTTGCTATCGCGTACTGGCTCGATTCTGTCCTCTCCTTCAGTGACACAATCGCCTCCTTGATCATCTAATGTTTCACATAACTAATTTAGAAACAAATTAAAATATCACATTCACAGAAAACGTATACATACATTTATATACATATATATAGAAGTTTATACATTAATATATCACCTCAACGTGTGGAGGATGAGCCCTAGACTGTATGTATGTGTATCAGTGTATATAACTGTAGATGATGAGAATCGAATCTCCTCAAACTCGTCTTGAACCTTCTGCAATTTTTCGATGGAGAGAACGAGGTCTCTGTCAATGAGATCGGAATCTTCCTCATTGGGTCTCTTGGCAACCTTGGATTTCTTTCCACGGTCAGCGACCATCTTTAGAAACCATAGCTCTATGGTCTCCAGAATGGAGAGAGAGAGAGATTTGGAGGAATTTGTGAGATTTGCCATATATATGTAATATAATATATATATATAATATATAGGGGTATTTTGGTCCCTAAAATAAATAAGGACTAATTCTTACATTGTGTTACACTAGGGACCAATTTCTAAAAAAGCGACTATAATGGGCTATATATTAAGTATCCCTTTAAAAAAAAACAAGTAAAAACCCTAGTCGCAATCCTTTGCATGACCTGGTATTTTATGACCTATATTTTCTAGTATAAGTTTTAATATATCAACCAGGCGAGAAAAAAATAAGGCGTCCAAAGAAGTCTTAGAAGAATACGTAAACGCTTTGCCGACGACAAAGCAGACTTATTTACCGAACAAAATTCGTCTGTACTGCTTTCAGACCTAATTACCACTGCAAATTTGCAATTACTATATATGTATGCAAGTAAATCCAGAAACGCTTCTGAGCAGCCCAAAAAAAAAAATTTAATATCCAAAAACGCTCTAATTTGGGTGCCAAATGGCGAAAGAAGTTAGATACACGTACAAACAATACATATAACTTCGCATAAAAGCTGACCCTCCACTTGCAGTTGAAAAAAATTTGTTAGGGACGGAAATTGAATAGCACTACTATTTCAAGATCTAAAATGTTTCTGCTTCAAATCTAATAATAATAATTGTGTCGATTCGTGTGAATAAATATATATAATGCACATAGGTGATGAACTGATTGAAAGGACTAGGAAACAAACCTTGATGATGACTTAAAATAGATTCTTTGCAGCTGCAGCATCTTTCTTGTTGGAGTTTCTAGCGTTCAAACTTGCGATTTCTTGCACAACTCCAATGGGGGATCTGAGAAAATTGTTTGAAAAATAAATGAGGAAACATAAAGCGATTCGGCTTTTCCGATTTCCTTGATGACAAAAAACCTCTTGGTTCTTCTGTTCTGTTGGAACCACTTTGAACAAAAATGTTTCCCCTTTTGGCACATCGAAGCTTCACAACTCCCCCGACCCTTGCGTTCTTTATTATTGTTGCCCCATGATTACTCAAATTATAATATTATAAAGAAAATAGGTGAGCAAAAATGCCATTTTTCTTAGGCCATCTCCAATTATTGTGAAGCAGAGGGTCTTAGCGGAGGGCTATATTGTGAAGACACGTGGCACTTTTTTGGGATTTTACTCTCTTTGAGCAATTGATTCCGAACCGACTCTTTGTTTTTCTCAATTTAGCGTTACTCCTCTTCCTCTCTCTCTATTCAAATCATCTCCCCCAAATCCAGATTAATAGATCATCTCTCTTTCTTTATCTCTCTCTCTCTCTCTCTCTCATTTTTTCCCTTTCCATTTTCCTCCTCTCACCACTACCATAATCACCATCCACTATTACCATCATTGCGACCACTGCCGCCTACAACCACCGCCGCCTCCAGTCGTCTCCTAGGCTGATCCCTCTCAGGTATTCCTCTATCTACATCTCTCTTTCTATCTTAAGTATCCCTCTCCCTAGAACTATTTTTATCTGAGACGAAAAATGAAGAACGGACTAGTAGAAAGAACATTTTTAATCAGGTTCGTGTACCATTGGATTTCCAAAAAAAAATAGAAGAAGAGTGAGTGACTGCAAGGGAAACCCTAGGCGGGCGAGAAGGCCAAGAAGAAGAAGAAGAAGAGTGAGTGACTGCAAGGGAAACCCTAGCCCAGATCAGACGAAGACTGTTGGAGAAGATAAGAAACTCCTCAACCAGGTAAGTAGTGATTAATAATCAAAACCCTCAAAATCAATTTCATCATTTTTTCAGAGAATCTCTCTCTGGTTTTCCCCAATTTGCATTTATTCATTCCCCATCATATTTTTTGATTGATTCCAAAATTAATTGAAGTTTGAAACCCACTTACTTTTCAGTTGTTTTCACATGATTACTCTCGTTTCCTTTGGTAACGTTGGACGAAACAGACACACACACCACACCGAAACTGACTTCATTTTGTGCGAAGCAGCACTGGAATTTGGTGATTCCTGGTGGGGGGGGTTTCATTTCGGTCATACCACCAAAAAGTTTCGGTCGGTTTGATGATATGAATTAGAAATTTTGTTTGTTGATAATGTGAGTTTTGTTCATATGATGACAATTGTCTCTAATATTATTAATTTTGATTTCAGTTCAGTTAATTCAGTTAAAAATTTCAGTTTAGTTTCAAACCGAACTATATTTATTTTTTTTAGTTCGATTTTCAGTTGCATTGTCCCAAATCGAACCGAACCGAAAAAACTGATTTTTTTTTTCGTTTATATATTATCAATATATTTTTATATACAACTATATATTACAAAAATATAAGTATATTATATATAAGTAAATATAAACATATGTTTCTTTGTAATATGAAAGAAAAATGAGAAAAAAAACATATAAAAAAGTTGTGAAAATGTCAAAAAAAAGAAAGAAAAGAAAGTATAGTTTTTTAAAAATCTAGTTAACCGAATTTCCGAACCGAACCGAATTGACAAAAATCGAACTGAACCGAACCGAAATATAATTCAGTTCAGTTTCAGTTCACATTTCTCCAAACCGAACCGAACAAAATAAAACCGAACCGAATTTGTCCAAACCGAGCGAATGCCCACCCTTACGAGGTTTCTCTCTGTGTGTGTATGTGTGTGTGTGAGTGTGTGGTTGCGACGAGGGCCATAGTGGTGGCCTCTAATGGCGATGGTGATTTGGGGGTGGTAATGGTGTATTGAAAATTCTGAAAATTTCGGATATATATATAGAGAGAGAGAGTATAGAGGAAAACTAGAGCTTGTTGGAGTCCGATTTGTTTAAATCGAAGTCTTTATTTGTTTCATTTGGGCAGCTAGCGTGGAAGTCAATGGAATATTGTACCCCTCCCTATACTCGACAACGTAAACGCTTCCTCGAAAGCGTTGAAAGTGAGAAGAAGAAGAAACCATCATCAAATGTTAAGGTTAAGAAGGCTAAACGAATTCATCGTTATTACGGATCATCATCATTTGTTAAAGTTCCTACTAGTACAGACAAGCCTAAGCGAGGCCGCCGAAGACTTAGACGTTGGATGAACAAAGAACAAAAGGGTAGGTATCTGGAGCAGGTCATGGAGTCTGAAGTTAGTTTTTTTCTTTCTTTGCTTTCAATTTGTTTTTTTTTTTCATAGCTTTACACTTTGGAGTAGTTATATATGAGCATATAATAGAGTATATTACAAAAATCCCTTTAATAAAGAGTGTCTTGAAATTGGGACAACTTCCCAGTATTTAGTGGAGTATATTCTTCTCTTGGTGTACGGGATACAATAGTTTATTAGTGTTTTGATATAAATAGTTGCTCACTGCACCTTACTTCTCGCGATCTAGCCATCTAGGTATGTATCACTACATGATGCATATTAATTACTTGTTAAGGCTTTGAAATCCTTGTTCTTATTTCTTTTAATTTGCTATTCCTGATCAAACTTCTAAAATGCTCATTTAGCTATTGAATTCATTGGTTTGTTACTTTGACTAGAATAAAAATGTTGATCTGGATAACTCTCCAACAACAATATTCATGCTTGTGGGACCTAAATCAAAGGTTTAGATGGATATATTATACCTTTAGGTCCCGTTTGGTTCACTAGAAAGGAATTACAAAAAGAAAGCTAATTCAAAGTAATCCAATTCCAAGGAAACTGTTGCCAAATTAGTTCCATTATGGTGTTTGGATAAACCAACGAATAATCTTGGAAACAACATTTATCTTCTTTAAATGGTAAGTTCATTTTAAAACAGTTGAAAAGCATGATAAGATTATAATTACAAAAATATTTATTTGGATTTGTATTATTTATATATCATTGTATGATTTGCAATACCAATAGTTTGAAAATTTAACAACCATTTAATGATTTGATTAGGTAATTTAAATTCAAACCATTAGCTAATTCAAATTTGCACACTATTGATTTGTTAAATAAGTGAGAAGGTTGTTTCCCAAAGAAAGGAATCTAAATACCACTTCAACATAAGGAATGAGTTTTCTTGTTTTTCTAAGAATCTATTTCTGGCTGGAAATAGATTCCGAGGTCCATTAATCATACCAAACACACAAAAGTAATTCCAAGGAATGAGATTCCTTTTCTCGCTTAATTTCCAAGCGAACCAAACGGGGCCTTAATGTAACTTATCGGTTAAAAAAACTTATCAAGAAAATTAATTAAGTTGTGTTAAAAATGTATGGGGGAGGAAATATGCTTTCTATGGTTTTATTTAGGAGAATAAGTGTTAATATGATGGTTTAGTGGTGATAGACATTCATACGAACGTGAAATGTGGAACTGCTTGATGTTCATACAAACTTGATACCATGCATATATGTGCATGAAATTTCATAGTTTTGGGCTGAGTGAAGATTTGTTGTGCTGTCAGTCTCTGTTTCTATTGTAGTTTTCCCTATTAGCCTTTCTATATAATTATTGTGAGCGTGGAACTGAAACCCTATGTGATTCCCCACCTTAGTAGGCTAGTATCCATGTGCTACACAATTGGTGTTTTATTAGATTCAGTGATAAACTATATACTTGTAAAAGAGAAGAATTTTATGCTTAGGAAAAAAAGAAAATGTTTTAAGATTTTTATGTTTATCGTGCTTCTTTTATGAATTTTGTTTTTTTGTAATTTTTATTCGATTTTGTCATGATTGTAATCATAAATGTGTGAGCTTGCATTCGGACAGTGTTGTGAATCTTTAACACTATTGGAAGAACCTCTTTATGTATGTATCATATTTAGTGTCTGTACTTTCTACTTGTTGCCATTCTTTTATATTATCCGTAATGCTAGGCACACAACACCAACCATAACACAAACCACAACACATGTTTTCAATACATGTACCTTGTGCTGTGTGGATTTTTCACACAGGGCCCACACTATTTTGGGAAGCACAAGGTACATGCATTTAAAGCAATGGTTGTGGTTTGTGTTGTGATTGGTGTTGTATGCCTAGCATTGTTGTTATATTATTGTATGAACAAACCATGTTTTGTGTGAAAGCTATTATAATGACCTTGCCCGAGTATCATAAGTTTGAAATGGTAAACTAGAGATAAATTAGAAATGCTAGATTTTGTGAGAGGTAGCATCCACTTGAGTATTGAATGCGAACTGGCAAGGTGTAGGTGAATTGAGAATGCAACTATATGAGGGAAAGTGCAAGTAATAATCGTGTTTCTTACCCCGCCAAAAAAGCGAGTTTTAACAAGTAATTTTAATTGTCTTTGGCGATTGATTAGCATATGTAGCATCTTTACTAGGTTTGCAAGGCCTGTTGATGTTCAATTGGAATATGTAAATGACAACATTTTTTTGCCCCATGTTTTTTTTTTTTTGGCAGGTTATAGAAGACTTTGAAGGTTGTTTTGTGGGATCAGTTAAAGGAGGTCACTAAAAGTATGTTCCATGTGTATTAAATGAAATGAAAGTACTTCTAGTTCGGATTTGTAAGACATTTCTAATGACAAGCCTTGCAATGGGTTTGTGAGGCTCTTATATATATAGTATAAGTGGAGTTTGTAGGACAAGTCTAAAAACTATATGCATGTTTACAACTATTTAGGGTTCCTCAATTGTATTATGCACGTGCTTTCTCATAGTTGTGGTGGTTATGAAAGTTATCGTATCATCTACTACCCTTGAGGTTTAATTAGAGAGCTGTTACTACCACTCTCACTTGGGGCTGTTCGAATTTTCCGTCAACCCGGAAAACCCGACCCGACCATACTATTATATATTTACTCATATAAATGTACATACACACTTGGGAAAAACAAAACCCTAAACTCTCAGTCTCAGACCTCAAGTCGCAGCCTCTCTTCCCTGGCCTCTTTTTCTCACTCAGGACTCTCTCTCTCTCTCTCTCTCTCTCTCTCTCTCTCTCTCTCCCCCCCCCCCCCCTCCCCCCCCCGTATGTTCCATTGAATCGAAGCCTTGATCATTCAGTCGCAAACTCTCGCTCCCAAGTTCCATCAACACAAACCTAGAGGCTAGTAAGTTTGGGGTGTTTTGATTCTTACAAATTGTGAGCAGATCCTTTTGCCTGAAGACGTCCATAGATCTAGTATTTTTTATTATTTATTTATTTATTTATTTATTATTATTATTAATTTTTTATGTTGATTCTTATGTATTCTCTTTCTATATAGACTAGCTGTCGGGCACACGTGTTGCGTGTGCAACTTGTTATATTTGTTATATATTTATGAACTCAATCATCAGAAACATTTTATAGAGAATAGGCTGATGACTATTAGAAAAATCCAAAATTCCAAATATTATATTACAAAAGTGGACATATGGTAATTCAGAATTTTCGAAACAATATTTGTATCCATTTACATCAACAAACATAAGTGTAGAAGCACTGAGTTACCTCTTCCAGTTCTACCTTCCTTTCCAAGCGTCTAGATGTCCTCAAGATGCTCTTGCTTTTCTGTGTTGATGAAAGATCTAGAGAGGCAGTTATTGTATTTGATTTAGGAAGCAGTTACGGCCCGTTTGGTTCATGGATTCTTAGGGTGGATTTTGATTCCACCCGAAGATTACTAGTAATCTTAAAATATATCTTTGTTTGGTTCATGGAATATTTAATGAATTGTGGGTCCCACTGGATTTAGAATCCACCCAAAGGTGGAAAATATGATGGATTCTAAATCCTAGCTTGGAGGTGGTATTCCTAAGGATTACTGGGGTTTTGATTTACAATTTTCATAATACCTAAACTGGCCTTTATTAGACTATTAAACAAACAAATAACGTGATCAGAAGAAATTTATGATTATAATAATAATTATTTTCTAAAATGGAGAGACTGGTAGATGATATTGTTTATGATGATTTCTTATGCTTGAAACATTAGATTTGATGTTAGTTTAATGACTGAATTCAAATTTTGGTTGCTAAATGTTAATGATTGAAAAGTCTATATGAAAATAACTACATATTTGGCATATTGTGATTTGTACGTTAGACCTATACATGTTTTATGCTTAAAAATATAATATATCTTTTGTTATTATTCAAATATATTTTAACTACATATAATAGTTAAGACTCATGTTCATGTCTTAATTACTCTATTTATCTCATTTTTTATGTCATTGATTTTTAGATTTATACTATTATTTTTTTTAATCACCCTCCATTTTCAGAAGGTTGACAATTTGATTTTAACTCATACATTCTTTTAGCTTTCAAGGGTAGCTTAGGTATTTAACAATTTTTCCATTTCATTTTCCTTGACCCAACCAAACACTGGATTCTAAATCCAGCAAGAATTCTATTGGTGAACCAAACATTATGCAAGGATTCAGTTTCCTGGTAAAGTGATTACTGGTATTATGATTCCTAGTAATCAGAATCCACTTAAAATAATCCGTGAACCAAACGGGCCGTTAGTGTATTTCAATTAGGTTGGGAACTAATGAGAGACGTGGGGTTGGTATTTTAGTTAATGTATGTATTTGATGTGTAATGACACTTTAGTCCTCTTGCAGTGTTATCTTAGATTAAAAAATATATTAGTTTTAATGCAAATATGAGTGATTGTCTACCCTTGCCTCTCTCTTTATATAATAGAATAGATGTGTATCTCCGTCTCTCTCTATTTATGGATACGTATGTCATTGTACATCTTTTACATTGATGATCAATGAATCGATTTTGGATGCTTTTTTTCGGATGGCGGTTGTCAATTGTTTAACCCGAAGCTCGGGTCAAGTGACATGTTACGTCGAATCCGATCAAAACTGACCCGTGAACACCTCTCAAGTTTGAATTATAACACTAAGCCACCCAACTGCTTTGGTAAAGTTGCAATCTTGCCCTCAAATAAGTGTAGATACTAATTGGAAGTATTCATTTAGGTTGGCCACTTAGCCCTATTGTCAGATAGCAAGGCCGGCTAATGTCAAGAGCAACACCAAACTCATTTTTATTAAATGGACAAAAATGCCCCTTTGATGTAAAGCTAACCACCTCTCGTCTCTCTCTCTCTCTCTCTCTCTCTCTCTCTCTCTCTCAGCCTGTTTCTCATTCGCTCTGGGCGTGTTTGATAATCCAATTAAGTGGAAAAAATGAAAACTTTCAGCACTTAAATTTTTTCCAATTTTTTTTAATAATAATCACTTGATTGAAAAAGCAGTAAAAAAATCACTAAAACTCTTAAGTGAAAAATTTTTGCTAAAAAATAATCACTGAATGCAATAGTTGAAACACTGTTTTTAGTAATGTAAATCAATCACTTAAATTTTCAATACTTAAAATTGAGCACTTAATTTCCAGTTTTATTAAACGGACCCTCTTTTGTACTCATCTCTCTCTCTCATTCTTCTCACTCACTCTCTCTTAATCTCAACCGTCGGCTCCAGTCGATGCCACTGACCTGAACAAAAGCTAGAAACACCTCTCTCTCTCTCTCTCTCTCTCTCTCTCTCTCTCTCTCTCGCTCTCTCTCTCTCTCACACAGTTTCTCTCTTTTCTCTATTGTGACTGTTGTCATTTCTTGCAGTTAACAAGTAGTGCTATACACACTTTATGACACACATTGTCATCCGATCATTGATTGGCGCGGGCCTCACTACCGAACACATTTCGACCATTGATTGGTGTAGACCCTACCACCACGATAGGGTCCGCACCAATCAGAGAAGGTTCGTTTGGATCAGCATGAATTATTCTCTTAAAAGTGTTACTTTCAAGAACCTTTAATTAATTTTTCCTATAATAAATTATCAAATATTTTCTAATCGCTATTTATCCCATGCATAGCACGGGCACACATCTAGTTATTCTTAAAAGTCACATAATTGAATATGATAAGGTTTTTACTAAATGTTGATTTATTTTAGAACATGACATTATGCTAATTGTTTCATGAGAGCATTTTTGTTCACCCAAATATTGCTGAATGCATTTTTGTTCACCCAAAAATTTCTTACTCAATGCTCACCCAACTCTCCTATTGGTTAATGCAGTGGGACTCATGATTAAATCAGAATAAATTAATTATGTAAAATTCTGATTCTAGTTAATTCATTCTCATTTAATCATGAGTCCCACTGCATTAACTAATGAGAGCATTTTTGCTTACCCAAATATTACTCACCTAATGAGAGAGTTGGATAAGCAATTTTGGGGTGAGATCAAAAATGCATTCTTGTTCATTTAAAAGTAGCTTTTTCGTCTTCTCAAAAAAAAAAAAAAAAAGAAGCATTTTCGTGCATGGACCGTTCCTCGTGTTAATTTAGTTGGGGTAAATTACACAAACACCCCCTCAACTATGACTCATTTTCATTAATACCCCCTAAACTAAAAAGTGGTCACACTCACCCCTTCAACTATTTGAATCTCAAAATCAACTAAACACAGTTAACGGAAACAATGAAATGACTAAATTTCTCATATCCAAATCAGATTATTGTTAGCAAACACTTGTCTCTCGACTCTCTACTAAAGTTTAGGATTGACGCTGCCACCACAAACCCATTTGTACAAAAAGAAGAATCGATGGCAAAAAAATTGCAAACCACACCTTCGAGTAGATATCATTAGGAAAAGTGGAGTTGTGATTGAAAAAATCGTTTTTGAAAAAGCCTTGAGGAGGTTTGGTTCATGGTGGGAACTTTGGTAATTTAAAATCAAAATGCAGTGATAGTTAGGGTTTAGATGGCTTGGGGGAGGATACAAGAAATTAGTTTAATGTGGTATTCCATATGTATATAGCTATACGATACATATAATTTGTATATATACTGATGATGCCTAAAATTGGTAAGAAAGGTTTTAAGAGAAAAAGAGATGAGAACAATTTGTATGTGGTTCGGTCCCATTAACAAGGTGACCTACGGCCACGGTTGCGTCTGTGCGCTCTCACTAGCAGATCACTGACGGGCCTAGTGAGCCAACAAAGGTAGGCGGCACTACCAGTAATACCGGCTGGGTGTATGCGTATTGACGGTGAGTTCTCTGTTAAATGCTTGTCAGCTTAGAGAATTATTTTTGGAATCCCCTTTGACAGGGTAGGTGGGCTCTTTTATAGATACAAGAGTCCACCCTTACATGGTAAGTTAATAGGATTAGGAAGACTAATCTAATCACAATAGATTTGCATGATCTTAGGAGAGTTTCCTAAGTGGTTTTGGAAACTGCCATATCTCATTTCGCAGACTTGTAGTTGATTTAGGAAACTGCTGGATTGGACGGGAGCGAGGGATGCCGCGACCGTCATGCGTGGCTTGTTGATTTGACCTCGCGGTTTGCATGAACACCTCGGGAATACTCGACCCCGCGGGGTGCGCTCTTACCGGAATAACCGGCGGCTCTAGGTGACGTGGCACTGTATTCTTGGCTAGATTATTTCGGACATATCAGCTGCCCCCCATTTTCGGAACTGACCAGATGCGTCATCGGGTGAGGATTCGAAAATCAGTATTGCCTTGGTAACCGTTCGGATGTCCTCCGGGAATGCTGCTCGGGATGGGGCCCACACTCCTGGTCCTCCGGTGGAGTAACCGACCGGTGCAGATAGGAGCTCGGGTGTGGGCATTGCCACATGTCAGGGAGTGATTGGCCTGGTCAGGTCCAGTGAAGTCGGTTTGAATGTAACCGAACAGTTGCGTGGTAACCGGACCGTCACATCACGCATTTAATGTGCGCGTCTTTTTAGGCGACGCTCTACGTACCCGAAGCGGCAGTTCCGACGGGAAAACATATGAGCCGTTCGATCAGTTTTGATCTGAGCCGTCCATGGTTTGTATATAAGAAGCACCTGTTCATTCCATATATTCATGCTACTTGAAGATTGAATATACCGAGCGGTCTTTGAGAGCAAAAAATTCCCGAACTCCTTTCCTCTTCTTTTTCACAATCTAGGTTTCTCCCCAATGGCCTCTCACGCCGACCTGATCTCCGATGAAGGACTTACCGCATTCAGGAGGGACTGTGAGATCCCTGATGACGTCGGGGTCCGTCCCTACGTTGAAGGAGAAGAGGTGGCTTTACCTTCAGTCCTTATTAGCAGTTATCTGCTGCTAATAGTGGGGCTGCGCTTTCCTCTCTCTGCCTCCTTCTGTGATCTCTTACAGGGATTGCGCTTTTCGCTGTCCAAATGTCGTCCGAATCTCGCCCGTCTTCTTTGGGGCATATGTGGACACACAGCGTTCCGCCTCTTTTGTTTTGAAACTTGTTGTGAAAAGAAAAAGAAAAGGTCTGTTGAAAACAGATACAGAGTCGCCACGTGGTCTTTAAGGAACCAAAAAACCTAATTTTGACTCACCCAAATGGATAAAGGGCACCGGCCCTTCATAACCAAAGAACTTGGCTCGGGGTTTTGGTACGAGAGAGGAAGGAGCCTTTGTCGCGACTAAAACACCCTCAACTCGCCCCGTCTTTCGACGGGCCTCAATTAGCATCCAAATAATCATCTTATACTATGTTTGGTTCGACAAATAATACTATGATAGTATATTACATCACATAAGAAATTTTGAAATGGAAGATCTAAAGATAAGATATCATTCATAAGATCTAAGCCAAATATCACACAATGCAAAGTGAAAGATCACACAAATAAACCTAGGAAAAATCTTCTAATCATGTATAAAATATTCAAGACTTTCTAATCTAAAGGGGGACATGAATTGTTATTGAAACAAATAAACAAAAAAATCAAAATATGCTTAGCAAGCTAGTATGATGCATGTTAATCTTTGAGAAAAGAAGACCTCCCAATCCCCGGGATGGATGAGAAAGGATGATCAGATCGGGGGAAGCATGAACGTGTGATCAAGTTCATTCCTTATAATCTTCTTAGATTAGGAGCCATGAAGGCCCCAAATCTTGCATGGATGCAATGTATGTATCTAGAATGTGCCAAGGTTGTAGTGTGCTTTGTGTTCATGGATTCCTAGAATGACTTAGAAGTCTATAATGTGTATGAATGAATGAATGAATGAAATCATCATGGGATATGTACAAATGCAGTATGAACTACTTCCTAAGACATGAGCTAATTTGGAGTTCATGTAAGCATCAAATCAAAGAATGAAAGTTAAAATGTGCTTGCTGTGAATAGTGGACAGAACAGTAACTATATCTTTTGAAAATTGAAAAGAGGGGTTAAGAATGTTTTCAATGCATGATTTTTTATAGAGATATTCCTTATTGTGTCTAGAACACAACCCAAAAAGCCAATCTTTAATAAATATTACAGATTAAGAGAAATCATATAAACAATGAAGGTTACTCAGAAACAGAGTTCGTACTGTCGACTGAAATGTCAAAAACTCTTGGAAAATGAAAACAAATGATATAGAGGCCCATATTATACAGAAGGTTCCCTAAGACATTGAAGTTCAAGGGAAAAATAAGTTAGGACCACTCGTTTTGGAAAAGTGTTCTGTAAAATAAGTTGAAAGTAGACCAAGCTGCTGTGACAGCAAAAACAGAATATCTGGAGAGAATGTTTGGGTCCAAATGGACCATTTTCAAGCACTTCCAAGTCAAACCAAAAATCATGGGTGTTCTCTAATGAGTTAGGAAGACTTTCCAAGTGGCCTTGCATCTATATGTTGAGTATTGAGTCCTAGAAAAATCTTTGAACTCAGATTACTCACTGTTTTGACTCACTGTTTTGCAAATTTTGGGAAAAACTAGAGTTTTCTTTCTTGAGATTAAAATGAGGGGGGTTTTGAAAGGGGTTTTGAAGTAGATATTTTGAAAGCATATTTTCAATACTCAATGAAGGTTATAGCCACTTGAAATGCCAAGCTCAAGCTCAAACTCATCATCAAGAACCTCCAAGATTGTTGGAGAGATTTATTTTATTTTGAACATAACTTCAAGAATACCTTGGAGGTATTGAAGTTATGATCATCATCTATCAAACATGTTTTTGAGGTCAAGAGCTACTATCCATAAGGATTCACTCACCCCAAACTTCATGTCATCATTTAGATGATGGTGGACTAGTAAGTAAATAAAGAAAATCAAAAAGAAATGAGATGAGGAGAGATGAGCATTATATAAACAAGCAAGCAAATAGATAGCAATCAATAGATGATATTCATGATGTATAGAACTTGTAGTTTGGTGTTTCACTCATATGTAATGACATTGGACATAGAAGAAGCTTCCACTCTCTTAAATGCTCACTAAAATGGTGGTTGGGTGTATTGAATGTTGAAGTAAATGGGAGTAATGAAGTAAAAACAAAGTTTAGAACTCACTTTTGTTTTGAAAATCAAAGAAGGAAGCTTCTTTTCTCTCTATTCTAACCTTATCTCTACAACTTTCTCTCCTAAACTTTTTCTAAGCTTTCATTTGACCCCCCCAAAATGAAGAGTGTAGGTAAAGTGTATTAATTCGCCACATGGTGGTCGCACATGTCACCAAAAGTGAAATGTGTCTCTAAGGTCGTCATTACTTATATGTCCACATAAACCACTTACCTACTCACTCAAATCCCCAAGAGGACCCTGCAACTCCACTCCACTGCTTGTAGCATCTCCAAGGGCCAAGCCCATGATGATGGGAGCAACTCCAATACTTGAGGAGGCCCCCCCTAAGAAGGCGACAACCCTGGGGGACCTCAAAGTGCCAGGCCCAAGATGATGGAAGGCCCTCTATAGGAAGAGTGCAACTCGACACCACCACCACCACAGAGGGCCAAGCCCATAATGGGAGGGTCCCTCCATGAACCCCAGGAAGGCCCAATGCTAAGTGTAACTCCAATACTCAAGGCCTCCACCTCAGTGAGAGCTCCAGCCCTTAGGGGCCATAGCAGGAACCCATAATAATAAATACACGAGCACACATACTTACTCTGGGCAAACCACCCTTGGTCCGGAGCAGTACCTAAGGGTGGCCTGGCCCATTGGGATCTCGAGAGCTCGTGGTTAGGTGGCTAGAGTCAAGGGTGTCTCCCTAACTCATGCCTCCTAGGCAAAATTAGGGTTGGTTCCAAAGAGAGAGAGAGACACGTGATCTTCACCTTCACGTGCCCTGTACCTTTCAGCCATGGCCAATTAGAAAGCCCCTTGGCCTCAAGACCAGCTGAGCCTTTGACCCTCCATTGCCTTATCACTTTCTTTGTCGCTTAACCTTCTGCAGACCAATAGAATGATCTTGATACACTCCCTCGCTTAACCTTCTGCAGGCCAATAGCATGATCTTGATACACTCCCTCGCTTAACCTTCTGCAGACCAATAGCATGAGCTTGATACACTCCCTTGCTTAACCCTCTTCACCCAATAGTAAGCCATCCTTCGATGACACACATCTGCAACTACTATCTCACCTGCTAAACACCAAAGACACTCTCTTTTGTCACATGACCCGTCTCCTTTGTTACATGACCCGTCCTTGTTTGACCCCTTGCATGGTCAAGATCTCATTTAATACCTTCAACTACCTTAAACATAAGCATTTAAGGCCCTCACCTACCTTAGACAGAGGGACCTCTCCTAGAGTGCCAGCACACCACACTCACAGAGCCTCCAGTTATACCATATACCCTCACAACTCTGTTATAAATACCAGCCCCATTCAATACATCCAACAACCAGAATTAACTAAAAGCTTGAGCAATTAATCAAGTTATCACACCATCCTTACTATTATCCAAGCAACTCCTCCTCCACCACCTTCACTTAGACCTTACCAACCACTCCTTCTCCACCTTCACTCGGACCTTACCTACCACTCCTCCTCCACCTTCACTCAGACCTTACCTACCACTCCTCCTCCACCTTCACTCGGACCTTACCTACCACTCCTCCTCCACCTTCACTCGGACCTTACCTACCACTCCTCCTCCACCTTCACTCAGACCTTACCTACCATTCCCCTCCACCTTCGCTCACACCCTACCTACCACTCCTCCTCCACCTTCACTCCTTCCATACCTTCCACTCATATCCTCACCTTAGGACACCTACTGCTTCTCTCTCTCTTATTTGGAACTACCTTGGCTCTCACTCGAGCCACGTCCTCTCTGGGACCCATCTGACTGTACTGCTACTTTTCTATTATTTTATTATATTTTACACTCACTAGCCTGCCTACGTGTTATACCTCTCTTTACACATCATCCGCACTAAAAAAGAACTCACACATTTTGGCGACCACAGTGGGAGGTATATTCGTAGACATGGTTAGCTCACAGCAACAACAAGTACTCCCCAAACCAAAGGGGCGCCCCCCTAAGAAAGCTAAGGCCCTACCTACTGGGTCTAACGCTCACCAGAGCATCCACCCTAGTAGGGAGGAACCTGCAAACTCTCAAACTCACGATTCGCAAGGATCCGTCGGTATCTTTGAACTTGACATAGTTAAGCGACTCGAACAAATGGAGGGTTATCAAAAACACCTCCAAAAACTCGAGGAACAAAATCGTCTAATCATGGAAACACTCACCACCATGGCACAAGGATTGCCACGACCAACTCCTAATGCTCCATCTGGGCAAGATGAAGTGCTTAGAGCCTCCGTTAATGCATCTGGAGCTGAACATCAGCAAGTTGAGCAAGCCAAAGGGAAAGATGTCATCATCACTGACACCCCTCCATCCATTACAGAAGCAGGAAAGCAGACACCTACTAGCTATGTCACCATGGCAGATGTTGAGACCCTCTTAAAGGATAAGTCTTTGTCATTTCCTCTCCCACCTGCAATTGATATGCGACCACCTTATCCTTTGAGGCTGGCTAGTCTTCCTTATCCGGAAGGATACACTAGTCCTAAGTTCGCTCGCTACGATGGAAAACGAGGAAACTCCCGGGAACATGTCGCAAAGTTTTTGGACAGTCTTGGTGTTCACCGAGAAGATGAAAATCTTCGCCTTCGTGAATTCTCCAAATCACTGACCGATAGGGCATACACCTGGTATGCTAATTTGGAGCCTGGGTCCGTCTCTTCATGGACCCAGCTGGCCTCTACCTTTCACTCCAAATTTTTTAGTATCACTGAGAAGGTGACCACCGTCTCACTTTCTCGAGAGGTGCAAGGTGAGGCGGAGCCTTTGATCAAATATGTAGACCGTTTTAGGGATCGTGCCATGGAGTGCCACGACAATACAACTGAAGAAAGCTTGGTCCAACTCTGTGTTCATGGTATGATGAGAGAATATAGAATGCACTTGGTCATTCACTCCTTCAAGACATTCTCAGACTTGTTGGTAGCGGCCCGAAATCTGGCGAAGGACGTCAAACCACCATCTAGAGTGTCCCGGGAACACCGACGATATCCAATGGCCGCCACGGTTGGAGAAAGGAAGGAGGGTCGTTACAACAACAAGGAAGACAACAAAAAGCGCCGAAGGGAGGACATCGATATCCCTGCACCCTTCCCGTGTGGCATGAGAGAAGTCCTTGCTGTGTTCAAAAGATGGGTCAGGGACGGTGTCATTGTCCTCCGCCCACCTACTATTCCACCTACCGAAGTAGACAAGTCTAAACAAAACTATTGTGTGTATCATCAGATTGTTAAGCATCCAACGAAGGAATGTTGGGCCCTTCGAGGTATCTTCCACCGCAAGATAGCCAACGGAGAGTTGGAAGTAACTACTCGTCCTGATGACCATGAAGCCCCTTGTCAACAATATGGAGATCGGGGTGTAGTCAACATGGTATCCCTCCATGAGCACGCAACCCACCAAGAGGTGGGCAGAATAACTTTTCAAGAAATGGAGTTGGACCCACCAATTATCATGGAACCTACCGTCCATGCCAAGGCACCCTCTTCAGGTACTACAGATGGTATCGAATTCACTGCTTCAAAAGTCAAGAACTTAACTAAATTCAAGTACTTCTTCGATCAAGTGGGATTTTGTGAAGGTGCTCGTATCGAAGCCACCAAGGCCATCCTTCACATAGCCAATGCATATAACCAGGCTTGCGTAGCCTCCGGGGGCTCACTACGCCGTGATTCACGAGAGGCCGAGACAGCAATAACATTCACAGATGCAGATATCCAGGTACCTCACCCTCATAATCGGCCCCTCTATGTATCCGCCACAATCCAGGGAGTGGAATTTAAGAGGGCACTCCTAGACGGAGGCGCTTCTTTGAACATCATGCCAATGACAACCTTCATGGCGGCAGGGATACCAGAAGAAAAGCTAATCCCCCAAGAAATTGACATAGCAGGGTTTGGCAATGACACAAGGCGAAGTGTAGGGTTTGTCACCATTGCCCTTAGCCTGGGAAAGTTTCATGCCCCCGCAAGATTCCATGTGATTGAGGCAGATACTTTATATCACCTCCTTATAGGACGTGCATGGATGCATAAGTTCGACATCATCCCCTCCACTTACCACCAGTGCATGAAGGGAAGACTCCTCACTAATGGTGGTAAGAAGGTCTTCACCATCAATGGTACCAGAAGGTCGTTCAGTACACATGAGGCCCATATGGCGGACGCGGAATTCTTTGATGACCTCTCTGATGAAAAGGAGTTCTCGCCCCGTGTTCCATTACGAGGGATCACTATCCCCAAATGGGAGGACGCCCAACAGGGTAATTTCTCCCCCAAAAAAAAGAAAGCTGAGGAATCCCAAGACGACCCCAAAGAGAAAAGACGACGAGGCTCATCCCCAAAATGCATTCGAGTTAAGCTCCCTGACGGTCGTATCACATACCGCTGCTTATGACGGTGTAAGGGGCCAGGACCAAAAACTCATAACGGTTCTGGGCTCCCGACATGCCAAGTAGCGGAAGTTGAAAGTCACAAATCCACCGACCTCAAGCCAGCACCAGAGACACTCCAAGATGGACCGCGCACAGCAGGACCTGAGGTAGAAGAAGTAAACCTGGCTCCTAAAGGGGAAGCCTCTAGAGTCACCTTCATCTCCAAGCATCTCAACCCCGAAGAACGAATGTCACTCATCTCCTTACTCCGTGAATATATTGACATATTTGCGTGGACCTATGATCAAATGCCAGGGTTGGATACCTCTCTCGTTACGCACAAGCTCAACACCAACCCTAGCAACAATCCTGTGAAGCAGGCCCCTCGAGTGTTCAGACACAAGCTGGAACTCCAAATAAAGAGCGAAGTTGAAAAGCTACTCCAAGCGGGATTCATCAAGCCCATTAAGCACCCCACGTGGTTGGCAAACATCGTGCCAGTAAAAAAGAAGAATGGCCAAATCAGAGTATGTGTGGACTTTCGGGACCTCAACAAGGCATGTCCCAAAGATGAATTCCCCCTCCCCAATGTGGACACACTAATAGACGCCACTTCAGGGCATCAAACTTTCTCATTCATGGATGGATTCAGCGGATACAATCAAATCAAGATGGACCCTGAGGATGCAGAAAAAACAGCCTTCCGAACACCTTTTGGCAACTTCTTTTATACTGTCATGCCTTTCGGATTGAAGAATGCGGGTGCCACTTATCAAAGAGCAATGACAACCATCTTCCATGACATGCTCCATCACAATCTGGAGGATTACGTGGATGACATAGTGGTCAAGACCAAGCTAGGAAAGGCACACACTCAGGACCTCCGTGATGTCTTCAAAAGGTGCAGAAAGTTTAACCTTCGCATGAACCCCCTCAAGTGCGCCTTCGGAGTTTCTGCTGGAAAATTCTTGGGATTCGTAGTCCACCGTCAAGGAGTAGACTTGGACCCTACAAAGAGCCAATCAATTACTGACATGCCACCCCCAACATCACAAAAGCAATTGAAGCAGTTCTTGGGGAAGCTATCGTATCTCCGCCGTTTCATCCCAGCCCTTTCAGAAACCACTTGCCCCCTAGGGGAACTTTTGAAAGGACAAGCAAAGTTCAAATGGGAGACGACGCACCAGGAGGCTTTCAACAATGTCAAGAAGGTTTTAGCATCCACAACCACCATGACAGCCCCAGACCCAAAGAAGCCCCTCCTCCTTTATCTCACCTCTACGCCAAGATCTATCGGGGCACTCCTTGCCCAAGAGGTAGAAGGACAGGAGAAGCCTGTGTACTACATTAGTCGAGTGGTCCAGGACACTGAGAGCAGATACACTCCCATAGA
The DNA here is from genome assembly GCA_033977485.1 of Hydrangea macrophylla. Taxonomy (NCBI): domain Eukaryota; kingdom Viridiplantae; phylum Streptophyta; class Magnoliopsida; order Cornales; family Hydrangeaceae; genus Hydrangea; species Hydrangea macrophylla. Next base: position 128,901,455 of record CM066984.1, on the reverse strand, counting down.
ACGCCATTGCCTTGCACTCACCTTCTCGGCACAGAAATTCAGGCACTACTTCCTAAGTCACAAGGTGATTCTCATTACCAAATGTGACCCCCTCCGGTATCTGCTCTCCAAACCAGCCCTCTCAGGACGTATGGCTCGATGGCTCCTCTTGCTTGCCGAGTTTGATATAGTATGCATAACTCCAAAAGCCATCAGAAGTCAAGCGTTGGCAGACTTGTTAGCTCACTTTCCAAGTGGAGAGTTCGAGGCCCCACCAGAGGAACTCCCTGGAGAGGAGCTCCAGTGCAACATGGCAGAAGAAGAATTAGGAGAATGGGCTCTTAGCTTTGATGGATCCTCCACCTCTACTGGAGGGGGAGCTGGAATCAACTTGACATCACAGAAGGACAACTCCAAGCTCCACTTATCATATAAGCTTGATTTCAAGTGTTCCAACAACGAATCCGAATATGAGGCATTAATCTTGGGACTCCTAGTCGCAACCAAGATGGGCATCTCCCACCTCTGCATCAAAGGTGACTCCAACCTGGTGATCAAGCAGACCTCGGGAGAGTATGCAATTAGAGAACCAGCACTAGCACAATACAGGAGCATTGTCAACAGACTACTGGATAAGTTCAAAGTAGTTAGGGTAGAGTACGCCCCACGATTAGACAACCGCTTCCCAGATGCCTTGGCTACCTTGGCTTCCAAAGTAGATGTGCCTGAAGGGTCAACTCATATAGAAATCATCAAAAGGACCCTTCCCTGTACAATACTTGAGTTGCTCCCTCCAGAAGAAATCTCTGATTGGAGGGCTCCCATCTTGGCCCAACTCCGAAGTCGCCAGGGAACCTTGGCGGTGTCCAAACTCAAAAACTTCACTCTCTTGGGAAAAAATCTTTATTTTCGTGCTCCTACGGGCATCTTGGCATAATGCATAGGAGCAGAAGAAGCAAAGCTCCGACTTTGTCAAGTTCATAAAAACTCTTGTGGGATAGGAGATGTTAGCTTATATCGGCTAGTGCAAAGAAAGGGATACTATTGGCCAGAGATGGCCAAAGATGCCTCTGTGTTCCAACGAGCCTGTACAAAGTGTCAGGAAGCCCCCAGGAAAGAGGAGTGCAACTTCACCACTCAAGTCTCTGATTGGCGGCAACCCTACATAGATTACCTCAAAGAAAATTCCCTTCCCATTGATCGAACTGATGCCTCCATTGTCAAAAAGCGGGCCTCCAAATTCTTCATCCATGAGGACCGATTATTTTGACAAAGTTTTGAGGGACAACCACTGCGATGCCTGGCTGGAGGAGAAATTCATCAAGTCCTGGATGAAGCACACAAGTTGGAGCACCAAGGAGGTACAAAGTTATATCGTCACCTGTTGGACCTAGGCTACTATTGGCCGACAATGGAAGAGGACTCAAGGGCTCATGTCCAGCGGTGCCATCCTTGCCAAATCCATGGAAACTTGATCCATGCACCTGCGGTAGGCTTGCGAGCACTATCAACACCATGGCCCTTTCACACTTGGGCCCTCGACCTAATAGGACCAATCTCTCCTGCCTCTAAAGGAAATATCTGGATTCTTGCTGCCACAGAACTCTATACCAAATGGGTGGAGGCCATCCCAATGAGAAAGGCAGTAGGACCAGCAGTGGCAGGTTTCATTCGTGAGAATATCGTGTGCCGATTCGGAATCCCCAAGGTGATCTTGTCAGATAATGGGACACCGTTTGTAAACTGTCATGTGGGTCAACTACTTATCTCATATGACATCGTTCATCACCGGTCCACCCCATACTATCCGAAGGGCAACGGTCAAGCAGAGGCTACAAACAAGACATTGCTAAAGATCCTAAGCAGGACGATGGAAGACTGCCCCAAGACTTGGGCTGACCGTCTCCCCCTTGCTCTATGGGCCTACCGTACTTCCAAACGAAAGCCAACCCAGGCGACCCCATTCTCCTTAGTCTATGGAGCAGAATCTGTTTTGCCCGCAGAATTGGCAGTGTCCTCTGCTAGAATAGCTATGGAGAGTGAGGTCCTCCACGATCTTAGACCAACTATGCTAGAGCAGCTGGACGAGCATAGAGATAAGGCGCGATCAAATCTCCTCAAATACCAGAAGCAGATTGCTCGAGCTTATGATGCCATGGTGCGACCCAGGGTCTTTAAGGAAGGGGATCTAGTTCTCAAGGCGGCCAAGCACATCATGCGAGGTATCTCGGCTCCCAAGTTCACACCGCACTGGGAGGGGCCCTATGAAATCAAGGAGGCAAATGCCAGTGGGTATTATAGGATCTGCAAGGTTGGTGAAAACTCTTTATCTGGACCTATCAATACCCAGTGGTTGAAATTGTATCATGCCTAGGGATAAAAAAAAGAAGAAGAAAGAGTTGTCTTTGTTTTCTATTCAATCAAGTGTACCACAAATGTACTTTTTCTTATGAAGAAGTAACCTATGTTTTGTCCAATTTACTTGTGCATTTACCACCCGTATTACCATTATTCAAAAAAAAAAAAAAAAAAAAAACGGCCATATATAGTCATCTGAAATAAAGCACGGTGGACATAGCCGCCACCGCTCGACAAAACAAAAGCAAAGAAATAGTGGAGATAGCCACCGCCGCCGCTTCAAAAAAAAAAAAACAAAAAAAAAACAAAAAAAAAGACCTAGAGAAGTGCAGCGCTACTCATCAGAGGCTCCACTAGGAAACAAGTCATCGAGGGCACAAGTATCTGCAGTAACGACTCCCTGACAAGACGACTGAACCTCACTCATCTGAGTATGAAGCGCACGAAGACCAGTCTGAACTGTATGAAGCTCTCCTATTAGCTCTACCATTCGTGCACTTACCTCTGTCAACTCCGTCTGAGCGGCAAGCTCTCGCGTGCCAAGAATCGCATCACGAGCAGATAGATCTAGAAATTGCCGACGTGGCCCCAACAAGTTCACATGAGTCTCTAACCAATTTAAGTCCATCCGAGAAGTACTCCGGAGGTCCCGGATCATCCCCTGAAAACCAACAAGGGCATCATGAGAAATAACAGCTACTCTCATCTCCCTCATAGACCGAAGAATCTCCGCAAGCTTGCGACAGAAAAAAGTCACATAGTCACAAGGAATATCAACTAGGGATGCAAAAGTGCTCGGATAATTCCTATACACCATCTCCAAAAGGTCACCCTCCACCGAATCGCATGACAAACCCCGCCAACCAGAACCATCCCCAAGCATGGCAGGCAGAACCACGGAGGCAGCAACAGGAACGATAGAGGAAGCCCCACAAAAACCAGAGTCAAGTGTACTCCCAAATGAAGAAAAAGGACCCCCAATGGACCCTGAAGTACTGCTAGAAACAATTGCACCTGCAAAGCTCGAGGTACCACCAATAGAGGACAAGCTAGAGCCACCACCATAATGTCCAAACATGGTAGAAGAAGGCACCGTCCCCATGGCAGCCAGAGTTGGAGTAACTATAAGCACATCTTCCTCAACCACGTCATCAACCAACGTCTCAACAAATAAAACATCTCTTCGAGAGCCCAAATCCCCCCACTTCATCTACCAAATCCTCAATAGGCACTCGCAGAGGAATATCATCGCCACTACCCTCCTCAATGGGCTCAGGGTTAGCACCCTCCTCATCCTCTGAGCTTATATCCTCTCCTGATACGTACCCGGCGGTAGCCGTCCTTCTCCCAATTTTTATCATAACCTTCCTCTTACGTTTTGCCGAAGGTGCCTGCACAAATGCACATCTCAAGTCTCAAAAAATATATATATATATATAAATAAATAAACTTTTTTTTCTCTCCTTTTCTCCCCTATTTCTTTAAAAATATATGTATATATATATTTTTTGTACATAATAATACGTCTAAAAAAAAAAATTAATAATAATAATTTGCATCTCTATTTCAATATACATATTTTTTAATATACTTCATCTCTATTTTTAACTTCTTTACCATCATATTTATATTTTTGCATATAATTATGGACTTTTTTCTTTTTACCTTACTTGGGGATGGCCCCAACTTCGACGGCATTAAGCTCCCAGTCTCAAAAGGACGCACTGCCACACCACTTAACCAATCAAATGAAGGAGCCCACAAAATATTTTTTAAAGAAAATGGAGACTTCCCCCAATTCCCCTCATCTCTACTTTGAAGAGGACGTCGCAAGGATGCGTCATCACAAGCAATCAACCCCACCTCAAGCATGCCAGGTACCTCTGAGCAATACTGTTTAAAGTTCTGAAGCACCAAACTCCAGAAGGACTTATATTGAACAGACGTAAAACCCTCGCTTCCACGCGAAGGAGTAGGAAGGCCCTGGCTAATATATGGAGCACCGGTGCCGCCAAGACCTCTAAAGCAAACTGATAAGTCATTATAACTAGGGAAGTCACAACGGACGGGTAGATCCTGACACAATCCAAACTGGCGTCGCAAGCGGTCTGGACGATAGCTCATAGCACATGACCCTACCTCATTATAAGCAGGAAGACAAGAAGTAGTCAGTGTCACAAGAACAGCCACTATGTCCGCATCCCCCTGAAAATCAGCTGTCACCTTTCGACCATCGCACCTATAAAACAACGAGGGCTCGAGGTCTGGAAAACCCCTTGATAGCAGCACGTAAGGACGAAACACGAAGCGAGACTCATCATCAACAATGGAGGCCAAAGATACAGTCATGGCAGACGTCGAAGCCCATCGTAATGCCCGATATTTTAACTCTTTCCCTTTCTTCTTATCTGAAACCGCATACCTCGAAAAGTGCTCGTTTAAAAATAACTGAAGAAACTGTGTTGAAACATATGAAGCAACCGTGTACCTACCCATGGACCGACGCATATCCTCACTAACCATATCCAGCCTCAAAAATAGGGAGCCCAAAAACATCCCCGCCAAAGACACCGTCTTCCCCTTTGACAATATCACAGCAAGCCCAAACCAACGTGAGCTTGGACCATCCTCCGGCGAGCTCTCAAACAGACAACGGGATAACCAACAAGCGATATATGCTACATATCGATGCTCATACCCAAGGCCCTTAACAATTTTGCGAGTGCAATTTTCTTTCACTGAGGTGGAAGATTGACGATCCTCCCAAAAATATCTCATGAAACCTCCAAAAGAGGGCTTCTGGCTCTCGTTACTCGACTTAACCAGTTCTTCTCCATCTCTCCCAAAAGCTGTTGATTTTCCACAATGTTGTTTTAGGCTTTCACACAACATAGTCACAGTTGCTTGCTCATCCGGCTCAAGAACATAAGTGGCAAAATTAACTTGTCCCACAATGTTTAGGCAAAATATGGCAGCAACATCCTCCAAAGTCGGCCCAAACTCACTCCAGGCAGCCACAAAAGTATGAGTTGCCGAGGACCACCGAGATAATAGGGTCAACATATCCGCCTCCAGCCTGTTTACTTTCAAAGACTTAAAGCATGCCACTGCATCATAAATCTGAGCTGCCCTCAGTGGAGCCTCATACTCCTGCATAATAGCATCAGTCCACTCAGACCACTGAGTCATAGGTGTTGTCCGACTTGCAAACTTTATCTCAGAATATGGAAACATACCACGCTCCAACTGAAAGCGGGTTATGGTTCCCCCTCTAGTGGCTCTACATCAGAAGGATAGCGAGGCACGGGAACCGGACTAGCACTTGTTCTACCAAAATTTGGTATTGACGGCGTTTGCAGCAATTTCTCTACTTTTTCCCAAAACCTATCCTCAACTAAATAGGGAGCCTTTTGCCACAAAGTTGAGGCTGGCACTGAGGGCGCCTCATCCTCTCCCCTCTTTTCAGAAAGTACCCTCTTGGAATCCGACATGGCCTACTTACGGGCAAATATACATCAACACAAGTAGCGGACTGAGCGGACCGTGTGACGTAATACGGTGGTGGCGGTAACAATTGTAGGAAGGGAGCAGCGGCACACGGGGGTGGCGACGGAATGAGAGGGGTCGGGTGTCGGTGACGGTGGAGTGAGAGGGGTTGGGTGTTAGAGAAGTGAAGTGAGAGGGGTCGTGTGTGGTTGATGGTGGAGTGAGAAGGGTGAGTGTTAGTGGCGGTAGAGTGAGAGGGGTTTGTGTGTGGCTGATGGTGGAGTGAGAGGAACTGTGTGTGAGTGGTGGTGGAGTAAGAGGGATTGTGTGTGAGTGGCGGTAGAGTGAGAGGGGTTGCGTGTGGGTGTTGGTGGAGTGTGAGGGGTCGGGTGTTAGAGAGGTGGAGTGAGAGGCGTAGGTGTGGTTGATAGTGGAGTGAGAGGGATTGTGTGTGAGTGGCGGTAGAGTGAGAGGGGTTGTGTGTGGGGATGGTAGGGTCAGAAGGGTTGTGTGTAAGAGTAGCAGTGGGGAATGAGACTCTACATTTACAACTCCCAACACTGTCTACATTGGGACTCCACATTGTCAACATTGGGACTCCACGCTACCATCATCACCGACCCCACCATTACGGCTGCCACAGCTCTATCATACAAAGGGTAAGTACTTTAGTAGCCTAAATCACTTCAATCTAATGGTATTTGAATTTGGATTCACGTCCATTGTCAATCATATACATACAATATTATAATCTTTTTTTTTTAAAAAAGAAAAGGACCTTTATCCAATACATGTACATACAAAATTACATTATTAACATGACGCTAATGTCTAAATTACATTATTAAATTCCACTTTCAAATTGGTATTTATTCTACTTCAAAAGTGAGTAAAGGTTGGGACACAACCCAAAAACAATTCTTTCTTTTGTTTTTAGAGATACAGATCGGGTTATGTTCTAAAAATTGTGTCTTTGTATATGTGCAAGTATTACCCAAAAAAATAAATAAATAAATAAATATATATATATATATATATATACATCTACTATACTATAAGAACGAATAGGCTAGCACATCAAAAAATATGAACTTCCTCTTTTGCCCTTCACTACACCATAATTATTCATACATCTATCTATATGTCATTTTAGACAAATGATTACATTCAAGTCAACTTTGAAATTTTATTTAATATAATAATAAGGTTTCAATCACCAACCTTGTGTCTAATTACATTTTTGGTCAACTTCTTCCCCCATATTTAGGATTTATAGATTGTATTTGAATATCAATTAAGGTCTGCAGACACATTCAAGTCTTTTTTTTTTTAGGAGAAGTACCCTTCTTGTGACATATATTTTTAGTGGTGCTTTATTAGTGTCTTTACTATTCATTTACAAGGTAGTATATATATGTATTAGGTGTCATATATATATATATATATATATGTATCTATACTATTCTATAAAGGGAGAAGGAGGGGTTCCTATCATTTTTTTTTTTACAATCTACAATATTTATGAAAAAAACCTTCATACTTTTGGTCTCAAAATAAAAAAAAATTGAGAGTACCAAATTGTCATTACACAACTCCCATCAAACTCCACGCTTTACATCCCCGCCTCCTTGGTAACTGACTCCAAATGTTGGAAATTTGAAAACAAAAATAACTACCTTGCAACTTAACATCCTCCTATTTCAACTTCTTTGCCTCTGTGTATTAGAAACTTCTCCATGCAAAGACTAAACGAAACAAAATTACTCTTTCTTCTTATATGGTAGAAGTTGGACAGACGCAATGGATTTTTTTTTTTTTTTTGTGACAATTATTGCTATTTTGATTGTTGTCATAAATGTAAATCAACAATTGCCCCAAAACAATCTGGATGTCCAAGGCAAGTGCATGCATGGAAATTAGGTCAGCCCTTCAATACTCATCATGTGATTTTCGAATTTTCATTTGTTTTGCTAAGGTCTGACTTAAAAATTGGACTTTTGGTGAGGGCATGTTTGGCTGAACTAAACACTTATTTTATTGGAAATGCAAAGTTTGGTGTGAGTATATTGTTGGTTAAGATTTAATCATACCTATTTTGAATAACCAATACAACAAAATTACCACTCCATCTAACAGTGCTTTTAGTTGAAAGAGTTCCAATTTCAAGACTTGTTGCTTCAAAATACTCAAAACATAGGAAATTGTAATGTATATTGCAAATTTATGTGTTTTCTGAGTAACTGTAATTTTATATATTTTCTTTTATTTTTTTTTTTCTTTCTTTCTTGAATTAATATCAAGATCATTCTTCAAAAAAAAAAAAAATTAATAAAATTTTAGGGGCCTGTTTGGGCACCTAGTGCCGGCCGTAGCTGAAGCAGTATTAACATACGAATTGGCAAGTTGCTCCAAAGCTATTGCACTAACCAACGCCTCTTCCACCCTCCTTAGCTCCGTCATCAACTCTTGTTCGTTCTCTCCACACATTCTAGTATCGCTCGTCCCTCCGGAGTTCGATCAGTCCCTTGTTCCTTGTGCGCATTAGACTGGCGAACCATATGAGCACTCATATTACAAAGCGCCTGCTCAGCTCCCTCTCGCTCTACAACCAACAACTCTCTACGAGTAGACGCCTCCAAGACCCGATACTTCCAAACAACATGATCCACAAAATCAATCAGCCAAGCCACGTGCAAACCGCGGGTACTTAATTCCCATAACTCCACCATAAGAGCCCCCAAAATACTCGAAAGAAGCTTGGCCATAAGTGGTCTCCTCCATCCTGCGAATAACCTGCCCAAGTTTACGACAAACTTGGGTTTGTTCAGCAGGATCAAGGATATTAAGCTCCACGAACGTGCCAGGACGCTCCACATACAACCTTTCCAAAAAAGTATGAAGCGTTTGTACCAATTTTATCCCACGCCACACATATACATCATCAAGCAGGTCTCCAAATTTCTCTGGAAGAGTGAAAATCAAATGACCTTCTATGGAGGACACAGAGCATGAGGACCCAGAATGTGCAGAGATATAGACATTGTAAAAGAGTCGTAAAAAAAAAAAAAATAAAAATAAAAAAATAAAAAAAATGAAGTACTAACCTTGCTTTCTCCCTACTGGCCTCATCAAGGTGGCACGAGCAACTTGCTCTCCACTTCTATGAGAAGGGTGACACGAGCATCGCGCTCTTCACCACTGGGTCGGCACGAGCATCACGCTCTCCCCCTGAGCTCGTTAGGGCGGCATGGGTAACACCCTCCCCTTTCTGAGTCTTAGATGGCACGAGCATCACGCTCTCCATCTCAGGGCGGCACGAGTATCACACTCTCCCCCTAAAACACTCGGGTGAGTCTCAGATGGCACGAGCATTGTGCTCTCCATCTCAGGGTGGCACGAGTATCACACTCTCCCCCTAGAACACTCGGGTGGCACGAGTATAACACTCTCCCCCTCTACATTACGGGAAGCCCTTCCCCGTCTTGATGCCAGGTGGCACGAGTATCACACTCTCCACCATTGCACCTCTCCACCATTGCACCAAAATGATCACCAAGTTTGCCATCCCAGATCACAAAACGTTAATTCATGGACGTAACACTCCACGAAAATTTACGCAAACATCGGCGGGCAAAGCAAAATAGCAAAGGAAAATGAAGTACTACAAGAGAACTCGACAACAACAAACAGTATCTAGTAATTAGGAAGATCACTTTTTAAACAACCTCAAAACACATCGTACTATTACAACTTCTCCACAAACACCTAGAAAATCAACAACCAAATCACTCTGGAACCGCAAATCATCCGGCGCAGTCCCACTAGCCACCGAACTCTAAACCCAAGGAGATGCCATCCCCTCGGAACAGCACCCACTAGAGAAGGTAGCCAGATGATCCTGGTAAATACAAGGATTTTTCATGTTTCTCTTAGTAAAGACAAAGATTTAGCTGTTCAAGGTCACACAAACCAAGTCAATCGCACAATGACTAAGTCAACCGCAATACTTCGAGATTTCTTTGGAAAATAAAGAGGGCCCGAGAAAGAGGCCTCAAGAACGCGAAGCTTGAACTACACCTCAACCAGTCCCCCATTTTGATACAAGCTCAACAACTGAGTAGAAAACTAGAGCAAAGGATCGCCCTTCTTATAGCAAAGATGGGGGACGCGGTAATCATATAACATGATAAGAAGGCCACCATACCCATGTGAAGTGATACGGTAGCCACGTGAGGTTCAAGTCACTTAAATCCTGCAAAGCAACCGTTGTCCATCAACCAGCTGTCTGGAGACACAAGCGTCTAGTATGAACACAAATGATTTTTAAAGTTATGCCCGCCTGCCAAGTGTTGCGCACTCGTCATGCGGACAGGGGGGCTAATGTAGGTAAAGTGTATTAATTCGCCACATGGTGGTCGCACATGTCACCAAAAGTGAAATGTGTCTCTAAGGTCGTCATTACTTATATGTCCACATAAACCACTTACCTACTCACTCAAATCCCCAAGAGGACCCTGCAACTCCACTCCACTGCTTGTAGCATCTCCAAGGGCCAAGCCCATGATGATGGGAGCAACTCCAATACTTGAGGAGGCCCCCCCTAAGAAGGCGACAACCCTGGGGGACCTCAAAGTGCCAGGCCCAAGATGATGGAAGGCCCTCTATAGGAAGAGTGCAACTCGACACCACCACCACCACAGAGGGCCAAGCCCATAATGGGAGGGTCCCTCCATGAAACCCAGGATGGCCCAATGCTAAGTGTAACTCCAATACTCAAGGCCTCCACCTCAGTGAGAGCTCCAGCCCTTAGGGGCCATAGCAGGAACCCATAATAATAAATACACGAGCACACATACTTACTCTGGGCCAACCACCCTTGGTCCGGAGCAGTACCTAAGGGTGGCCTGGCCCATTGGGATCTCGAGAGCTCGTGGTTAGGTGGCTAGAGTCAAGGGTGTCTCCCTAACTCATGCCTCCTAGGCAAAATTAGGGTTGGTTCCAAAGAGAGAGAGAGACACGTGATCTTCACCTTCACGTGCCCTGTACCTTTCAGCCATGGCCAATTAGAAAGCCCCTTGGCCTCAAGACCAGCTGAGCCTTTGACCCTCCATTGCCTTATCACTTTCTTTGTCGCTTAACCTTCTGCAGACCAATAGAATGATCTTGATACACTCCCTCGCTTAACCTTCTGCAGGCCAATAGCATGATCTTGATACACTCCCTCGCTTAACCTTCTGCAGACCAATAGCATGAGCTTGATACACTCCCTTGCTTAACCCTCTTCACCCAATAGTAAGCCATCCTTCGATGACACACATCTGCAACTACTATCTCACCTGCTAAACACCAAAGACACTCTCTTTTGTCACATGACCCGTCTCCTTTGTTACATGACCCGTCCTTGTTTGACCCCTTGCATGGTCAAGATCTCATTTAATACCTTCAACTACCTTAAACATAAGCATTTAAGGCCCTCACCTACCTTAGACAGAGGGACCTCTCCTAGAGTGCCAGCACACCACACTCACAGAGCCTCCAGTTATACCATATACCCTCACAACTCTGTTATAAATACCAGCCCCATTCAATACATCCAACAACCAGAATTAACTAAAAGCTTGAGCAATTAATCAAGTTATCACACCATCCTTACTATTATCCAAGCAACTCCTCCTCCACCTTCACTTAGACCTTACCAACCACTCCTTCTCCACCTTCACTCGGACCTTACCTACCACTCCTCCTCCACCTTCACTCAGACCTTACCTACCACTCCTCCTCCACCTTCACTCGGACCTTACCTACCACTCCTCCTCCACCTTCACTCAGACCTTACCTAACATTCCCCTCCACCTTCGCTCACACCCTACCTACCACTCCTCCTCCACCTTCACTCCTTCCATACCTTCCACTCATATCCTCACCTTAGGACACCTACTGCTTCTCTCTCTCTTATTTGGAACTACCTTGGCTCTCACTCGAGCCACGTCCTCTCTAGGACCCATCTGACTGTACTGCTACTTTTCTATTATTTTATTATATTTTACTCTCACTAGCCTGCCTACGTGTTATACCTCTCTTTACACATCATCCACACTAAAAAAGAACTCACACAAAGAGCAATGGGGGGTTTAAATAGGCCAATTTGGGGTGGTTTTGGGGTTTTAGAAGTATTCTCATTGGTCCCAAACATCTGAATTCATAAAACTACGTCGTTTTGGTTTTTAATTAATCAAAATGAACCCCCAAGAAAAATTACAAAAATACACTATTATGGAGGGGAGTGCCGCAGGGGCACTGGGCCAGTGCCGCGGCGGCAGTGCTCCTCCTTCGTCCAAATAATGCTGTTTAGGCCCCCTGAGGTTCCGGTATTCGCGAAAAGGCCCTATTTCGTCCGAAATTCACAGAAAATGCATATAAACTCCAAACTAAGGTTGTGATATACCGTTGGAAAGGAAATGGAGTCTACTTTACATGAAAAATAGTTTAAGGATAGGTCACTTTGAAAAATTTTGCGGTATTTGCGATAAAAGCCGATTTGATCGCCTTTTTTGCCTTCGGAAATTCATAATAGACTCGTTTTAAATCCGAAAATTATATGCGATATATCGTTGGAAAGATATTGACCTCTAGTATCTATGAAAAATATTTGAAAATTGTTACGGTACCCCAATTTTAAATTCAAATTCTGGTCAAACTGGTCAAACCTGGGATTCCCGGAAAATTCTGGAAACTTCTAGGAGTTCCCAGGAGCTGACGTTTTCGCTCGATTTTCTTTTAAAACTCATTTTAATACTTTTTTCATGATCTAGAATGATTCCGGTGAATTTGAACGATTTCGGTCAAACTTGGTCAAACTTTGGTTAAACCTGGTCAAACCTTGGTCAAACCGGTCAACGGGGACTTTTCGGAAACTTCCGGGACTTTCGGGGGTCTTTGGGAGCTGACGATTTCATCCGATTTTTCTTACAAACTCATTTTATCACTTTTCTTATGACGTAGCATGTTTCCAAAACTTTGGGACCAAATCTGGGAGTTTTTGGGCTTTCAGGGGCATTTTGGTCATTCTGAGAGATAGAGCTGACTTCCAGGAGTCCTTTTGAGTCTTTTACAATCATTGTGAACCACCAATATATGGGTCTCCTAAATCTGATAGCTGAAAAAATGGGTTGTCTACAGCATATCAGCGTTGAATGAGCGGCTCGGGATATTCCTCCGCTCTGCAGACGTCGCCAGGTGCTATACCTTGAGCATCGACCTCGGGGATCCTTACCTACGCGCCGGAGCGGAAGGAAAGCATCTCGTCTAGGGTTTGGACTTCCCCAACAAGAACTGGCGTCAATACCCTTGGGTCATTGTCTCCGGCAACTGGTTGGTGGATCCCTCTATGTACCCTCCTGAAGCCTTTGATCCTGAACTCTGCAAGATGTCCTTTGCGGCTTTCCGTGACATTGCTTCCACTGTTGCGGACGTGGAAACGATCAACCGAGCGATCGAGGCCGGCCTCAGGTTTTTCAATTTGATCGGGGGACCTGTTGACGATGTTGGCGGTGGAGTTCCCATTGCAGCTCTCGTTGCGACGGCGTCCGGGTCGCGCCGCTATACCCGATCCATGGCTTTCGGTCCGCATGCCATGAGAGGGGCCGCCCTGCCTGAAGGGTCAATCGCTCTATCCACCAGCACCGATTCATCCTCGTCTGGGGATACGGGTCCGCCAGTAGGCCCGACCAGGAAGGGTAAGGAGAAGGCGGTTGAGGAGGAATCTCAACCTCAACCAAAAAGGGGTCGGCTGGAAGCGCACGCCGGTCCTCATATGCCTAGCTCCTGGATAGGCCTCTCCCTTGGCAATCTGGAAGGTTGTCTGCAGGAGGTGGAAAAGCAAAGTGCTTTTCTGCAGACAGACTCAATCATGCGGGATGTGGACTTTCATGCGCTGGAGCTCACTATCAAAGAGCTGGTGGCCAGGATGGCTGCCATGGAGATGGAGGAGGAAATCAAGGCTCTGAAGGGTAAGGGAACCTGAAGAGATTTTTTTTTTGTTGGGGAAGCTATTAAAATTGCCCCCTCAATTTACAAAATACATTAATTAATGAAAAGGTCCTCTGAGGCCACCTTTTTTGCGTCAATTGTGTTGTTCGTGATTGCCACTACTCGGCCTGTTTGCCGATCCGAACACTTGAGGGCAATCAGAAATAGGAAAACCGCTCGAGGGCTTGTTGAGCAAGTAACCGAGTAGCCCAACGGCGCGCTCATGTGGGACCATTCTGGAGCGGACGCCCGAGGTAAGATCGGATTTGGAAATTAGTACTGTATGTGAAGGACCCGCCCGGTCGGTAACACCGTGGGCCTGAGGCGGTATCGGTTTTATTTAGTCAGGATATAGCCCGGGCGGTGACACCGTGGGCCCGGGAACTACCGATGCCACGTGTCAACTGGTCACTGACCTGGTCAGGATTCAACGATGACAGCGTGGATGTAACCAAACTGTTTGCGTGCTAACCAAACCTTCCTGTCACGCATTTAATGCGCACACCTTTTGAGGCAACCCTTCACGTGCACGAGGTGACAACTGTCGACGACTCTTGGCGAGAAAATTCCTGAGCCGCTGGATCTGATCGATCTGAACCGTCTGCTATTCCTATATAAGGAACACTTGGCTCACTTTTCCAGTTCCTGTTGGCAACTGAGAGATTTTACCGAGCGGTTTGAGAGCAACCAAGATTCCCGAGCAAGGTTCTCGAGTCCTTTTCTGCGCTTAATCTTATAAGTCCTTCCTTTCTATCCTCAGTTCTTCATTGTCTTCTTCTTTTCTTGAACTAAGCTGGAGGGGGTGAACCCACTTGGGTAGAGCGAGCTTGGGATTTCTTCTTCCTTTGGTTTTGTCGTTTCTTTCATCTGGGGGTACACTAGAACAGATTGACCGAGCGGGTATTCCAGGGAGAGTTCTGAGAGAGTGTTGTCTTTCTTCTCGAACCTTGTATGACCTGCCCCCTAGGTTGTTAGATCTACCTCCCTTGTACATCAGATTAGGAGTTCTTGACCCATTCTTAGGTCGTCAGCCCATTCTTAGGTCGTCAGCCCTTTAGGTTTTCCACAGGCATAATGTGTCATTCAGATTTCAACTCGTCGTCCCGGTCGAAGGATGAGTAGGTGCGGTCAGGGTCCCCGAGCGCAAGTCTGGACCCTCCTTCCTTAGCCTCCTCTGATTAGCAGAGTGAGGGGATAATCCCTGCCCGAGATTCTTCAGAGGAAACACGCCGGGATTCCCCTGTGGCATCGACATCTCGGGGTTCATGTGACGAGGGGTCTGTACCAAACAGCCCCGGGGTCGTCTTCTCCTGCGAATCCATAGTTAATGTCCCGCGCGACCCTGAATTAGATCGGATCAGGGATAGGTACGAGCTTCCCGGCCCCTTTCTCTTGCCGTCCACGACTACAGAGCTCACTTCCACGAGTCGGGTTTCGTCACTCTGTATGAGGATGCCTTCATGGCAGGCCTTCGCTTGCCTCTTCATCCAGTCACCCGGGACGTGCTCATCTACCTCGGGATCTCTCCCGGGCAGCTCGCCCCGAATGGCTGGCGATATCTGATGGGGTGCATATCCTTGTGGCCCCAAGTCCTCGGGTATGAGCTTACCTTTCAGGAGTTCTTCTGGACTCACCGGTCTTTCAAAGTCAACGGGGAGTCTGATTTTTTCTCGTTCGGGGCCAGGCAAGGGCAGAAGATAATCGTGAACTGCCCGAGCAACAATAAAGGGTGGAAGAAGAAGTTCTTCCAAGTGTCCACCCAGGGCCTGTGTGAGAAGGCGCCGGGTATCCAGCTGAGGACCTCCTGGGCGGGGGAGCTAAGGAGTAAGCCCGAGCACTCTTTCTTTCTCGATCAGTCTTTCTGTTTTGACTTAACTAACCCATTCGTGTATTTGCTCTGCAGTGGGAGCAGTTGATCCGCCGAGTCTTCCCGATGAGCTGCAAGCACGGGTCTTGTCTCTGGTGGAGGACCCAACCGACATTAATAAAGTGCTAACCCGGTCGAGTAGCCCAAAGATCTCTTACAAGCCCCAGGGATTCGCAGCTCCTATCTTCCTGGCTATCATTCCTGGTAAATTCCACTCTTAACCGTCCAGTTTTATCTGTATTTGCTGAATTATGACATGCTCCTGGTTTTGCAGAGATGGCTCCCAAGAACGCGACAACGTTAAAGGAGAAAGAGGCGGCTCTGATGGCCGAGCTGGCCAGAAGGGGAAGAAACCAGCCCCCACTGAGGGCTAGCCGCTGAAGAGGATCTCCCGGGGGATCTCCATCCGGGCTGGGAAGGAAGCTGCAGCTACTTCCACGCCCGTGGTAACGATTTCTGCACCACCACCACCACCAGCTGGCGTAACCACTACTGCGCCTTCACCACTCCCCCCAGTGGCCAGACCGTCCGGGGTCTCTTTCCCAACCTTGGAGGAAGCTTGCGCGGGCCCCTCTGCTAGGCCAGAGGTGGAGACAACGGATGACGTCCGCGGGAGGGTACGTCCCGGGCTGCTGCAGAGCCAAATTGACAAGTGCAGCCTGCTCATCCCCGAGGCCATCATCGGCTGGCTATACAACATCAGCCACATGGTAAGTCCCTTCATGGCGTGAACACTAGAATATTTTTTTTATGCATATACTGACTTCATCTTGTTCCTGCAGGTTGGCTGTATTGCGGTCGGGGCCGAGACCACCCTTCCTGGCGTTGCCGAGAGGTTGGCCGCTGCTGAGGCGAACCTTTCCGTGGAGAGGGCGGCTCGGGAGTCCGCAGAGTTCGCCCTGACCATGGAGGAAGAGAGGTCCCGGGCAACGGCCTTAGAGCTGGGGGAGGTCCGCGACTCCTTGTCAACCGAGCGGGTTGCCCGCAAGGTCGCGGAGGCTAAGGCTGCTACTGCGGATGCGGAGGCCGGGAGGGCCACCGCCGAGAAGATCGCTGAGGCCAAGGTTGTAGCTTCGGAGTCCGCGAAGATCTTTGCCGAGAAGGATCTCGCAGCTATGACGGCCACGCTCTCGGAGCTTACTGCTGCCCGGGAGGCTGAAGCCAACGAAGCTGAGGAGGAATTCGAGGCTGGGTACCTCGCAGGCTACGCCGATCTGGCGAAGAGGGCTGCTGCTGACCATCCTGACTGGGATTTGTCCGGGTACTCCTGGGCCAAGTCTGGTTATTGGAAGGAAGGCCAGGCCGACTCCGAGATCGCTGCTGAAGCCGAGGTCTCCGTTGAGGCCGAGGTCGCCGTGGATGCTGTATCGGCCGAGGACCCCTCCGTTGATGAGCCGGCTGCTGAGGAGGAGGCAGTAGTGGTGGTGGACTAGTCTTTTATTTTTTGTTTCTTGTTGTAGTTGTTTTTTTCTTTTTGGGGAGGCTACTACAACTACCCCCCAGGCTTTGTACAGTTTTTTTTTTATTAATGAAAAGGCCCTTGAGGTCAAACTTGCCATCAACTGTGTTCTTTCTCTGCACTGTGCATGTTTGTAATTGCTAGTATCCGTTCGGTTTTTGGCCAACCTAACACCTGCCTTAGCGAATGTTTTAGGACCGTAACCAACAGAACATCTAGTCTTTTTGACCTGTTTAAAAGGTAGTTGCCCAGAGTGCTATAGGAACTGGTCCTGTTTAGCAGTGCTATAGGAACTGGTCCTGTTTAGCAGTGCTATAGGAACTGGTCTTGTTTAGCGTCCGGGATTTATCTCTGATCACTGTAAGTACTTGGAAAAATCTTTCAAGTTCTTGTAGTGACCGGTGTGATTCCCTATTTTGGCCTAATATACCCCTGCCCCCCAAGCATTTTGCTAAGGCAGGTGTGCAGGAGTGAGTAGCCGTAGGGAACCGACCTGGAACATGGGTGGTTGCAGGGTCATTTGAAGCTTGCCATCGTTGGCCACCTAGGAGTTTGGCCCCATCGTTGGTTGGACCTAAGCGAAGCTTTAAGTAATTTCCTGTTTAGGTCTAGTATCCCCTTGCCCCCGAGCATCCTGTGAAGGCAGGGACGTATTGAGGAGTGACCATAGGAAACCGACCTGGAACATGGGTGGTTGCAGGGTCCTTTTGTGCCTAGGTTTGGAGCTCGAGGTCTTTTTAGTGCCTAGGTTCTGAGCCCAGATCTTTTTAGTGCCTTGGGGTTAGGCCCAGGTCTTTGGTGCCTCGGGGGTCTTTGGTGCCTCGGGGTTAGGCCCGAGGTCTTTGGTGTACTGACGGGAGTAAATTTGCAAAAGTAAACTATTCAATTTTATTTAAAAATAAAAATTTATAGCGTTTGCTCAGTTAGAGCTACAAAAAGAAATTTCTCTATCAATACTAAATCCCCGTGGCCAAATGCTACTAATAATACTTGCGGAGGTGTTGCCCATTCCAAGGATGGGAGAGATCGTGCCCGTCCATGCTCTGTAGCCAGTAGGTTCCCGGTCGGTTGACCCGGGTTACTTTATAAGGGCCTTCCCAGTTTGGCCCCAATTTTCCATGGCTCGGGATTCGGGTAGACTAGTTCACTGCTTTGAGGACGAGGTCTCCGACTTGAAAACTGCGCTGCTTCACCCTGCTATTGTAGTATCGAGAAACCCGTTGCTTGTAGGCCGCTACCTTTAGGTAGGCTTGGTCTCTCCTTTCCTCCACCAGATCTAGTTCTGACCGGAGGGCTTCTTCGTTATCCGGAGCACTGAAGTTGGCCACCCGATAGGTTGGCAACCCAAGCTCTGTGGGGACCACCGCCTCAAATCTGTAGGTTAAAAAAAATGGTGTCTCGCCTGTTGCCGCTCGGGGGCATAGTGCGGTAGGCCCACAGGAGGGTTGGTAGCTCTTCAGCCCACAGCCCTTTGGCGCCCTCAAGCCTCGTTTTGATTGAGTGCAAGATTGTCAGTTGGTTACCTCGGCTTGACCATTGGCTTGTGGGTGCTCGGGGGAGGAGTAATGATTCAGTATCCCGTAGCCCGAGCAGAACTGCCTGAAGACGGGTGTGTCAAATTGTCTGCCATTATCGCTGACCAGGACCCGAGGAATGCCGAATCTACTGAGGATATTACTTTCCACAAAGCTCTCCATTTTTCGCTCGGTTATCGTCGCCAAGGGCCCGGCCTCTGCCCATTTGGTGAAGTAATCAACAGCTATCACGGCAAATTTGACCTGCCCTTTCCCCATTGGTAAGGGACCAACAATGTCAATTCCCCACTGGGCGAACGACCAGGGGCTGTGGATTGGTGTCTGAAGCTCTCCCGGTCGGTTGATCATAGGAGAGTATCTTTGGCATTTGTCACACCTTCGGACGTACTCTTGGGAATCCCGGGCCATGGTTGGCCAGTAGTAACCTTGCAGTAGGGCCTTTCTGGAGAGTGCTCGGCCTCCGACGTGGTTCCCGCGCACACCTTCGTGGATCTCGAACATTATTGCTTGGACTTGCGCAGGGTGAACACAGCGGAGGTACATGATAGTGAATCCTCTCTTGTAGTGCCGTCGAGAAGATGGTAACGGGCTGCCCGGTACTTGACCCGACGGGCTTCTTCTTTGTCGTCTGGTAGCGTTCCCGTCATCAAGAATGTCACGAGCGGGATCCAGCTGGGTTTCAGAGTGACCGGGTCTACCTCCATGCCCTCTGAGTTGATCACACTTGGCTCGGGTAGGTATTGTACCCTTATCCCGGGCAAGTCAACCTCAGAGGACGAGGCGAGGCGAGGCGAGCCAACCGGTCGGCTCTGGTATTTTCTTCTCTGGGTATCTGCGTGATGGAGAATCCCCGAAGCTGCTTGGATACTGCTCGGACAAGGGCCAAGTAGGCTACCATGTTGTCTTCCCACGCTTCATATGTACTCTTGGTTAACCTGGTTGACCACGAGCTGGGAATCGTTGTCTCCTTGAACCTGTTGCGCGCCCATAGAGATGACTAATTGTAACCCGACCAAGAGGGCTTCGTATTCAGCCTCGTTATTGGAGGCACGGAACCCAAACCTTAGAGCATATTCGAGCTGGATACCGTCGGGGGTAGTCAGGATTATTCCTGCCCCACTGCCTTGCTGATTGGATGAACCGTCCACGTGCAGTACCCAGGTAGGGATATCAGAGTGTACCCCGGGCGGTAAGGCCGGTGGCTCGGACTTCAACCGGGTCTTTTGGATATGTGAACTCAACCAGAAAGTCAGCCACGGCTTGTCCCTTGCTGGTTGTCGGGGGTCGGTAGATCACTTCAAACTCTTCCAACTCCAAGGCCCACTTGACGAGCCTCCCGGACGTGTCAGGGCGGCTGAGGATTCTGCGGAGAGGTTGGTCTGTAAGGACCACAATGGCATGGGCTTGAAAGTAAGGGCGAAGCCTCCGGGCCGAGGTGATAAGGGCGAATGCCAGTTTTTCGATGCGGGAGTATCTGCTTTCTGCGCCTTGCAATGCCCGGCTGGTGTAGTACACTAGGAACTGTATCCCGTGCTCTTCCCGGATGAGTGTCGAGCTAACCGTCGATGGTGATACTGCCAAGTATAGAAATAGTTCTTCCCCGGGCACGGGTGTTGAGAGTAGAGGAGAGGACGCCAGGTACTTCTTGAGTTCCTACAATGCCTCTTCGTACTCTTCTGACCACTGGAATGCCTTGCAGAGGATTTTGAAGAATGGCAGGCACTGGTCGGTTGCTCGGGAGACAAATCTATTTAATGCGGCCACCCGTCCGGCTAAGCTTTGAACCCCCTTTGTTGATTTGGGCGACCGCACGTTGATGATGGCTTTGATCTTCTCGGGGTTTGCCTTAATTCCCCGTCTGCTGACTAAGTGGCCTAGAAATTTCCCGGACGAGATGCCGAAAGTGCACTTGGCCAGGTTTAACCTCATCCTGAATTTTCTCAAAATGCTGAAGGCCCCGGTCAGATGCTCAAGGTGGTCGGGCTCGTCCTAGCTCTTGACCAGCAAATCATCCACGTATACTTTCATAGACTTTCCAATGAGGTCTTTGAACATGTAGTTGACCAGGCGCTGGTAGGTAGCCCCTGCATTCTTGAAACCGAAGGGCATAACCTTGTAGCAATACGTGCCCTGGTCCATGATGAACGTTGTCTTCTCTTCGTCCCCGGGGTACATACTGATCTGGTTGTACCCCGAGTAAGCGTCCATGAATGAGAGGAGTGAGTGACCTGCCGTGGAGTCCACAAGGAGGTCTATCCTGGGCAGCGGATATCAATCGTGAAGTTCACACACATTCTTCACTTCCCGTTGCTCTTCTTGACAAGGACCACATTGGCTAGCCAATCGGGGTAGTGGACCTCTCGGATGGACTTCGCCTTCAGGAGCTTCTCAACCTCCTCACCTACTGCTTTTTGTCTCTCGGGGGCCATGCCCCTTCTCTTCTGCTTCACTGGGCAGCAATCCGGGCTGACATTGAGACGATGGGACATTACCCGAGGGTCAATCCCGGGCATATCCTCATGACTCCAAGCAAAAACGTCTTGATTTTGCCTCAGGAACTGAGTCAATTTTTCCTTCAAGCCGGGCTCCAGTAGGGTACCTATGCTGACCGTGCAGTCGGGGTACTCGGAATCCAACATCACTTGTTCTAGTTCATCCATCGGACCTATCATGTCGCTCTGGTCCCGGGGGTCCATCTCTTGGACGTTTAATGTTTCTGTGATTGCCCCCCAGTGCAACGAGCTGACATAACAACTCCGGGCGGTAGTCTGATCTCCTCCCAAGCATCCGGGTCCCTGGGGAGTTGGGAACTTCACTGTTAAGTTGTAGGTGGAGACGATCGCTCTGGCCTTGTTGAGAGTCGGCCTGCCAAGGATGATGTTGTAGGCCGACGGGGCTTCTACGATTACAAAACTAGTCAGCATTGAAGCTTGCTGAGGCTAGGTCCCCATGAGGACTGGGAGCTCGATTGTCCTGAGCGGTTGTGTACTGGAGCCGTTGAATCCTACCAGGGGGGTAGCAACCGGCCGGAGCCGATCCCTGGAGATCCTGAGTTGATCGAATGCCGATGTGAACATAATGTCGAATGAGCTGCCTGTGTCCACTACCACCCTCTGGACTATATAGTTGGCTATAGAAAGCGTCACTACTAGCGGGTCATCGTGGGGGCAGTGGATGCCCTGCAAGTCATCGGACGTGAATGTTAGAACATCGATTGGGGAGGAGCCTGTGGATTGGACCTGCTAGACATCCGCTCGGTATGCCCGGGCATGCCTCTTCCGTGCCGACTGTGAATCACCTCCGCCTGATGTTCTTCCAGAGATCACGTGGATGTGGCCAAGTGGTGGTGGCTTATTGGGAGCTCGGGTGTCCTGCCGAGGTCGTCTGTCTGCTGTGACGAACTCCGCGAGGAGTCCCTGCTCGATCAGCTTCTCTATTGCTATCTTCAATTTGAAGCAATCCTCCATTTCATGGCCGTGATCCCTATGGTAGCGACAGAACTTGTCCCGGTTCCTCTTACCAGGCGGGGCTCTGAGCTTAGCTGGCTGCGGAAGCAGCCTCTGTGCCTCCGCGGCGGCCATGACTTCATGTATAGGCCGGGAAAGGGGTGTGAAAGCAGTTGGGGGCTGACCCCGGGCATCTCTCTGATCCTGCTTCGACTTCTTTCTTGAGCCCTTCTCGAATCCTTCACGCTTGCGCTTGGCCTTTGGGGATTCATCTCCCGCCTGGCTGGCGCGCTTCACCTTTAAGAATTCTTTGGTATCTATGTATTTGCCGACCCTCTCCGAGAGCTCTACCAGGGTCGCCGGTCGGTCGCGATGGAACGACGTAGCCACCTTGGTGTGTTGAACTCCCGAACAAAAGGCTATGATTGCGGCCGTTTCATTAAGATTGCAAATCTGGAGCCTTTGGAGGTTGAGACGGTCCACATATTCCCTGAGGGACTCCCCTTTGCACTGCTTGACGGTTAGCAGCTGAGTGTCCGGTTGTGACCGGTCGAGCATCCCGACAAACTGACTGATGAACAGCTTGCCGAGGGTTTTGAAATCATCAACCGTCCAGGGCTTCAAAGCATGGAACCACTGTGTGGCTGTCCCCTTGAGGGTACTGGGCAAGGTCAGGCACAGTAGCTCGTCCACTGTAGTGACCAGTGCCATCTGAGCCTTATAAATGCGGATGTGGTCAACCGGACTCCCCGTGCCGTCATAGGAGCTGAGGTGAGGGGGTTTGAACTTCCGTGGAATCGAAAACCGTGTCACCCGAGCAGTATAGGGTGATTCAGTCTCCGTGCTGGTGAGGTCATGGCCGGATTTGTGGTTCAACCTCTCGATTTGCTCTGCAGCTCCTCGACCTGGGCCTTGACGTCATCCCGCTAGGTCCTCCTCTCTGTATCCGAGCGGTAGGTTGGGTCGGATGACGAGGCCTCTTCCTCAAAGTGCGTCGACTTCGGGGATAAGGCCCAGCTCTGGGCCCGAGAAAGCCTGTGCCTAAGATCCCCCCGGCTCAGGGCTGGAGGGTCCTCTGCCGATTACCGGGCTCTCCGTCCGGACTCCTCCCCTCTGGCCGCGCGCCGCTGATCAATAATAATTCTGGCATCCTCCACTCAGGGAGGATTGGGCCGAGGTCGCCTTTGTGAGCGCCTGGTGGCCGGCTACGCTCTCCATCGCCGGGGCGTTCCCCGTCTGGTGGGGACACCGGGGCGGAACGGGCTTGCCTTCGTGCCCGAGGGGGCCTCTGAATAGGGGCGCTCCTCTTGGGCTGATTCTCTGGTACGGGGCGCTTTTCGTGTTGGGCCATAAGCGCCTCTATCTGTTCCTGTGTTCGACGCTGGCCCTCCAAGAGTTATGCCAGCGCTGCCGTTATCTGCTCGGTTGTCATGGAGGCAGCCTGCTGTTCAGGCTGCGGATTCTCCTGGCCTGTCGGATTAGCGACTTTCTTACCCGTCTTTGGCGGCATATTGATCAGTTGAGAATTTGTTGATGAGAAGACTCAGTCGTTTCCCACAGATGGCGCCAAACTGATGATGCTTAAAATTGGTAAGAAAGGTTTTAAGAGAAAAAGAGATGAGAACAATTTGTATGTGGTTCGGTCCCGTTAACAAGGTGACCTACGTCCACGGTTGCGTCTGTGCGCTCTCACTAGTAGATCACCGGCGGGCCTGGTGAGCCAACAAAGGTGGGCGGCACTACCAGTAATACCGGCCGGTTGTATGTGTATTGACGGTGAGTTCTCTGTTGAATGCTTGTCAGCTTAGAGAATTATTTTCGGGATCCCCTTTGACAGGGTAGGTGGGCTCTTTTATAGATGCAAGAGTCCACTCTTACATGGTAAGTTAATAGGATTAGGAAGCCTAATCTAATCATAATAGATTTGCATGATCTTAGGAGAGTATCCTAAGTGGTTTTGGAAACTGCCATATCTCCTTTCGCAGACTTGTAGTTGATTTAGGAAACTGCTGGATTGGACGGGATCGCGGGATGCCGCGACCATCATGCCCGGCCTGTTGATATGACCCCGCGGTTTGCATGAACACCTCGGGAATACTCGGCCCCGCGGGGTGCGCTCTTACCGGAATAACCGACGGCTCTAGGTGACGTGGCACTGTATTCTTGGCTAGATTATTTCGGACATATCATATACAAATGCACATCCACCTAGTGTTTGAGGCGTTGACTGAGGATGGAAGAGAGAAAAAGGGATGGGACAGAAAAGCTAAGAGTTGTAAGAGAGGAGAGGGACCAGGGCTAGTCTTTGAGAGAAGAGGGGCAATTTTGTCATAACAATTTTTTGACCAGCATTTCTGTTAAGTATTGGCCAGTACTTTAAAAGAAGGGGTATAAGTGCTAAAAAGCTATACTTTAGGGGGTTGATTTGTCAAGTAAAATAATTTAGGAGTATTAATGAAAATGAGTCATAGTTGAGGAGGCATTTGTGTAATTTACCCATTTAGTTGTAACACAACTACAAGTTACACAACTTTAGTAGTACTTTTGTTCGGACCGTTTCGTTGACCTTCAAACACATTTTGCCCCACAAAAAGAGAAAAATCTTAAGAGTAATGTTAGTCACATTTTGACATTATATATTTTAAATACATGTATATTGTCTTGTGTGAATTTTTTATATTTTTTTGTACATCATTTATATATCATATAGTGCGTGCATTTAAAATTGAGTGTGAAATTCAAATAGCATTTACTCAAATCTTAAACACGTGTACAAGCCTATTTGGACCATCATAGTATCCACAACCAATAGAATCCAAGTCCACATGAACCGATGAACGTAAGACTTCAGATCAAAAATCTCTTAAAAAGGGCATCGAATGGATTAGCCAAAAATCCAAACTCTTGAGTCACCGCTTCTCGCAGCAAAATACTGCACTGCTGAGTCCAACGCCGTCGTCTCGTTGGTAATCCAAAGCAACACTCTGTCCGCAAGCTGTCTCTCACTAATTACGCACTCCAACTCTCTCTCTCTCTCTCTCAGTATATATATATATATGTGTGTGTGTGTGTGTGTGTGTACTGACGCGTATATGGAGTAAGTATATACAACTTGCGGAGTGTTAGCAAATATACTGGGATTGGATTCTTTGCTTGGTTGTTCGGAAATGGATCTGCAACTAGGGTTTTGACTTGGGCTTCAAAAACCCTAGTTACAATTTTTGTATTACCAGAAAGAAAGAATGAGGGCAAAGAGCGAGATTGTTCACACTACTACTAAGCAATTGAAGTACGTTTTAGTTGGATCAATTGTATTCCTTGGATTGATTTGTTTATACTACGGCTCATCGTCCGCTCCTGGTCTGCCTACAGCCTATGATGCTTCCGACGACGGCACAGATCCAGTCATTCACGGTTTGGTTCGAAAACCTGCTGACTATTTTGATGAATTGTTTGAAGATCAAGACCACAATCCCAAGACCATACCTGTATGTAATCATTAATCGCTTTTTATAATAAATACTCCATTTTTTTTTGGGGGGGTCTTTTAAAGTTAATAATTAATACTCCACTAGTATATAATTTTATTGTTTCTACGTACCAGATGTGTGATTTGAGATATTCAGAATTGATACCCTGTTTGGATAGAAATCTGATATATCAGCTGAAGCTGAAGCCTAATTTGACGTTAATGGAGCATTACGAAAGGCATTGCCCCCCTCCTCAACGGCGTTACAATTGCCTCATTCCACCTCCAATTGGATACAAGGTTAGTTTTAGTATTTGCATTTCGTTTGTTTGTTTCCCAAGAAAAATGTAGAGGAATTTTTAGAATTTGATTTTTCAAAGTTTTTGAGAGCTATAAATGACATGACGTACTTATTGTTTTGAAACCCCCCCAAGATTCCGATTAGATGGCCGGCCAGTAGGGATGAAGTGTGGAAGGCAAACATACCCCACACACATCTTGCACAGGAGAAATCAGATCAGAACTGGATGGTTGTTAGTGGGGAGAAGATCAAGTTTCCTGGTGGTGGGACTCATTTCCATGAGGGAGCTGACAAGTACATAGCTGCTATTGCAGCGGTATGTAACATTTTAATCAATCAATTACCACCCCCCACCCATTGGTTTGTAATCTAATCTCCTAACTGCTGTTTATAATTATGCTGCTATATAGATGCTTAAGTTTAATGGTGACAGACTCAACAATGGTGGAAATATTCGTAACGTTCTTGACGTGGGTTGTGGGGTTGCAAGTTTTGGAGCGTATCTCCTTCCTCTCAACATTATAGCAATGTCTCTTGCGCCTAATGATGTGCATGAGAATCAAATACAGTTTGCACTAGAGCGGGGGATTCCATCTACTTTAGGTGTCTTGGGAACCAGAAGATTACCTTATCCTAGCAGATCATTTGAATTGGCTCATTGTTCCCGATGTAGGATTGATTGGCTTCAGAGAGACGGGATTCTTTTGTTGGAGTTGGACAGATTACTTAGGCCGGGAGGGTATTTTGTGTACTCTTCCCCTGAAGCCTATGCACATGATGCGGAAAATCGCAAAATTTGGAATGCTATGTATGATCTTCTGAGAAGGATGTGCTGGAGGGTTGTTTCAAGGAGAGACCAGACGGTTATATGGGCTAAGCCAATCAGTAATAGCTGTTACTTGAAGAGAAATCCAGGGACCCATCCTCCATTGTGCCATTCTGATGATGATCCAGATGCAGCATGGACTGTTCTCATGAAGGCTTGCATCACCCCATACTCAACGAGTAAGTAGCTTTGGAAGTTGGAAATGTTTTCTACTGAATGTATATATGCTGCAGGATATGATGATTGGAAAGGCTGTGTTTCCTTTGTTCCCTTTTCATCTTCATAACTATTTAGCATGGTTCAAGGTCGCGGTATCGGTCGCGGTCGCTGAGGTCGCGGACACGACTCGGTCGCGGTGCCGCGGACTGGTATCGGGCGATACGCAAAGATACGCTAGATTTAAGGTTCAAAAAAATATGGAAAAATAATGAAAAAATTTAAAATCATTTGAATAACAAATTTGGCCTAATAGATTGTCACAATACACAATATACCAATTACAATGTCACATAATATCCAATACACACGCTGCGGATTGAGTATTTGATAACACTACATACATAATTAGGATCACCTTCATCAATAACTACCAAATCAATACCACATGGAGTGTCGTGGTAGCATATAATTATAATGTGACAAATAAATCGAATGTGTATTTGTAATTTCAAATTTAATTTAACAAGAAATGATAAGTGATTTATTTATTAATAATTAAGTTTTTTGTTTAGTAATAATTATTTATTAATAATAAGTTTCTAATTTCAATTTTAATTTATTTTTTAAAATAATAAGTTACAATTATTAATTTAATAATTATATACTGTGGTAGTATGTAATTATAATTAATAATTTAATATTAATATAATGTGATAGCATATAATTATAATTTGGTGTATTATAGTGTTGTGTAATATAATGTGATAGTATTTAATAGTGTTAAGCATAATACATTATAATTATAATATAGAGTAATACTTGGGGCACAACCAAAGCCACAACCTTTTGCTCACAACCTGCATTTTGTGTCTATATCTCTCTCCTAGTGGGCACTGTGGGGTCACTGACACTGTAGGACCCATCAACAGAGAGATAGACACAAAATAGAGATTGTGGACAAAAGATTGTGGCTTTGGTTGTGCCCCAAGTATTATCCTATAATATAACATACAACCAAATATTTAAGTCAAACAGAGAGAGAGGCCACAAATACAAGCTGCGAACCAAATATTTAACATACAACCAAATGTTAACTTAAGCATTACTTAAGTCAAACAGCCACAAATACAAGCTGCGAACCAGAGAAGAACCAAACACAAAACAAGCCCTAACCTTCTCCTCTTCTTCAAGCTGCGACAAAAAAAAATGGCGAGAGAGAGGCCTCCAACAGATCGCGAGCAGAGAGAGAGAGAACTCCTAGTCTCCAGCAGATCACGAGCAGAGAGAGAGAGAGAGAGAGAGAGAAGGAGATCGAACAGAGAGAGGGAGAAAGGAGATCCCAGATCTAGATCGAACAGAGAGAGAGGGAGACGAACCAGAGAAAGTCAGATCTGCTTTTTTTTATCTATGCGAGCAAGATGAAGAGGGAATCAAACATGTTTGTATGGACTGACCTCACAGGTACGATTTGCCCTCTTTTTTTCCCTTCAAATCTGTACCTCTGATCTTCATCTCGTCGTCTCGTCCGAGATCTCGTGCGAGACGGCACCATCTCGTCCGATACATGGCGATACGGCCGAGATGGTCACCGATTCGACGTCATTTTGATTATTTTTTGACTCGCCTTGAGATCTCGTTTCGTTACCCAACGAAACCGAGTTGATTCGGCCGAGACGACTCGGTTTCGGCCGAGACTACGAACCATGCTATTTAGGTTATCGCATTTCATTGCTAGTTGATTAATTACCTCTGCTGATTAACAAGTCCATATCTAAGCATGAGAATGCAGGGACTTCCGTTGTTCTGTTCTCGTCAAGACTTTGAAATTGTAAATGGACATTGATGAGAATAAATTCACACGTCTGAGAATTAGGTAAATTAACTTCTTGCACACTCATGCGTCTTAAATGTAGAAGTGTTCAATTTTTATTGCAACTTATCGGATGTTAGCACGAAGGTCCCTGTAATGGGATACATCTAGATTCTAGAACCCAATAGCAATGTCAACTCTGTTATCACTGACTACATTGGTTTTAAGATAAGAAGATATCCTTTACATACAAGTGAAACTAAGATATTAAATTTTGATGCGAAACCAAAATGATATCTTGGGCAATGGCTGCGTGGTCTTAACATATGCACGGCTACCACAATGATGAACAGGTTCTCTTCATCATCAGTATCGTTGTCATTTTCAACACTGTCTTCTTTGTTGCCTTTTGTTTTATTCCTTTGTTTGTGAATTCAGAGATGCACAGAGAGAAAGGAAGTGGACTAGAACCTTGGCCACAAAGGCTTACAGCAACTCCTCCTCGCCTTGCAGAAATTGGTGTCAGCCCAGCAGAATTTCAGGATGACACTGTGAGTTCTTAATAATAAGCCACATCATGATGCAGCTGTTAATTTCTATTTTGAGACACTTTTTGGTTAAAATCATCTCTAAATCACTGAAAATAATGCAATGCAGAGCATGTGGCAATACAGAGTGATCGAGTATTGGAAGCAGATGAAGTCCGTCATACAGAAGAACTCCTTCAGAAATGTCATGGATATGAACTCCAAATTTGGTGGATTTGCTGCTGCCCTTAATGATAAAGATGTTTGGGTGATGAATGTTGCTCCCATCAACGCTTCTTCAAGATTGAAGATTGTTTATGACAGAGGCTTAATTGGAACTGTTCATGACTGGTATTACTTTCTGAATCCTACTTGTTAGTACTACACTGTGTTTTTTGATTTGACATGTAAATATTGGCAGTCTGGTCTGAGATTCGGAATCTTGTCCTTTTACTATACACGGTGAAAATGTTATAGATATTCAATGTTTTGAGTGAAAATGTTATAGATATCATTACATATGTGTGAGAGAGAGGCTGTGAGATGCCGAAAAAAGAAGTTTACTTGGCATTTGCAAAATTATTTGCCTGTCATCATCAGGAAGACAAGGTATTGTAAACTTTTTATCCCCAAATAATTCTATGCTGTAAAGTTGGGCACTTATGGTAGCTCACCGAGTCATTAACAAAGACTACTGCTGATAAAACATAAAAAAATAAAAAATAAAAATTAACAAAGACTACTTAAAGATATCTAGATTTTATGCATTTTTAAGGACATTGGGAGGATTTGTCCTTTTAAGTTTCTCCACTATTTAGTTCAATCCAAACTATATGCGTTTTGACTTTTCCCTACATATTGTATTCTGTTATTTTATTGCCGGGGTGGAGGGGAATTGGTTTCACCATATGCTTGCTAACTTTCTAATTAGTTGTATGAAGGTCTTAACTGTAAATTCTTGTTTATTTTTAGGTGTGAATCATTTTCTACATACCCACGCACATATGATCTACTTCATGCTTGGACAGTCTTCTCAGAGATAGAAGAGCGTGGATGTAGTGTAGAGGATTTATTGATTGAAATGGATCGTATACTACGGCCAGATGGGTTTGTCATCATAAGAGACAATCCTTCTATAATAAACCATATACGGAAATTCTTAGCTGCATTAAGATGGGATGGATGGTCACTGGAAGTAGAACCGAGGACTGATGCTCTTTCCTCAGGTGAGGAAAGAGTTTTATTTGCAAGAAAGAAGTCATCAGAGGAGGGTTTTGCAACAATGTGAAACTCCTTTCTCCTTCAGGTACTTATTCCAATTGTCAAGTGTTTTGCATTACACATGAAATGACAATTCTGTTGCCTTGTTGCGTCCACTCTTTATCTATTGATGAGCATTAACATACGAAGGGGTTCCATTTTTGGTAACGATTGGTACACTTAAAACGAACTGGAGACTGGAGTTATGTTGCTCTTGGTTACATTTGGTGCATAGGAAGTGGAATTGTATAATATGCCCTCAAAAAAGAGAAACTTTCATTCCTTCCGGAGGATGTAAGGCTTGCATTTTCAGTTTAGTATTTAAATTAGTCTCACTAAATGATCGTTTTATGTTTGCACTTTGCAACTGTAGAGTGGAAGGATAACCGCTCTATTCTCTTCCTCACTTCCATTGCATGCTATATGGCATTATGTTCTTACTTCTAAAGGGAAATAATCGCTTGTACTTTACTTTTCTTAGATTGTTATGAAGTTCAAATTTTATGTCAACGGCATGCCAGTGCTTTTTGGATCTGTAACTAGTGATGCGTGAGGAAATGAGGTTCAAGACCCTGGTTTAAAATGCCATTTTCAGACCTAGAATGCAGAATAGAAGTATACAACTTTCTGAAGTATCTGCGGAAGAGTTGGAGCTGCGAACATCAATTGAAGCAATAACTAAGGTTGCCATGCATTGTTTGGGAAGAGATTTTGTATTTAATTTATAACTAAAATTAACTTGCATCAATTATGTATATTAGAAATGGTTTTGATCCTCTTCTAATTTTGATATTTTGTGCTTGATTAATAACTCTTTTTTCTTTTCTTTTTTTCTTCGGTCAAAGTGCTTCATTAACTGAATGAATTGTACATTCTTTTTTATCAATTGTCTTGTCCCGTAGTTTAAACTTTTAACCACCCTTGGGTACTTTGATTAGCTTTGTTTTTGCCTTGAGTTAATTTCTGATGGTGATTGGTAAATGGTTGTGTTTTTTTTTTTGTTTTCAAAGAACTGTTGGGAAATCATCTGGTTTGTTGTCAGGCTGAACGCCCGGCTTAGCCGAATAGTAAACCCTTGGGGCCCACTGAATACCCTACTTACCTAGTAGACCGGGTAAATCATAAGGCAGGTCACCTCTAGAGTCGAACGTTAGACCAGGGAGTAGTCCTAAAGATCTACCACTCGGTAACTGAAAAAGTGGTTGGTAAACTAAATGGTTATATCAGAAGTTTAGAACCATGTGCATTTTCAGAGAAATGGTTATATCAAATTAAACTTTTCACCACCCTTGGGTACTTTGATTAGCTTTGTTTTTGCCTTGAATTAATTTCTGAAGGTGATTGGTAAATGGTTGTGTTTTTTTTGTTTTCAAAGAACTGTTGGGAAACCATCTGGTTTGTTGTCAGGCTGAATGCCTGGCTTAGCCGAATAGTAAACCTTTGGAGCCCACTGAATACCCTACTTATCTAGTAGACCGGGTAAATCATAAGGCAGGTCACCTCTAGAGTCGAACGCTAGACCAGGGAGTAGTCCTAAAGATCTACCACTCGGTAACTGAAAAAGTGGTTGGTAAATTAAATGGTTATATCAGAAGTTTAGAACCATGCAGATCTACCACTCGGTAACTGAAAAAGTGGTTGGTAAACTAAATGGTTATATCAGAAGTTTAGAACCATGCGCATTTTCAGAGAAATGGTTATATCAAATTATTTGTTAATGACCAAACCAAACACATGATTTACGTATTATTGTACATGAATGCGTTCAAACCTAGCCATTTCACATGGAGGGAAGAAGAAACTCAGCTATACAACTGAGTAAAAAAAAAAGGGTTAATTGCTAAAACACCCCCTCAACTATGACCCGTTTTTGAGTACACCCTCTGATTTAAAAAAGTGAACAACTTCACCCCCTCAACTATCAATATTTATTTAGTCTCTAACGCCGTTAACGGAAGTAATAAAATGTCGCATATACCCTTGGTTTGAATTGCAAAAACACCCCCTCAACTATGACTCTTTTTCGAGTACACCCCCTGATCTAAAAAAAAGTGAACAACTTCACGAAACCTCCCCCCCCCCCCCCCCCCCCCCCCCCCCCCCCCCCCCTCAACTATGACTCTTTTTCTGAAGGTGGTGGTGATTTGGTGATGATTTTGGGTGTGGGTGGTGGTGATTGGTTATTCATTGGGTAAGGCAAAGGTAGTCATGGCCGGCCCAAAGGGGGGCAAAAGAGGCAACCGCCCCGGGCAACCAAAGTTCTAAAAATTTTGAGCGCCTACATGAAATTTTCATAATTACATTTTTATCTTGAGATATTTTAGTATTTTGCATTTAGGCCTCCCCATGACCCAATTTAGTGCCGTCAACTACATTTATATTGACTTTTAGAAATAGACCCCTTTAGAATTTTAGAAGACACCATGCAATGTTTAAGTTTCACAAAAGATTCATATTATAAGTAGACCAAAAAAAAATCATCAATTATGTATAAGTAGACCCCCAAAAAAATCACCTTGGGGGCACTGCCCCCGAACCCCCGTATAAGGGCCTCCCTTTTAATAATTCATCTCGAGCCCCCCAAATACTCGGGCCGACCCTGATGGTAGTGACTAGATGGTGTGGTGGTTATTGGATGGTGATTGGTGGTGGTTGGTGGTTGTCGTGGTGGTGTGGGGCAAATGAGAGAGAGAGAGAGGGAGAGGGGAGAGTGAGAAATCAGGGTAGAGAAAGAGAGATCAAACTCATTTTGGGCACAAAAGGTAAAAGTGTTCATTTTTACTCTCACGTGATAGGCACATGCCCATTTTCTTTTGCAAACAAACGGAGGGGGTCAACTTATCGAATAAAACAAACGGAGGGGGTCAATTTGTCGGCAGAGGAGCGAGTTGAAAACGGGTCATAGTTGAGAGGGTGTTTTTGAAATTAACCCAACAAAAAAACTGAGTAACGTCCATTTAAGAAATAAGGAAATCCGGAGAAAATAATTGCATCTCTACTTTCTATCTTTAAAAAAAAAAAATACTAATAATAATCCCTACTTTTGGAAAACTATTCAATGCAACGGCCAGTGTTATTTTGAATGGTGAAATCATAATGGTGGGTTAAATGAAATAATTTCTCCTAATTTTAAGGATCAACCTTAGGTTGAAATCGGTTTGATTTGGTCGGTTTTGGAGTGATTTCAAAACCGGCTGATCGAAGGGATTTGGTTTGGTTGGTTTTATTATATTTTCAGCGCGATCCAGTTTTTCCACACCACAGATTTTATGAAAACCAACGGTAAGTCGATATGTTCAGTCTATCAATTTTTTTACACCCCTAATTCACCCCAACCCTAATCCTTGTTACATCGATGAATGCTAGATCTAAACATATGAATTTTGTTTGCACGCAATCTATGTATCTATCTATACTATTAAAAAGGGAGGAGGAAGAAACACACACCGCCTTCAAACCATGACAAACAACAGAAAAATAATTTAAAAAATATCCACCTCTTCACTCCTCTCATCTCCCCCCGAACTAACAAAAATCTCAAATTCATTGCATAGGCAAGTGTGTGCATTTCCCTCTAGTACTAGTAGAAAGAGAAAGGGAGGAGTGCGATTTTTTTTTTTTCCAATATTTAGAACTACATTATTAAACTTCTTAATGAAATATCTTTACCAATGTAATTAATTAGAATTTTAACTAGTTGTACCTAATTTAAATTAATAAAAGAAACAAAATTAACCACCCCATAGCACACATCACTCAAATTCTTCCCATTTATCTCTCTTATACTTGTAGTTAGTAGTGAGTGTCACTCTTCTAGTTATTAGATTTTTTTTTTTTTAAAAACTATGCAACTTCAAGATTAATACATATTGTCGATTAATCGAAGTGGAACAGAGAGAAAAATTTCAGACAAGTGCACCGATTCCATAACATATGTACCATTTAACTCATAGAGACAAACTAACAATAGTATTAGAACCCACACCCAAGCTCGTGGACAATTGATACACCAGAGCATTGAGGTTATTCCTTCTTACCACCTTGCAATGAGCCCTGGGTTTTCAAAACCTCGCAATTGTGGCACCAGGACCGGTCCCGAGTATTTGGAGGTCCGGGACGAACTACTAAAAGGGAGGCCCTTATACGGGGGTTCGGGGGCACTGCCCCCGAGACGATTTTTTAGGGGGTCTATTTATACATAATTGACATTTTTTTTTTAGGCTTTAATTATAAATAATTGACGATTTTTTTTAGGGTCTACTTATAATATGAGTCTATTTGTGAAACTTAAACATTGTATGATGTCTTTCAAAATTCTAGAGGGGCGTATTTCTAAAACTCAAAAAATTCTTACACTAAAAGTGTAATTTTTAAAATTCTAGGGGCCTTTGCTTTTGAGTTTTATATACATCTACATCAATATATATGTAGTTGATGACAGTCAATTGGACCTTAGGGAATGCCTAAATATAAAATACTAAAAAATCTCAAAGTAAAAATATAATTATGAAAATTTCATGGAGGCCCTCAAAATTTTGTGACCTTTAGTGGCCCGGAGCGATTGCCCCTTTTGCCCCCCCCGTTGAGCCGGCCATGAATTGTGCCCAGAGAGAGGTGGCCAACTCGGATAAAAGCCAAATGTTTCCTTGTAACTTACAAAGCCTAAAACTTATCCGACTGCACTGAACATAGGAAGATATACAACACGTCACACTATTACACATGCGTGTGTTCCCGCTTATTTCGTTACATTACATTTCCGATCTAAATTTAATTAGGAGTAATTAATAAAACGCCAACACTTACACGGTACAACCTCTCTCTCTCTCTCTCTCTCATCTATACCATTAGAACACCAACCAATGCGAATCATTCCAACATCCACAAAAAATTTTATAAATCTCTCAAATTCATCCATCCTCAAGGTAACTCTGCACTAATCCTTTCTCTTTGCATGTGTTTTTACGTCTGCCTCTCTCTTTCTCTCTATACATTACCAATACACACACACACACACATATATATATATATATATATATGCATATATATATATATATATATATATGTGTGCATGTGTCCAAACGTATATGGGACCCTAAGGAAGGAATTCGATTGACAAAAAGTGCTCCTACTTGAAGGGTTGTTAAATAAACTAGATTTTTTTTATTTTTTATTTATTATGAATTGAAGACCAAATTCCAATTTCAAGATACCATTCGAGAATAAAAAATAAAAAAAAAAAAAAAAAACATACAAAAAAAAAAATTGAGATTTAAAAAAACTTTTTGTTAATTCCCTTTCATTATTATCATTTGATCTTCCACTGATCGCTTGTTGTTCCATTCTTAAATTCTCTATCAAGGTTCTTGTTTCTTTCTTTTTTTGTGCTTTTTTATTTTTAATTTTTTGGGGACTATGACTAATATCACCATTGAATTAATCTAATTTGATATCGTTTTGGGTAATTTGGGGTGAATTCAATATCATTTTGTGGTTAATTGTACTAGTATTATTCAGGATGGAATAAATTGAGTGACTATTTGGCGTACGTATCACTCGATGTTGTTTCTGCTTAGACTATTAGTGGAATATTGGATTGATCAGTCCAACCTTATCTTTGGCAGTGCATAGATCAGATGCATTGATTATTCCAAATTCATGGATACTGAAATGGTGTCTGCATTGGACAATAGCATCGATGGTCAGTACTTTTCACTGATCCAATGCAATGGTGGTTCAGAACAAGTCCCACATAAACAACCATTCATAATTGGTAAGCCCTTTTCGCAATCGATCAGTCCCCTTGAGTTGTAGTAATTTATTGTAATGATTAGGACCGACACAAAACAACAGTTTTTTTTTTAGTGTAGAGAGAGTGCTTGTGTGCTGCAGGCAGGCTTGCAGAACAAGAGTTGTTTGAAAATCACAAATTTTTTTATTACAACTATATTTATAGCTTATCAATTGTTGTAACTAACTAGGTGTTGATGAATGTAGGGTACCGTTTTTTGGTTTCCATCCTAAATTGCATTTTTTTTTTTCTTTGAGGGGGGGGGGGGGGGGGGGGGGGGGGGGGTGGTGTTCATTCTTGGTGTCATGCTAAGAGAATGATTTGCATTTTTTTTTTGGTACATAAAGGTGTTGCTGGTGGGACTGCATCGGGCAAAACAACCGTTTGCAATATGATTATATCACAGCTCCATGATCAAAGGGTTGTTCTTCTCAATCAAGTAATTACCTAGCTCTCTTTCATCAGTTAGTTAATGCTAAATATAATAATAGGTTTTAGTATTGACTCAAC
Organism: Hydrangea macrophylla; assembly: GCA_033977485.1. Lineage (NCBI taxonomy): Eukaryota > Viridiplantae > Streptophyta > Magnoliopsida > Cornales > Hydrangeaceae > Hydrangea > Hydrangea macrophylla. The sequence goes on along the minus strand of CM066984.1, from coordinate 128,864,644 downwards.
ATTGGCGATAGACGTAGGCTAAATCTTGTTAAGCTACACAATTTGTTGTTCTTTGTAGGATTCTTTTTACCATTCCCTGAGTGATGAGCAGATTGAAAAAGTTCATGAGTACAACTTTGACCATCCTGGTAAGAATCCTACGCGGAGTTTTAGGTCAAATTACAGTAATTTGCCTAGAACTTCGAGATGTTCTGATGCACTCAATGGGTTTACTAGACATTCTAATGCATTCTGATTGCCACTTATTATGTATAACAAATATATATATATATATATATATATGGATGTTTTCAGATGCCTTCAATACAGAGCTTTTTCTTTTATGTGTGGAAAAACTAAAACATGGGCAGGCAGTTAGCATCCCAAATTATGATTTCAAGAGCCATAAGAGCGTTGAACCAGCACGCAAGGTACTAACTCAATTTTTTTTTTTAAAGTGACTATGTCACTATGAGTGTGTTAAGATGCTAATATGCAATTATAGTTTTTATTCTTGGTTTATAATCTACTGTATTTCTCAAACCTTAATCTTGACATGGCATTAACAAAACAAAAGGACTGTTGACTAATGTTGCTTTTTTGCAACAAGTGTAGGTCAATCCCTCAGACGTAATAATATTAGAAGGCTTACTAGTTCTTCATGATCCCCGTCTCCGTGATCTCATGAACATGAAGATCTTTGTTGATACAGGTTTATTTCTGTTGACCTTTATGTCCATGTGTTATCTACTTGGTTCTGCAAGTTACACAGCAGATATCTTGTTGCTTTGTAAATATATAGAAAATTTAGATATCTGTCTTGGGTGGGTGTTGCAACTGGTCTTGTGAGAGAGAGAGAGAGAGTCATTGCTTTGTTTCTGCTAATCATGGAATAGGGATAATCACAATATGTGATCCTTTTGTCAAATTGATACTCTTATTGCTTATATAAATGTTGAAGGTCAAGAAGTTAGATGTTTCCAGCTAAACCTCAAGATTTCTTTTCTTGTTTTTCTTTCAAATCATAATAACCACTTACTGTACAACATGCAAGTTTCCCAAGATGCAGACAATATTTTTCCGTACCTCAACATTCTATTTTGTGTATCTTAGAAATGTCCATTTGTACAAACGTATAGGCGAAAATAGTGGTATTGGTATTTGGAATATATATATATATATATATTACACTAACCGAATTGTTTCGTTTAGGGATAACCACAAACCCAAGAGTTGTTCATTTTAATCTTTCGATTTGTTAGACTGTGTGATCTGTTACATACTAGTTGAAGTCCCTTCTAGAAGAGAACGTTCAAATAGACGTAGGTCTTTCTCAATTTCGCACTGGCCCTATTTTGTTAGTTCAGATCCTATCCAAAATTTGTTTTTTGATCGCCAATCTTGGTTTTATCCTTTGGTCATGTAATCAATAACCATTATTAAAATTTCATCAATGCAGATTCTGATGTGCGGCTTGCAAGGAGGATACAGCGCGATACTGTTGAGAGGGGCAGAAATATTCAGAATGTGCTTGACCAAGTCAGTTGACTTCTTAAATTACATAATAAACAAGTTTTATCGGAGATTATTGTGAAGATTTTTCTTTTATAATCTATCTATAATTGTGCTCACTAATAAATCACGTTTTTAGTTTCAACTGTTCGGTACCTATTCATCCTTCTCACAATCTCACCTACTAAATACTCTTGTCTGCAGTATGCTAAATATGTAAAGCCCAGTTTTGAGGAATTTATACTCCCATCAAAGGAACATGCAGATATCATCATACCTCGAGGAGCTGACAATGATGTTGCCATTGACTTGATTGTACAACATATTCATACGAAGCTGGGCCAGCATGATCTGTGTAAAATATATCCAAACGTTTTTGTTATATACTCGACATTTCAGGTGACAATTTGAGCTAGATTGGAATCTTTGAAGTCATTTCCATTTTCTTAACATCCAAACACAGGATTCTTAATGATAAAAAAGGGTGAAACAAGTGATGTTTCTTATTTTTTGGCTCCCAGATACGTGGAATGCACACACTTGTACGTGATGCTAAAACAACAAAGCATGACTTTAGTTTCTATGCAGATCGACTTATCCGCTTGGTATATAATCCATTCATATTAGAAACATATACTATTTACTACTAGTTGACTTCTATTCTTGGAATGATTTAGGGTGACATGGTTTTGAACTTGCATTTTAGGTTGTAGAACATGGTCTAGGTCATCTTCCTTTTACTGAGAAACAGGTCATTACTCCAACAGGTACCTCTATTTGTATGCTTTCTTTCCACACACCCTTTGCTAATCCACTTCCATCACTTATTTCTTCACTACTTTGTCATCACGTATGAAATAATTTCTTCAAAATATGTACTTCCGTTCCATGATTCGAAATGGATGAATGTTTTTTTTTTTCCTGCCTATTTGACTTTTTGCAGGTTCTGTATATTCTGGAGTTGTTTTCTGTAAAAGGCTTTGTGGGGTTTCAGTTATTAGAAGGTATTTCTATCTAGTAACCTAGTCGAGTAGTGAGTGAAAAGAACTCGCATCTCATACTTTGATGCGTTAAAACTTAAATCACTATAGTCAGAAGTGTAAAATTTTCTTGAAAACAAGTTTAAGTTCTTTCAGTCTTGTTTTACTAGAAAATTGCATCATCCCATTTGTTCAAGTCATCTGATCTATTCTGCCCAAAAAAAATATCATCTGATCTCTTTTTTCCACAAGAAAAAAGAAGAAGGTTATCTGATCTATTATAGATGATAAATTTTTTGGTTATTTCTGCTATTTTTTTGAAGTACATTCTTACTTTTTTTTAGTAGTATGGACTGAAATCAGTCGATGCTTACAACAAAAGTTTCTTGACATCAGTGGGGAAAGCATGGAGAATGCACTAAGAGCGTGTTGTAAAGGAATTAAAATTGGTAAAATCCTCATACATGGAGAGGGTAACGGTGGCCGGCAGGTTCGTATAACCTATAAATATAGTAATATGTCCCACGTTACTCTCTCTCTCTCTCTCTCTGAGTATGTGTGTGAGAGCTCCTCTCATGGGATTTCTTGTTTTTAAAAAATTTCTGCAGCTAATCTATGAGAAGCTACCAGCAGATATTTCAAGCCGCCATGTTTTATTGCTTGACCCAGTTTTGGCTTCAGGTTTGATAAATTAAAACACGTCATAGTACTTCCGAATGCAGAGCTAAGACCTATTTCATTCACAGGAAATTCTGCAATAAAAGCTATTTCTCTGCTGCTCAGTAAAGGCGTAGCAGAATCTAACATCATCTTCCTTAACCTTATTGCAGTAAGTCATTCTGATATGTTACCTTTCTTCAGTATAATTACTTGTTATACGCCTTAGTCTTTATTTATTTATTTTCGAAATTGGGGAGAGAGAAGTTTTGTTTCTGAAGTACAAATTTCTGGTGCATGTAGGCTCCTGAAGGAATACATACTGTTTGTAAGAAATTTCCTATGCTAAAGATTGTGACATCTGAGATTGATGTGTCATTAAACAAGGATTTACGTGTAATTCCAGGGATGGGAGAATTTGGAGATCGGTATTTCGGCACAGATACCTCACACACCACCATGGCTAGCAATTTTTGAACCTCGATACACTTACTTGATCAATTGTTAGTTATATCTTTTTCATTATTTTCTTTTTCTGGTAAAGCATATACTAGATGTTATTTCTTTGTTGAGAGGCCAAATAAAATAATACACTCTTGATGTATGGAAGAGATGCATTGTAGTCCATGTTGTCAATTTTGAATTATTTAAAGTTTAAAATACACACACACACACACACACACACACACAGTTTTTACCTTTTCAAGTATTGTTTGTGAACATGTATGTATGAGGTGTAAGCTGAATGGTAAAAGCATTAATTTTCGGCACGTTCAGAATGCCATCTAGTTATGAACAACTCTCATCTCTTTTCCACATTCAATTGTATTCTTGGGCAATCTAAAAGAAACATATTTTGATACAATAGAAAATGTCCAAAGAACTGATCTGAAAAGGATAAAAAATCTTAAAGTCAATTCCATCTCATGGCATGATGACTAGTAGTGAATTTAAATGAGGACCAACATTTCAAAGATGGAGAGCAATTGATAATTATCAACAATTTGGACCACTTAACAAACAAATTACATACTGCAACCACAGAAAATACTTTTTTCTACTAAATATATTCCTGAGAGCAATAATGGAAAGGAACAAACTCCTATCTTAAATGAATTCTCAAAAATATAGAAGCCCGGAAAAGGAAAAATGACTTGAAGATTTTTCAACAATAAGATCCACAATCTTGAAGTCTCATAGTCCACTATGATTACTACACTTACTTTCAACAATAAGATCCACAATCTTGAAGTCTCATAGTCCACTAAGATACTGGCCAAAACACAATCATCTGTCCACCTTGATTACTCACGCGGACTTGGTCTTCTTCTTCTTCTTCTCCTTCTTCTGCTTCTTACTTGCCGCAATATTATATTACTAGCTCCAATTTCTTTAGACATCCGTTTTCTGCTGAAAAGCAAAGGAACAGCTAATTAGCCACTCAAGAATCCATAATTGCATGTTTATTCCTAAGTAAATACAGGAAAAGCAAGCAAAATGAAGTACCGATTTGAGAGCTCCCCTGCAGCACTTTTATCCACTTCAGCAGCAACATCTGAAAAAAAAAAAATCAAGTTTTATTTTTGCAAACCAGTTCTACAGCAGTCAGCAGAGCCAAGTATATAAGTAATGCATTATCCACTTTGGGTCCTTGATTGAGGGTGTTAAGGGCCAAAGTTCCAGACAAAAACAATCTAGGAACGAAAGAAATTTGATGCTCCTATAGTGGGTCCAAATTTGTAGGCAACAACCTCTCGTGTAAACTCTGAATATGCTGCCAGCCACACCTAAAGACAACATCACTCTTTCACTCACTCACTACAAAAGTTTGGTACTGATGAAAACTCTGGAAGTTCATCGACTTCACCTCTAGGCTCTAGCCATCATCGTTGCTGATACTTTATGTTGTGTCAGGAGGATATTAAAAGGCTTGGCCATTATTGTGGCTCAAGTCCCTAAATAATTATTTCTGAAAATTTGGTCCCCTCAACCAACATTTGGTCCCTCAACAAAATTTGCACCTGATAACATTTAGTTCCATTTTTGGGTGTGGATTCCACCTAAACGACTCTCTCTCATTTATTGAAGGATATCCTATAGACATGCCACATGATACCCTCACGGTGTCCAAAAATTTCTCTGTCTAAAGGACTCGCATACAATTCCACCATTGTCAAGTTCTCTCTCTATATACACAAGTGTGTAAATAGATTTATTATATGTATCTAAACACATTACATAATACATATAAAACTTCTATAACGATGTAAAACCTAACTCTGTTGTACAACAAAACATCTTGTTTGGGCAATCACTTCTTTCAAAGAAGGGGCAATTAGTGATAAATCTAAAATACAGAAAATATGGTGGTTTAAGTATAACTAGGAAAAGTTTTTAGAATTAAGTCTACTCCTTAGTCTTTTGACAAAACTACCCTCAATATTGCTCTACACAAACAATGTCAAAGTTACTGCACCTCCGGCGACCTCGCCTGAGCTCCGGCGACCACTACCATGGCATCGCCTGGGCTCCGGCGACCTCACCTGAGCTCGTCTGACCTCCGGCGAGCACCACCACCACCATACCAAACCCCCAGCGACCACCACCACCACCACCACACAGACCTCTGCAGTTCACCACCAATGCCACACTAGACCTCTCTCAATCTCTTCACAACCAAACCACCATAGCAACATAAAAATGATCATAAAACAAGTTTCTGGAAGTTAATTCATCATATCACTGAAAAAAGTTGTGAAATTTATGAAAAAGTTGTGAAATTTATCAACAAAAAGTTGTGAAATTTCACGGAGTTCGTGAAATTTCACGAAACCACCACTACCACATCAGACCTCTGCCGATCATCACAACGACCTCACCTGATTGATTTCTTCACAACCAAACCACCATATCAACATGAAATGATCAAAAAAAATGTTTTTGAAATTTAATTTCTCATACCAATACCGAAAAAGTTGTAAAATTTTCAAAAAAAAAAAAAGTTGTGAAATTTCAAAGTTTGTGAAATTTCACAAAAAAAAAAAGTGTTCTAACAAACATTGCAAAAACATTTAACAAATTCGAGCATTCGTATCGATCTGCAAATTATTTTTTTGCATAAAATCTATGTTTTTACAACCTACTCAACGAGATCTATCAAACAAGTATCATAGTTGATATCAAAATCTGGAAAAAAAATGTTAAGTAACTTCACTGACTTTTTTTGATAAATTTCTCAAAAAATGTGTTAAAAAAAAAAAAAAAAACACCACACTCCACACCATTCCAGCAAAGAGCATATGACAGGTCTGTGGTGGTGCTGGTGGCCGGATCTGCTCGTGAAAATGCTTACAGCACTAGCTTGTGGTCGCCGATATGCTTGTGGTGGATCTGGATATGCTAGTGGTTGGAGGATACAAATCTTACCAGAATTGGTTGTGCGGCTGCGCGATTTGGTTCGTGATTATGGTGGTGAAGTCCGAGAAAATGAGAGAGACAGAGGAGGTCATAGTGGAGTTTGCAAACCATAGATGGAGTTTGCAAAAAAAAAAATAATGGTCGGAACTGCAATAGTGCTGGATGGAGGCACGATGAAAGTGGCCGGAGGTACGATGGAGGTGGCCGGAGTTGCGATGAAGCTAGGCGGAGCTGCGATCGCCTCTCTCTCTCTCTCTCTCTCTCTCTCTCTCTCTCTCTCTAACTGGAAATGAATGATAGGGGTATATTGGTCAACACTAGAAGTAGTTGAGTTTATCCCCAACAACTTCCACCAAACATATCCTTGTCCCCAAATATTTTTCCCTTATGTCTTATAACCAAATATTTCTCCTAATTTGGTATTTAGTACCAAATTTCTATTCAAAGAATACCCATATTCTGTCATCAACATTCACTATCATAAATGTTTTATTGCAGTCAACTTTTTCAAATTAAGCAAGTTTTACTATCAAAAATTGAATATATATATATATATATATATTTTAAACGGTTGGAATGAAAGTTCTCATAGGGCATAAGAGATGGTGTTTTTGCTAAAATTTCACATATAACTATTATTGAAATGTGACGAGCGGCGAGTATGATTGGAGCAAACTTCACTAAAATAAAAAAAATAATGCTATGATTCCCAAATTTGAATTACAAACTTGGTTCCTTCATGGTTTAAAAATTTTACCACATTGGTTGTAAAGCGTTTGAGAATCAAGTTTAGATTTAGATTTGGGAATCATAACATATTTAGATTTGGAAATTACAGCATTACATTTTCGGTATGTTTAGAAAATTCTCAGAATGACCTTAATAAAAAGAAAAATGGACAGAAACATAAAATTTGGCAACTAATATTACCAAGGCAACAATTTTAGGCCTAACTCGTACCTAACGGAACTGTCTGCAATTTTGACCATATATGCGTTTGGCAGTAATTAACTTTGAGTGGTGTCATGCCCGTTCCAGAATTTTATAGTTTAATCATGCATTATATGAAATTTTATGAATTATCATTGATATATGATAATTGAGGATAAGTGGTTGACTGTGGTCAACGGTAAGGTGTCAGTAAGGACACGAGAATATGGAAGTTCATATTGCATAATCATGAGTAAATGACATTTATATGATTTAAATGTTATTTGACTTTATCTGGTATTCATGTGAATAGTAATTATGCATGTGTAGTATAATTCTGGTAAATTTTGATTTGGTAGTATCATTTTGAGAACTGTGGTGAGAACGTGAGTGACACGTTAATTAAAAAGGTAGGTTGTGTAGAGATTCCACAGAATATAGTTTTCGGACGTTATTTTGGACCCAAACGGAACCTAGTCGAAAACTTTTGAAAATTATAGTTTTTCACTCGTAAAGTTATAAAATGGACGTGTGCGAAGTTTCATGGGTGAATGAGAAGTTTTGAGAAACTTGCGGGGAGGTAAACACAATTTCCGAGAAGTTTGCCTATAAATAGAAGTGGATGAGATTTCATTCTCATCCACAACTTTTATAAATATCTAGAGAGAGGAGAGAGAAGGGAGATTTGGAGCCAACGGGCTTTGCGACGCCGATCGACGACCGTTCGTCCGTCAGATTTTCTCCAGATTTCAGATTTGAACTCGTGGAGGTAAGATCTCCGTTTTGATACTACTTAGGCCGTGTTTGGCCAAGTTTTGTAAAGATCTTAATTTTAGACTTTTGGGAAAAACATGTATAAACTTGTAGGAATTATCCCAAATTCGAAATCCGACGTTTATTTAGCCTCCTAGTCGATCCTTCAAAGTTTGGGGGAAATCGCACGAGGTATGAAGTTCTAACTTGTGAAATATAGGGAAATACATGTTTTAGATTTCGACGACGAAATTGAGATCCGGGCAAAATCCATGTGTTAATTGTAGGCCCGTTAATTATGCACGCGCTAAATTGTGAATAGCATGTCTAAATTCATGCGAGCACGTTAAGTTGTCTATGTGGGTCAAAGGGGAGTCTTATACAAATTCATGCCGGAGTAAGCTTCTCGATGTTTGAGAATTTAGTAGCGACGGCTACTGTGCATGGTTGATAGACTTGGACTTGCCATGGCACTTGGGGATACAATGGTTGATAGACTTGGACTTGCCATTGGTATCGCGGTTTAAGGCTTAGACTTGCCGCTATCGGATGAATGCGTATTTTTCTTCCTAGAGACTATTGATGTGATTTATGAGATTAAAGCATGTTTTGCTATATATTATACATGTTAGACTTGTGCACTCAGCATATAGCTGAGCAGTGGAGATGTACTCCATTGCAGGTAAGAAGAAAGACAAGAAGAAGCGTGAGGAGTGAGGCCGTGGAATGCCGGGGAATCAATTGTCTATACTTTTGTTCTATTTCGAACTTGTAATAAATAACCTTGAATTCGTAGTATGTTGTAATATAATCTGAACTTGGTTTTAGTACTTGTAATCCCTAGTAAATGCTCTTGTAATTATGTTTTGAATGATGGAATAGAGTGGATATATGTTGGTTTGGATTTGGTAAAACCTTGAATTGGAAAAGCTGCAGTTTTTGGGTTTACTGACAGAAACCAGTCGACTGGGTCAGTGTGTCGAACTAGTTACTGCTTGGTTTCGTCTGGGGTTCAGTCGACTGGGTTGAGAAAACAGTCGACTGGATGGAGCCCCAGACCTGGACATTCTGCTGGATTGGGCACCAGTCGACTGGACTTCTTCAGTCGACTGAAAATTTTAGGCACCAGTCGACTGGGTCCCCGACACAGTCGACTGGATGGGCTGATAGGTTGAAAACCCTTTTCTGTTTGAGATCACCAGTCGACCGGACCCTCGATCAGTCGACTGGTCCTCTGTTTTCAAAACTGTTTTCTTTTGAAAGGGTCCCATTGGCTAAAACGTTTTTATAAATCCGATTCTTTTGGATTTTGCAACTCAGAGAGCAATGTTTCCTAAAGTTTTAAATTACTCAGGGTTATTTTAAATGTTCTTTCCGCTGCGTATAGTTATATGATATTTGGATGAGCCTTGATGGCGTGCCACGTGTCCTAATTCCACGCGTAGTGGGATGGGTCGTGACAAGTGGAGTCCAAATTGTACATATTACAACGTTTGAGAGCTTGTGTCACCTATTACCATACTAACATTTTTCTATATATATATATATATATATAAAAGGGCTCTAAAATGCACTATCATTTACGTAATTCATAGTCTTTATTTGCGGAGTCCAAATTGTACATATTACAAAATTTGCGAGCTTGTTTGTGTCATCAATTACCATCCTAACATTTTTCTATATAAAAAAAAAGCTCTAAAATGCATGATCATTTACGTAATTCGTAGTCTTTATTTGCAGGATTAAGGCATTGACTTAAATATATCACTCAATTACAAATTATCACTAACTTACCGTAATGAGATTGTAATCTTTCCAATCATAAATGACATTCAATTGTACCGAAACAATGATTACATAAACAGTTTTCAATTTGTCATAATTTACAATCATGATTGAGATTTAAACAAATTTAATTAAATTAAACACACAATTTAGGAACTAGAATAGAGAACCAAAAATCATCATAGTAGGATACCAAAAGAGTAATTACTTAAATGGCCATAATTAACAATCAAATTTAAGAAACAAACTTGACTAATTTAAACACACAATTTAGGAAACAAAAAAAATCAACAGGTATCATGGTTGGGATTGTAATCTTCCGAATCATAAATGATTTTCAATTAATTAATAGGATATCAAAAGAGCAATTAGATTAATGGATCTTTTTTTTTTCTTTGCGATTGTAATCTTACAAAATATCAATATGTATCTAACGCACAATTTAGCAAACAATTGATTGCATATATAAAATAAATGACATTCAATTTTTTCCATACTTAACAATCATGTTGGGATCAAACAGATTTGACTAATTTAAAGTACACAATTTAGGAAATTGAAATAGAAAACTGGAAATTAAACAATGTAATAGGATAACAAAAGAGTAATTGCATAAATGGCTTTTAATTTATTTTTTATTTTTATTTTTTCAGAATCTACAATCATGATTTAGGAAACAACCTAGAGTGAATACACAAATTTAGAAAATAAAACCAAAAAATTAACTAAGTTAAATACGAAATTTAGGAAATAGACATACAAAACTTGAAAACGAAGTAATAGGATACCAAAGATTAATCACATAAATGGCTTTCAAATTTTTTCTTTCCAAAATTTACAGTCATTATTTAGGAAATGACCTCAGACTAATTTAAAGACACAATTAAGAAAAAAAAAATGGAAATACCAATAATATGATTGATATTGTAATCTTCCTAATCATAAGTGACTAACAATTAATACAATAACAAAAAAGTAACTACACAAATGGATTTCAAATTTTTTTTTTTCATGATTTACAATCATAATTGGGATTGTATCTTCTACCTGTCCGTACATAACCAAATCACAATTTATGAAACAATTGACCACAAACAAAAAATGAATAGCTTTCAAAAAAATTCTATATTTTAGAATCATGATTGGGATTAAACAAACATGAAGAAAGTAAATATTATTAAATTTAAAGTGCATACAGTTAGTTAAATTAAATATTAAACATAAATCCGATTTTATTTTGACTATATGGGTCTGCTCTCTTTTATTGTTTTTATTTGTGTTTTTTTGTAAATGTTCTTTACATTAAGCTTTGATTTTAGTGAACACATTGATTTTTTTATTAACTTTGCCTAAATTCTGATGCACCTAATTTTAATTGCTTTTCCTAAATTGTGTTTTTCCTCTCCACAATTTTACCCCTTAATGAATATGTGGTTTATACTATTTTTATATTAAAAAAACTCATGGAATCAATGCTCTTCAAGAGTGAAGCATGGTTCATTTTTTTTTTTTTTTGAAATTTGTGTTTTCGAACTTTTGAGACACAATCTAAAAGATGTGTCTATATCTCTCCTGTGATGTCACTGGACCCCACAGTGACACAGGAGAGAGATAGACACATCTTTTGGATTGTGTCCAAAAAATTGTGTCTTTGGGTGTGTCCCAAGTATTATCCTTTCTATTATAAAAATTATTTGTTTAATATTATGGAAAATTGTAAATGTAGAAAATTTAGAAAATTGTGTATTTATTATTTCCAAACTAATGTGTGTTTAATTGTTTCCAGAAGGCCTAATTGCACTTTACCCCCTCGTACTATACATGTATTTTCAATTGGGTACATGAACTTTTTTTGTTAGCAATTGACCCCTTGAACTTTTAGCCCATTTTCAATCCCATCTAATCGATGACGTTGTTATCGTTAGTTTAAAACTAACGGAATTGCCTAAATATATATATATATATATATGCAATTGGCCCCTTGAACTTTTATCCCATTTCCAATCAGATCCATTCGCTAACGACGTGAGATTTCGTTGGACAGAATTGCCCAAGTGTCCTTCCCCCAAAAATGGCTAAATCAGAACCTCTTTTTTTTTTCTTCATTTTATCTATCAAAACAGATGATTTTTTATGTTGACAGACATATAATATTGAGCTAAACAGTCCTAATTTTCTTACCTTTTGGCCTTTTGGTATGATTTTTTTATTTCAAGTATTTGTTCGAGATCAACGCAATGGGCTTCAAAATTTCACAAAAAAAATATACTTTGCAGCCTTATTTTGTTTAGCTCAATATTATTTGTCTGTCAACAGATAAAATCATCTGTTTTGACATAAATATCAAAAAATGAGGTACCAAATTAACCATTTTTCTTTTCCAGTGAGGGGGTTTTCTCTCCTTTTGATGTCGAAAAGTAGTAAAGGGGTTTATAAAAAAATTGTAGAAATTTGGGGGAAGGATATATGGGTAATTCCATCCAACAATATCTCACGCCGTTAGCGAATGGATCTGATTGGAAAGGGGATGAAAGTACGAGGGGTCAATTGCTAAAAAAAAATATTTCTAGGCAATTCCATTAGTTTTAAACTAACGGCATCGTTGATTGGATGTGATTGAAAAGAGGCTAAAAGTTCAAGGGGCCAATTGCCAAGAAAAAAAAAAAAAATTCATGTACCCAATTGATAACACGTGTATAGTACAAGGGGGCAAAGTGCAATTAAGCCTTTCTAGAATAATTGATTCCTAAATGTAGAAAATTATGGCAATGTGTTCAAATTGTTTCCATATAAATGCTGAAAATAGTCCTAGAATTTGGGAACAAGTAAAATTTTTATTATTTCCTAATTTAATATTTCCGCATTATCCTTTGAACATTTCAAATTAGTTGTTTCCATATATGTGTTTAATATTATTTCCTATATTAGTTGTGTGTTCATTATTTACAGAATTTTCTTTAGACATAGTTTAGAAAAATTTAGGAACATTAGACATTTACGGCCCGTTTGTTTCACGGATTATTTTAGGTGGATTCTGATTACTAGGAATTATAATACCAGTAATCACTTTACTAGAAATCTGAATTCCTGTAGAATGTTTGGTTCACCAATAGATTTCTAGCTGGATTTAGAATCCAGCGTTTGGTTGGGTCAAAGAAAATGAAATGGAAATATTGTTAAATACCTAAGCTACCCTTGAAGGCTAAAAGAATGTATGAGTTCAAATCAAATTGTCAACCCTCTAAAAATGGAGGGTTATTGAAAAAAAAAATAATGGTATAAATCTAAAAATCAATGACACATAAAAAATGAGATAAATAGAGTAATTAAGACATGAACATGAGTCTAAACTATTACATGTAGTTAAAATATATTTGAATAATAACAAAAGATATATTATATTTTTTAATCTTAAAATATGTATAGATCTAACGTACAAATCACAATATGCCAAATATGTAGTTATTGTAATATCATATAGACTTTTCAATCATTAACAAATAGCAACCCAAATTTGAATTCAGTCATTAAACTAACATCAAATATAATGTTTCAAGCATAAGAAATCATCATAAACAATCTCATCTACCAATCTTTCCATTTTAGAAAATTATAATCATAAATTTCTTCTGATCACATTATTTGTTTGTTTAATAGTATAATAAAGGCTAGTTTAGGTATTATGAAAATAGTAAATCAAAACCCCAGTAATCCTTAGGAATACCACCTCTAAGCTAGGATTTAGAATCCACCCTATTTTCCACATTTAGGTGGATTCTAAATCCAGTGGGACCCACAATTCTTTAAATATTCCATGAACCAAACAAAGATATATTTTAAGATTACTAGTAATTTTCGGGTGGAATCAAAATCCACCCTAAGAATCCATGAACCAAACGGGCCGTTATTAATAAGTTTGGAGAACATAATGGGCTTTTAGTTGTTTCCATAATAATTGTTTACTAAATTTTGAAATTTTGGAAACATAAAATTTGGAGTACATAATTTTGTATTTATTTGTTTCCATGCAATTTGAAAAACCGCAATTGGAAATGAGTAACATTATCTATTTATTATTATTTCCTAAAATAATGTTTCCTAAATTTACTTTAGACATTTTTGATGTGTGTTTTAATATTTTTGTCCAAATTTTGTTTATTATTATTATTATTATTATTATTATTATTATTATTTCTTAGACTATTTGTGTTTATTAGTTCCTAATTAATGTTTCCTAAATTTACATTAGTTGGACATTATTTTAGAAAGTGAAAATTGGAGAAAAGGATATTAGGACAAGCTATTTTGGAATTAAAGACACTTAATAAAACAATTTGGTCTTATAAGGTCCTAAGAACATATTTGGACAAACATACCCTCATCTTCATGACCTTACTACCAAACTCTAGCAACCATTACCACCACCCATGCGTAATCTCCAGCGACTACCACTTCCACCACCCATCAACCCACTTACAATTCGTGACAGCTCCCTTTGGAAAAACGACTAAAAATCAAACAAAATCATAAAAATCTAACACAAAATCTCTGAAAATTGACTATCAACAACAATTTTTGAGGAAATCAGGCGAGTTTGAAGCCCTAATTCACCTTCTCAAGCTTGATGCCCAAGTTTCGTCAAAGAAGTAAAGATTTCTTTGAACAACTCTAAAAACACTCAGACTCTCACTTTTATTCATCATTCTTAGCTCACTGAACTCTAAGAAAACAAAGTAAAATTTCACTTAACTGATTTGATTATAATAAGATAAATTTTTCTTAAGAATATTTTAAGAGAAATTTCTCTCATGATAACATCTTAAGAGAAATTTCACTTCAGAGTTTGACATCCTACCAAGCCTATTTGGAAGGTGGTGGTGGCTTTGATGTTGTGTGGTGGTGGCTCACGATGGTGCACGAGAGTTGTGGTCAAATGTAATTTCTATGTACTGTTCTCTAAGAAAACGAAGTGAAATTTCACTTAACTGGTTTGACTATAATAAGAGAAATTTCTCTTATGAGTTTGACATCCTACAAAGCCTAGGCTTACAAAGTCAATCACTGAAAAAGGGAAAAAAGAACTTACTGGAAGGTAGTGGTTGCTCGTGATGGTGGTGGTGGTGGTGGTGGTGGTAGTGGCTCATGGTGGTGCACGAGAGCGAGTGGTGATCAAATGTAATTTCTATGACTTTTGAATATCAAATGTAAAAATCAAAACAATACAAAATAATGAATTGTGTTGCCAACAAAATCAGATCCATATCTATTTTTGGCCGTGGTGATGGTGTTGCGGTGGTGGCCGACAGTGGTGAAGGCAATGGTATTAATTGGTTACTGTGGCGATCTAGATCTATTTTGGTGGTGGTGGTCGGCAATGGTGTTGGGGCCGTGGTGGTAGCAATGGTGTTGGTGGTCGGCAGTAGCCGTGGTGGTAGTTGTCAACGGTTGACGCCATGGCTGGAGGAGATACGTAAAAGAGAGACGAGAGAGAAAAGAGATAGGAGATTTGCTATGGTGTAGCTGCAAGATTTTTTGCAGTGGCAATTTTGTCTCTTAGGAGACTTTAGGAGGGAAAGTTAGAATTTTAGGGGACTTTAGAGAGTGTCCTTGTGTGATTTGTTGTTTACGATTTGTCCTTTAATTCAAATTGTCTCAACCTTAGGGACCTAAGACCAAGCCTCCCTTTTAGAAAATGTTAGAAGACATAGAATATGGAAAACATAATTTTGCAAATCTTCATTTTAGATAATTTTTTGAAATTTTTCGTAATAAGATTTTCTAAATTTTCATTTTTTTCTTTTGTGGAAATCATTGATTTTGGAAAAACACAAGTTTGTGTTTAATTGTTTACATACATAAATGTTGGAAAGATGCATAAAATTGGAAACCGGATAAAATGGTGTGTTAATTTTTATTTCCAAATTAATGTTTGTTAAATTGGGAAATGCTATTGTGAGAAGCTTCTCATATGAGAAAGCGGGTTTTAACCGTTGGATGAGCATCTACCAATAGATGCTTCTCCAGATTCCTAGGAATCTTATGGCTGGATGCTCATCCAACGGTTAAAACCCGCCTTCTCATATGAGAAGATTTTTACAATAGCATTGCCCTGTTAAATTTACTCTGCACATTTTAAATGTGAGTTTAATATAGCGGCATATGTTTTTTTTTTGGGGGGTGCAAATTTCATCATTAATCAGATTGGGCTATACTAGGACATTATATTAGGCCAAATATTGTGGATGGATAGATTTCCATTATTGTACTAACAAATTTACGTCTATTATATTTTCTGGAAAAAAAAAAAATTAACATGTAAAAAAATTTCCAATAAGGACAGTTGGCTTTAAACTACTTAAGACCAAAAACTACAAAAGCAACTTTAGTCTGAATTGCTAACTGATCATGGATGATTGAAAATGGCTCAACCAAAATACTAAACAATATATTAAAAAATAAAAATAAAAATAAATAAATAAAAATAAAAATAAACAAAAACAAAAACAAACAAACAAAACAAACTTAACTTAATTGCTCTTCATTTGAAAACATGTCCTGGTATAATCGATCAATGCGACTATGTGTAGAATTCTGTGTGTTTATGACCACTATTAAACTCTTTTTTACTACGTTCTTTGAATTGCTACCAAATTGTGTATTGTTGGCATGAGAGTCTTTTCATTTTGTTTGGTCCGTGAGTCCTTTTTTTTTTTGTTTGTATTGTATTTTTCAGTTGTATTTTAGAATTTTAATGGATTATGTTCTTCTCTCTTTGTTAAAACATTGTCTTAAGTGTCAAAGGCTTAGACAAGTGATGTTGGTTACAAGCCTTTAAGCATGGTTAAAATGTGCGGTGGTGCCCTTAAGCACGGACAATAACTAGGACTCCGTACTTATAAACTTTACATCCATAGCTGAAAACGGAAAAAAGAAACTTGGCATGTAATTAAAAGAAAAAACAATTTCTTCTATGCTTTTCCCTTATATGTTATTCACTACTCATCACGAATCATGATGAGAAAGGAAAAAAAAAAAAAAAAAACGCAAGTAAGAATCCTTTCCTTTTTTTTTTTTTTTTGCCTCATATTTCCACAATAATCCGTATATTGTAAACAAATAAAGAAAATAACTTTCAATGCATATTTCTTCTTTTCTCATCAAAATTCTCAAAACCCGAAAGAGGACTTATGGAGGTCACTAGCTAATTACTAAAGTAGGTAGGACTATCATAATTTTTCTACTACTCTTTTTAATTCTCGTTTGCAATTTTGCATAAAAATGAAGCGGCAAAAATTGATCATTTCCTGAAGTAAAAAATGACCATTAAGTACATGCTATAATGAGCACTATAATCTTATAGGAAATGTTAACACGCACCCTTATGTTAAAGAACTTAAAGTAGTAAAAAAATACATTGAAAATTCACACAAATAAAAAGATAGGTATGAATCTCACTCATTTATTTCCATTTTTTTGCTATTTTTAACTCTTTAACATGTGTCCTTAGGGCACATGTTAATAGAACTCTAATCTTAAATATTTGTTTATTTTTGTGAAAGCACTATAAAACAATGTAAAGAAGTTTCAGCATCTTGTCACAAATTTCAATTTTGTCACAAAAGTGAAATAAAGACTTTAAAAATGTCCAACTTTAAAGTTATTAAGAATACAAAACAAAATGTAACCTCTCCTACCTTTGTGCATCAAATATGGTGATGCGGCGCCGAAGTGAAAGGCGAGAAGGACGAAATGGACAACCTTCTTGGACTGTTGAATGTCACAACAATATCAGAACAAATCTCTAATCTCGTTGATTCACCATGAATACTGAGAAGTAGGCTTCAATCGCCTTGTTGATTCTTAAACAAGGATACCAAGATCAATTGGAAAAAGAAATAGAAAGTCTTCTCTATAATATTATTAATCATCAAAAGCCTCTCCAATAGAGAGAAGTTACAACATTTATTTATAATACTACTAAACTTTGCTTCCTATGAAAAGAGAAATAAGAAAACTAAACAATAAAAAGATAGCATTTTTGTTCACTCATTTTTGGTCTACCATTACTCACCCAAGCTTTCACTAAGTGGCATGTGTCCCATTTCAAAATTTATGTTGATAGTACATGGGGAAAATGGTAATAAAATAAGACACGTGTCACAAGCTTGAGTGGACAATGGTGGGAAAAAAAAATGGGTGAGCAAAAATGCTCTCCAATAAAAAAAAATTAATT
The DNA here is from genome assembly GCA_033977485.1 of Hydrangea macrophylla. NCBI lineage: Eukaryota > Viridiplantae > Streptophyta > Magnoliopsida > Cornales > Hydrangeaceae > Hydrangea > Hydrangea macrophylla. Next base: position 128,846,398 of record CM066984.1, on the reverse strand, counting down.
GCTATCAACTAGGAAATAAAATAAAATTAAAACTAAACAGGAAAATAACTAATTTTAACCAAATTACAAAAAATCCAAATTGGAAACAAAATCCATGCATATCACCTGGCTTCTTGTTTTCTCGCATGTTGGGTATAAAAAAGAACTTTTCGTTCACCTACGTACCCACATTCCTGCAAGCATAAAAAAGAAAGTAAGAATCATATACTCCAGATATTGAGCACTTCTGTTGAGAAACAAAGATGGAGTTTCTGAGTGTTTCAGTACTCGTTGGAATTTTTGTTTCATGTGTTCTGTCTGTGGTGGCTTTACCACCTGGGGATATTCCTGCAATTTACAACTTTGGCGACTCGAACTCCGACACTGGCGGCATAGCAGCGGCCTTTTTTCCGATGGCAGCACCCTGCGGTGAGACATTCTTTGGTAGGCCAGCTGGGAGGGCCGGTGATGGGCGCCTTATAATCGACTTCATAGGTATATATGTTCATACATGAATATATTCAATCTGCATACGAACACTCAACACTGCAATACTAAGATGAATTGCTGTTTACGATGCAGCTGAGGAACTGGGGCTACCATACCTGAGTGCCTATTTGAATTCCATTGGAACAAATTTCCGGCATGGTGCAAATTTTGCAACAGGAGGTGCAACCATTAGGAGGCAGAATGAATCATGGTTCCAGAACACTGTAAGCCCGTTCCCACTTGATATCCAGGTCGTGCAATATAATCAATTCGTGGATAGAACAAGTTATCTTTACAATCAAGGTGATCTTCATATAAATTCAGTATATACAAAAACCAAAAATCAAAAGTGTGGAGTTTTATATAATTACTTGACATGATTACATATGATATGCAGCACATGGATCGTCGAACATAAGCAATCTTCCAAGACCTGAGGACTTCTCAAAGGCTCTTTACACATTCGATATAGGGCAAAATGATATTGCTGCCGGTTTTCGAAATATGATGAGTAATCAACAAATAAAAGATGCTATACCAGACATAGTCAACCAGTTTGGTACTGCAGTTCAAGTATGTTGAAATCTTTTGTATTGACAGACAACTAAATCAAACCCGGAAAAAAAAAAAAAAAAAACTTTTTCATTTGCATTGATCGTGAAATTTTGCTCAACTCAAATAAATCGTATCCCAAAACATTTGGAATCAACTACATGAATCTTTTGGAGTCAATTTTGGTTTTCCCATACTGTAGCATTATCCTCGATGTAAATATTATCTTACTCAGGTTTCTTCGTATAACTGAATTGGATGCTACCTTAGACGTTATAAAATTTCCATCCTTTCTTGATTTACCAAATCCCCATGTTAGCATACGAATTCCTGCCACGTAGAGCATAGCTGCCTGCTATATGTCCTATAAAAATCCTATAAAACTTTTCTTTTAGTTTTAAGGTATATATTGATTACACAGTGGCCTCATTTGGTAAAACTTAACCAGGCAGATTATATCTTTTAGCTTTTCAGAAGCACCTCCACAGGTTTAAATAAGTTGTTGGCTTTTGGAACTTAAATAAGTTATGAGAAGCTATAAGTTCTAAATCTATAAGCCACACCAAACACTCCGTTTCAGCTTTTCTACACCGTAAGTTATAATTAGAAGCTTTTAAGATGCACCAAACGTTACCAATATGCCAAAAGCACTCTTACACGTAAACAATCTGGATATAACTTTCTATGAAATTGACAACATTAAATTGCAGAATCTATATCAAAAAGGAGCAAGGACATTTTGGGTACATAACACGGGCCCTATTGGTTGTTTACCGGTAGCAATTGTGAATATTCACAATCCAGTGGCAGGGTATCTTGATGAGCATGGTTGTGTCAAGAACATGAATGATTTAGCTGTAGAGTTCAATAGACAGCTTCAGAGTGAAGTGATCCAACTGAGGACAATGCTGCCCCAAGCTGCATTAACATATGTGGATATTTTTGCAGCAAAGTATGGATTAATCAGCGATGCAAAGAATCAAGGTAAATCATCAAAAACATGGAGCTCATGATAAAAATTATTATTTTTAATTTCGCATCAAGATTCTTCTTAGTAATGTCTTTCATGCAACAACTAGATTAGGAATTGATCAAAAAACAAAGCAGTAATATATAAATGGGAAGAACATTTATCTGAGGTCAAAGTACTCTGAAGTGTGAATATTTTGTGAGTAAATGCTATGCTTCCCAATTTTTTTTCCCAAAAAGTGTTTCCCAACACATGTGGCAGTGGGCTCCTCTTCTTTATTAATGGTAGGACCATTTCAACATCAACCAATCAAAATCAACTGGGCCCACTGCCACATGTGTTGGGAAACACTTTCGGGAAAAAAAAATTAAAAAAATAAAATTTGGGAAGCATAGCATTACTCTTTGTTAATACAAACAGTCCGTGGGTGTGAAAAGCTAATCTGGGTAGGGATAATTCTAATCACTCCTTAACGACACATGGCACGTCTGTTTAACATTACTAAATAGAACCAACATTTTGGTTGATGAAGTCCACATACCTAACTGAACCTGGCTAGTTGTGACAACAGCCATCTGTTTCTCATGTTAACTAGGATATATCAAAGTTTATACATATGTATGTATATGTGTGTCCGGACTGCATTCATATATGCATGTATTTGTCATAAACTTACGATGTTTGTGTTACAGGATTTGAGGATCCATTCACAATCTGCTGTGGGCATCACGAAAATGGCATGCACATCTGGTGTGGAAATAAAGGGAATATAAATGGTACTGAACTCTTTGCTGGTTCTTGTGCAAATCCTTCGACAGTCGTAAGTTGGGATGGTGTACATTATACAGAGGCCGCAAATCATTGGGTTGCTAAGAAAATTCTTAACGGTTCACTTTGAGACCCGCCAATTCCAATGACTCAAAGCAACTTAAAAGCACATATGAGACATGTCTTAGGCAACACTACGGTTAAAGAAACATAAGATTCAAAAGAAGGAATAAGCGGAAGCAACATACAGAGTCCTCTAAGTGTGGTTATTTGGTTTCATATGATTTAATTTAAGGGACTCTTTCTCTCTCTCTCTGATGACATCTTTTGGTCCTGTTTGTTTCTTCTTCCTTTTTTATTTGGACATAAAATGCCATAGAAACTTCAAAACTTGTTTAATTCACAAATGTGAAGTTCGATACTTTTGCAATCTGTGTTACAATCTTTCATATCTCAAAAGTATTGCAACCTCCTTTCACAATGGCCATAGTCTGAGCCCTTGGGCCATATTGTTATCATCACTTACTTGGCTTTCATGGTCAATACTAGAATCATTAAAGCCATATAATCATCAAAGATAGCATGTAACCACAGAAAATACTTGTCTATAAAATATATCCCTGAGAGCGACAATGGAAGGAACAAACTCCTATCCTAAATGAATTTTCAAAAACGTAGCAGAGAGGAAAAGGAGAAATAACCCGAAGATTTCTCAACAATCAGATCCACAATCTTGAAGTCTCGTACTCCGCCTCTCTGCTTTTTCTTGACAGTTACACTATGATTACACTCACTTCTAAAGCAGAAAAACATTCAGATACTGGCCAAAACACGGTAATCGTCAAGCTTGATTACTGCACTGTTATCACGCGGACTTGGTTTTCTTCTTCTTCTTCTTACTAGACGCAATATTACTAGCTTCAATTTCTTTGGACTTCCGTTTTCTCCTGAAAAGCAATGGAACAGCTAATTAGCCACTCAAGAATCCATAATTGCATGTTTATTCTAAGAAAATACATGAAAAGCAAGCACAATGAAATACCGCTTTGAGAGCTCCCCTGCAACCTTTTTATCCGCCTCAGTTGCAGCATCTGAAGACAAATATAAAATGAAGTTTTATTTTTGCAAACCAGTTCTACAGCAGAGCCAAATATGTAATTAATGCATTACCCTGCCCACTTTGGGTTCTCTTGATTTTTAGGGTGATAGGGGCCAAAGTTCCTGACAAAAACAATCTAGGACGTCACTTTAGAAACGAAAGAAATTTGATGCTGCCAGACCTAAAGACAACATCACTCACTAGTCACTACAAAAGTTTGTACTTCATACTCCTGAAAACTTTGGAAGTTCATCAACTACACCTCTAGCCATCACTGTTGCTGGTACTTTAAATTAAGTCAGGAAAAACATTAAAAGGCTTGAATTTCTTGGCCATTATTGTGGGCTTAAGTCGATCAAAGTTAAAATGTTTCTAAATACAAGTATTAACTACAAATTTAATCCAGCTACAATTCTTCCGAGGAACTGCGTGTGGGTTAGGCTCAGATCAATGGAGGCAACCTGAATAAGAACTCTGTAGACTATTGAATATCCGTACCAAATAAAATCGTGCTGATATTAAAATATACCTGCTCCTTTAGCATCATCAGTTTCCAACCCTGAGTCAGAACCAGAATCCCATCGATCACCTTCAGATATAAGTTCACCAACATTCTGTTCCGGTTTCTTTTTCTTTTTCTTTTTCTTTTTCTTCAAGCCTTCTGCTTTCGGTTTTGAAATTTTCTCTTGGGCCTGCTCACTTGGCTCTTCCACCTTTCTATTAGGGGTTAGCTCTTCAGCTTCCTTTTTCTCTGTTCACATAAGTTTGCATTTTGGTAAAAAGGAAGTAGTTAATTGACCTGGTACACTATGGCCATATACTTCAAATGAGGTAATTCTGATGCTAAAAGGGTTTCAATGAACTCTAACTGGAACAGAGAAACCAGGTAAAAAATGGAAAGAACACAAACCTAATTCGTTTAAAAACCGTTTTCCATGGATATGCTTCCATATGTGCTCCTCAGATTTGTTGACGATATCTCCAGTTAGCTTACATATTAACTTTGAACTACAAAATGGCCAGACAAGAAAAATACTCAGTTGGAGACAGTTGTTAACTTTTAACTACTAAATGGCTGTACAACGGCGGTATATAACTTTTAACTACCTAACGATACAAATATATATATATATATATATTATCACAAAAGACTCGCCAAAAAATAAAAAAAAATACTGCAATATTCCTCTTTTTGAGGTGCATCCACAAATAAATAAACTGAGCTACAGGCTGCATCTTGGGAGTAGATATTCATTATAACTACCTTGTTTTAACTAGAAAAGGGAAGAACAGAATAGAAGTTTTTTTCAAGGTGCTAAAGTGTCAACATGTTCACTCATCGTCGTCATCGAGACATTGAGAAAACTAAAATCTGTGTCCAACAGGCTAATTAATACTTACAGACTGAAACAACAATTGGGCAGCATTACAGCCTCCCAATTATTCATAAATTGAAATTCTCTTATCAAATTCATAATCTAACACTTTAAAATCTAATTTTCAAAATTGTCTAGAATTTTAGAAATATTTCCCGTGCATTGCACGGGTTAGAAGCTAGTTATTCATAAATTGAAATTCTCGTAGAAAATTCAGGTCGGGTCTCTCTCTCTCTCTCTCTCTCTCTCTCTCTCTCTCTCTCTCTCTCTCTCTCTCTCTCTCTCTCTCTCCACATTTTTATTTTGTATGGAGGGCTGGACAAGAATGCCCAGTTCCCCTAACATTGAAAAACATGCCAAACAAATGTTCTCAAAACAAAGAGTAATGCTATATGTTTCACAAATTTGGTTCCCAAATGCTTACCATATGCAGGGGATATTATGTTGTACCATCCAACTACCGCCACAGCATGTGGTACAACTGTCAAAGCATATGGGACCAAATTTGTGAAGCATAGCATTATTTCAAAAACAAATGATGCCAGAAACTTGTTGAAATTGGAATGGGTTGCAGCAAGAATCGTTTCTCAATAAGCAATGCCAATCTCCTCATCATGTAAAACAAAATTCTTCAAAAAATCATTGCAAAAGACAGGATTTATTAAACATGTATGAACCAATTGTATTAAGAAATCATAACCCCTTACTATAAAGGGCAAAAAAAAAAACCCTCATATCATGGAATAACACACCCACACCCACACGAATATGTACCCAAGTATGTCTGAAAACCCTAAAACCCAATAAGAGTGAAGTGAGAGAGAGGAAGGGGCCAAGGGGGTTTACAATGAATTTACATACCGGGAAAGAGGGTCTTGGTGGAACATGTTGAGAGGGGCCTTGTTCTTGGACAAAGCGGAGTCGATGAGTCCCAGTCTACAATGCTTGGTCTGTGCATAAGAGTCCTTGCCGTGAGACGGAACTTCGTGGCCAGTCTGAACGCATTTGAAGCGCCCATTCTCTAGTCTTTTGAAGCTCGGTGACCCCAACAAGTTTCTCCATTCCTTTCCTTCCTCCACTTTTTCTTCTTCTTCTTTGCTCTTCTTCGCCATTGTTATGTTATAGCCCCTACACAGAGAGAGAGGCACAATAACAAACAATCAGGGCAGCACTTGTATATATAGGTCGTAGATAGGGATGTAAAAAAACAAAAAAAAAAAAAAAAAAAAAAACCCGCCCGACGGGCAGCCCGATGCACAGTCCGAAAAAATGGGCCTTAAGTCCGGCTCAAGCTTAAGGTAGGGCCAGCCCGGCCCTAGGCCCTTATATCCCTGAGTAGAGCCTGGGCCTATTTTTGAAACCCAAGCCCAACCCGAAGCCCAACCCGAGGCCCGGCCTGATCAAGCTCAGAAGTTTTCCAACAATTCATATAATCAAAATTGCAAGTGACAAAATTTATAGTATTGTCAGCTTGCGAGTAAATTGAGTAATGATATGCTTCCAAAATTTTGTATCTCAAATGATTCCCAAAAATATGTGACAATAAGCCTACTTTGATTGGACGATGTTGAAGTGGTCATATCATTATTGAAGGTGGACTCATTACCACTTATGTTTGGAAACCATTTAGGAAAAGAAGCATAGTGTTACTCGAATAATTTAAGGATATAATACAATTATACATAAGAGTAATGCCAAATTTGGGGCGTAATCATTTTTATTTCTAATTTCTTTTAATAAAAGATAATGATTTTTATTTTATTTATTTAATTAGACTCTAACCCTTTATATCTTCCGTTACTTTGTCACTTGTTTACATATTTATAACATCTTTATATTTCTTATAAGAGTAATAAATAAATAAATAAATAAATAAGACAACTTAGGCCCGGCCCGAGGCCTTAAGCCCAGCCCTAGGCCCTAAGCCCGGCCCAAGGCCCTAGGCCCGCGGGTAGGGCCTAGAGCATGAACCCTCTAGCCCGACCCAAGCCCGACCTGACCTGAAAGAGAGAAGGAGCCCGTGGGCCAAAGCCCAAGCCCGTCAAAGCCCAATCAATGTAGGGTCGGACCGGGCCCAATAGGCCATTTTTACATCCCTAGTCGTATAATGAACACATGGTACGAGGTCGTTTTGCCTTGGCATAGGCCCCGTTTGGAATCACTTTTTAAAACTTGCGTTTGGATCCAAAATTATTCAAGGAGTCAGTCACATCACGTCATCATGATGTGGTGTGATGTCCCAATCACATGGAGTCATGTGGCTATTATAGTAAAGTGATCATCTTAATTTTAGTGGTCACATGATCCCATGTGATTGGGCATCACACCACCTTAATATGATGACGTGATGTGACGGTTTTACTGAGTCATTGAATAACTTCTCAGGTAATACTTCACCCACAACTTTCACATAAATTTTTGTACACAATCCACAAAGCTGTGTCTATCTCTCTCCTGTGTCACTGTGGGGTCCGTTGACATCACAGAATGACATAGAAGAGAAATAGACACAATTTTATGAGTTATGTACAAAAAATTGTGTGAAAAGTGTGAGTGAAGTATTACTTTAACTTCCCACCCACCACCTGGGTTGGTGGCCCAATGTTTCATCTCCGAAAAGGGCGAGATTCAAATTCGTTTGTTTGAGAAATTATGTCCTACCTAGGGGCGTCAACAAAATTGATTGGACAGACCGAACTCATTGGTTAATTTGGTCAATTTTCATCAAAATACTGAAGTATAAAATCGAACCGAACCCGAAAATAAATAAATAAAATAAATTTTTTTGGTTATTTAGTAATGAGAACATTTTAGTAGTCTTTTATGTCTATAGGTCCTTCTTAGAAACATTTCTACTGAAAAGTCCCTAACCATATTTCATGGTCACAAATACCCCCTAAAAAACACACAATTGGGCTCGTCATTCCTCAACTAGCAACGTTAAAAAATATAAAGCTCTAAGATTGCTACACAATATATGTGATTCTTCCCTACATCCATGAAATAGTAGCCCAATCCCCAAATATCGACCACTCTTTCATCTCTCTCATCGCGACGCCATTGATTGAAGCTTTAGAAATCCAAACGGCCAATCTTTTTCCCCTCTTTCCCGGAATCGTTGAAAATAGCATGGTAATTCCGCAAAACTCGAAGAAATCTAAGAAAACAATTGAGGGTTTGGAGGTGTCACGCCTGTCCCGGCCCAGAGATATATATTCTTTTAAATGCGTATTTAGACTTTTGAGAATTATCAATGTTATTTGATAATTGTGAAGTGGTTGACTGTGGTCAACAGAATGTGTCAAGTGAGGTCACGGTGAGGCGATAATCATTGAGGCATTCATGTGAGTAAATGACATTTATATGATTTAAATGTTATTTGACTTATCTGGTAAATTGTGAATAGTTAATTTACCTGTGTAGTATATTTTCTGATAGACTTGATCTTGTTTAAGACAATTTTGATTGTTTTATAGATAACCTATGTAATGCGTGGCATAAAAGGTAGGTTATCTAGAGATTCCACGAAAATAGTTTTCATAACGTAACTACGGCGACAAACGGAACTTAGACAAAAACTTTTATAAATTATAGTTTTCACTCGAGAGGTAATAAATTATACATGTAAGACGTTTCGAAGAATAATTAGGAGTTTTGAGAACTCGTGGGGAGGTAAACACAATTTTCAAAAGTGTTGCCTATGTATAGAAAGTGTGAAGATATTTTCATTTCACAAAGTTGTTTTACCTAAATCAAGAGAGGAGATTGGGGGATTTTATTGCTTAGAGCTCAAGACACAAATAGACGACTTTCCGATCGTCAGTTTTTCTACAAATTCCATATTCGAGCTCCTTGAGGTAAGAGCTTCATTTTGATACCACTTAAGCCTTGTTTGACATAGTTTTTATTAAAATCATAATTCTAAAAATTTGGGGAAAACACGTGAATACTTGTAAGAATTGCTTATAATCATAGATCGGATTCCTAGTACTTCCCCTGAAGTTAGAGAGATATAGCTCGAGGTATGAATTCTTAACGTATGTAATATAGGGAATTTTGGATGTTTAGATATCATGTGCGAAATTGTGATTCGGGCAAAACTCATATGTTAATTTAGGCCCGTTAAATCTAGTGAATATGTACGAAAAGCATGTTTGTATAACTATGTGAGCATGCTAAATATCTATGTGGGTCAAAGGGGAGTTTGGTACAAGTTCATGCCGGGATACGCCTCTCGATGTTTGAGAGTTATAGTAGCGATGACTACTTGCTTGGTTTGGGAACTGGCCATGCCAGAGCAGTTGGGTGCAATGGTTGATAGACTCTGGGTTTGCCATTGGCATCACGGTTGATAGACTTTGGGCTTGTTGATATACCGGATGAATGTGTGTTTCTCTCCCTAGAGATAGGAATTACATCATATAAATATGTTTAGAATTGTGCACTCAGCATATAGCTGAACAGTGGAGATTTACTCCATTGCAGGTGACAAGAAGAAAAGAAAGAAGAAACGGGAAGAGTGAGGCTGATGGGGATTCCAGGAATCACCTCTTGTACATGTTTTTGTTTTCAACGTTAATGTTGTAATAATGAAATAGTGAAGCTAGGACCATGTTTGGTTGACTTGGAAATCTTGAAAGGATTTGGGAAGTGTTATAATATGTTATCAAGCTATTGGTAGTTAGTTTTGTAACGAATCCAAACTTGTGGGTTCGCATTTTGAATACTTATTTTGTCAAACTCGGATTCATAAATGAATGTTATTAATGTTTTATGATTTGAGTCGAACTAGCCTTAGCTTGTTCAGTTATCGTTCTGTTCTTGATTTAGTAAGGTTTAACCATGTCCTTATAGTTTTGAAAGATTGGGTTTTACGATTTGTGTTGTAGATTGATTGTGGTGGAAGAATGTTGGATGACTTTAAGCAAAGTTCTACCAAGGGTCATTCGACCGGTCGAAGGAGTTGGTTCGACCGATCGAAGTACCCACTGCCCTGAAGGAATGTTTGCTGAAGGACATTCAACCGGTCGAAGGGGATTGTTCGACCGGTCGAAATGACCCCTGCTAGTGAACTTTTTATACCCCTTCTAGAAATTATTTAAATATTTTGATTGGTTCCTGGGGTACCTTTCGGACCCCTTTCAACATAATTTCATCCGGTTCGGAATATAATTACATTTTCAAATTTATACGGATTTTTCCACTCGATGGGTATTATTTCCAAAAGTTTTAAATACTCAATGTCATTTAAGTTTTCTTTTCCGCTGCTATAATCTTTTGATGAGTTGGATGAACCTTGGTGGCGTGCCACGTGTCCTATTTTCACCCGTGGTGGGATGCGTCGTGACAGAAGAAGTGCTGATGCAATCAAAGTGCTAGCCTTGAATTTCTTTAAGGTATTATTCATGTTTGTTTTGATGATGACAAATCTTGTGATAATTGCATGCTCTTAATGGTTCTATTCCAATCAATTATCAAATCATCTTCTTTGTGCTAATCTCTTGAATTATGTATTTAAATGTTCTAACTTTGTTTGAATCATGAGATAGCATATGGTGAAGTCCAAGAGTGATGGAGCTCAACAAGAATCAAGCTTGAAGACTTGAAGATTTTTCATTATTGGTTGAAGACTAGGATTTACTTGTAAGCATCTTGATCAATCACTCATAGGGGCTCAAATAACTTTAATTAGACTTTAGGATCCTTACTCTCATACTTTAAAATACTTTCAAGGACCTAAATATACGTAGACCACTTTATTAAATTCATTTCACAAAAGCTTTCAAGTAGTTAAGTCAAAATCAAGTACCCTTTGCAGAGTCATCTTTAAAGGCAAACCTGATCTAATTGGTAAGGAACTAGATGTTGAATTTTATATGGTTGGAATGGTATTTGAATCTAGTTTCTGAATCTTCAAACGGATTGCAAAAACGAGTTTTTTAGAGGGAGTTATGGTCGTTTTAGTAAAGATGTGTCAATCTGCGTGAAATAGGAAAAACCAGTCGACTAAAATATTTCATGTACAGTCGACCGGAGGTAATGTTCAGTTGACCGAAGGTACTGTTCAGTAGACTGGATTTCACACAGAATGTCTCTTCTTTGTTGTAAACTTTCCAGTCGACCGAACCTTCGATTCAGTCGACTGAATTGCGCAGAACTGCATAACAGCTAGTTTTTAAACTCTCCAAAAATTACTTTTACACCCCCCCATTCACTCCCAACGGCTATAATCTTTCAAAAGCTATATATAGGGATGTTTTTAAGGGTTATAAAGAAGATGGAATATTAACAAAATCATTAAAACAACTTGGTAAATCATCATTTCTATTTGAGCTCTAGTTTGAGTGAAAAATCAATTTGCTCTAGAATTCAATTGTAATTCTTGAGAGAGCAAATTGTAGTGAATTGTCATTTGTATTATCCACTCACTAAGGGTTGTTGTGTGAGCTATAATTGTATCCATCCACTCTAGAGAGAGAGATCAATTTGTAATTCAAATCATTTATAAAGAGTGAAGGTTTGTAACCCTTGTGTGCATAGAAGAGGTGTTCTTCTTTTGGAGAGATTGAATGCTCTTGTAATGGTTTGGTCTACACCTGTGAAGTAGATCGATTAAAGGCATCCTCAAGAGGTGTTCTTGAGGGGTGGACGTAGGCCGTGGTGTGCGGATTGCCGAACCACTTGAAAACTCGGTTTGCAAGTGTCTCTTCCCTTCTCTCTTTACTTGATTGATTGTGATTGTGTTTATTTTTATATTAACTAAACCTTATTCACCCCCTCTAAGGTTTCATTTCGGGCCAACACAAAGAAATTGGCAGAAAAATGTACGAATTCAAATTATTCATAGGGTTTGATGATGCACCCATTGATGATGATGCACGTTTTTGCCTTTGAGGATGTTCTCAAATACAAATTTTGTCATGATTCTTAGGGTTTGTAGGTGCATCTAATTTAAATCATGCATTGTTTCGAGTTAGGATTTTGTGAAGCCCTAATTTCCATACACGTGTATTCTAAAGTAAAATGTTTTCGCCTTTGGGGATGTTCTCAAACACTAATTTTGGTTGAGATTCATAGGATTTGTATGTGCATCTATTTTGATTGGTACATGGGTTCCAGTTTTAGGATTTTCTCAAGCTACCAATTTCGTTATAGTTAGATCACAATAAAATTTTGTCAAAAAACTAATCTTCTCAAATACCTAAGTGTTTATCCGTGTTTTGAAAATTTTGTGAAAACACACTTACCTTGTACTTGGAGTAAAATCTATTTAAAACGACTATTTGGGGAATTTCTTAAAAACTAATTACCACAACCAATGATTTGAGGAAATCTCAAAAGCGTTCATCCGCGTTTTGAAAATTTTGGGAAAACCCACTTAACATGTACTTGGAGTGCAATCTATTCAAAACAGCTATTTGGGGAATTTCTCAAAAACTAATTACCATAGTCAATGATTTGAGGAAATTCTAAAAAGTATCATGGTAAATAGATGGATGCTTTGAGAAATTTCTCAAAGGTAAACAATTTAAGACTTTGAATAATTTCTCAAAGTATCCTGGTAAACAGTTTTGAGGTTCATGTTATAATATCCCAAAAATCAAACATAGGAGAGATTTTTTTTTTCTGCACATTCCTCAACATTGGAGATTAATGATAGTGATGAATGATACTGATAAAGGATACAGATGAAGGATATGGTACCATATTGAGGGGATTGACGTAATATCTTTCTATAAAATGTCCAGTTTTGAAAAATCTTACCATAGATGTCAAGCTAATTGCATTCGTCCACAATCTATAACTAAAAGATATGTTGCCATATTTAACAAATTGACATAATATCTTCCCTTATATCACAAAAGTGTAAATCAGTCCAAGAAAATCCAATAAAATTTGAATTAGGTACTTGTTACTGATTAAGTCTGATTCCAAAGGACTTTTGGCTGAGAAAGAAATAGAGAGGGGATTTTAGCATTATTGATTGATGGTGAGGGATTTTAGGCTAAAAATCTAACTTAATTTTAGTAAAAAGTCCCTCAATACAAAATTTTAAATAACTAGTCATGTGAAATTTTGTAACATACAAATTTGATTTGATTAAGTCTCACTAATTAAGAATTTTTTAAAAATAAAAGCGAGTTATCCTTTAAACACAAATAGTACAATATAAGGGAATTTTTTTTTTTTTTTCCAAATTTCTATTATATGAACAATTTCGTTTATGCTTTTCGCTTATTATTCACTATCAAGAATTATGAAGAAAGGAAAAATAAAGTGATGCGCAAAGTTATAATCTTTCGATTTCGTCTCACATTTCCACATCACTCTATATACAGTAATCAAATAAAGAAAATACCTTTCATTGCATTTTTCTTCTTTTCATAATTTTTCTACTCCTCTTTTTTTAATTCTTGTTTGTAATTTTGCCTAAAAGTCAGAAAGGGCAAAAATTGATCATTTCCTGAAGTCCAATATAAAAGATTAAGTACACGCAAATACAAGTACTATAATCTTACGGGAGCTTCTATGGTATATTCTATTAGTTTTGGTTATATCATATATCCAACATTGGTGTCAAGATAGTGCAACTTATGTCCCAAAATATGTAACTAGGTCCCAAAGCAACAACATTTTAGCACTCAAACCACTAGTATGTATGGTACAACTAAAACAACTCGGATGTATCATAGAATTTCCGTAATCTTATATATCTTTTTGTTTTTTTTGTGAAAGCACTATATAGCAATGTTAAGAAGCCTTGAGCATCTTGTCACTAGTTTTAACTTTGTCACAAAAGTGAAGTAAAGACATTTAAAAATGTCATACTTCTAAGTTTTAAGAATACAAAACAAAATGTAACATCTCCTACCTTTGTGTATCAAACATGGTGGTTGTTTTCTCATATGTTGGGTATTAAAAAAAAAAAAAACGCTTTGTTCACCAACCCTCATTCCTGCAAGTATAAAAAAGAAAGTAAATCATATAGTAAAGTAGATTTGAGCACTTCTGTTGAAAAGAAAGATGGAGTTTCTAAGAGCCTCACTTGTTGGAATTTTAGTTTCATGTGTTCTGAATGTGTTGGCTTTACCACCTGGGGGTATTCCTGCAATTTACAACTTTGGCGACTCGAACTCCGACACTGGCGGCATAGCAGCGGCCTTTTATCAGATGGTGGCACCGTGCGGTGAGACGTTCTTTGGTAGGCCGGCTGGGAGGGCCGGCGATGGGCGCCTTATAATCGACTTCATGGGTAAGACATACATAGACTTCACATAATTTTTGTACATCAAAAAGCCACACCCAAATTAAGCGTGAGAATGCGCCTTATAATCGATGGAGAGTTAGATGTATGCAGCCGTATTCCCACGTGGAGAGACTGTTTCTGCATTTTGAACTCATGAGCTCCAGCTATATATATATATATATATGGGAGTGTCTATATAAGCTGATACATGAATATAGGATACGAGATTCAATCTGCATAAGAACACTGCAATACTAAGATGAATTGCTATTTATAATGCAGCAGAGGAACTGGGGCTACCATACCTGAGTGCCTATTTGAATTCCATTGGAACAAATTTCCGGCATGGTGCAAATTTTGCAACAGGAGGTGCAACCATTAGGAGGCAGAATGAATCATGGTTCCAGAACACTGTAAGCCCGTTCTCACTTGATATCCAAGTCGTGCAATATGATCAATTTCAAGATAGAACAAGTTATATCTACAATCAAGGTGATCATCATATAATTCAGTAAAGACTAAAATCAAAACTGTGGAGTTTATCTAACTTGACATGAATATATATATATATATATATATATATATATGCCTTGTTTATGATTTGCAGCCAAGGGATCGACAAACGTGAGCAATCTTCCAAGACCTGAGGACTTCTCAAAGGCTCTTTACACATTTGATATAGGGCAAAATGATATTGCTGCCGGTTTTCGAAATATGATGAGTGACAAACAAATAAGAGATGCTATACCAGACATAGTCAACCAGTTTGGTAATGCAGTCCAAGTAAGTTGCAATCTTTGTATTGGCACACAAATAAAACCAACTGTAAAAACAAGTTTGATCAAACATGTTTCATTTGCATTGATCTTGAAAATTTGCTGAACTCAACTAAATCATATCCCAAAACATTTGGAATCAACGACATGAATCATTTTATTTGCTTTGCTATGTTCGAAACATAAATCGTATCCCATGTTAGCATAAGCTTTTCTGCCCTGTAAAGCATAGCTGGCCTGATATATGTCCATTAAAAATCATATAAGTAACAATTTTCCTTTTTGTTTCAAACGTTTGTTTCAAGTAAACAATCCGGATATAGTTTTCTATGAATTGACAACATTAAATTGCAGAATCTATATAAAAAAGGAGCAAGAGCATTCTGGGTACATAACACAGGCCCCATTGGTTGTTTACCAGTAACAACTGTGAATGTCCACAATCCAGTGCCGGGGTATCTTGATGAGCATGGTTGTGTCAAGAACCAGAATGACTTGGCCAGAGAGTTCAATAGGCAGCTTCAGAATACAGTGATCCAACTCAGGGCAACGCTGCCCCAAGCTACACTAACATATGTGGATATTTACGCAGCAAAGTATGGATTAATCAGCGATGCAAAGAATCAAGGTACTAAATCATCATCAACATGAATCCCACTACATTAGGAATTGATCAAAAAACAAAGCAATAATATATAAATGGGAAGAACATTAATGTTCTGAAGTCTGAATAGTTTGAATCATTTTCTGTTAATAGAAACACAGTTCATGCGTGTGAAAAGCTAATCTGGGCAGGGATTATTTTAAATTTTAATCACCCCTTATTGCACACGGCACGTCTGTTTCAACTTTCAAAGCAATAATATATAAATAGGAAGAATGTTTATCTAAGGCCAAAATACTCTGAAATCTGAATATTTTGAATCCTTTTCTTCTTCTTCTTTTTTTTTTTTTTTTTTTTTTTTAAAAATACAAACACAGTTCATGGGTGTGAAAAGCTAATCTGGGCAGGGATTATTCTAACCACTCCTTTACTGCACATGGCACATCTTTTTACCATTACTGAACAGAACCAACATTTTTGTTGGTGAAGTCCACATACCTGACTCTACTTGGCCAGTTGTGACTTGTGACAATACCCATGTGTTTCTCATATTAACTAGGATATATCAAAGTTTATACATACGAATATTTAAGTTTGTGTATACATGTATGTATTTTCTTTTCATTTTAACTTATGATGTTGTGTTAACAGGATTTGAGGACCCATTCACAATCTGCTGTGGGCATCATGAAAATGGCATGCATGTCTGGTGTGGAAATAAAGCGAACATAAATGGTACTGAAGTCTATGGTGGTTCTTGTTCAAATCCTTTAACAGTCATAAGCTGGGATGGTGTACACTATACAGAGGCTGCAAATCATTGGGTTACTAAGAAAATACTTAGCGGTTCACTGTCGGACCCACCAGTTCCAATTACGCTAGCAGCTTATAAGCACATATGAGACATGTCAGAGGCAAACACACTATTAGATTAGAGCAACATAAGAAACAAGACACAAGAATTGGAATAAGTGTAAGAAGCATTATAAACAGAGTACCCTGTCTCAGGAAGTAGTGTTGTTTTGTTTCATATATGATTTAAATTTAAGGGACTCTGCTATGACATCTTTTGTTCCTGCCGAAAAATGCAATAAAATTGAATAATTCACAAATGTTTAATTTTGATACTTCGCAATAATCTTTCACATCTCAAAGTATTGCAACTGTTCACAATGCCATAGACTGAGCCATTTTGGCCATTTTGTCATCACTAAATTGGCCTTTATTGTCAATACTAGCATCATTAAAGTCACATAATCGTCAAATCCACTGTCAACAATGACAATTACCATAACCATTATCAGATCATTATCACCATTGCAATATTATCACATCAAAATTATCACCATCATCATAATTGCAATAGAGCTGCGACAAGCAATCTCTCTCTCTCTCTCTCTCTCTCTCTCTCTCTCTCTCTCTCTCTCTCTCTCTCTCTCTCTCTCTCTCTCTCTCTCTCTCTCCCTCATGATCGGATTATAGATTTCCTTAATTATAGGTTACCATTAAAACCGACCATTCGGTGTGTGGGTAGATTTTTGGTTGGTTTAAGCTTGTGCACTTCTTTAAAATAGCCGACCAATCGGTGTTTGGTTGGTTTTCAGTTTTTATGAACACACCTAGATTGGGGGTTCTGATTGGTAATTTTTGCTCTAGTAGTCTGCCACAAATTTGTGTTATAGAAGGGGCACCTATTGATTGACTTTGTAATCTTCTTCTTCTTCTTCTTCTTCTACTGTGTATAGTGAAAATCTTAGCAGCTCTATGAATATAACATTGGTTTTGAGATCAGCCACGTAAAAATCTGGTGTTCTTGCATTTGCCTTTCCGCTACTATTTCTGAATCTCGCAAATTGGGTAAAATCCCGAACATACCCAACTACAACTACAACAGTATCCCCGCAATTCATCTTTTTCTTATAATCAACAACAGCTCACCCACAACTTCAATTAGGTTACCACTAAAGTATTCTAGATCTCCTCAAGCAGAGGTTTTGATACACAACTACAACCACTATACTTTTTTCAGATAATGCATCTTCCTGTCATCAAACAACAGCTTAATGGGTTCTAGATTTCCTCCATTAGAGGTTCTGACACCCAACTAGTACAACTAAAATCCATTTTCCCATAATTCATCTTCCTATCATCAAGCAAAAGCTTCCCCACAACTAAAGCAGATTACCATTACTACTTCTACACCTTCATCACATGCCAGATGATACTAGAATCTGGATCTAACACAATATCATAGTAGTAAAAGACCCAATTGGCCTGACTCACCCTCAAAAGACGCCTTATGATAGAAGATTATCCATCACTTATTAACAACACAAACGGGACGGGGCCCTACCCGGGCGGTGTGGGACAGCCAACATTACAATAGTTCAAAACAATTTCAAATAAGCCATAAGTCAAAAAAGACTATAAAGTAAGAAAAATAAACATTTATAAGCCATAATTGAAAAAAGACTACACAACCATTTCAAATAAGCCATAATTGAAAAAAGACTAAAATTTATAATAAAAAAAAAACAATAAACATAAATACAAATTCCAACAAAGAGCAGGTATAAGTCATATCATGTTCACTCTGTATAAGCTCAGCCAATATTCAACCTTTATGTAATATACCAAATTAGCTACATTTTCTACAAGCCAAAATTATTTGGTATTAAGAAACCCAACTAAAGCATACACCCAAATTAGTTGATGAAGGGCTCTGCTTAAAATAGTGGTGCCCCAATTCAGAATTGTCGATGTTGAATCTCAAACTAGACTTAACACATTTAAAGGAGGATTTTATGGCGTATCTGGAAATATTGCTCAATGAAGAAGATAACAAAGAGTTATATGGCTCTTCTGTCTAGGCTTTTTGATTTCTGAAATGAAAATGAGGGTAGAAAGAAAACATACTTAGTGTGCCAAGACGACAATGAAGTACGGATCACCAAGTCAGGAGAGAAGCTTCGGTAACGGCGGCCATTGAGGGCATGTTTGGAATTTTGGGAGAGAAGAGAAATTAAGTCAGGAGTGAAAAGTGAGCAATTTTTTTCTCATCCATTTTTGTTCCATCATTGTTCAGAAATTCATTGCAACTTTTTTTTTTGTTGACCTTGTATAATAATTAAATCTGATTTCATTATTTATTCATTTACATCTCCTATTTTCATATTTGTTGACGTGGTATTTTATTGCGTTGAATATTTAAGTGTCCTATTTTCAGTAATTACATTGATTGTATATGGGTAAAATAGTACACATGTTATTCAATGAAGACTGTGTGAACCATAGTGGACAAAAAATAGGTGAACAAAAATACTCTCAAAAAAAATAGTTTGGTCATATCTTTGGAATTTCACAACAGAGGAGAAGTTCAAGAGGAGAAAGTTGCTTTATTTCTTTTTGTTTGTCAATAGAGAATAAAATAAAAGAAAAGAAAAATAAAAAGTATGGTGGTTTTTTTCATCTAGTTTAACACAAAATCAACGGAGACGATAGAGATGGACCAGACGAGATATAAATTTTTTTTTTTTTTTAATATAAGTTATGTATATTATGTACTTGTGAGTGCCAAGGACATAGATGTAATAAAAAAAAATTGCTAGACTAAAAAAATGGGTATTATGGAAGATTAATTAATCACTTTTTTTTCCCTCAAATTTTCTGCCCAATTTGGGAAAAGATATTGAGAGAAAGTTAAAGTTAGTTTTCTTTTACTTTTTTCCATTTTCTCTTCTAGTTAAAACTCTCAAATGAGATAAAGTGAGAGATGGCAACGTGACGCTTGGTACAGAATAGCTTCTTCATAACTCCTCTTATTAGAAAACTTGTTTACCAAACCTGCCCCAACCCTAGTAGTATCAAAAGTCGGATTTGGCTTTATTTTTTGCTGGGACGGTGATTGGTTTACCAACGGGGTAACTTAAATAAAATTTAAAAACTTATATTTTAATAAATTAATGTTTTGAATGATTAATTGACAAGTAACCATAGTGGGTTTATCTTATTTTATGAGTCAAACTTTACAATTTTTGCTCTCTATATAGTATATTTATTTCTTTTTTATATGTCACGGTATAAGATATATATATATATATATATATATATAAGTCATGGTATTTTATTAAATTTGACACTTTAATCAGGGCGAGTTTTAAGCGGGGGTATTTTCAATTACCACCTCTTATAGGGTTTTTATTTTCACTTACGAAACACGTTCCTACTCCTATGATACCTCCTCCAAACCCGTTTCATTAAGGCGGGGGTGGGGCGGAGTTTTGACGGATCGGGGTTTTTTGCCATCCGGCCCATCCCTACTCATTTTCTGTAATACTCGTACCCGGAAAAGAAGGCTAATACTGTATTAATACGTGTTAATTAATGATAATAAAAGCATAAAATGGTTTAAGGTTGGGATATGAACTCACAAGTAAAAAGGTGTTTGAATGCGAACAAGGATGAAAGTCCTGTGATAGGTAGGAATGACTTAAAGTGGGGCCCAATAAGGATCTAGTTAAAATAATTTGTATTTAGATGTCACTATATACTTATATGAATATTTGTTTAAATGTTTAAAGATACCATTATGTCTTATGATAGTTAAAGGGGCCCAGTTTGGGTACCAATGTGAAGACGTTTATGAATATGGCTCACAATTAATAGGTTCAATAGCAACCTTATACTATATGTGGGACTACGTTTGGGACCCACGCGGGACATAGATTAAATCCATTTAGTAAATGCGGGTAGTTAACATAATTAACTTGGGGGTTTCATAATAAAGCTTAAGAAACATTGGGGGAAGTAAATAGGAATAAGGGAGAGTGGTGACGACACATATGCATGTTAGCATATGCGTCTCACAACTCAAAACACAGCTGGATTTATAGAAAAAGAGAGAGACGAGAGTTTCGGCAAAGACGACAGGGATTTTGCACGACTTTCCGATGCCATATCTTCATCATCCGACGATCGTTTTGCGAACCGAGACCATTTTTGGACTCGTGGAGGTATACGGGGATCACATGCACATCCTTTGTTTTCATTTTTGGCAACATTTTTTCCGGTGACCATTCTTGATTGTTAACTTTTGGTGTATCAAAACTATATAGGATTAACACCGGTAGAATTTGAGTTGGGAAACTTGCAAGAGGTTGGGATAATCTAGGCTTATTTGCTTATAATCCAAAGAGGTGAGTGTTCTAATCCAGAAATAAGGTGTTTAGATGTATCTATGTGATAATTGTTAGCAAAGATCGCTTACCTTGCGCTTATGTGGTTATATGATGATGAATTTGGAATACAGCATGTTATTTATGTGTAAATTGTTATGCTATATGCGAAGTTGCTTATATGCTTATGTGGGTCGAAGGGAAGTCAAATAGTGGTCACCATTTTATAGGTCCCATATGTAAGGGATAGGAAGCCCTCAAGAGTGGGTGTGGTGACTACCACAATGGAAAGACGATGACAACTTCGAGGTCACAAGTGTGAAAGATATGCTATATGCGACAAAAGAGTACGGAAGATCCAGGTGAGAAGGCCCTGGGGGTGGTGGCTGGAGTTACTTGACTTTCTGGAGATCATTTTGTTGATGTTTATGATAATTGTTGCATTTACATATTGAACATTCCAATTGCATGATTAGTTCTCTCACTAAGCGAAAGCTTAAACAAATATGTTTTCTGTTATGGTTATTGAATAACCATTGCGGGTACCGAATGGGAAAATGAGAGGAAATAATTCGTATGACAGGTTGGGCTTGGGGGCTGTAGTTATGTGAATATGTTCATAAGCTTAGATGTTTTAGTTTCTTAATGCAACTTTTGTTTTGAAAATGTATTAACAACGTATGTTTTGAAAAAGTTGTAATATGTAAGGTTCAATTTAGGGTTGGTTGTATCTTATGATATGTGTTGTAATGTATTATCCACAAGTTGTGTGTGTGTAGAGAGGGAATTTGGGAGATTATGTAAGTTTTGCAAGGTGAACTAAACTTAGTTTCTATTGGTTGAGAGTTTATGTGTATGTTGGGAAAAATGTGGATTTGGGGCATGCTTGAGCTCCTAGTTGGAGCATTATGAGATTTAATTTGTGTATGTCAATAGCTAAAGAAGTGGTTGGAAATGTTTTTTTTTTTTATACTCATATGATATTTGGTTATAGTTTGGAGACACTTGGAAATGCTTTTGGAATGATTTTTGATGTCTCCATATGGTTTGGTTCGATTCGAACATTTTTGAGGATATTCTGCCAGTTTTTGTCATAACGGATCGATCCGCCTAGGTAAATTCTATCCGTCGATTTTTACGGAAACGGACATAACTCTTTCTAAAAAAATTAAATTCATGCCCCGTTTTTTTGCGTTGGAATCGGACTCAAAGAACTAGATTTTGATATAAAATTTTACCATATTTTTTATAAGACCATTTTGCTCTTGGGGCTGTTTTGTCTTAACAAAGTTCTTTTATGAGGCCTAATGCATGTTTTTCTTAGTAATTTGGTGTGTAGGCATTGTTACACGTGTCCTAAGCCGCCCGAGGCGGGTTGGGGTATGACATTTTATCTTTTTTTCTCTCATTTTTTAAACTTCCAACATAGTGTAAGAGAGAGAGAGGGAGAGAGATAAAATTGAAAATTAACTCATAATTTTTAGTAGCTCTTCATTTTTTAATTTCTAATAAAATTTTGACTAGTTTTTTGGTTAAGAAGTGAGTCTTTGGACATTATTAAACATATCAGAAAAGGAAATAAATGCTGAAAATTTTTACTTTCTCATTCTGATTGGAGGGCTTGTTTAGGGGCATTTTACTAGTTTTTATTATAAAAATCAAGTATAAATTGTTTTTACAAAAGAATCATTTCTCGAAGTACTTTCAAATCGAACACGGATTTTTATGTAACCAAAAAATGGCTACTCACAAAGTGAGTATAGTTTGTTTGTTGTCGAGCTAGGTCTTAACTCTTAAGCCCCTTCATTGCATAGCTTGAGTGTTCGACTCCCATCCTTCACATTGTTTAAAAAAAAAAAAACAAAAACAAAAAAAAAAACGAACAAACGAACAACCAACTACACAAATATCAAACTATTTAATTTTAATTCTTTTGTGCGCCGCAAACTATAGCATAATTAAACACAATCAAGAGTACGAGTGGAGCGGATTACCAACGGGGCAAATTACTTATATGCAGTACTGGTGGTAGTTTAATAAATTTACCACATAATCGGATCAGAGTAAGAGTTAGGGGAGTCTTCCCAAACTCACTCCTACTCCTATAGGAATTTTGTTTCTTCATACCAATTCTACTCCTTTATAGTTTTACTGCACTCCAACTCTTTACCATTTAGAGCGGAGTGGAAAGAGGGAAATTGCCATCCCAACGGTGCTAGGTAACCTTTGAGATTGATATTGTTGTACAATTTGTGTTACATTGGTAAAGTGTGTTTGGACCATAGGACGGCAATTTCTATCAAATTAATTCCTGTCTTCACCATATTAAGGTTGAGTTAGGTCTAAATTTTTTAAACTGATTTAACATTTGCTATTGTCTTGTAAAAATTTTAAACTTGGTTTACTGAATGTAAGTGATGATATGATCACTGCTAATATTATAAATATTAGGACATAGCCATGTCGAGTTAGTTGGAAATTGGAATTAACTCTCCACGCCTTAATTGTAGGTTCAAATCCTTCTTCTCGCATTAATGTATTAAAAAAAGGAGGCAATTAGGAATTAATCCAAATTAAGGAAAGTATAGTGTTTAGATATTACTAGCAAAAATATTTGAGATTAGATTCACTCCTTGGTATTTTGACAAATCTACTCCTAATATTTCTCTACACCAAGAGTTTCACCATTTGCACTTGCGACATCGCCCGAGCTCCGACGACCACCACCATGTCCTCGCCTGAACTCCGGCGACCTTGCCTGACCTCAGGCGAGCACCACCGCCACCACACCAGGCCCCCCAGTGACCACCACCACCACATGCACCAGACCTCTACCGTTCACCACCAATGCAACACCAGACCTCTGTCAACCTCGCATGACCTCCGGCGAGCACCACACCACCACATCAACATTAATTTATCATAAAACAAGTTTATGAAAATTAATTTCTCATACCACCAAAAAAAAGTTGTGAATGTTTTTTTTTTTTTTAAATGTTGTAAAATTTACCAATAAAAAGTTGTGAAATTTCACGAAACCACCACCGCGACACCAACCTCCGCCGATCACCACCACGACCTCACCTAATCGATCTCTTCACAATCAAACATCACATCAACATGAAATGATCACAAAACAAATTTCTGAAATTAATTAATTTCTCATACCAGTACCGAAAAAGTTGTGAAATTTTCAACAAAAAAAAAAATTTGTAAAATTTCACAAAAAAAGTGTTCTAACAAACATTG
This sequence comes from Hydrangea macrophylla, assembly GCA_033977485.1. Taxonomy (NCBI): domain Eukaryota; kingdom Viridiplantae; phylum Streptophyta; class Magnoliopsida; order Cornales; family Hydrangeaceae; genus Hydrangea; species Hydrangea macrophylla. The sequence goes on along the minus strand of CM066984.1, from coordinate 128,822,115 downwards.
AAAAAACTTTTTAACAAATTGTACATTCATATTGATCTGCAACTTGTTTTTTTTGCATAAAATCTATATTTTTATAACCTACTCAACGAGATTTATCAAACAAGTACCATTGTTGATATCAAAATCTAGAAGAAAAAAAAATGTTGAGAATGTTCACTGAATTTTTTTTGATAAATTTCACAAAAAAATGTGTTTAAAAAAAAAACACCACGTAGGAGTTATAACACCCACATTTGTGTTATTACATTTGCATTACATTGTCATGCATGATAATGTGATGTGACGTGTCTTATGACACTTGGTTGAGTGAGTTTTGACTCACGAGTTGATTTGGGTGTCTGTATTAGAGAACCCTTTGAAACTATTGTGATTGAGGATTTATTGTTTGTGAAGTCTCTCCGAGTGTGAGACGGTCACTGCGGAACATTTTAAATGTTTATCTGAAAATAAATATTTACCTGTGTATTGCAATATCTGTATTATTTTCTGGCCTAGAATATATTTCTGTTGTTAGTTTTAGTATCCTGGTGAGAACGAATGAACACGCTATTAATTTGGTAGGCTAATTAGCAACTTCGGAAACGTCATGTAGAAATTCGCGTTTTAGCGACCAAACGAAACTTAGTCGAAAACTTTTATAATTTTGAAGTTTCACTCATAAAGCTATGAATAAGCTGTATAGAAAGTTTCAGAGACTGATTAGGAGTTTGGAAAACTCGTGGGGAGGTAAACGTAATTCCCCGAGAATGTTGCCTATATATAGATAGAGATGAACTTAGATATTTCATAACTCTTGACCTAAAGCTCAAAAGGAGGCCAAAAGGGGGCTAGAGGGAGATTTGATTGCTTAGAGCTTTGCGATGCCAAACGACGACCTTCCGTTAGTTTGTTTTCTTCCAGATTTCATAATCGAGCTCCTCGAGGTAAGAGCTTCGTTTTGATATATGTTAGGGCCTGTTTGGCTAAGTTTTCCGAAAAGTTATTTTCTAGAATTTTTCATAAAAGTTGATAAATGGAATTCTGATCCATAGGAATTGTACTAGACGGACTTCTGCACGTTCTTTGTGCACGGGTTTTCTTCAGATTGAATTATAGGAGCGTTATTTAGAGGTGAGTGATTCAACTATGTTTTGGAATGATTTCTTGGCATGTATTCATGTTATGTTTGAATAGCATGTATTAATTCATAGAGATATCTTGTGTAGTTCATATTGGGCTTTTATATTGATAAGTAGGCCCAATAGCATGGTGATATGTTTTGATTACCGCGAGTATGGTGATTTGTATTTGAGCATGTTAAGTTGCTTATTTGGGTCAGAAGGAGCACGTGGTCACCGTGCCATTTTTGTGGAGCCGATATAGGCATTAAGGTCGCACGATTGAAGAGAAGAATCGTGGGTCTTACCCTTTCGCGTGGACTTATTGGCGAGGAGTCGCGGATTGGGAGTATGGACGGGCACGTGAGTCTCCGGCGACTAGTATGAAATGTAGAGATGTGACAGACATGTTTATCATTCATGTGCATATGTTGTTTTATTCACTAAGCTTTAGCTTAAACAAATCGAAATATGTGTGGTTATTCAAATAACCATTGCAGGTGTTAATGCTGGAGAGGAATCGCAGAAGTGAGTACGTGGGTTGGGAGTTTGCTGGTGAGGCAACTTGAATGTTAACTTTGTAGTTTTGGAATAATAGAATGTTGTAATAAGAACTTTATTGTTTTAACCATGTTTAATTTGGTATGTTAGAATGGATTTTAAACTGTTGTAATAGTTAGTGATATGTTGTAATCCTACTTTAGAAATGTTTTAATACAGCTAGAATTACATTGGGTTAAGTTTGGATGGAGTGGTTGATCATTGGTGAAAGTTAGAAAGCTTTTAAACTTGAAATTCTGCAGTTTTGGCTGCTGTCAGAGGAGCAGTCGACGGGGCAGTCGACGGGGCAGTCGACGGGATAGTGCAGTTAACTATTTTGTTCCTTATATCGTAAAAGCAGTCGACGGGGCAGTCGACGGAGCAGTCGACGGGACAGTGCTGTTCAGCTATTTTTCTTATTTTGGTAAAAGCAGTCGACTGAACCCCAGTCTCAGTCGACTGTAATTGTGATTAAAATCCCTGCCCACTTCCGTCGACTGAGCAGTCGACTGAGCAGTCGACTGCTCAGTCGACTACTGAACCTCTGGTTTTAAAATGTGTTTTGTTTTCCGCTGCGTGTGTTCTTCAAACCTAATTTTGGGAACGTTAATGAATTGGTTTAGCCTCGGTGGCGTGCCACGGGCTCCGTTTCCGCTATTGTGGGACCGGGCTGTGACATTTAGTGGTATCAGAGCATAAGTTTAGAGCCTTGGGAACGAGTGACGTTATATATGCTGAGTGACGTCGAGTGGAGTGTGTAATTGTAAAGATAATTATTATCATTATAGAAATGCTTCATGTGTTAGCATTTGTTGATTGTGATGAACGGTGCACATATATCCATATTGTGGCATAGCATGCATGGTCATTATGCATTGAACTCGACAGGGGAAATAATTGAAACATTATGGCGGATCAACCAAGAGAATTGTCACCGCATTCGCGAATGGACCAAATAGTGAATATGGTGGGAAATTTCATACAAGCGGTAAGTGAAAGAGAACATATGAACGTTCAGCCTCCACAAGTGGAAATTCGTTATGTTAATGCACCACCGACACCGCGACCTCAACACACCATCGTGGAACAGTTTCATAAGCGGAAACCGACCTTGTACTATGGACAAGTTGACATAGATTTGGCCGATCATTGGATGATGGACATGGAAAGACATTTCCGTCAGGTAATATGTACCGATGAGGAGAAAATTTTATGCGCATCTGATACGTTGATGGGCGAAGCATTGGATTGGTGGAACAACGTACTTGAACAAGGAAAGCCGACCACGTGGGAAGCATTTAAAGAAGAATTCAACAAACGTTTCTTTCCACAATCTGCTTATACTCAGAAACGTCAAGAGTTTGCGAGTTTGGTTCAGGGAGATATGACCGTGGGTGAGTATGTTTCTCGTTTCAATGCCTTGTTACGATTTGGGAAAACTACCGTTCCGACTGATAGGGATAAAGCTCGTAAGTTTGAGGAAGGGCTTAGAGAGAATATCCGTGGCCGTGTGGACATGTTGCAACACCCGACCGTTTCTCTCGTTGAGGAAGCTGCTCGTATTGCTGAGAAAAGTGTCGAAAGATATCGGCAAGGGCAACAAGGAAAGAGACCCAATGACAATAGGGGCAAGAGCCAAGGGAATGCGAAGAAACCGTTCACGCAAGGTTCAGGATCATATATGAGTAGCCAAGGAGGGAGTACATTCATGGGGGACTCGAGACCGTTGTGTCCAACATGTAACCAGCGACACAGAGGAACTTGCTACCAATTGAGTACCTGTTACTTCTGCAAGCAGTTAGGACACATATCCCGAAATTGTCCTTTGAATACAAACTCGACCGCACCAAATACCTTTTCAAATACCAAGAGCTACAACCCAGAGATAAGAGGGAAATGTTTTGAGTGTGGCCAACCAGGGCATATAGCTAAGAATTGCCCAAGTAAAAGACAACCGGGAATGAGTACCGGTGCATCAAGTGTGCCAAGCGGATCAAGGGTAGAACCTCGAGTGGATAAAGGGAAAGGAGTCGCGCAACAACAAGGACGATACTTCCAGCTCAGGCCGGGGAATACGGATGATACCGTCGTATCAGGTATTCTTCATATTTGTTCGTATCCTGCACGTATACTTATGGATTCTGGTTCAACGCATTCATTTGTATCACGTGATTTTGTTAAGCATTTAACTGTTAAGTCAGAACCGCTAGGATATGACTTGTGTGTATCATTGCCTAGTAGTGAACCGCTAGTTACTTCTTCGATATTCAAGTCATGTGAGATCAAGATAGGTGATAAAGTCTTGAGCGTTGATTTGATTCCGTTAACGGTAAATTACTTTGATGTTATCTTGGGTATGGATTGGTTGTCGGTTAATCAAGCCAAAATCGATTGTGAACAGAAACGGGTTAGTTTCTATCCATCAGGGCGAGAAGAGTTTACTTTTCAGGGTAAGGGAGTGATCGTACCGCCGTACTTGATATCGGCGATTCAAGCAAGTAAGATGTTGAAGAAGGGTTGTTCGGGTTTCTTATGTTCAATTATCGACACGAGAGTTCTTGGACCACTAATAGAAGACATTTCAGTAGTTCGAGAATTTCCAGATGTTTTTCCCGATGAGTTACCCGACGTATTGATTGAAAGAGAGCTTGAGTTCACAATAGAAGTAGTACCAGGGTCACAACCGGTATCTAAAGCACCGTACCGAATGGCACCGATAGAGTTGAAAGAATTGAAAGTTCAGTTAGAAGAACTGTTGGAGAAGGGTTTTATCCGACCGAGTGTTTCACCGTGGGGAGCTCCAGTCTTGTTTGTGAAGAAGAAGGACGGGACAATGCGTATGTGCATCGACTACCGGGAATTGAATAAGTTGACCGTCAAGAACAAGTATCCATTGCCACGAATAGATGACTTGTTTGATCAGTTACAAGGGGCTCAGGTATTTTCGAAGATCGACTTGAGATCCGGTTAACAACAGTTGAAGGTCAAAGAGGAAGATGTTGAGAAGACAGCTTTCAGGACTTGATATGGTCACTTTGAATTTTTGGTTATGCCGTTTGGAGTGACTAATGCACCAGCTGCTTTCATGGACTTGATGAACCGTGTCTTCAAAGATTATTTAGATGAGTTCGTTATCGTGTTCATAGATGACATCCTCATCTACTCCAAAAGCGTTGAAGATCACGAGCATCATTTGCGATTAGCTTTACAACGGTTGCGTGAAAAGAGATTATTCGGAAAATTGAAGAAGTGTGAGTTTTGGTTGACCGAGATAGCTTTCCTTGGACATATAGTGTCGGCAAAGGGAATTTCTGTAGACCCTCAGAAGATAGAAGCAGTTACCAACTGGGCGAGACCAACGAATGTGACAGACATCAGAAGTTTCCTAGGATTAGCTGGGTATTATCGGAGATTTGTAAAAGACTTTTCACGTATAGCAATGCCGATGACGCAGTTAATGAGGAAAGATACTGCTTTTGTTTGGAGTCTGGAATGTGAAGAAAGTTTTCAAGAGTTGAAAGGCCGACTAGTGAAAGCACCAATTTTAGCCGTTCCATCAGGGACTGAAGGGTTTATCATTTACAGTGATGCTTCATATAGAGGTTTAGGTTGCGTTCTTATGCAAGGTGATAAAGTCATAGCGTATGCGTCGAGACAACTTAGACCGCACGAGAAGAATTATCCAACACATGATCTAGAATTGGCCGCCGTGATTTTTGCATTGAAGATTTGGCGTCATTACCTATACGGGGAGAAATGTGAGATCTATATGGATCACAAAAGTTTGAAGTACCTGTTTACACAACGAGATTTGAACATGAGACAGAGGAGATGGTTAGAGTTGATGAAGGACTATGATTTGTCGATTCAATATCATCCGGGCAAGGCGAATGTTGTTGCCGATGCTCTTAGTCGTAAGGCACCAACCAATACCGCATCAGATTTGACTTCTCAGAAAGAATTGATAAGAGATATGGAGAATTTGGAGCTTGAAGTGATACCGAGGATTGAAAGTGGCTTGATGTCGACGATAGTGGCACAACCACTCTTGATTCACGAGATCATAGAGAAACAACTTCAAGACGTGGCTTTGAAGAAGATTTGTGATGAGATTCCAATGGGCAAACAACCGGGATTCACGTTTGAGAACAATGTGTTGAGATTGAGGGGTAGAATTTGTGTACCTAGTGAGAAAGAGTTGAAGCGAAACATCCTAGAGGAAGCACACAACACAAAGTATACCGTTCACCCGGGAAGCACCAAGATGTATAGAGATTTGAGACATGTTTATTGGTGGCCGGGAATGAAGAGAGAAATAGCACGCTATGTTTCACGATGTACGAGTTGTCAACAAGTAAAGGCCGAACGCCAAGTACCCTCGGGATTGCCACAACCGTTACCAATAGCCGAGTGGAAATGGGAGCACATAACAATGGATTTTGTTAGTGGATTTCCGAGGTCGAAGAGATCGAACACTATTATTTGGGTGATTGTTGACCGTTTGACGAAGTCGTCGCACTTCCTACCTATTCGAACAACTAAGCCAATGATGTTAGCTAAGTTGTATATTCGCGAAATTGTGAGACTACATGGTATTCCAGTTTCTATCATTTCGGACAGAGATAGTAGTTTTACATCAAAGTTTTGGAGAGCCTTGCAAGAAGCAATGAGTACCAAATTGTACTTTAGTACAGCTTTTCATCCTCAGACTGATGGCCAATCAGAGAGAGTAATCCAGATTTTTGAAGACATGCTTCGTTTATGTGTACTTGATTTTCAAGGTGATTGGGAAGACCACCTACCGTTAATTGAGTTCGCATATAACAACAGTTTTCAGTCGAGTATTGGGATGGCTCCTTATGAAGCTTTATATGGTCGTGTCTGTCGTTCACCGATTAGTTGGACGGAAGTCGGAGAAAGAATGATTGAAGGGCCGCAAATTGTACAAGAGACGACGGATAAGATAAAGGTAATTCGACAACGGTTACTGACAGCTCAGAGTAGGTATAAGAGTTATGCCGATAAGCGTAGACGACCGTTGGAATTTGACGTGGGAGACTTAGTGTATTTGAAGGTGTCACCTTCAAAGGGAATAACCAGATTTGGTAGATACGGGAAACTCAATCCGAGATATGTAGGACCTTTTGAAATCATTGGAAAGGTTGGACCCGTAGCTTATCGTTTGAACTTGCCGAGCGAGTATGCTCGAGTTCATAACGTGTTTCATGTATCGTTGTTACGCAAACAATTAGTGGAAGATAGAAATCAAGTGATGACTCCGACATCGAATGAGATTCAGAGTGATTTAACGTATGTCGCATATCCGGTAGAGATCTTAGACCGGAAGGATCAAGTCTTACGAAACAAAGTAATATCGAAAGTGAAAGTGTTATGGCGTAGCCAAACTACGGAAGAGATGACGTGGGAGATAGAAGATGAGATGCGTACTCAGTATCCGCACCTTTTCGAGACATGAGGTATAAGTTTGGGGACACACTTCTTTTAAGGGGGAGAGTATTATAACACCCACATTTGTGTTATTACATTTGCATTATATTGTCATGCATGATAATGTGATGTGACGTGTCTTATGACACTTGGTTGAGTGAGTTTTGACTCACGAGTTGATTTGGGTGTCTGTATTAGAGAACCCTTTGAAACTATTGTGATTGAGGATTTATTGTTTGTGAAGTCTCTCCGAGTGTGAGACGGTCACTGTGGAACATTTTAAATGTTTATCTGAAAATAAATGTTTACCTGTGTATTGCAATATCTGTATTTTTTTCTGGCCTAGAATATATTTCTGTTGTTAGTTTTAGTATCCTGGTGAGAACGAATGAACACGCTATTAATTTGGTAGGCTAATTAGCAACTTCGGAAACGTCATGTAGAAATTCGCGTTTTAGCGACCAAACGAAACTTAGTCGAAAACTTTTATAATTTTGAAGTTTCACTCATAAAGCTATGAATAAGCTGTATAGAAAGTTTCAGAGACTGATTAGGAGTTTGGAAAACTCGTGGGGAGGTACACGTAATTCCCCGAGAATGTTGCCTATATATAGATAGAGATGAACTTAGATATTTCATAACTCTTGACCTAAAGCTCAAAAGGAGGCCAAAAGGGGGCTAGAGGGAGATTTGATTGCTTAGAGCTTTGCGACGCCAAACGACGACCTTCCGTTAGTTTGTTTTCTTCCAGATTTCATAATCGAGCTCCTCGAGGTAAGAGCTTCGTTTTGATATATGTTAGGGCCTGTTTGGCTAAGTTTTCCGAAAAGTTATTTTCTAGAATTTTTCATAAAAGTTGATAAATGGAATTCTGATCCATAGGAATTGTACTAGACGGACTTCTGCACGTTCTTTGTGCACGGGTTTTCTTCAGATTGAATTATAGGAGCGTTATTTGGAGGTGAGTGATTCAACTATGTTTTGGAATGATTTCTTGGCATGTATTCATGTTATGTTTGAATAGCATGTATTAATTCATAGAGATATCTTGTGTAGTTCATATTGGGCTTTTATATTGATAAGTAGGCCCAATAGCATGGTGATATGTTTTGATTACCGCGAGTATGGTGATTTGTATTTGAGCATGTTAAGTTGCTTATTTGGGTCAGAAGGAGCACGTGGTCACCGTGCCATTTTTGTGGAGCCGATATAGGCATTAAGGTCGCACGATTGAAGAGAAGAATCGTGGGTCTTACCCTTTCGCGTGGACTTATTGGCGAGGAGTCGCGGATTAGGAGTATGGACGGGCACGTGAGTCTCCGGCGACTAGTATGAAATGTAGAGATGTGAATGCAGACATGTTTATCATTCATGTGCATATGTTGTTTTATTCACTAAGCTTTAGCTTAAACAAATCGAAATATGTGTGGTTATTCAAATAACCATTGCAGGTGTTAATGCTGGAGAGGAATCGCAGAAGTGAGTACGTGGGTTGGGAGTTTGCTGGTGAGGCAACTTGAATGTTAACTTTGTAGTTTTGGAATAATAGAATGTTGTAATAAGAACTTTATTGTTTTAACCATGTTTAATTTGGTATGTTAGAATGGATTTTAAACTGTTGTAATAGTTAGTGATATGTTGTAATCCTACTTTAGAAATGTTTTAATACAGCTAGAATTACATTGGGTTAAGTTTGGATGGAGTGGTTGATCATTGGTGAAAGTTAGAAAGCTTTTAAACTTGAAATTCTGCAGTTTTGGCTGCTGTCAGAGGAGCAGTCGACGGGGCAGTCGACGGGATAGTGCAGTTAACTATTTTGTTCCTTATATTGTAAAAGCAGTCGACCGGGCAGTCGACGGAGCAGTCGACGGGACAGTGCTGTTCAGCTATTTTTCTTATTTTGGTAAAAGCAGTCGACTGGACCCCAGTCTCAGTCGACTGTAATTGCGATTAAAATCCCTGCCCACTTCCGTCGACTGAGTAGTCGACTGAGTGGTCTACTGAACCTCTGGTTTTAAAATGTGTTTTGTTTTCCGCTGCGTGTGTTCTTCAAACCTAATTTTGGGAACGTTAATGAATTGGTTTAGCCTCGGTGGCGTGCCACGGGCTCCGTTTCCGCTATTGTGGGACCGGGCTGTGACAGGAGTGGACCACCATGGAGGTGGCGTCGTCTTCGTCCACATCTGTAAAGTGGCTATAAACGTTCAAAAACTGAGTGTGTCCGCACAATAGTGATTTTGGTTTTAGCTGTATTTGGAACTAGATCTCGCGATGGCTCAGAGATGTTGGTGGTTGGCTCACGATGGCTCAGTGATGGTGGTGGTTGGCTCACGATGGCAGTGGTGTGCGACATCGGTGGTGCGCACTGGTGGTGGTAGGCGATGGCGCCACTGGTGATGAGGACAACATCAACGTTGATCGACGACGGAGATGAGACGTCGGCGATAGTGGTGGTGGTGACGACGGTGATCTCGATTGGTGGTGGTCCATGGTGTTGCTTAGAGAGAGAGAGAGATGAAGAGTGAGAAATGAAAATGACAATACAAATAAGGATAAATATGTCCCAAAAATACGTGATCAACTGATCAAATGACCTGTTCCAATTAACTTATTGAATAATATCCTTATTTCCAAAACAGATTCCTTTGTTTCCTATAACCAAATAATTCTCCTAATGTAGGATTTAATACCAAATTTCTATTAAAAAAATGCTACTATAAAAATAATTAATGTCTTAATCGATTATTTGTATATTTAAATACGAATGACCCCAACACGGATTTTTAGTGTATAATAAATCAATTAAACCTATAAGAAGTATAAGAAATGATTTATATATATATATATATAATATAATTTAAAAAAAAAAAAAAAAAAAGGGCCAACACTTCAAGAAATCCAAACAAGCATGACCTATAATTCTAAATTAACCCTCCTTACACTTTCAGCCAAAAGAGAGATGTAATAGTTACAGCACTAAAAAATCATCCATTTTTTAGTTAGCTCTATCTTAAATTTGCCACTCTTTTATAGTCTATTTGGATATTCCCCTTTTTAAAATACCTGCATTTACAGATTAGATTACAATTCAACAAAACTTTGAAAAAAAAAAATTTATAGCCATCGAAAGAATCACTTTGTAAAGCAACACTTCCTTGTTATATCAAATGAGAACCTAAATTTAATTGGCAAGAGGGGAATTTTTTTGTTGTTTTCAAGTTTCTCTTTTCCAAAACGATTGCACTCAAGATGATGGATTAGTACAGTCAAAGATGCTATACGTAAACTGTGTAAATTGTGAATGGTGTCGGCTTATATTGAACGGTCATCCAAACAGGCCATTAGTATATCCAAAGTGTTGTATGGCAAACACTGATATATATATTTTGCCAAATCATTCGATAACAACTTAATTATTCAACCAAAATTGCCAAAATTTCATCTCCATTCAAATAAATATTGTGATATAGAACCTTAAATCAAAGCATAAACAGGTACACCCTTTTCCAGAGCCCAGAAAAAGGCATTTCAAGAAGCTGTCTGCTATGGGGCTACCATTGAACAACAATATAAACAGCCTACACAGAAAATCTCAGTACGACGAAATAGAGTGATGATGAACTGTTAATACAACACGAACAGACAGCGTGGATTGCAGTGTCATCCCCTGAAATACCACATAAATACATATACGGCTATCACGAGAAAAGAAAAGGAATACATAGTGCACGTAGAAGATCAATTTCCCCGGTCTTTTTCATCCACTTTTTGAATTTATACAGCTATATATATAAACAGCATAGACTCACTGGCGATGTCCTTCTGGGAGAGCAACCACCCTGTGGAAGGGTACATATCTCTGCGGTAAGGATCCATCTTCTTCGTCATCATCAAATTCCAATACGTAGCTGCCCAGTAAAGACATTAATATGCAAGCCATAATGATAAGAATGATTATATGAAGTCAGAGAGTTCTAAATCACAAAACAAGAAGTTCTGGGGATTCAATTGAACTATCCCCAAAACAAGTGCAAGGCAACCATGGCTTTGTTTGGTTCATAATTTAGCAAGGGAAATAAGGCAAATAATATGTTTAGTTAAAAAAAATATATATATATATATATATTTAGTGAGCAATAAATTAAATATTGTGGAGCAACGGCTTGGCCTAGAACGTAAAAAGGCTCTCAACGCCACGCTCATACCAGGGTTAGAACCTCGCCCCACTTATGTCCTTGCACGAGACCACTACACCAAATAATCAAAAAATATATAAATAAATAAATATATATATATATATATATATTTTAAGGTTACAATCATATTTGAAATTTCCAATTGGTTGTGCTATTTAAAGCATGGAGGAAAACACAAGGGAACTAGGCTTCCTTTTTGTTTTCCTTTCCTTCTCTAAATCGGCAAACCAAACAGAGCATATGGAAACACCATTATGTTTTCTGCTGCATTTGATAGAGTATATTTGTTTTTTCCATAGCATTCAAGTGATGCTCATACTCTGCCAAATGGTAAGTTGAGGTCATAATAACATCTCAACAATCACATCCAAAATTCCGTTGTATAGCAAGTAAATTATGAAATTATGATCTCCAAATGCCACAAAAGTGCATCTCTCATAAACATGCAATACTCATATTGGAATAGAGACAAAGCTACTTACTCATCAGTCTTCCTCTGAAAATTTGCATTAACAGTGTGGAACGACGCAGGTCATGCAAAATACAAGTAGTAGTTAGCAACTTAGTACCACATCCGTCGTCAAACAGATTTGACCATGTGTCTAATACATACAAATATGGCTACAAAACACAGTATATATGGAAGAACTGTTACCTTATGTGCATGGACTACAGTTGCTTTATAAAGTGCAGTTGTTCCAGGATAGACTGCAAGAACATGCCTTCCAGGAGGGAAATCCTGAGCGCTTGAGGGTTCAGTTCTTTTGGGGAAAGGTATAATATGTGTTATAGGGAGCTTGTATTTTCTGAAATTAGCAGTTTGAAAAAAAAAGAAAAAAACATATGTGAGATAATGTAACAGGCAGCAACTAAGTCTTAAAAACTAAAATCATTGTTGTATACTCTTATCTGGTCAAACAAGATCCCTCTTTTTCACCCTTGCAATATGTTTAGGGGAGGGTGTGTACGGATAGACAGAGGAAGAGGGGGGGTTGTTTGGAGTGGGGAGGGGAAGAAAGGAAGAGAGGAGGGATGCACACTCCCTCTGGTCCCACAAACTGCAATCCATCCAAAAGTTGATGGATTGGGATAGAGAAAAAACTTCCCTCCTATATTGACTTTTTTCCCTTCTAGGAAAGTGATACTTTTTATATGCAAGGGTATAATAGTAAAGCACAAGTATTCCGTTCTTGCCTTCCTCACTTCCTTCTTAGTTTACCAAACAAAAGGAGCGAGGTTAAGGTATCCCTTCCTTTCATTAAGGATATCTCTTCCATCCCTCCTCCTTCCCTTCCCTTCCCTTCCCTTCCCTTCGATTTTTCAATCATTCCTACCAAACATAGTATTAGTGTCATGAAAGGCCAAATTACAGATATCACAAACACAAGCAGCAAATGCTGCAGATGTTCAAATATTCAGGAAAACAATTCCATTTGCCCGTAGTCTAGGCATGGTGGTATAGATTATAGGAGAGTGCTAGGCAAGTAAAATTACATTTGAGTACATAGGTTCTTTCTAGCAAATATAACAGCTTATGAGTTTGGGGCTCCATGGTTAATAAAGTCGTCTTGTAAGACTCAGCCTATTCAACTCCTTAAAACCCAGGTATTAAGGCAAGAGGAACTAAAGCCTTATAAACCGCACAGAGGGGTCATAAATGGGTGATGTGGGACATTCCAACACACCCACTGAACCACAGGAGCCGGACACTCGGCATACCTTGGACCACAGCTGCCGGACACTTGGCTCGCCAAAAGACAAGTCCACCCAAGCTTTGATACCACTTGTAAGGCCAACCCATTCAACTCCTTAAAACCCATGTGTTAAGGAGAGGGGAACTAAAGCCTTATGAACCGCACAGAGGGGCATAAATGGGTGATGTGAGACATTCCAACAAGTCGGATCACCATCAACAATTCCCTTGGGAAAATAATAATTGCCTCCTAAGATTTAAGAATAGAGTTATCCAATTCTTGGACAGGTACACCCAAGCCACATTAACATTTCGGTATTTCGGTATACCTCCACTAGTGGGAAATTAAAAAATGATTTGACCAATTCCACAACTCTAAGCAACTGGAATACAGTTTTAAACACCATTGGGATAAGAACAAAAACACAATAATTTGATGTGCAAGCAAGACAAAAATTAAACCTTGACTCATTAGAAACCAAAGTCAAACATCTATGATTTTTGGTTTAATATATAGTCCATATGTAAGGCATGAGGATTAATAAAAAGATTAAACGTATAACGCTTTACGAAGGTGTCATCTAGAGCAACCCAAAAAGTCATAAACCAAAGCTACCTCTGGCCACCGCCCTCTTCATCATCACCTGGTTCCTCATCAAGCACTTCAATTCTGCAAGTAAAGACGTAAATAGTCAGATGGAAGAACTAAACAGGTCTTGAAGTCATATCCTCTCTCCATTCTGCAACATCACATCTGAATTACAGAACGAAATCTGTCCATTAACACTCTGTTGAGAAACTGTGTAATGGTCAATTAGTACGGGAGGGTTGCAGAAAAGAGAGACTTGAGTTTTAACTATACAGAATGCAAGACAAAAAGTTTCGTCAGCAAAGCCACATGCTATAACATGTGTGCAAAGTTGGAACATACACAACTAAAGAGAAAACCACTTTTCACACAATCTTAGGGGCTGTTTGGAAAGGAGAAGAACTGGTTCTGTGGTTCTTAAGTGAACCAGTTTTATAAGTTCAAGTGTTTGGCCAATGACCATTTCTACACGAAAGTTTATGCCCAGTCTAATGTCTGTCCTTAAAATAGTTCTTTGTCAAACTAAAAAAACCTTGGTTCTCGTAAAAACTAGATAAAAGGTGAGACTGTGACTGAACCAAATCCTATTTTAAGCAATCCCAAACAGCCGCTTTGTTGCACACTCAAAACCTAAATATGAAATTTTTTTCACTCTATCAATCAACAGGGAACAAAATGAACCAAGACCTCAACTTTCCTTTATTCTTTATCCCTTTATGTTCTGCAAGACGTTATCACAGTAGAACACAAGGAAAATTTTCTCAGATAAAGTTGTTCCCAATATTTTCTCGGATAAAGTTGTTCTCAATATAGTAGCTACTTCAGTACACATCTGATCTGTGAGGTGGAATTGAACTTACTCTCTCATTTCCCGGTCCAAATGAATTACTTTAACAACAAACCATTCATCTTTCTCTGCATCATCCTGTGTAACCCTAGCTGCTACCTGAACAACACAGTAGAAGTTAAGGAGAGAAAAACATAATCTGTTCTTGCAGCACTCACCAGGAGCAAGGAAAGAATAATAAAAGAAAATATAACCACCACAAAAAAGGTCATCGCTATAGAGCTTGATGCATACTTGTTCGCCCTTTAAAGTAGCAAGATAATCCATATGGTTTCGCATGGATGGAGAAAGCCTTGGGATATCCGAGTCAGCCTTCATTCGTTTCTTTTTCTGGTCATTACCTTCTGCAATGTATATAAACATCAGTTCAGAACTTCCAACAACAGCTGAAATCTATAGAAATGCAAAACTGAGGCATGAAAGTGTATTTTTATACTCGTATTCGCTGTACAAGCGGATCGAGGTTAAAAAACATTCTCTCTCTCTCTAAGATTCAGTTAGTTATGTCAAGTTACACTAGGGGCGCATCTTTGTCACATAGGTATCGACTGCCTGATTTTTTTTAACAAGCATACGCAGCACTTTACCAGATTCCAAAAATCCAAATTCAGCTGTAAAAAAAATTCAGAATGCTTAACTTAGTTAAATATTCAGGAAAGACTAAAGTGAAACATGAATGGGCGGGCACATTGATGAAAAAACCCAACTTCCCAAGAGCTAAGGACATAGTAAGCTGTAAATCTAATATGTGAATCTTAAAATGAAAAGGCTTCGCGTTCAAGCTTAAAGTAAGGATCAAGAACATACCTATCCTTCTTCGTTGCTGCCCTGGAGGTCCAGAAGGCATCAAAGCATCCAGTTGACCTACTAATTGATTGGATATGCTGCAGAAAACAAGGCAACACCAGTATTTCCAATCTTGTAAACAATATAATAATATACGTCCAATAAGTTTAAACATGATAGAGAATGGCAATGATTTACCACACAGATAACGAAAAGATGAGGAATAGAGCTCAATTCACAAAATCTACATGGGTCCCAGATCCTATGACATTCAATGAAGGAGGAAAAAACAAAACATAGGGGTCTGTTTGGGAATGCGGTCTGTTTAGTCTCAGTCTAACGTTCTATATGGTTTTTATGGGAACCAATGTTATTTTAACAAAGAACTAGTTTTTAAGAGAGATAGTACACTGGAATCATGGACACTCACCAAAAACTTGAAATAATAGAACCAATTCACTTATGAACCCTATAACCAGTTGTTTATCTCCCCAAATAGGCCCTAAAAGTCATGAAATCAGAAAAGACAGAGAGTTGACATACGTTACTTCACTTTCTGAAAGCTCTTTGGCTTGAGTATACAGCGACTTAAGCCTTGATAGTGAATTATCACCAGGTTTCTCAACCACCTCAGGAGCTGCATTGAGATTAAAAAAAAAACACAGAGATGTCAAACACCAGCTGTAACAGTTGGAACAAAAGTATTGCCTCATTCGGCAACACAAGAAAGACAACGCGCAAAGCAAGCATGCATTCAAGGAAAGTAATATATAATTTGCATGCAGTACTAAACTTAGCTCTAGCATCCATACTTGGTAAATGAAACTAAAGCCAAGACCGAGAAAGCTCAGTGTAGTCAACAAATTTTTTTACAAAACAATCTGGTTAAAAGAGCAATTTATCATTAATAAAGGAAGCCACAAAACAGTAAAAGCATTAAAAAAAACTTAGTAATACAATTAAGTAATTGAATAGGCTTTAAGAGAATAAAAGCTCTGCACGGTTAAATAAGGGTACCGCATCTCAATTGAAGAGTACAACTTAAACATGGACATGTATGTCAGGGTTACACAAATATTTGGCATACCAATCAATGTGAATCTCTTACTTAACCCAAGAATATCCTATTAGAGATCATGCTTTATGCCTTCTATATTATCTTCTTTTTTCTCTTTCTGGAAAGGGGATAGGCAAGCAGTAGGTATGAGGACGTCTTTCAAGCTACCAAGGGAACCAAGATATGCACCTTTACTTGTGTGCATGGCTACAACATCAGAAGCAACTGTTTCCCTATCTAGATATACAAAACGAAATCAAAGGTATCATCAAACAAAGCTTGAACAAGATTTGCAGGCATATGCGTAGGGATGAGGGCATTTTCTAGAAATAGACCTTGCATATTAAGATCAGATAAACAGTTTAAACGCGTTATGAAATGTTTAATTCCTGCCATTTTAGAATCCTAAATTATTGTGTGAGACAAGCATTGTGGATAGCAAAGCAATGCATTTAACTTTGTCATGTAGTTTTTCATTTTGGAAAAAAAAAAAAAAACTTTGTCATGTAGTTGTAAGTAATATTAACTACTTTCAGTAAATTAAAATAGGCATGCTCGGTTACACAAGCATTGATGCATCTTCTTGCTGGATCGTTTCTTCCTTCTATATCGATTAAAAGAAACTAGTTGAAGCAATCTGAACAACTTCCACATGATCCACTATCCTCTTAAGACAAGCAGTTTGAAAACCCACATCACATTTGTAACATAAAATAAGTGCACAAATAAAGCATCCTCTTCTGCTGTCTTGTCCAGGCATTTCTAATTCTGTCACACTTTTGCAAATGTAAATTTATATAAACAGAGAATAGCTGGACAAAGATCCTTCAGTGGTGTGGAGCTCATGAATTTTTCAATCAGCAAAGCTGGGCTTGTCAACCACATAGTGATCTTACCCAAACATTCCATATATGAAATACCCAAAAAGGTTATCTATCATATTAAAATTCAAAACCCACCAAAATTTATGAAATCATAATTTAATCCTGAATTTGAGCTACTATTCTTTCTTTGTCAACAAACCAAGGTCAATTGTAACTAAAAAAAAAAAAAAAATTGCTTCAGATTTCCATTTCAAATACTAATTAACACATCCAAACAAAAGTGTAATAAATGCACACTAAAATTATGTGGAATTCTCAAAGGGAAATCTAGAGTAAGTAAGAGATCAACATATAAATTTATCAAACAGTGATCATAATGATGGTGATTGAGGAAGGAGGAGTGGGGTGAGACTCACTGGATTGGAGCTTCTTGTGAATCTTATTGATTTCGATGAGCACTTCCTCTTGCTCTTTCCTTAACCGATCGAGCTCCTTCGAGTTGTCCAAGATTACGGCAATGTCAGGCGACGACGACATCTTCGCCTTCCTCGGAGATCGTGTCGGACAAATGCTTCTTGAAGCTCGGCTGCGTGCAGACAAACAATAATATGGCTACTAGTGTTTGATCATCTTAACCTTTTCGAACGTAGGAGAGAGAGAGAGAGAGAGAGAGAGAGAGAGAATGAAAGTACATAATAGTATGAAAAACAGATAGAGAAAAGGGTTTGATTAATCGCCTGAGAATTGTAATTAGTTTCCGGATTTAGTAACATCTGTTCTGAAAAAACTGGGGGATCAAAGTATAAATATTTTGAATTAGTTAAAAATGGAGAGAAAATTTTGGGGAATTGATAATGTGCGCCTTTGACCAGGCAATATCTTAGCTTGCCCACGTGGCAATTGGACAAGTAATGTGTAATTTTTGCACAATAATGTTAGTTACACGCATTTTGATACATTATGCTTTAAATGCATATATCTTGTGCTATTTGAATTTTTCACACTTTTATGTGCATCACTCACACAACACAGGGCACATGTATTTAAAACTGTGTATCAAAAAGTGTGTAAAAAAGTGTGTGAGTGTAGTAGTGCTCATTTTTGCAAGTTTGAATGAGTGACTCACACACAAAAACTTGTTCTCCTTTTCTTTTTCTTTTTTTTTAAATTATATAATATATATATATATATATATATATATATATATATATGTGTGTGTGTGTACAAAAACTTGTTCTTTCTTTTTATTTTTCGGAAAATAAAAATATATAAAATAAAATAAAAAAACTTGTTCTTTCAAGTAAAGAAAATTGTACAAAATTGAAATAATATTGCTTTTTAAAATTGAAGAAAAATATTTGGGTTCCATTCATTTCCATGCAATAGTTGAATCATATTTAGTGGGTTAAAATAAGTTCTTGTCTTTTTCCCACCACAACATTTCAGTAAAGAACAAAAGCAAAGGTCAATTAAAAAGTTTTCACAAATATCACAAAACATAGATATATTTATTCTATCCAATCAATTTTACACGCACACACACATATATTGATGATTTTTTTTTAGTATTTAATCTTTTAATTTCTAAGATTTAACTCCTCACATTCTGTTTGCACCTAAAAAATACATTTTTTAAGTTAAAATTTGTATAAGGCCGATTGAAGTATTTTAATCGGACTCATGAGACCGATGGCAAAATTAATGGCTAAGTGGTTACTTCAAAAGTTGATCGGACTAACCACTAGTTGATCGTGCATTACTTAATCGGGCTGATCATCATTATATCGGGCATCATTGGAATCGAACTTACCAAATTCAATCCGGCCTAGGCCTTGTTTGGCAGTTCTTCTACTGTGTTTACTTTATCGGGCTACCCTTGTGTTCATGTCATCGGGCAGGCCATATTTTCAAACGGGCTTCTCTTTAAGGTCCATTAACAATTTCCAACGGGCTTCCATTTGGGCTCAGTCTAATCAAGCTATCAGTATTTCGGACATAACCAATTCGGCCATGAATCCAAATGGTCAGCAGAAATGCCACACTTGACTGTATCACAATTGAAAAAAAGTGATATGGTGGGGCCTGATGCACTTTTCATGAATTTGGCAAGCCGTGCCATTAATACAATTCCATTCAGCCACAAACTCTTGGTTGGCAGATTTGGGAAGTAATATGGTAGGCTTATGTATTTATTTCCAATTCAATCACATCGATTTGAGGTCAACATGGAAACAAATATATATATTGATGTATATATATATTTAGGTATATGTACGGTGGGCCAATTAAGGGAAGTATATGATGATATTATCAGTATTTGGAATATGATCAGGATTAGGAAAGATAATATATTTGATATTATCTTTTATGGGAAGATAATATCCATTATAGGAGATAATATTATCACTTATGGGAAGCATATCTTTTGCTTGCAAGCTAAGTCAGCTGAATAAAGACCATATTCGGACCAGATACAAGATATATATGCATATACATATATGTATATATTCGAAGATAACTATGGAAGCTATTATCAGATTATGGAGATAAATCTGGTAAATTTTACTAGATTAATATTCATAAGATTTCCTACCTTATCTAGGAGACCTCTATGGCCGCTATAAATACAGCAAGCAGGCCAAGCAGTCAAGGCACCCCGCGTCACTTCGACAACCGCATCCAAAAAGCATTCAACATGCATTCTTAGTTTTTTAGGCAAATAAAAAGCATCCTTTTTATTTTCTTAGGCTTTCTTAGCTTTCAATTACATTATTGTAATTTCATTTCTTTTAATTAAATAAAAGTCTATTTTATTTAATTCTTTCTTTCATCACTTGTATGGCTTGTATGCTTCAATAATGCCATAGGACCTTAGGCCAAGGGTACTCTCCTACTTGGTCATCACAATCACCCGTTAGAAGTCAGATCTAAAGCCTTGTGTATCACTCACACAAGCAATATAGGAAATTAGTTTGCACACACCGAACTACTGATTGGTTCTGGCACGCCCGCGCAAATTACAGCAAACACATTCTCAGAAATCATTTTTTTCATGGATAAATTCAACTAATTTCGAGTTTAGATGACGGAAATATAGAGTAAAAATGAGGAACAATAAGACCATAGTGCCACATCTTACAATAGTTCCTTTGTTGATATGCTTGAGCTATATAGGGACCAAATCCGACATGTTTGATCTTATCTACTCCTTACTGATTTATATTGGAATCATAATATTCTTTTACATGATTCTCTTATTTTTCCAATTCAAATCAAAAGAAGTCAATTTTTAATTTTAATTTTTTTTTTATTTTTATGATTCACCAATTTTTTTTATTTTTTATGGTTAGTAATTAAAATAAAATTAATTGTAAATATGAAATAATGATAAAAATATAATTTTATAGCATCAAATATTATGATAGCTATAATAACAACGATGAACAATTAGATTAAAATTATATGAAAGTATACGCCTGCTCTTATATACATTTACTTTTTATTTTTTTTTATATACGTATATACAACTGTTGACTGTTGGAGAATTTTTTTAAAATAAAGGACAAAAGATGAGTTAATATTGAAAACTTGTTTGTAGCCATAGAATCGAGATCATAAAGGGTATGAGTTATTTATTCACTGTGTGCGAGAAGTATCATATAATTTTAATTATAATTTAAACAATCATTTAGAAGCACTGTAATTGATAAGGCACCTTTTTATTTTCACTAGATGTCATATGTAATTGCAAATGTGATTCGGTGCCATGTGATTGGGTGTTTAGGCATCTGTTTCTCTATAAAATGGAACATGATCAAAGCATTAAGCATATGGGGTTCGATCAGATTAGAGACAAAAGTTAATTAGTCTTTTTCTCTCTCTACAAAAACAAGTATTCGATTTCATTTTCTCTTTGCCTTTATCGTTTTCATTTTATAACAATAGAGTCTTCTGTATTATGTTAATTGCAGTAATATAATACAGATTTGGTTGAAAAATATCAGTGATAATATATTTTAGGGCTGTCTACAATAATGCATTTTACAAACAGTTTTTGCTTCATAGTATCTTGACTACAAACTCACGGAATACCCAGTTGCACACCGATTATAATATTTGGTAGGGGCGAATATTGTATTTAGAAAAGTGTCTAGTACACTCTTTGAAAATTTACTTGGTGATTGTTTGAAGAATTTCCGCCAATCGGAGGACGCATTATTTTCAACATTGACATGGACCGGTCTTATATTGAGAGAGTGCGATTTCTCGGGAAAAATTATCTCGTGTGACTTTTCACTGTGATTTGAGTATTCTGTAAGTCTCTGTGTGATATACAGTAACAAAAATTACAATATAAATTATACAACGTGGTGGTCACATCAAATACCTTATTGTTTGTTGGACCAAGTTTAGATACATCATACATGATATGCATTTTTTTTAGGTGTCTTACATATGCAATCTTTTGAATATAGCAAGTAAACTTTGCCAAAGAGAAGGCATAGTAATGATAGTATGACCAATAATATAGATTACAGTATGATATAACTTATTGTATATGTTGGGAATTTAACATGCAGAATTAAAAAAATTTCAGATAAACACACACATATGAGTAGTAATTAAACATGCACATATGAATAGTAATTAAACATGCACACCAAAGAAAAGAAACAGATTTTTACGTGGTTCTGCCAAACACTTGCCTACATCCATACCTAAGAGATTCATTCTTTCACTATTGAGTAAAACATGGTACAAGTTACATGGATTGAATCTCATAATCCAAATACAAGACTCTTTTACACTCCCCACTCAATACCTCAAAGAACTTGATATAATCACTGTAATATATAGAGAAATCATAGAGACAAAGAAATACCCTCTCTACCTCACATCCCTATAACGCTGTAAACACTGACAAGCATTGAATATTGCACATTTATGTGTCAATGTATTAGACATAGTGCTCATTTAATCCCCCAAATCCCTAGTTTTACATGCATATTTGAATAAATATAATTTAATGGTGATGTTACTCAAATGTATATAATTATGTGTTTTTACATATTTTATATGTTTAAATGAAAATGAAGTAAAATAAATTGAAGGAAAGAAGTAGCAACCACACTATAATATTTCTAATACATTATGTTAGTCAAACATGTAAATAGTGAACAAACAGTAATTTTACTATTTGATGGATCCAATACTGCTTGGATGTTGATAGTATAATATCTCTCTCTCTCTCTCTCTCTCTCTCTCTCTCTCTCTCTCTCTCTCTCTCTCTCTTGCAGGAATGAATTTCAACTAATGTCAGAGAAACTTTGACAAATTGTGCGAAAACTAAAGAAAAAAATGAGCCAAAGTTTCAAAATGACGAAGGCAGTGATGAAATTTTCCTCTCCTTTTATCTATAAAAGGGAGCATAAAAGAGCCTCAACAGATGAATCACAAGCTGCAACAGCTTCACAACACACACTGTTAGAGAGAGAATAGTTTAGGTAGGTTATCACGTGAGCACTTCATATTGTCCCTAGAAGTAAGAAACTTTAGTTTTTCTTTGCCTTTTCTAGTTCTAGTAGTTGTAAAAATTTACTTTTATGTAATTGATAATTTCATGTTAAAAACTATATAGCAAAACTTTGTGTACTGTATTTCTCAAAATAAAATATTTGTTTTCTTGTACAACCTTTGTCACTTTATAGTAGTAAAATATTCCTAGTAAAATTTATATTTAATATTTTTATATTTAATATTTTTAGTCTAGTAGTACTTGTAGTTGTCCCTTAAACTAGTTTGAAATCCCAAATTTTCAGTTTTTATAACAATATTTCCATTCACTAGAAGACATATTTTGCAAGTAAATGCCAAATTTCTTAGCCACGTAATTGTTATAATCACCTACTAAGGTCCCAAGCACACCATACCCATATCTCACTCCAAAATTAGATTATGATTTGGTTTGGCCTTATTTGTGTTCTTGAAATCACTGTGACCCCCACAAGAATCCAAAGTCAAAGGTTTAGTATTTTATTATTGATTTAGTATTTCTATTTATTTATGTTTTATTAGCCTAGTTGTACTAAACTTTGTTATTTTGCAAATTCCACAAATTCAACACCAACTCATGTTAAGTGAGGAAAAAAAATATTAATATTATATCTCATCATTACCTTAGTTTTATAACTTTAATTTTAATTGGATAGTCACTGTGTATATCTATTTAATATTTCTTGAAAAGATTATTTGGAAGACAGTTTCAATTCCAAAATGGTAGGCTAAAACTTTAATTGGGGATATGCAATAAAAACTTAGAAACCACATCGTCTATGCACTAATCTTAAATGGACAAATTTATCTAGATGAGTTATTTTTTCATTTATGGCCAAAAATAACTATGTATCTATAGTTTATGACCATTTAACATGTTTATATACTATGGCTATATTGGGCTCAAAAGATTACATATTTGAAATAAGAATATAATTATGTGGATTGTCAAATTATGCCTTATGTCATAAAAAACACCTAGCATACTCAAACAATTCATATGACAAAGTTTACATTTCAAAAATGTGTTTATATATATATATATATATATTTCTATCCACTAATGGACATGTAATTGTGTAGTGGCAGAGTGGTGGGGACTGGGCGCCGAATACCCACGTCCGCGGCGGGTCACGGTTCGAACCTGGCTACTGCCCAATTGCTTTTTTATTTTTCTTTAAACCAAACGACGTCGTTTCATATCAAACTTGACACACTTGATAGGACTCTGACTAGTGAAAGTTTATTTTCAAATAAAGAATGACTCTGCGGTCTTAAATGTCAAATCCTTTTCAAATGCACAAAAGTTGTGGAATCTATTGTTGGTTTACATATTCCAAGTTCCTTTAAATCATTTCTCTCAAGTTAATTAATATTTCTTATTTTTAATAGTTTTGCTTAAATATTTGTATTATTTCTACATTTCGCTGTAATAATATCCAAAAAGTCATTTGATGTAAATTTAGTTTTTATTTATTTTTCTTCCTTTTTTTACTAGTATCTTAGTTAATTTATTTTGTACTGTTAAAATCTTTACCATAAACTGTTGTTAAGAAAATAACTTTAATTAGTTTTATTGCAAAAATATAAAAACTAGTAATTAGTAAAACCCCACAAAAATATATCATCTTTATTTTCTTTTTAGTGACAAAATAGTTATTGCCTATCTTTGTTTCCCGTTCCCTGTGAGTTCAACATGGACTTCCAGAACTTTAATACTTGTACGACCACCTACACTTGGGTGTGATAAGAAAACGCGCCAATAGGATGTCGTCAAACACCCCTCACAGAAAACCCTAACGATTAATATCTCTCTCACCCTAAACTATGCACCCCTACGAGGGGAGACCCCCAACTTGGTACACCAACGGTTTCCTAAATTCCTATACAACATCCTTATATATAGAGTTTGCAAACCCATTACTTATTGGACAAATAATACAATCTATCACAAAGGAAACCAAATCACAATAAAAATCTAACTAAATTGCAATTCCTAAATTAATGGGATTATCCCACATGTGATATTATTCCAATCAACCCCCTCTATCACTTGTGGGGAACTGTCCAATCAATCTATCACACATGATCAGCACCTCTTCAACCGGAGCACCCACAAAGCTGACCGCTTTGTAACCGTTTAACATTGACCGTCTTTCCATTCCAGCATGCACACCCCGAATCAACTTGGTCTCCACACCTTCGATTCGTACAATACGGCCAATACATGTGCAATTGCCCCGAGTTAATTATACGCATTGAACTCCACTAGAGAAGAGCCTCGACCTCTGCTTCTCCCAAAGCAAGATTTCCCATCACCATTGTCACAGCCCGGTCCCACAATAGCGGAACCGGAGCCTGTGGCACGCTACTGAGGCTAACCCAATTCATTAACGTTCCCAAAATTTAGTTTGAAGAACACACGCAGCGGAAAAAAAAAAAAAAAAAAAACACATTTTAAAACTAGGGGTCCAGTCGACTGGGTCAGGACCTCAGTCGACTGAAGAAAGCAGAGAGTTTTCAAAAAGGTTTAACAGACCATCCAGTCGACTGAGACTGGGGTCCAGTCGACTGGGGTCTCCTACTCCCAGTCGACTGAATTCCCCCTTCGGTAGACTGAAGCAAGCAGAAACAAAATGAACACATAAACCTTCAGAGGTCCAGTCGACTGAGGCAGGGCCCAATCGACTGCTTTTGCCATATTAAAAAGCAGTAGCTAGCAGGCACAAGGGTCCAGTCGACTGAACACTGAACCAGTCGACTGCTCCCCTGACAGCAGCCCAATCTGCAGAACAACAAGTTTCAAAAGCTTTTTAAAACAACCAAGTGTTAACCACACACTCCAACCTCACATCAAAGTAATCCTAGCTGTATTAAAACATTACCAAAGTATAATTACAACATATTACTAACTATTACCATGCTTTAGGTCCATTCTAACAAACTAAGTTAAACATAAGTTAAAACATTCAATTCTTTATTACAACATTCCTATTGTTCCAAAACTACAAGATCAACATTCAGGTTGCCTTCTAAGCGAACTCTAAACCCACGTGCTCACTTCTCCGATTCCTCGCCAGCATTAACACCTGAAATGGTTATTTGAATAACCATAGATATTCGATTTGTTTAAGCTAACGCTTAGTGAATAAAATAACATATGCATATGAATGATAAACATGTCCGCATTCACATCTCTACATTTCATACTAGTCGCGGGAGACTCACGTGCCCGTCCATACTCCCAATCCGCGACTCCTCGCCAATAAGTCCACGCGAAAGGGTAAGACCCACGATTCTTCTCTTCAATCGTGCGACCTTAATGCCTATATCGGCTCCACAAAATGGCACGGTCACCACGTGCTCCTTCTGACCCACATAAGCAACTTAACATGCTCAAATACATATCACCATGCTCGCGAAAATCAAACATTTCATCGTGCTATTGGGCCTACTTATCAATACAAATGCCCAATATGAACTACACAGTATATATCTATGAATTAATACATGCTATTCAAACATAACATGAATACACTTCAAGAAATCATTCCAAAACATAGTTGGATCACTCACCTCCGATTTACGCTCTTAAACTTCGATCCAAAGAAAACCCGTGTACAAAGAACGTGTAGAAGTCCGTCTAGTACAATTCCTATGGATCAAAATTCCATTTATCAACTTTTATGAAAAATTCTAGAAAACAACTTTTCGGAAAACTTGGCCAAACAAGCCCTAACATATATCAAAACGAAGCTCTTACCTCGAGGAGCTCGAATATGAAATCTGGGATAAAACAGACTGACGGAAGGTCGTCGTTTGGCGTCGCAAAGCTCTAAGCTCCAAAATCTCCCTATGGCCCCCTTTTTGGAATTTAGGTTAAGACTTGTAAAAATATCTCAACCATCTCTATTTATATATAGGCAAAACTCTCGGGAATTACGTTTACCTCCCCACGAGTTTTCAAAACTCCTAATCAGTCTCTGGAACTTTCTATACAGCTTATTCATAGCTTTACAAGTGAAACCTCAAAATTATAAAAGTTTTAGACTAAGTTTCGTTTGGTCGCTAAAACGCGAATTTCTACATGATGTTTCCGAAGTTGCTAATTAGCCTACCAAATTAATAGCGTGTTCATTCGTCCTCACCAGGATACTAAATCTAACAACAGAAATAAATTCTAAAACAGAAAATAATACAGATATTGAAATACACAGGTAAACATTTATTTCTAGATAAACATTTAAAATGTTCCTCAGTGACCGTCCCATACTCGGAGAGACGTCGCAACAAAATCCTCAATCACTACAGTTTCAAAGGGTTCTCTAATACAGACACCCAAATCAACTCGTGAGTCAAAACTCACTCACACATGTGCCAAAATGCACAACACATCATATTATCATGCAAGACAATGCAATGAAATGCAATAACACGATTACGGGTGTTATAACCATCATCTGAAACATGAATAAACCATCCACGCACTCACTTATATAAGAATTTTTCATCGAGCACTTGGGAGTACAACTCTACCAACCAGACGACACAAACCATCCACACTTCTCTCAAACGCCGTGTGTGATTTCAGCAACTCCTCCGTAACTTTGGGATCAATGTCACACCACTCAAATAGCGAACCTGCTCTAAAAATATTTGATTAACGTTCCTACGTGCAATATCCTAACAATTACCTCTGTCGAATAATTGCGTTTGTGTCTGCCCTCGTCTTCTTGGAACCCATCAAATTATTTTCTCCAGAAGCACATACTTACTGTACCCGGAATCTAACAACCCAAGAGAAATGCCCATATGAGTGGAATGTGAGAACCTCTCCACCATACATAATCTACTACAATCACAGTAGCATTAAAATTATTTTTCAGCCCTAAATCATGACCTACTGCCTCATCTGATCTATCCAAGAAAACGACCTCAAACCATGCAGAATATCACAAATCTGCACCCACAAATGAACCTATCAAGTTCACCTATTCATTTTTTTTCTTCATTCTGTGTTATCTATTAACCACCGTGCTGCTAATCTTCACTATCATCGTGCGCCTTTGTCACCATGATCTGACCACCATAGCTCTGATACCACTTGTTGGGAATTTAACACGTGGAACCAAATTCTCCCAAATAAACACACACACACACACATACACACACACACACATGAGCAGTAATTAAACATGCATACCAAAGAAAACACACACACAGATTTCTACGTGGTTCGGCCAAACACTTGCCTACGTCCACACCCGAAAGATCCATTCTTTCACTATTGAGTAAAACATGGTATAAGTTACATGGATTAAATCCCATAATCCAAATATAAGACTCTTGTACACTCCCCCACTCAATACCCCAATTAAAGAACTTGATATAATCACTGTAATGCATAGAGAAATCATAGAGACAAAGAAATACCCTCTATACCTCACATCCCTATAACGATGTGAACACCCCTCACAGAAAACCCCAATGATTAATAACTCTCTCACCCTAAACCATGCACCCCCATGAGGGGAGACCCCCAACTTGATACACCAAGGGCTTCCTAAATTCCTATACAACATCCTTATATAGAGAGTTTTCAACCTATTACTTATTGGACAAGTAATACAACTCTATCACAAAGGAAAACCAAATCACAATAGAAATCTAACTAAATTACAATCCCTAAATTAATGGGATTATCCCACATGTGATATAATTCCAACAGTATATTGTTCAGAAGATTTTTTCTGTGTTTGTTTTTCTAGTTTCTGTTGTTCTTTGTTGTTTCTTTGTTTGTTTGGTGTTTTTTTTTCTTTCTTCTGTTGCTTTACTGGTTCTATTTAGAATCCGTTTGTCTGTTGAAATGAAATATTGTTTCTGATAATAAAAAAAAAACTTACCGTATATTGTTGATTGTAAAACTTGTTTAAACTAATAGATAATCAGTTACTAACTTACTACCAATCACCATTTTCTAGATTTTTTTTTTTGGTTACAAGGAAAGAATTTTCCAGAACTATTAACCCCCCCGAGAAGCTCCATGCTTCAACGAGTACTATAACTCTCTTGAGAAGCGTTATAAAATAATAATAATAATAATAACCCTCTTGAGAAGCGCTATGCTTCAACAAGCCTAACATAACTAAAAATTTAGTGAGTATTTTAAAAAAAATAAATAAAATTAAAAGAATTGCATGTGCATCGCATGCATCTCAAATAAGTGGTCTGAGTCTCTTATTTACATAAAGAGAGTAATTTTGCTCATTTAAATTTGGTTCACCATTACTCACTCATGTCTTTATTGTCTGACATGTGATTCCTTTCATTCTCATTTTGTCCTTGTATGAGACACATGTCAGGCAATAAAGGTATGAGTAAGCAATGGTGAACCAAGTTTGGGTGCAAAAGTGCTCTCCAAAAGTGCTCTCTTACATATAATATGTTAGATTTATTATAATCAAATTTTAAAAAAAAATTTAATTTTATTTTTATTTTTTTGGCATTTTGTTTACTTGTGATGACTTTATGATGATGCCCAAAAAAAAAAAAATTTGCCCATACTCAATTCTGATACCATGAAGAAACGTTGGATTTAACCAAAAAACTTACCTATTAGGTGGAGGCCCAACATGTATATCTAGTCATAATTAACCCTATATTTATTCGATGTGAGACATATTATCTAACGCGCCACCTCACGTGCAGCTGCTTCTTGGGTCTGCCACGTGCGTCTCTTTGGGTCTTATCAGCCTTTTATTGGGTCTGTCATCATGGGGGTGTGAGGTATTTTTATGTTTTGTTTTTAAAGAATTAGAAATGGGCCTGACTCTGATACCAAGAGAATTTTGAATAAACAAATAAGAGAAGCGATAATACTTTCATTGATCTCTCGAGAAAACCATATACAATAAAGATCATATAAAAAAACTTGAATGATAATTACAGGGAAATAGGAGTAAATTCAGCAGCTATTCACAGCACATATTCAAGGTTTAAAAACTGTCATTGATTCCTTATTTTTGTCTTCAATATGGCCACAATCTAAGGAATTTTTAGCATTAATTGACCCTTTATATTTTCCCTTAACAATATGTAACGTCCGATTTATTGATGACGTAGTAGGGGCTTTCCCAAGGATCAGCGAGTCAAACTTCCTCCATATATTTCCTGGACAGGGATCTTGAGATGTATCAGTAAAAATACTTTGGTTTAATAACCAAAGTCCCTCCGATACTAAAAGTCGACATGATTTGGAAAGAATATGAGATAATGTACCTTGGCTGAAAGGAGTTATAGGACTTTAAATGCAATAACTATCTTAATCTAGAGCCGTGATTGCAAGGATAAAGATCATAAAAGTGGGAGAAATCCCTTATTCTGAATTATAATATCCTTACCACATGTCATACTATTATTGCCCCAATACTTTGAGCAATATTAAATTGGAATATTAAGACAAATTGGGGAGAGAGTAAATTTACCTTAAAAATTTGAGTTATTTAGTAATAAGGATATTTTTCGGATCTTTTGAGTTAATAGGTCCCTCATATAAACAATTGGGTTCAAAAGTCTCTAAAGCACATTTTACGGACATAACTACCCCTAAATCTCAAAAGAAAGAAAAAAAATCCCTAAAATTTCTCCACTTTCTCTAATATTACTCCCTCAATCCATGAAACATTCACCAAAACCCCCCCCAAAATCTCTTTCCTTCATCTGCTTCGTCTCTCTCTCTCTCTCTCTCTCTCTCTCTCTCTCTCTCTCTCTCTCTCTCTCTCTCCACGCCATTGACAGAAGCTTTGGAATCATTCACCCACGTCGCCAAGTTCGCTCCCTCTTCCATCTAGAGTTGTTGAAATCATCAAAGAAAATCAAGTGAATCTAAGAAACGAATCGAGGGTTAGGAGGAGTTTTGAAACAATCCAAGAAATGGAAAGAAAAAGAAAGTTTCCAAATTATTCGAGATGTTTGATGTGAACCCATTTTTGATTAACGTGTTCGACTTTGGGGAAATTCTCTAACACCGATTTTGTTTTTAGTCTTAGAATTATTTATTTTGAGAAATTTTCAGAGCCAATACTTTGGAGAATTTTCCAGAAATATTCCGGTGAAGGTAAACAATAAATACTTTGACAATCAAAATATAATTTGAGGAAATTCTCAAAGTAATTCTTTGAGGAATAACCATATCACTATGAGGATTTCCACAACCTATGCTTTGAGGAATTTTTCAGAAGTATTAAGTAAATTTCAGTAACTTCCAGGGAAAAATAAATAAATTTCAGTAATTAAATACTTTGAGAAATTACTCAAAAGTATTCTGGTAATCAGTTTAGGAATTTGAGAAATTCCTCAACATATCCTGATAAAGTGTATTCCGTATGAAGGATAACGTGATGAAGTATTTAGATAAGAACAATGTTAGGAGTACAACTATTTTTTACAACTCATTTACAACAATCTCTATCTCTCTCCTAAGTGGCACTGCGGGGTCCGGTTAAATTTTAATAGGCCCCAGTGTCACTTAGGAGAGAGATACAGATGGTTATAAATAAGTTGTAAAAATAGTTATACCCCTAGCATTACTCTTCAGATAAATGACGATATTATTTCACTGACATACAATTTTCATAAAATCAATGCATAAAATGTCATAATAAACACAATTCATAATTATTTATGGACACCTTCTATAACTGAAAGATATGATGCAACATTTAAGGTATTGATATATATCTTCCCTTATATCACAATAAGGATAAATCAATCTAATAAAATCTCATAATAGAATTTTGACCAAAAAAGATATGAGGTTGGGCTTTTACCACTATTGATTGAGGATGAAAGATTTTTGGGTAAAAAACTATAAAAAATTTTATGAGATATTCTAGTATTTTTGGTTATATCATACATATCAAATTAGTACCCAAAAAAATGTAGTCATTTTGTCCCGAAAAACGTTGCAACATGTTAGGACAAAGTTGCAATATTTTGGAACCAGAATCGTTATGATCTATGATACAACTAAAATCGGCTAAGGATCCTCCACCGATGTGGCTGGGGCAGCACCCTAATAAATTATTCGATGTTGCTGTGACTAAAAATTTTATATGATGATATGATGTAATGTCCCAATAATGCGAAGTTATGTGCTCCATATTATTAGGTAAACATGATAAAAGCTCACTACCCTTATTTTTAGGGGAGAAATTATTCAATCAACCCGATATTACACTCATGTGGTTTGACCACGCAAGCTTAACCATACACATATCCCCTGTTTCCAGGGAGTTGTGGGTATGTGTATGATTAAGATTGAGAGGTCATACCACAATAACATGATAACGGGGGGTGACAAACTCACTGAATAATTTCTCTAACCACATTAATAGGATAATACTCTACTATGGAAACATTGAATAAATTCTCCAAACTCACAAAGTTACATGTATCATAGAATTTTCTTGAAAAAGAATATGGTTAAGTACAGTACCTCCCCTGAACTTTGACCGTTTTTCACTAACTCCTAAACTTTAAAACTGAACAAACTCACCATTGAAGAAGAGGGTGCTAGTGTCAACAAAGGATGAAAGGATAATTTAGAGGATGAGTTTGTTCAGTTTTAAAGTTAACGGGGTGTTAGTAGAAAATAGTCATAATTCAGGAGGTGTTATTGCAATTTATCCAAAAAAAATTAGAGAGAGATTACTGACCAGATTGAAGACTAGGGGTGTTCACAGTTGGTTCCGGTTGGTTTTTCTCGATTTTTTCACATAAAAAACCGACCAATAGCCTCGGTTCGATCAGGGTTTTGGGGTGTTTTGGTTGGTCGATTCGATTTTCTTTTTGAACTATAAGTTTGAAAACCGACCTAATGCCCTCGATTTGGTCGATCGATTTCGGGCTCGGTTTTTCTTGTACACCTCTATTGAAGACACACTCAAAGCCACAATATAATGGCACCAACCAATCAAACGGATCATTAAATTTTTTTTTTTTTTTATATCCAGATTGGATACACACATCCCAACTAAAAACTACGCATTCCGAGTCTCCGAACTGAAGAATAATTAGGGACAAGCAAGTAGAATCGCCAGTGGCACTCCGTTATATTTCTCACTGATCGGACAATTCTGGTCCCACTTTGAACATAATTAACCTCCGAGTGTCATATACAAACCTCCCCAAAACAGAAACTAGAGAAGAAGAAAGAAGGCTCTGAACTCAAATTTCATTTTCTGGTCAAAATCTGATTTCCCAGGAAAATTCGGCCATAAATTTTCTCTTCAAATCTTTCATTTCATGATTCTTCAATTTACGTGTTTTGTGTTTAATCAAATGAGAAACGAGGTTTAAGACCTTTTGGCCAGCTGGACCCAGTTCGTCAGCTCTGAATCTGGAGATTCAAAAATCAGTCTTTTTCAAGATTCGCATTCTTTGAGGTCCGTTCTAGGGTTTCTCCGATCAAAAACTTCATTTTTACCATTCTTCGTACGTCAACTTTGAATTTTTTCATCCCATCGAGCTTAATATTATTATTGTATGTAATTTTTTTTTTTCCAATTTGTTTGTGATTTGAAATTTTAGTATCTGATTCACATTGTCCAGTTTGAAGATTAGAGAGAGAGAGAGAGAGAGAGAGAGAGAGAGAGAGAGACGTATGTATCTATAAGATCTATACTTGGACTAGGATGCTTTGATTTAACTTGTATGGTTTGTCTCGGCCACCTTAAGATCAGTTGAAATTGTTGAAGCTATCAGATATATATATATATATACATTGTTGGGCCTACTGATCTCCAAAGCTATTGTTCACTAACAATGTTAATTACAATGGCTTAGTTTTATCTCACTATCTAGGCTTTGATTACTAAGATATCATTTGACATAGACTGTACAGTTCTGTTGTAGGTCCCACCTAAAGCAACAGGAACATCTTGAATCTCCCACTGTATCAATGTGCATTATGTGCTGAACTGAACAGCTAGTAAACACAGACACTTCTAAGAATGTAACGTGTCGCGGTATCTTGTCGTGTGTCGGACACGACACTTCACTGACACTTTTCTTGCGGTGTCTATGTGCAAATTTTTTTTAGGATTTGTCGTGTCGGCATGTCTGTGTTGTGTTGTATCCGTGTCGACGTGCCCGTGTCCGTACTTCATAGATGAACAGTGGTCGTAAACATTTCCGACCTTCTACATATGCAATTGCTCAATTTTGCTGTATGTTCTATGGTTATAAATCATTTTTGATTAGCATTTATATCTGTGCAACTATGATGCACGAGTGCTTCAATAATTGTGCTGCACGCGCACTTAGTGCATAGGGAGTGCTTTAGTGCGCCTTAGTGCTTTTGTAGTGCTTTTGTGCAAGACTTTGTTAACGTTTAATATTAATTTGCTTGATTGTGGTTTTGTTGATAGTTGAATTACATTGTTTATTGTTGAGCAAGTAATTTATGTGTATTTTGTGTCTTAATTAGAAAAAAAAAATAGTGGTAGAATAGTTTGTATATAGCAAAATAGTAATTTATAAATGTTATAAAATATATTTTTAGTAATTATATATAAGTATCCCCGCCGCAATCGCACTCTTGATTTTGAGAAAATTGCCGAACTCCCCGCACTCGCGTCCCTGCATCCGCACTGGTGCTTCCTTGCTGTGCAATATGTAATGTCAGTGCAATTTCTTAGGTTTCAGGGTAAAATAAGGAAATCTTTGATGGTGACTCTATGCACTATCTGGGGATAGCATCAATCCTTTAGTGTAATTAAAGGCAAATCATTTGAATTTATGTAATGTAGTCATTTGATTTTCTAGAAGGGTGAAGTCTGGCTTCTTTTTGGTTGTTAAATCTGTTCAATGTAACAGTGGCAGCATTATCTTCGGTTGGTATGTGGGTCCCCAAAGCATAAATTTGCTTTTCTTAAAGCCTTGGAATTATGGTAATCTTGATTCAGTGAATAGAGACTTATCAGTTTTTTTTTCCTCATTATGTTATATTTAGGGTTGCTTCTGTTGCCATGAGGTAATCCTTTTCTCCGAAGCCTGTAAAGTACAAACTTGATTACTATGTGGAGCAGCTATTGCGTGCCTTGTTGCACTATCTACTGTCGCAATTCTGGAATCAAATGGCTGTGACTAAAATGGGAACGCCTCGACGCAGGTTCAGAACCCTTAACTAATCAATTCCCTCAAGAGGATCGATGACTCTTTTTTCTTTCCGTCTGTGTATCAGTGGTTTATACGAATTTTTAGACACACACACATATGTATATATATATATATACGACGAGGATCATGTGCGGGGACCCTAAGGGACGGACCGCTTTTAGCGACGAAAAAAAGTTAAAAAATGATTTTTAGCGACGAAAATTTTCGAACATTTTCATCGCTAAAAGTGGTCCCTCCGTTGGTGCGTCCCTTACGGTCCGCTTAAGATCCGGACTGTATATATATATATATATATATTTACTTAACTTTCATATTTTGGCTATTGAAAGTTCATCAGAATATAATTTTGATAAAGTAGCATCACCTTGTATATTAGTAACCTCTTCTTTTTTCTTTTCTTTTTTATGGTTCAGTGGACATATGAGAAGACCGAATGAGACAATGAGGCTTATAATAACAACATTCGTCGGAGTTGTGTTTGGCTTCTTCTTAGGAGCATCTTTTCCAACACTATCATTAACAAAGGTATTCAACATTGCCTTACTTTCATTAGTATTCTTTTGTGTGATATGTGCTTCCATTTATTACCATCTTTTAAATAACAAAACAAATGAGTTTCTTTGTTTTAATTTTTGCAGATGAAGCTACCATTGAACCTTTTTCCATCTGTTGATCTTACTTACATTGAGGACAAGTACTCAGGCCTATCAACTCAAGCTCTGTTGAATGTTTGGTCCTCTTTGAAGCATAACCGAGGCACCGCCACTCACAAACATAATGATACAAAGGTAGATCCTCTTTTGTTGGTACATAATGCATTATGCAGCTTTTCAAAACGTGGATGCTAAGATGGATGTATAGTAATTGGTTAAAAAAGAAAATATAAACATCAATGACCTGTACTTCATAAAGCGGATTCCTCGGATGTCAATGGTGTTTAACCATCACTTTCAAGTGTCATGAGCCTATGCCTATAATATTACTCTCGAAGAGCTAATCTAAGAGCTAAGGGATGGTAAAAGGAGGAGGTGGAATTTCTTTCAACTATAACATTTATTACACCTTCGTTTTAGCGGAACTTTCTAACTCTATGATTCTACTACAGATTTGGGTTCCAACAAACCCTCGAGGTGCTGAAAGACTAGCCCCAGGTATCATTGCATCTGAGTCAGATTTATATCTCCGTAGATTGTGGGGTCAGCCTAGTGAGGTATGTATATTTTATTATAGTTTTGACATGAAAAAGAGCTTCTAGCTCTCTTTGTATATTAGTAGCATGTATATGCATAGGTATGTAGGCATGCATGTATGTATGTATGTGTATCTATGAAGCACCGACACTCTTTTTTGCCCCTTGTATAAGTGTCGGTAGCATATCCTACACCGACACTTTTTGGACACGTGTCAGATACTCAAAATATCATGTCCTAATTTTTTATTAGTTTGTCTTCAACCGACACTCTTTGGACACGTGTCGGATACTCTTAAGTAGGTTGGGAGAGTTTGCGGGTGTTGATTCCATTCACCATTGGTGTGTAACCTATGGTACATGTGCACATTTGCTTCAAACCCTATCTTTCTTCATCATGTTGTGAGAGGAATTGGAGTTCATACTCCTTTGTGCACTCGATGAGAAGGAATAAGATGACACTGAAACGTGCAGAAGACTTGGTTTTCATTCATAGTATTGACATATTTTTTGGGGACAAGTACGTAGACTATTTCGTATTTAGCAAATGTGCTTGGAAACTTGGTTCATGAATGTGAATGAATGTTGATTTATAAAGATGTTATTGAATTTTGTTCATTGGCTTTGTTATTATTGATAATGTCATAATATTGTTGTGATTTACGTGTTTTTATGCCAACCTTGATTAGATATGGTAAAATATATATTTAAAAAAAAAAAGTCAACGTATCCCCAACTTATTCATATCCTGCTTTTTTGAGAAATATCGTGTCTACGTATTCGCGTCACGTCGTGTCCGTGTCGGTGCTTCTTAGATGTGTATGCATAGAGCTATGTAAATCTTGTGGGTGGTGTATTCCAAAACTTTGACATATGTCTAGAAAATTTACTCCATTTTAGGAATTTTACGACCATGTAAACTGTTCTTAGCTTGATATGCCATCCTAAGGTGCTGCTAAACTGTTCAACATCCTTGAATGGTAAATCATTAATCTTACTTCCACTTTGGTAGACCGGGAGGACCTTCTGTGCTGATTTTAATTTCAAGTATGGTGTTTTGGTATATATCTAGAAATTACTGACAAGATAATACTTGCAGGATCTAATGATCAAACCAAGGTATCTCATAACCTTCACTGTTGGCTATGAACAGAAAAACAACATTGATGCAGCGGTCAAAAAGGTCAGGCACCTCTCTGTAGATGTGTGTGTGCTCATGTGTCCATGCATGGCCGCTCGCTTATAGTACTTAATGCGTGCAGCTTTCAGAGAATTTCACCATCCTGCTGTTTCACTATGATGGTCGAACAAGTGAATGGGATGAGTTTGAGTGGTCAAAGAGGGCCATCCATGTGAGTGTTATGAAGCAAACTAAATGGTAACTAGTATTTTTTTGTCCCACTTTATTCCTTCATCATTATAGGCCGCTGCGAATATTTGTTTAGGCCTCCTTTTTATTCACATTTTCACAACAAACTGCTTGATGAAATTTTTGTCCAAGGTGGTATGCCAAACGTTTTCTTCATCCCGACATTGTGGCACCGTATGACTACATATTTATTTGGGATGAGGACCTTGGGGTGGAGCATTTTGATGCAGAGAAGTGAGTGTTGAAAATGTTATAAATTCTGCTGTGAATGAAATGTTGTTTAAGGCTCTGTTTGGTTCGTGGATTTAGGCAGGGAAAGAAGGGGAAAATTCTGAGGAACACTTGCTCTTCGATTGCTTTAAATTTTTTTTTTTTTTTTCTAATGTTATTTAAGCATTGAGAAAAACACTAGGGCTCTCTGTTTGGTTCATGGATTTCATGAGGGAAAAGAGAGGAGAAAGGAAAACAAGATGGTAAACTAGTTTCTTTTACCTTACGGATGGGACTAGTTTTCCATCTTGTTTTCCTTTCCCCTCTCTTTTCCCTCACCAAATCCATGAATCAAACAGGGAAAACACAAGAGAAAACGTTTTCCTTTACTTTCCTGTTCCTTCTCTAAATCTTCAAACCCAACAAAAACTAAGCAAACTAGGATTTAAAGTTCTTCGAATTCTGTGTAAGATAGATACATAAAACTGGTGAGGAAGCATGGACTGGAGATTTCACAGCCTGGTTTAGAACCAAATAGTGGGTTGACATGGCAGATGACGAAGAAAAGAGACGACACTGAAGTGCACAAGTAAGAACAACAAAACCCCCTTGTCCCCAACCTGCATATTTCGATTAAATACATCTTGGTAACAATAGATTGACCTTAATTAATAATTCCGTCTTTTCTCTCTGCAGAGAAACAGAGGAAAGACCCGAGTGGTGCGCTGACCCTCATTTGCCACCATGTGCAGCGTATGTACACTGTGTAATGTCTGTTTCTTTATGGCATGTTTGGACGTCAAATATATCTGAATATCTCCATTCACAAATAGTATAACATTATAGTGTAGAAGTCCACCATCTTGGCGGGGGCTACAATTTTTCACTTGTGGCCTTTCCCAGATTCTCGTTAGATGAAAAAATTCATGATTTTCAGTATTACTATTTCTCAAATTGACCTCTTCTAGCGATGATTTTATACACAAATGGTATGTAAAATATGAACTGAACAATTCATTTTGGGGGACAACCAAACATACCCTTCATGAATGCTTCTGCTTTACTTCTCTTATAACCCTTGCATAGGGTGTTAAAAATCTTACTATTAACCTTTAAATTCACAGATTTGTTGAGATCATGGCTCCTGTGTTTTCTCGAGATGCGTGGCGATGTGTTTGGCACATGATTCAGGTATGGTGAATTATCTTTATAAAAACCCAGATTCCTGCCTGGCCATCTATGTGAAGTCTTGGATCTTATTCATGTCTTGGCAGAACGACTTGGTTCACGGCTGGGGTCTTGATTTCGCTCTCAGGAAATGTGTAGAGGTTGGTGATCACTTTTTTTTCCCATTAGCTAAGCAATGTATAGCAACTTCCATTACATATTAGTTAAGTTCCTCATATTCATATCATCGTTCATCGACAGCCTGCTCATGAGAAAATAGGAGTCGTAGATTCACAATGGATTATTCATCAAACCGTTCCTTCACTTGGGAACCAGGTAAGCGCAGGCTTCCAGCTATCATCGGAATGAAATATTTATATATATATATATACACACACACAAATGTATTGAGATGGTGATGCTGTTGTGTTTTTCAACAGGGTAAAGCAGAGAAGGGGAAGGCACCATGGGAAGGGGTATGCTATAAGTCCTATGTCCTTAATTTATTAACTGCTATAGTCTTGGATTTCATTCATCTCATTCATCAATTTGCATAATCAGTAACTTTTAGTATTTAAATAGAACTGAGTGATGGAGTTTTGAAACTCTTTTGGTCTCAGGTGAGGGATAGGTGTAGAAATGAATGGGCAATGTTTCAAGATCGCATGGCTGCTGCAGAGGAAGTGTATTTCAAGGCTATGGGAATTGATCCGCCTAAGGTGGACAGACAATCATGACCCTACAAACTTTATGAAACTGTTGGTCATCTTGTTCTTTAGATTCGTTTGTATTTCTTTTCATTTTATTAGCATTATTTTTTCCATTTTTTTTCCGGGTTCTCTTTTAAGACCTTTCAATAAACATTCTGTTTGATTGCCAAACGTGACCGAAATGTAAAAGAGTTCGTTGGCACCCTACTTTTAGATTTCATATATTTGGGTCATTTAGACTTTGGTTCATGGATTGAATGAGGGAAATGATGAAGAGGAATCAATTTTCCATGGTTGATTTCCAAGGAAAACTGTCCGCCAAATGTATATAACAAAACAAAAGAAAAAGAAAAGGAAAAGTAAATATGATGGAAAACAAAAGAGAATTCTGAGTTTGCATCATTTTTATCACACAGTCATCTTTTCTTCCCTTGCCTCCCCCCTGCCGCGCGGCGGCGGCCCCAAACCAAAGGGAACATTGAGTTCATGCTTGCAATATCTGGATATTTTGGACACTGGAATTAATCTAATTATTGTTCTTTTTATTCGGGAAAGACTAGAATATTTATTTAGTCTAATTATTGTTCCCTAAAAAAAATGGTATAAGAATACAAAGAAAATTATTTGCTTAAGCTCATAGAATGTGGAGTAATGATTGGTGCACATAAAGATTTGGACCATAATTTTGGTAGGTCCATACCTACCAAAATTATGGTCCAAATCTTTATGTGCACATAAATGGACCCACCAAAATTAATGGTCCAAATCTTTATGTGCACATAACATTACCCTAGAGTTTGTGTGTGTGTGTGTGTGTGAGAGAGAGAGAGAGAGAGAGAGAGAGAGAGAGAGGAGAGATGTGGGAAAACAAGAATTCAGGCTGAACAAAGAATTTCAAATTGAGCATATAATAATTGCATTATTAATAGCATTAACATCTTCAAAACGCCTTCATTTTACATTCATAAATGTAGGAATAAAAAATAAAAAATAAAAAATAAAAAAAAAATAAAATAAAAAGAAAAAAAGAAGAAGAAGAAAGAATCTGGAGTGCTGCGGCCTTGAGCACTCAAATAATGGAATTTCTTCTCTGGAGCAGTGTTGCAGCTTTCAAAACTCAGCAGTAGCAGGACAAGAGAACACCTATAAGTAATCTTTGGCGATGGCTTCTTCCAGTTCTTTGAAATCCCAGGCATCATCTGCCGAGTATTCCCCTGATTTTGGAGAAACCAAAATCAAAAACAAATAAATAAAATGACTTCAAGTACTATATACTTGAATAAATTAGTATTCATCCTGCTCTAGTTTTTGTAATAAATTAGTATTCATCATCTGCCGAGTATTCATCCTGCTCTAGTTTTTGTAATAAATTAGGATAAGATTGGCAGCCCTCGTTCGTTCCCAGTATATACTCTTCATATTAAACTGAAAAATTTGTTAAGTTATACTTGATCGCCACATAATAACGCTAACAAAAAACTGATTCTTATGTTCGGCAATGCCAAGCAAAAACTCAAATGCTGCATCTGGCGGCATGGAGAAGGGGCTAAAGAATTTAAATTCCATGAAATTGGACCAAAACAAGTGCTTTTAATCTGCATGATTCCAATCCCAAGGGCTCCAATAGGGTGCCGCAAAACAAAGGGTTAGGGTACAGATAAGGATTGGATCAATACAAGAATATTCATATTGGAGGAAGTGGCCTTACCAATCGAGTCTCTTCGTAGAGCTGTCAAATGAGCACAACTGCAATTGAAAATTTTAAGTTAGAAATATTTATGCTTAACAGATCGATGAGAAAACGAGTTTGAGTTGGGAAATTTTGATGGCTCATTATTTTAGCCAATGGTTTCAGTGGAAGAAGCACCATCAATAATAAGTTAATAACACTACAGATGGAGATCAAACATAGCCCAAACTTATATAAAGAGTAAAATGACATGATTTAGAAAATACGTCAGATTTCTCTTCTTTTTTTACCAAACCAAACCAAACCAAGCCTTGTGTCCCAATAATAATAAAGAGACAAATCACAAATGACGATCAAAATCTATTTACACTACCTGCCCAGAGTCTTTCCCAAATCCGCACAAAGGGATCGAATATATGTCCCTTTTGAGCATGTCACCCGGAAGATTAAATTTTGTCTGCAAGTTAACACGAGGTGGAGTTAAAACCAGTTAAGTGAATGTTTTATCTCTTTGCAATATATAGAACTACAATATGATATGATGAGTATATAAAGATTTTTAATTCCATAATTATAACAATAAATGTTAAATGGGAAAGTAAATAAATATTCAGTTAACAATAGGTAACCTGTCATGTAAGCTCCGCTCAATGTCAAACTGGAAAATTGAAATCCGTCTTGGTGAAAGTTCAATGCTTTCTCCTCTTCTTGCTTTCTCATACATCTTTTCACCCCCTACCTATCTCACAAGGTGAAGAAACCCATAAGCAATCAAAATAATATGAATGCTCTATGGATACCATGCCTTGTTAGAGAGAATTCTGGAGAATTTAAAAGGAATGTCAATAATGTTCACAAGCAACAATTATGATCTCCTTCCAAGTGCAGGTTTGTAAAGTATTTCCTTGTCAGACAATCCCACCAAGTATCCATAACTACATTGGTTCAATGTTCAAAAACTCGCTGTGCTAGTCGGGCCTAGCGCCTAGGGGACTAGTCGGGTGCCTAGGCGGAAAAATTATTTTAAAGCAAAATTAATAATATAGAGACAATTCAAATATTAAAATAACACTGATGACTGATACAAAAATAAAAAAATAAAAAAATTAACACACAAGTTCTGACTCAGAAGCAAATAAAATTAAAAATTAACACACATGAACACACACAGACAGACACAGACTGAATAAATAAAAATTGCCACACTCACACCCTCACGCACATACACATACACATACACAGACACGAACACACACAGACACTCACGCACACAGAGACACACTCACGAACACACAGACACACTCACGCACACAGCAACACACACAGACACACTGAGTCACGCGCACACACAGCCACTAAGACACACACTCACGCACACACACACACACACACACATAGACACTCGATCGCACACACACAGCCACTGATACACACACTCATGCGCGCGCGCGTGCGTGCACACACACACTGGAGGAGACCGGAGAGAGAGAAGATTAGAAGAAATTAGAAGATGCAAGGAAAACCCCCAATTGAAAAACCCTAATTGAAGAAATTAGAAGATGCAAGCATAACCAGGTACATACCTCTTGGTCCTCTCCTCCTCCTCTTCTTCTTGGCGTCTCTCTCTCTCTCTCTCTCTCTCTCTCTCTCTCTCTCTCTCGTCAGTAGGTGGGAATGAAATGAACGAACCAAAAAAAAAAAATTTAATGAGATTTTTTTTTTGTTAGTTGCCGCCTAGCAGCGCCTAGAAGCGC
Source organism: Hydrangea macrophylla (assembly GCA_033977485.1). Lineage (NCBI taxonomy): Eukaryota > Viridiplantae > Streptophyta > Magnoliopsida > Cornales > Hydrangeaceae > Hydrangea > Hydrangea macrophylla. The sequence goes on along the minus strand of CM066984.1, from coordinate 128,779,216 downwards.
CTAGACCCCTGCCTAGTAAATTGTGCGATTTTCCAAACGCCTAAGCAAAAATCTTGGCGGCCGGGCACTGCCTAGCGCCTAGCCCGCTTTTTAGAACACTGCATTGGTTTTACTCATTATTCTATATCCGGACCCTTGTGATTTTGTTTCCGGCAAAGCGATTTTTAAAAGTCCACATAACATGGCTTCAAATTGAATAAGCGCGGCCACATTGCTTAGCCAAACTGCTATACAAAGCCATTGGTCAGTAATTAAAATTTCATATTCCTTGAAACCATCATTGAACTTTCAATTATATTTGGGTTGTAAGTTTGTAACTTGTAAGTTAATAAACCAAATCTATGCTGGAAATTCAGCGAATAGGAGAAAATCCACAAGAGAACTGAAGAAGAGGGTTGGTTATATTAATTTTCCCAATTACATAAATACATGGTAAAAACAAGTTTCATGGGCCAGCAATGGATCCGGAGAATTCAGAAGGATGAAGGGGAAGAGTACAGGTTTGAATCAGTAATTCAGTCTCATATTATCCATATAACAATCTGTTATCCATGGTTAATCTAATCCCTTTCTCTCAGGGCCAAACATGCTGTTTCTGCACATGGACCAAAAAGTGTTACCTTGATAGCAGAGAACATAGGAGGAACTTGCCATATTTCCCCACAAAATGTTGCAGCAGCTTTCTTAATGTCATCATCTTTTATGTGTTCCCATAGCTCACGTTGGATTACCTATATATGGAGATGCATAACAAGAAATTCACAACAGGAGGGGAAAAAAAATACAAATAAAATAAAATTTAACAAGACAATAATCTCATCAAAAAAAAAAAAGAAGACAATGTGGGGTTGAAAAATAAATGAAAGCAACATCTTTCTCAAAACACTTGATTTCAGATTAAGGAAAAAAGTAATATGCATATCAACAGAAAAAAAAAAAAGCTTTTATCTAGACAGGGACAGAGTTAACTCACTGGTGAATCAGCGTCCCAAGTTGAGGTAGCCTCCCCTAAACGAAAAATTCCACTGTAACCCTTAATCATACCTTGATATCTGCAATCAAAAAACTGAAAATCTTTAGAGAAAGTACATTTGCCTAAATTCTCAAGCGAAAAGATTCAAGACCAAGTTAATTTTATTTTTCATTAAATAACAGGCGAGAAAATGCGGGGAAAAAAAAAAAGAAAAGAGAGAGAGAGAGAGAGAGAGAGAGAGAGAGAGAGAGAGAGAGAGAGAGGAGAAGAAGAAGAAGAAGAAGAAGAAGAAGCAGCAGAGAGGAGGAGGAGGAGGAGAAGAAGAAGAAGAAAAAACCAGTTGAAGTTGTAAAGATGGAATACCTGTCCACCAGCTTAGTAGCTTTACCAACACAAACAATCAATAAACCAGTTGCCATAGGATCAAGAGTTCCAGCATGCCCTACCTGTAATAGATCTTTGTGTCATAACAACATCTACGTGAAAATGGTATCTAGCGTTTATCATACCACTGTCCACAGCCAATAGAAATTTGAGCACCTTTTTTACTTTGACTAAGCGACGCAGCTTTCCACAAACTGTAAATGAGGTCCAACCTGTGTACCATAATGTAATAACATTATCTTGTGGAGTGTGCAAAAACAAGAGAAGAAACAAGATAATTCACAATCTCATAGTTTTGCATATAGCTTACACACATTAATAGTAAGTAACAAGTTGTAGATATAAGCAAAAAAATTGAACACTTTACTACATGGTGTGGCTAATGCTCAACTGATCAAGAAAGTAGAAGTAAAACAAAATCACAAGAAGAGAATCTTTTTAAGAATTAAAGCTTGTTACAAATGTTCTAACTCCATTCCCTGCTTATTAGTTATATTACTTGCTTTGTCAACCATGCGATACGTTACATAAAAACCACTCATTCCAGAACAGTATTATGTGTTACTAAACAGTCAAAATGCTTAGGACGCGTCCAGATGTCATTGTCTACTTAGGACTTACGATATGATAGTGTTAATACTTTTAAGTCAGGGGTGTCAAAAACAAAAGAGAAAGGAGAAATAGTCTTTGACAATCAGATATAGCATGAATTATATCTCTATATATAGGTGTGAAGGAATAATCAGCAAGATATGATTATCAGAATAATATGATACCAGAAATTAATTCTAAATATTTCAATATATTTCGTAATCTACAAACTCATGGCTTGATTACGAAATATCCTTCAACACTGTTTTGGCTAAAAATTAATTTGACCGGGCGTGCCAGGGGCTTTGTACGAAGACCCAAACGTGTTACCAAAACGATCCCTATCAGTGATTTGATACGGATCAAGCGATTGTTGGGAAGTAGGGGTGACCCTTCCCTTGAGGTCCAATCACTCTGATGCGAGTGATTTGGTTGAGTGATGATACAAATGAAGAACAAAAATAGAAATCCAATCAAACTGAAATAAACAAATTGGACAAGTAGCAATACTGTGGACTTAATTACATGATTTGAGATTACAAGCAAAAGAAAGGACAAAAACGAAACAAACTATCCAAGACATCTTGTACACCGAATGCAGACATGAAAAACAGTGACTTAGAAAAAGCAAAGTGACCATGAACATTAACAGGAATTGAAATCTTGAACAATAGTAATAAGACGGACTGCATTAAGCCGCAGGGGGCTGTGTGGCGTTGTGTAGCCTCCTTTGCTTGTTGCTTGGCATTGATTATATATAGATGTGCTGAAAAATAACTCCCCCACTATATTGGCCACTTCCCCACTAAGTTGGCATCTTCCTCACTTCAAATAACTACCCACATCCACTAACCACTACCACTAGCAAAACTCCCCACTAGTGTGTGGTTAATTGCCACTTGTATAAAATAAAACTGGTCAAATACAAAAATATAATTTTTATATTTTAGGGTGTAAACAAACACTCCCTCTCAAGCTGGAGAGTACATATCATACCAACTACTCCCAGCTTGCAACAAATAGAGTGTATTGAATGTTTGGGGAAACGGTTGAGAAAGCAGCGAGCCGAGAATGCTGCGAGGGCCAAGAGCCGGTAGGGCCAAAAGTGCCACTAGGGAGTAGAGTGCCGCTAAGGCCAAAAGTGCCACAAGGGCGTAGAGTGTTGTGAGGGTCAAGATGCCATGAGGGCAAAGAACCGAGAGGGCCAAGAGTAGCATGATATAGTATATACTAGATAGAGATCCGGCGGGCGGCAAGGTCGCCACTAGCCGGCGAAGCGGAACATAGTGAGAGGCTACCACAGGAGGACCAGTGGCTCTGGTACCATGTCAAAAACAAACGAGAAAGGAGAAATATTCTTTGATATTAAGATATTGCATGAATTACATCTCGATATAGAGGTGAAGGAAGAATCAACAAAATATGACTATCAGAATTAATATCATATCAGAAATTAATTCTAAATATTTCCATATATTTTGTAATCTACAAACTCATGGCTTGATTACGAAATATCCTTCACCAAGGGGGGGACACCTGAATAAGAATTTATGGTTTCTTCTCAAGCTCAAACTACTTAAAAGTCCACAAAACTGCAAGAGGCTCCACATTCTTCATGATACACAATCTACTATAATATGCAATTAGTTTAAACACAAACACAAACACAAACACATATACATACGTACAGATAACAATTTCAAACAACATAAGAAATCTAAGACTTACACACCTTTGGGTTTGTTCACTAGGACAACCGACCCAGTTGGACTATCCCATTTGGAAGGAAGCCCTGTACTCCTCGTAGCAATAAATGGCTCTAAGTTAACAACTTCACCATCCTTATTGGGAACTTTCTTCAAACACTTGAAGAACTCCTCCACCTTCTTCTCTGTAACATCCACTTTCATCTCTCTCTCACTTTTTCCCTCACTTTCATCCTCAAAGAAAACCAACCCTTTATCATCTCCTCCATCCACAACCTTATCTTTCTTCTCTCCAAAATTACCCTCTCTCTTTTTCACCTTATTTTCGCCCGAATTACCATTCACATTCGTCTGACCATTCGCATTCGACTGACCCGGTTCAAGAAAAGCCTTGTCAAAACACTGATCAGGAAAATACTTCTTCTCCAACTGGTAAACCATCTTATAATGCTTATCTTTTTCCCACGGATACGCAAAAGTATCGTAAAAATACAATTCCTCCTCTTTCTTATGCAATGTACGAAGCTCAACCACTTCAGGCTTCATTTCAACATAGTTATCATGGTCCCGCCTATGATCATCATCATCAGAGTCTGACCCATACATTCTCTTCCTTCTCTTATTGTAATACTTTCTCTTAGATTTATCCATCTCTAAATTACTCAACGTGGGTTGGGTTTTTTCGCTCTCCGAAGATGGTAGTGTTAGCTTTCTATCGACCCAATCATTAAACCCTAATTCAGAATCGGGTTCTGGATCGTGGGAGTCAGTGGGTTTGGATTGGGTGAGTTGTTGGGGTTGTCGGCGAGGAGTTTTGGGGAGTGAGGACTGAGTTGGGCGAGAGATGATCATTTCGTACTGAAGTGGGTATGGGGTTGAAGTGGTAGAGAAGGGTTGTGAAGAGGGTGTAATTGAGAAGGGTTTGATTTGAAGTTTGAGTTTTGGGGATAGTAAGTAGGAAAGTGTGGTTCTTGACGAGACTGTGGGTTTTGGACGGATGAACATGAGAGAGATGTGAGTTAGATACACTGACTTCGCCATTGATTGTATCAGATTCGTATGAATTTTGGGTTTGTGGGTGCTAGCATCAGTTTTTCTTTTCCTGTCACTATTTTGCGGCTCGGATGAATTGATTTTCGGAGAAATTTGTCGAAGGCTGTTTGTTGAGGTTTATACGAGCCCTTTACATATTACCGATATTAGCACTAGCAGCAGATACTAAACAATGATCTGGCCGTTTGAGGGTTATACGAGCCCTCTTTACGTTAGCAGAAGGTGATTAATGTTCACTTGGTAAGTTGTGGAAGCATAACAGTTTCTTCTAAATATTCTACCAAGCAAAGCAAGTACTCCATTCCCTCTTAGCAAAAAAAAAAAGTACTCCTTTCCCATTTTTTTTTTTAGTCCATTTTTGGGAATTTAACTTATTAAGTTCAACAAAAAAAATCTACACCTACTTTCCACAATTATTCCCAATTATTACAATAGATTTTTTAGTTTTGTCTTTGTGTAGATTTTAAGGAAGGATAGTTTTGAAAAATAAGTAAAAATTATATACCAATTTAGAAAAATGAAACACTAATTTTGAAATATCTCAAAATAAAATATAGGACTCAAAAGAAATGACGGAGGGCGTAATACTTAATTTTTTTTTTTTTTTTTTTTTTTTAGCTTTATCCACAGAGAGGACTTGCCCCCAAAACAAATACGCTTAACTTAAAATAACCCTTCAAGTTTGGTTAGTTTTAGTTCTTATAGTTTCAATTGTGTTAATCTGATCCTTAAAAATAGATGTAATATGGTTCAAATGTCTAATACTGTGAGAAAATTTGGTTGAGTTTACACTTTTTAGAGATAGAACACCACTAATCTCTCTACCTGCTTATCAGCATAATTGTGCGAAACAGTTGATGAATTTCGTCAAATTTTCTGAGACTATTAGACCATATATTATTTCTATTTAAAAACTTCAAAGATCAAATTGAAACAAAATTAAAATTATAGGGTAAAAGGAAACATGAATCAAAATTCAAATGATATACTCCCTCCGTCCCATTTTATGTGTCTTCCTTGGGGAATCTAACTATTTGTGGGGACAAAAAAAATCTATATCTCATTTTCATAGTTGTCCATAATTATTGCACTTTCTTTATTTTATTTTGTTTTGTTTTGGTGTTAGATTGCAAAGAAGAATAATTTGAGAAATTAAGTAAAATTTGTAGACAATAATTTAAAAACATCAACAACAAAAAAAAAAAAAAAAAAAACACATAAAATGGGAGAGTGGGTGAGGGAGTACTTATTTTGTATTTTAAGTTAAGGCATACAAATAGAAAGGGAAGAGCAAATTTGAAGAGCCCATACTTTGGTAGTTGACACCCCTCCATATTTTGAATTCCCAAAAAACCTGTTCAGTTCAAATTTGGGGTTCAGTTTGGTAGGAGTAGTATTACTGTTTTTTTTGGTGATCGTGGTGGGGTTGGGGTTATGGCCACAGCGGAGGATTTGGGAGAGGAAGACGAGTGGGAGATCATCAACGACGACGGCTTTGTCTTCAAACGCAAGAAGCGCCGATTAGATTCAGACCCCACCGTCGCCGCCTCAGCCTCAGCCTCAGCCTCAGATCCGGCTGCGGAGGAGAAGAATCGGCGAGAACGGAGGAAAAGGGCACTCACAAAGCTGAGAGACAAGTACCAGATAGAGATCGACCAATGGGAACATTTATCGAATACCTTGAAGGCTATGCAACAAAAAGCCGCCCTAATAAATGATCAACAACAACTGACAACTGTCGATTTGCCTTTTCCGCCGGTCCAGTCGTCGGACTCTTCCTGCCAACGACTCGTCGACGACCTCCTATTGAAGGTAATGCTTGTTTTTTTCTTTTCTTTTTTTTTTTTAGGTTATTGTTTGACACATTGGATCACTGAATCGGAACCTTAGCTGTTTGGTTTCTGAGACACTGAGCTAAACTGAAATACATTAATAATTAATAAATATGGATCCAAGATCTTCTGTGCTTCTAATAATATCCGAGAAATGAAGAATATGTTTCAGCTGAATCAATAAACTCTAAGACTTTTTGTGGGTTATTTTCTGAGGTTCTCAATTGTGAAAAGGAAGCAAAGAATCAAAAAATAAAAACAATAAAAAAAAATTATCAGTTTCTTTTATTATTATTTTCTTACATTTTCCCCAGCAGTCGAATGGGACTAATATCCCAAGCTGTGAATTTAATTTCTGGCACTGAAAACACAATAATCTTGGGAATATGATGGTTTATACATGCACAACTATATGTAAACAATTTTTTTTTTTTTTTTTTTTAGAATTTGTGCTAATTTAGTTCGGGTATCGAATTTGCAGGTAGAAGCGGAGGAAGCAATTATTCAGGACGTTTCAAATCTTTGTGATTTGGCTGAGGCCATTTGCAAAGCTCAAGAGGATCAGATGAAGTGGTCATTAGTTGATCTTCCAATTTGGGGTTCCCCTGGTGAACTCATGACATCCCTCTGTGACAGCTGAGTCACTGACTTCTGTAAATCAAACTGCTGAGTGCAAAATTCTCTTTGAACTTCTTGTCCGTAGCAAAATGAACTTACTTTACTTGGTAAGGTCTTCAATGAGAAATGCAAATATGCAATGCACCAGGAAGACAGACCTTCCTGTAATATATGATTTTCTTACTACTTGGTAATAGTATGCAGATTTTCTTGATATCTCAAATATGCAATGGCCTTAAAAGAAAAAGACTTTAAGGTTCATGGGCCTCCTTGGTCCTCCGGCGGTGATGGCTTCCAACATCCAATTTGAATCCTTAACACTTCAATATTTTCCCCAGAGGTTTTCTTTTACGTCTTGAAGCAAAATAAGAACACATGTTTAACTCAACAAATTGAGTGGTGTTCATAGCCAAATCAGTCGCAAATACACTGAATTAGAGATGATGTAATATCTTTTGGACTATGGTGGACCAAATTTGAGATATCTATACATGGAAACAGAGGAAATGAGGAGAAAAGAAAAACAAAAGAGGACTCGGGATCGTTGGCAGCACTCCATGAGGGGTTTGCAGGACCATTTAAAAAAAAATGTGCGGTGCTGCCGGGCAGCTAGCCGAGGATCCGGACTCACGAGAGAGAGAGAGAGAGAGAGAGAGAGAGAGAGAGAGAGAGAGAAGATGAAGGTTGTGTCCTATGATATTACTTGAGTGCATGTTGCCTCCATTGATCTCACTCCAGCGCTATCAAACACGGCCATTCAACGTACTCAAATGCAGGTTGCACATTCTTTATGTGGTAAATTGCGTTTTCTGAAATTATTGAAGATTTGGTTGAGCTTCAACTTTGCCAACAAGGCCCAGGGTATTTCCGTGTTATTTTAGTGAAATCAACTGCATATGCATATACCTTGCAAAGAAAAAGTCATGTCAATGTCATGCTTTATGTGATGAAAATTTTGCACCACTGGATGATGATTCCCAGATATTTGTACATATCTATAACCATTCGTAATAGAGCTTGCAATGAACAATGCTATAAGACAGACTCAATCTCTCTCAGAAGGTAGTAGTTAGTTGCAGTATCTTATGTTCTAAGGACCCCTATGGCATTGAAATATCAATATTATTAAGATGGCAAGATATTTATTACTGATCATGTATATTTTAAACAAACATTGATAAATTATTGAGAGAGATAATGGGCAAAATAAGAAACACACTAATGGAAAAATAATAATAATAATAAATAAATAAATTGCTTTTTAACTTGATGACAAGGTCTTGAGATCGATGTCAGTTAGAAGTGAAGGAATAACTTCAACTGGTTGTATGGAAAAACCAGCTTTGTGGCATGCATCCTCCAGAAGCTTTACTTGTGCTGGCCCATTAGGGCAGAACACGACTACAGCACCTCCACTGCCGGTGAACTTTGATGCGGCACCCACCCGACGTGCCACCTCCACCATCTCTATGTTTAGAGCACCAAGAGCTTCCTCTCCAAACATCAGTCTGTATGATAAACAAATAGAGATGTTCAGTAATTTAGATTAAGATCATTTGGGAACTGTAAGGCTCTGTTTGTCAGCAAGGAAATCAACTGAGAAAATGCATTACTAAGGTGATACCAATCAAATGCAATAATTCATTTATTAATAAAAAAAATAGGCAGCCTAAGGAGATGTGCATCAATTTGAATACAATAATAACAGTCAAACTACAAAGATTGTTATCATTTCATAACTAGAAGTAGGCCTGGCAAACGGGCAGGTTGAATTCGGGTTGGGTTAAAAATGGGTAGAAACCACTACCAACCCGCATATGTACGGGTCGGGTTCGAATTGGCTGGGTCAACCCGTGTAAAAAAAAGGTTCATTTTCAGATTTTTTTGGAAACTTAACTTTCCTTCCAGTTCCCGTGAATAATACGTACATATATATAGATGTATATATATTGTATTTGTGTGTATATATCGGTGTGCATGTGGAATTAAGCTACAATGTGGAACCCAGTGAAGGAGTTCCTTAAGCTACAAAGCCTACAATGTGGCCTATTGCTGAGAAGTGGTTCTGGTCCTGATTTAGTATGATACATATACAAATGTGTAAATATATGTGTATATGTATATCTACTGTGTAAATGTATAAGGCACAAAACCTCAACGAATCCTCTCATTTTTGTAATAAGAAACACATCAATTTACCAAACCAAGTATATATATATAGAGAGAGAGAGAGATAGTTAAGAAACCAAAATCAAAAATTTAGAGAATCTGCTTTGATATATATACATTTCTATGCCTAAAACAATTGTTATAAGTAGGCAAAATTTTCAGTGAACCAATCAAAAATGATTGGAAACACATCAATAGGGTCGTGTGAAGCCATGAGACCACAGTTGGGGTTTTGGCATTTCATCGAGGAACACTGGAACAGAGATGAGAGAGAATTACACCACAGAAATGAAAGCATATTTGTTCCTTCTTTTTAATATCGGCCAACCCACATCCAACCCGCTCTGACCCGCGTGAACAGCTCGCTCAACCCGAGCTGACCCGCAACAAAAATAAGTTAACCCAAATCTGCTAATGGCGGGTGAATTTGGGCGGATTGGTGGATGCGGTTTTCAATTGCCAGGTCTAACTAGAAGAGCAACATTTGCATTTTAAACATTCTAACATCCAACTTCTTAAGGTGCACTTATTGGTACAATGGAAAACAATATTGCAATGCTATACTCCAAATATACTTCTCTATAACACCATCACCAAAAAGCGAGATTTGAATAAATGAGAGTAGACAACTTCAACGGGGCAAAATTTAGAAAAAAAAAAAAAAAAAAGAACTTAGGTGAGAGTAACACGGCAGTCTTTCATCAGATGTAATTTAAACCTGTCAAATGTGCTAGATTTGTTACCTTCGTAGATCAAAATTACGAATCATGAGGTCGGCGAGTTTGGCATAGTTCTTTTCAAGCAATGCTGTTCGTCCTTCTAAAGCTATATCTGCAACTTCTTCCATCGATGATGTTATTAACTTATCACCGTTGAGCCACCTTTGCCGAACAGTACTGTGTACCTACACTGACAAATGTATTCTCAGAAAATAAACATTCTATTGCAGGACTTCATGTTAATTGGATGCAAATCATGATTTGGAGCACTCAAGTCTTGAAGTGAGAATGTAGAATCCACCACATCCTACAAAGTTACCAGTGCTACTAATGTACGTTATTTGCATAGGAATGGTGTAAAAATCCAAGTCATCTTGGTAGAGATCACACTTCACACCATGTATTGTGTTCAAAAGTTGCATTCATATTTCATATATAAGCCTACACATTCATAAATTGCTGAAGATGCTTTAAGATTAGCATACTATGGATTTAGTAATATCACTGTCCTGTAACCGGTCTGTCCCACATCTCTATATGATTGCTCCCCAAGAAAGATAGTTCTAATGTACAGTTAAAGACGAGGTGGGGATATAGATACGCATTTCTCAAGGGACGAGCAAGAAATAAGAAAATATAAACTTTTCTACGTACTCAGTTCCAAAAGAATAACAATCTAATGATTGAAATCTACGTACAGCTCTTCTACCATCAATCTTAAGGCCAAAGCATAGAAGCACATTGGTGAAACTGCAATGAGGCCATCCAAATTGTCCATATTTGTAGAACCAAAACTTTCAAAGTAAAACTCTTTAACTTGGTTAGTTTGACATTAATTTTTTCCTTAAGAAGTACAAGGGGATAGGAGAGCAAGATCAATGGGTAAAGTCATTGGGAGCTGGTCAATATTCAGAAAGTGTTTATTACACTGCCGAGTCAACTTCATAAGGGGCCCAAAAAAAGGAAAAAGAAAACCAATATTATTATAGTGTCCAACTATGTCATTATATGATGCTAACCTTTCCTGAATCACTTGGATTCTCAGCATAAATGAGATGAAGAGGTGGGAGATGATTAATATCCATCGGTATGTATATCCCATGCCCCAAGTCATCCATATATTTCTTGCTAAAATCCTACAAAAAAGAAGAAAGGGGTGATTCATGATGAATTTACATTTATACCCTTTGACGTGCATGTTTATTTAAAATTTCAATTCATATACCATGTATACAAGACCCCCATAGACCTGTGCTACCCTGTCTTGGAGACCAGCAACAATTCCAAGTTCCTTCTCCGCATTAAGGACTAGATTAGGCCTAACCTCCACTTTGACCAGATGCCTAACTTTGTAGAAGTCAAGAAGGCAGCTTAGGGCAGCACATACAATAGCACTGGAACCTGAAAGCCCTGTCTAAGATGTCAAAAAGTAATAATTTAAGCCATATGTTTCAACAAAAAATGACATTAACAAGATATCAAGCTCAACCGAAAAACGTATTTGAAAAAGAAAACTTGTGATCGGGTGAAGCTGAGAACTATAAGTTGCCTTTTATGTTATGACATACAACACCCTTGCACCCAAGGCAGGATATGCATCATATAATCGGGGGAAAAAACAAGAACTTTAATTTATTTTTTTTTGACAAATCTAGTGTGAGCAAGAACTTACTCCCAAGAACCTATCAAAAAAAAATATTTTTTTTTTAACTTATTCCCAGGAAATCCTTTACATGGAATCAGTGCATTAAGCAACTTGGCAGCGAGTAGTTGTTTAAACAAGTAAATGTGCAAGTTTCTCGTTCATAATTCAATAAATTTTCCCACCCAAGGATCCGCTAGCTTTAATTTGCTTTATACTATTAGTTCAATGAAGTTCACTTGGTCTGATATAAACAAATGGTTTTAGTTCAATCATTAATGCCATTCAGTAAATCATGATGCTTAAATAAATAGACTATGTTTAATGGAAGTTGGGCAAACTTGTGTAGAACAGAAAAAGCATTGCATATTGAGTTTTCTGAAAAGTATGGCAACATGGAACAAATAGAATATGGATAGTATTTTGAATCAACGGATTCCAATCAGTCAAATCAAAAGAAAAATAGACAAGAAAAACTATGGCAAGATCATGAAGAACGGAGCAATGCTTTATTGACAGAAAATCCGACATGTTTTAATATGAAAAAGAAAGGAATAACTATTTGAAAAAAAAGTGAAAAAAAGTGAACAAGTGGAGACACCGACATTCTTAAAAAAGTTAGATGGGGGTCCGAGGGAGTATGGTGGAGTAACACCATGAACACTCCCGATACAAAAGCTGCAGATGAGTATTGGAAAACGTTTCTAACATGAACACACAATTCATAACGAACAAGCTTAACAATTAAGGAACAATCATGAGGATAGTGGATAAGTTACCTAGTGGTTATTTTCCATAATTTATAGTCCAACACAGTAAAGATCACCTAAAAAGATAAATTGAACAAGCAACTATGATATTTTCTACCTGGCGAGGGATATTAGTATCATAGGATAGAGTAAAATTTCCTTCATGAAGATCGATCTTGTTATCTTTGCAATAGTTTTGGAAAACTTTACAAACTGCCATAAGCAAACGAACGCCTCCGTAATAACCTTCAGTTTGCAACCTGTTCACCTGTAAGATAGAGTACGGAAACAGTTTCTCTCAAAAGGCAGAATCATTTACATGGACATGAGAATTACTTAAAGTGTTGGCAAAGAAGAACCCTATTCTTATTTTCCAACAAAAGCTAGTTTCAATCACATATAACAACCAGGAAAATGATTAAACAAATTACCAAAACCAGAGAAAAAAAAAAATAGCCAATTGAACATTTTCTCTGCCAGCTCCCATCACTGCCTTCCCATGAGGGGTAAAGCAGCCCATAAGTTTTGAGAATTCAGAAATTGGAGAGGGTTCTAATCTACACCGATCTTTTTTTCTTTTTGGCTCAGTCGATCTTCTTGTTAGAAAATTAATAACATTGGGCCTCCAAAGATTTATAGACCGAGTTTTGTTATGTTTCTAACTTTCTCTCACTTATGAATAAACGTATTTTGTAAGTTTAACCATTATCGGTAAATAACACTACTTTGGTCTTGGTGAGAAACATATCCTAGCATGCACCTACTTAATATGTTCATTCCAAGTTTACACGAAATGGGTGAATCAACCATGTTGAACGAGAATGTACACATCTACTTACATTAGGGATGAATTACAAAAAAAAATAATAATAATAATAATAATAATAATTAATAATAATAAATGACTTTGTCCTTTATCCCAGTTTCCTTTTCCTTTGGTTATAGATACATGCTTCGATCTTAGCATTCCAGGGCAGGGAACACCAAAATAAAGATACATGCTTTAAATCTGCTCAGCTTAAACAAGAAAGGGCAAAAGAAATAAATAGAGCTTTCACTCAGATTACAGTTTTGAAAAGTATTAAAAGTGGTATCCGTATCATCAATTCGTATTAAATTTAGAAGCTCCACCAACAATTGCAGCACAAGTACAGTCAGATCAAAAAATCACTTATAAAAATGTTAATGAAGGCAAAGCCTTGAAGCCCGAACCAACTACTAGTTAGCATCAAAATTCCCAAGCATATAGATTGATTTTGTAGAGCTACACATTGTTAAAAGATCCACAATTCAGAGCATGCCCAATGCGATTAAGACGAACATTAATATATTGGTGCAAAGCAGATCTAAATCTTCAAAATCAACATGAAAATCAATCGCAGATCAAGATCCAACAAAACAAAACAAAACAAAACAAATTACACACCCCCATAGATATATATATATATATATATATGGAGAGAGAGAGAGAGAGAGAGAGAGAGGGGACCAACCAGGTGGGAAAGGGATTGGAATTCGACGAGATCGTGAGTGGGGTGAGGGAGGATGAGAAGAGCGTCGGAGGGGTGTAAACGGACGGAGGCCCAGAAGTTGCCGAGGCTGAAGGAGATGGTGCGGCCATTGTAGACATCGCTAGGGTTTCCGAGCAGTCCCACTCTTGCGAACGCCTTGTGCTCGATCACCGACTCTGCTGCTGTTGATGATGATGATGATGACCCATTTTCAGCTTTCCGGTCCATTGTGATCTCCGTTTCCCTTTTCTTTTTTTTTTTAATCTTTTTCTGAGATCTCAACTTCTAATTCTAATCATGGACTATTTAACACTACTACATCCAATACCCTTCCAAGTACAGGCTTCAGATACACAGCTTCCTACTGCTGAGCTGGAATTGGCTCGCTACCACTCTACCGGACTAGGACTTTTAATTGGATAAAGGATCCACCTACGCAAATGCTGACTATAAACATATATAGGGATGGTAATGGGGGTGTTAACCAAATCTTTGTTAGCCTAAGTGGGGGAGGTGGACTAAGACAGGGGTATTTTACCTAGGGGTGAAACGGTTTGGTTCGGTTCGGTTCGGTTTTTTTAATTTTTTGGCATTAAAAAAATTGACCGACTATGCTCGGTTAGGGCAGTTTTGTCGGTTTTGCTCGGTTTTTCTCTGTTCGGTTTGGTTTTTGGCTTATTGTATATTTGAAAAAATTGACCGGAAAGCCTCAGTTTTTTCGGTTCGATTTCGGTTTTCGGTTTTTGTCGGTTTGGTTTCACCCCTAGTTTTACCCTCTTGGTCTTGTGTTTGAAACTCCTCATAGGTAAATATTAAGGATTTGGCCAGGGCCTTTGGCCTCCCAAAGAGAGGTTAGGGGTTCGAAATCCCACAGGGGTCGTGTAAGTTAGTTGGAGGGATGTATCTCAAGATGGACTTTAAAAATATCCAGCTTGGTGTGAGTTCAGATCCTCCCGCTAGCTTGCCTCCCTGATTTACCTAGTACGTGTGTTGTAGGGTCGGTGCACGTGCCATGTCGGTGCACGTGCCCGGGGTTTGCTCCTTGTTCTACTCCGATAAAAACGACAATAGGTATCGATCTCGAAGTCGCGGAGGACAGACATGGGGATTTGTCCTCGAATTCCAAAAAAAAATAAAAAAAGGTAATGGGGGTGTTGACTATATATATAGATAGGGTTGGTAATAGGGTAAGTTTTTTTGGGTCTCCCGTCCGGCTCTTAATAGGTAGGTTATGGGTGTTCTATATAGGGTTAGGGGCGGGTATGGGGTTAATTTTTATAATCTGAGTCGGGTTCGGGGTGGGGTATAATTTCCCAAACCCGCCCTGATTGGATAGCTATTTACATAAATATCCCTTTATACTATGGTATTACCTAAAATGTTAAGATATAAATGGTTAAGTTTAGGGTTAGTCAAAATATGCCTCAGTCAAGTCCACCAACATTTTAGAGAGAGAAATCAATTAGATAGAGAGAGCGCAGAAATGGTGTAGATCTACCAAATCAGTGGGATTCCGATTCCGACACCGATGACGAATCGAAGAACGGTGGAAAGATCCACGGTATGTGTGCAGAACCTCTTGTGCACTTCAAATCATGAAGCACAAAAATAAGGGCCACCATGGAAGAATCGAAGAAGCACGACCTTCCCTTCCTCTAACGACTCCATTTGCAGATTCCCCTCTCTACCTTGCACCGCCTTTGCCGGCCGCCATCGATCTCCCAATCTCGGTCTAAGTCTCGTATAAACCCCTTTGTTTTGAAATATATTTATACATATATGTATATGTATGTGTTTCGTGTATACATGTGTATGTGTTTCTTGACATGTGTCTGTATATGTATGTTGTGTATATCTATGTGTGTATGTGTTTCATGTATATTTGTTTGTGTGTGTGTTGTAGTTGAGAGGTCTAAAGGTGGGGTTGGAGCTTGAAATTCTCAATCAACTTGTCATCACTACTCCTACTTTAGATCTTTTTTTTTTTTTGCTTATCCTGTCTTCTTCTTCTTTTCAAACCATTTTGTTTTCCTTAATTGATTAATTTTTTTGCTCTGGATGATTTTTTGTATTGGCGGGGCAGGGACGGGTTCCAAAACATCAACTGGGGTCGGGGTGGGGTAAGTACTTCTTCGGGGAGGGGCGGGGCGAGGTCAGGGAGAGGTCTCTCTTAAATGGGGCGGGGGCGAGGTATGGGGTCACGTCCTGTACCTGCCCGTTGCCATCCATATATAGAGGACATGTTCGACAAATAACACTGTTGCGATTGCCACCGGCTAAAAATAGGTGTTTTGTAGCCATCCGATCAATGTTCATCTAAATATTACGCAATCTAACATTATTTCAATTTATTTCTCAAACTCAAACTCATCAACGACTTCACCTTTTTTTTTTTGTTTTTTTTTTTAAGTCACTACTTAAATTAGTGACTTCAAAAAAGTGATGAGTTTGGGAAATAAATTAAAACAGTGATGGGTCATGTAAATATGATTGGTGCATGAATGAGTTTGGGAAAAAATTCCTAAAAATAGCCCTAATATGTTGCTTGCCAACAACAAATATTTTTTTGGATAATTAAATTTTAGTCACTTTTTTGTAGGATAACTAAGAGTCACTTAATTACTTTTTTTTTTAATTTTAGAAGGATATCTATTTTAATTTTTTTATGTAAAAAAAAAATTAAAAGCACATTAAAACTTGACCAAATGATTCCCGGTGACTGACTCTTAATTATCCCACAAAAAGGTGACTGGAATTTAATTTTCCTTTTTTTTTTTGTTTATGATTGTAAGCACAATTGCTATTTTAAGAAAATATCAATTGCAATGGACCTAATTAACTCATAGACATGACTATAGAAGTTCGAAAAAAACATACGATATCCCGGATTTGGACTAGATACACACACCCTACACACATACACACTTCAATCCCAATCCAACTCCAAAGTCCCACAACAAAGCCCAACAAGGGCCACTCAATCCGACAGAAGAATATCTGGAGGGCAAGCAACTAAAATCCCCGATGGGGATTCGAACCCTCTCCTTCTCCACTGGGAATTATTAAGGCATTAATTTTTTTGTCCAAGTTGTAGGTGAAAGACATTAGAACATTTTTTTAGAGTAATGCTATGCTTTCCAAATTTTTATTCCAAATGATGTTGAAGTGAGACTACTGTGGAACCACTTTAACATCAACCAATCAAAATCAAATCCACATATGTTGGGAAATACTTTTGGGAAAGAAATTTGGGAAGCATAGCATTACCCTTTTATTTATTTTTTTTTTTTCAAGCGACAAATTTTTATAAAGTTAGGGCTAAATACTATAAATCTAAATCTGTAAAATTTACTAATGTATATATAATTTTATCCGCGCGTGCACACATACACACACACACACACATATATATATATATATATATATATTAGTAGATAAGAGGTAAATTATTATTTTTCAAACTAAAGGGGATGTCCTTGGAATTGTCACATATCTCAAGGGAGGGTAGTGTAATTTGCCCTTATTACTATGTAGGAGAGTCATGAACGAAACTATTGTATTTTCATCATGTTTTCTTTTCCCATCACTCTTCCCTCACGAAATCCATTAACCAATCAAAGCCTAATAGTATATCTTTATAGAATTATTATAAAACAAAATTTGGAAGTTGTGGGTGGAAGTAATAGTGTAATACATATAGTTAAATTTAATACAAATTGAATGTTAGAGACGTGTAAGGCACATCTGAACTGACAAATGTGTGTAGATTAGGGGTGTCATTCTGTCGGAACGGAATAGGCTATTTCGGAAAAAAAATTCCAAAATTTTCAGAATCTGATTATGCTTTCCGAATTCCATTCCGAAATTTCAGAAATTTGAATTAAAAACATTTCCGATTTCGAATTTTCGGAATTTTTCGGAATCAGAAATTTTTGGATTTTTTCGGATTTTGTCTTTCTTTACAGAACGACTATTGTCAATTCCATCGTTATGATCTATATCCTTATTGGATGAAATATCCACGAAAGATGTACTTTCCGCCTTATACTTGAGATAAAGGCGTGACATGGATTTTCTCACATTATCCAAAAAAAACTTCTAACTTTTTTTTTTGTCTCTTCAAAAAGCATAGGATCATAACTCAAAAATTCATTATACAGTACTCCACATAATCAATCTTATAATGTGGATCTAGTACTATTGACATAATCAAAATTTCGTTAAGAGACTCCATGTGACAATACTTGATAGGTACAAAAATATCAAGTCAAAGTCAATCTACGCCACCTCAGCCGGGAGATGCCAAGTCATCCGGAAGGGGCGCTCGCTACATAGCCATCCGAGATCGTCCAACCAAGACCGCCCGGTCTAGGACCGTAGCCCGGGCATACGGTATGGGTTTATTCCGCGATATGCGTAGCTTGGGCGCGTCATATGACTTGTCCCACAAGATTCCAGGCAGTTTCCTATCTGAGCCAGAAGACTAAGGGAAAGTGCAAGTTGTTTCCTAATCCACATAGAAAACCCCCATGATTTGTGTTAATCAATTCTATATAGATTGAGCTTCCTAATTAATTTACTTACCTTGTATGAATGGTCTCTTGCACCTATAAAATGGAGCACTCACCCCTATTGAGGGGGATCGCAGTCTTTTTCCACAGAATAGCAATACGCAACATTCATACACATATACCCGACCGGTTTCTGGTAGTATCGCCCTCCTTCTTGGCTCACCTAAGGCCGCCGGTGATTAGTTAGTACAAGTGCTCCGACACATCCGTGGACGTAGGTCTCTTAATTAACAAGGTCGAACCACATACAAACCTTTTGTCTTCATCTTCGTGTTCTTACTCTCCTACCAATTTTTGGCATCATCAATACTTATCAAATTTTGCATTCATTTTGGTGGCCATGGCACGACCATCATCATCACTATCCCAATCACGCATTAGAAGTTCTTTGGCTTGTGCTACCTCATCAAAGTAAGTGTTAGAAGCCACATAATGGGAACTCGAAATGCATTTTGTAAGAAGATCAAAGTCTTCTAAAAAAGAATGCAAACTTTTTAACTTATTCCAATCAATATCTTCCATCGTACCCAACCCTTCACACGCTCTTTAATATCTTCCATCGGAATTTCGGAATTCTAAAAATAATTTCAATTCCGTTCCAAATTTTTTTGGAATTTTCGGAAATCGGAATTTCGGAATTCAGAATACAAATTTTGCTTCTAAAATCGGAATTTTTTGGCTCGAATTTGGTTGAAATAAAAATTTCCGTTCTAATGGACACCCCTAGAGTGGATGCACCTTAAACTGTAACCCACAATGAAAATTTATTTAGATATAATTATTACCATTTTTTTTTGCTTGTTTTGCACAATTAATTATTATATTCTATCAATCACATTGTCATACAATCGAGGCATCCACGACCACGAAGCATTTTGGTTATGGATAAGCCCTAATATCCCTTCTTCTTTATAGGGTCAAATAAGGGAGGTCCAATTCTGGATTAAAATCAACTGATCAGCTTCAAAGAGGCTAGCACATTTTTTTTTTCGGGTAATACTTCAAACACACCCCACTCACACAATTTAGGACACACTCCACTCACATCACTTTGGTGGATTTCACACTGTCAGTAGACTCTACAGTCTCTTTCTCTTCCTATTGGTCCACCTTAGGTGTGTCTAAGGTTGTGTGGGTTTTGGCTGTATCCCAAATATTACCCTTTTTTTCTCGAGTAATACTTTGGACACAGCCATTCACACAACTTTTCCTACACAACTCAAAAGATGTGTCGTAATACTAGGGACATACCCATTCACACAACTTTTCCTACACAATGTGTCGTAATACTTGGGACACACCCATTCACACAACTTTTCCTACACAAACATGTTTTCAGTTAAAAAACATGTAATAGTTGGTGAGTGTCTAATATTTACATAGGAGTCCAATTCCATAAAAAAACATGTTTTCAGTTAAACCAACCTACACAGTCTACACTTGATTCTCACAAGAATCAAATAAAAAAGTGGACTTCGACTAAACCAAATCAAATTTTAAATATTTCCAAATAGGCACTTATGCAAAAAGAAAAAAAAAAAAGAAAAGAAAAAAATAATAATAATAATAATAACAACAACATTCACTACACACTTGAATTTATAGAACCGGTTCATTAACGAACCACATAACCAGTTAAAAGTGCATGCGCTTCTAACCAAGCCCTGGGTAAAAAATAAGCTTGGCACACGAGTGAGCTGTTGGGTTTAGAAACAAGTAGGCCCATCTGGAAAGATAAGTGTGGCCCATGGACTCCATATCAACAAGCCCAGCTCAAACCACGGGTCATCAATGGGGTTCATTAGCGCCCTGTTTGGCAGCTAGAAATTGGACTGGACTTCTACGTTGTCAACTGGAGCATGAAAATAATTGGTAATGGGAAATTGCTAAAGCATGTAGTAATATATTATGGAATTAGCTTGTTTCGAATCTTTCGAATGCACAGCTTTTATTGTTTTTGAAGAAAAATTCAAATCTCCAAGTTTTGGAGAGCGTTTTTGCTCACCCGTTTTTATTCACCCAGGCTTCTATTAGATGACATGTGTCTCATTCTATTACTCTTTTGCTCTTATATTTTGAATATAATTTTTGCAATGAGACACATGTCACCCAATAGAGACCTAAGTGAACAATGAGTGAGCAAAAATGCTCTTCAAGTTTTGTCTAGACGAAGGCAGGACTTATATAAAGTTCCTTAGGTCAATCTTGTCATATTCCTCTCACATTGATACACAATTCCGAAAAAAAAAAAAAAAAAAAAAAATTTTATAAAAAATGCAATTTCATCAAAATAATTTTTGCACAATTCCCAAAAAAGCAATTGTAAAAAAATGCAATTTAAAAATAAAGTAATTTTAAAAACTGTGAGAGGAACGTGGAGAAATTGACCTAATTAAGATACTTTATTGAATTCTTGTCCCGTAATGTGTACAATAGTTTTTGTTTAAAACGTTCTCTTAGGACTCATCAAAATAATGAGGCTTGCAATTATGAATTTTGGCATTCTAAAAAAATGAACAAATTGCCTCATAAGAAGAAATATGATGAAATCTCCCATATTTGTAAATGGATCCATTCATGGTGATGAATTTTGCATTTACCTTCTATATAAAATTTGAATAGAACCATTCAATTTGAAGGGACAACCAAACAGGCCCTTAATGAATAATCATTCATTTCAATAGAGACTCCAACTGGGCTGATAGATGGTTTCCAATTTGCCATATCGGATGGGCAAAGTTGATATGTTCTCTTGTAACCTTCATTGGTCGGAACAAAACTTGGGGCCTTAAAAAATTAACAAAAACGATAGTACATTTTAAAGCAATTACTTTTATAATTTATCACTACCTGGTTGATGTAGTCTCCTGTTATCTTCATTGGTTTGGACAAAACTTGGAGATTTGAATTTTCTTTTAAAAGTAATTACTTAAAGATGTACTATCATTTTTGTTTTTGTTTTTTTTTTTTGTTTTTTGTTGTTTTGTTTTTGTTTTTTAAATATGAATTCCCCAAGTTTTGTTCAAACCAATGTAGGAACAAGAGAACAATCAACTTTGTCCATCCGATATGACAAATTGGCAGTCATCTATCAGCCCATTTGGAGTCTCTATTGAAATAAAGAATTTTTCATTAAGAGTTTTTTTTTTTTTTAGATTTTGAAAAGGGTGTTTACCTTTTGGTATCACTGAAATTTTTTTTTTCCTTAAAGGTTCGGTTCGCCTTTGTTATTTTGACTTCAACTTTCTTTCTTAAAATTAATCTTTTATTTCAGATTTTAAATAATCTGATTTTGAAAAAAGCTACCAAAAGAAAAAAAAAAATGGTTGCCAAATGAACTCAATTTTTTTTTTTTAAATAGTCTCAAACAATTGATTTGTTATTTGGTTACCAAGGCAATAAATATTTCAATAAGTTGTCGTTGAATATCATATTATGTTAGTATAAGAATAATGTCATGCAGCTTATATATGTTTTCTTAATTTGAACTCTAAATTTTGGTTATAAAATACATTTCAGTCGATGGGCAAGCCACTCGAATGTGGTGCCAAGCCTGAGAGCCTGTTTCTCAAGCTTTTTTACACAGTCGTTGGGGCTACTGGAAATTGGGATTTGATATCTCCGGTTAGTGGTGGTTCTCTTTCAGTCTTCTTGATTAATTAAATGACATTGTAGTGGAAGGGAAGGTTACGATATGTCTAAAACGAGCTGAGCTGCTAATATTAATTACGTGAACCATTTGGAACATCAAATGCAACACGAAAGTGCTTTTCTTTATTTGAAGACTTACATGCAATGGGCTTAATTTGCAACACGAAAGTGCTTTTTCAGTTTTCTTATATATGCAATATTTTTGCCAATTGTAATTCCACCCTTACATTTACTTCTCATTTTTCAAATTAGTCATTTTAGCAAAAAACTTCTGGCCGGCTCCTTCTTCCTTATCCCCAACCTGAACCAAAAGGCAGGATACAATGAATTTGACTTTAACCTAGCTAGGTTCAACACAAGGATTTTACATCACCCAAAAAAAATAATTAATAGAAAAAAAAGCTCTAAGATAAAATACAGATCTTTCAAGAGGGAAAGCAACAGATTCAGATGAACAAACATAATATCCCATATGGTGAGTCATTCTTTAAATTCACACCAACTCTGATCTAAAGTCCAAGTGCCCACAAATGGATGGCATCGGTAAAACAACATCTGCTTATTCGATGAAGGGTAATGCTATGCTTTTAAAATTTGATTTTTTTTTTCTCTTTTCTTTTCTCGAATACTTTTAAATTTTTAACATTTGTATCATATAAGGTAAACAGTAATCGGTGATGTTGCCTACGTCTTCATGTTAAACAATTGACAAATCATTAAAAGTCAAATTTGAGATTCAAATTTAAAAATAGTGTGCACTACTCTCTTATATGAAATCAACATCTTATAAGAGCATGTACATTGATGTTAGTCCTGGATAGAAACTTAGGGTAGTTACTGTGAATTTATCAAATAAAGATAACAACAAAGAGAAAAGAGAGAAGAGAGCTAGAGTTTCTTATAACACACAAAACTGAATGAATGAATACAATACAAAAAGAAGAGAGAATAATAGCATATCTAGGTATACCCCTAATATAAAGCAAAAGACTAAACTACCCTAAAGCTAAATATAATAAAACTAATTATACTAGCTAACTCTAATAGTTACTATACAGGATCCCCCAATGGTGTGATTAAATAGGAACTTAATTAGGAAGCTGTAGTGGAATTTAAGTTTGTCATTTCGCTAAATTCATTTATGATACAGCCAAACGGCAAGCCGTTTGCCACCTAGCTGGCAAAGCCTTTGTTGTTGGTTTGTTTTTTTAAAACAAAAAGTGTCACCAACTGGCAAAGGCAATGCGGGCCGGTAAAGCCTTTGCCGTTTGGGATTTTTTTTAAGTGAACCAAACGACAATGCCTCTGTCAGCCCACCATCAACTGGCATTCCCTCCGCCTTTCCGTGAACTTCTTATTTCTGTATAAAAACTTAGTCTAAATTTACCAAACAAATTATCACACTACTGCAGTCTGCAGATGCTCTAAGCTTGATTCCGTCAAAATCTCAGTAATCCAAAGCAACTTAGAGTATCCATTCCTATTTATTTTCTAGGGTCTATAGTTCTATATATTCTATTATCTTCCAAAATTTTCATTTTGGACTATATAACTTTTATTGAATTAATTAAGGCGGTTTAATTCAAATAATACCCAAATAAAAGTACAAAGTATTTTCCTTTTCCTTTCTAAGCTAAAATCATACTCTGAGCAATGATATTGGACTAACAATCCTTCTAATAGAATGGGTCCAAGTATTAATTTTGTTCCTATCCAGTCACAGAATATGCCTTTTAATTAGGTTTTTTGTCTTTAATAAGAGAAAAATTCATATTAGTCACTCCAAATGTGACTTTCTAGGAAGTTGCTTGGAAGCACAACCAAACAAAACATTTGCGTTTAATCATATACATACAACAAGCACATGCCTCCCTTTTGATTTTTCTTTCTTTTCTCTATTGGTGGGGCAGATACAGCCTCCCTTTGATTTAAAATGGACATAAATATTGTCCTTTTCTTCATTTATTTATTTTTGTGTGTGTGTGTGTGTGTTTGTGGACCAATTCGTTTACTCCTTTCTTATCATCCCCAAGTTGACGCAGAGAAATTTTTTGAGGATTTGGTCTTTTTTTGTGGGTGAGATAATTTACTCGTGTCAAGACTTCCTATTCATGTCACCTTGTTCTTGACCTAGTGTTTGCAACTCAAACGCGTTAGTTTGAAACCTAGACTCCCGAGTTAAATTGAAACCTAGACTGAGTTTGGACATTTTTATTTTTTATTTTTATTTTATAATAATTTCCAACAACAGTTTGACGTCGAAATAAAGAACCACTATTTATGGATTGGGCTTGTGCAAAGACATCAAACTCATTCTAATCATACCGTTTCCAATTTTATATTCCAAATTTGTTTTTCAACACGTGTGACAGTGGAGATCACATTCAGTTAAAATAGAATCACCTGATTTTATTTGAAAACTATTTTGAATGATCCTCCTATCTTATGTGTTTGAAAAATAAATTTGAGATACAAAATTAGCCATGTTATGTAAGTGTATAATAAATTTAGATCAAATGCCAGACTTGGACGAGATTGATTGGTGATTGAGGTGAAGAAGCTTAAACCAAATCTGCTAAAACCCGGGTGATCAAGTTTAAATAGATGTAAAATAAAACTTGCCCACCTCAGTTGCAGCCCAATTTTTGTTGTGATTTTTTTTTTTTTTTTTTGGGTCTTAAAAGTGATTGGACAGAAACCAAAAATGAGCAGAGCTAATAAACTAGAGTATATAACTCCACTTGGTAGTATACTTTAGATGTTCTTGTACTGCATGAAGGGTAAGAAGTACTTGTTGTATGTACCAGGTAAGCAAAGACTGTTTCAGAAGGAAATGAAAAAAAAAAAATAAAAGAAGTGATAATGTAATATAATTATTTTGGACAAGAAGGGACAAACCATTTAATGTAATCAAACGGTTGGATATACATTAAAAGATCTTAATAAGCTAGCACTCCTTGGCTGTTCCATGGTAATATGATAAAGAAATGAATGAGAAGTGTGGACTGCCAACACATGTGGACTTGTCTTAGTTGTCTATGAAAGTTTTTGTTTGTTTGTTTGTTTTTATTTTTGTTGCTAGCCCACTTGGCTATCAAAGCTAGTGTTTAATCATTTAATTAGAGTTCTGTGAATATGTCTAAACAATGACATTTGGATCAAAAAGTATATATAAGCCAAGATGGGAATATTCGTGTTATTTTATTTTGACTTTCAAATAAATAAAAACCTCTTCAAGTCAGATCAAAGATGACTCATACTAATTATATTAATTAGTACGGAGTACTTTAGTTTATATGAACTTGTACAATACCTGACGTGTAAATATTAATTTGTTCTAATTTGATATGCACGCAGCACCTATCCAAATAGGAAAATGTTAGATTCACACATTTTTTCACACATTATACTTTAAATGCATGTATATTGTGCTGTTTGAATTTTTTTATACTTTTATACACACCACTTACACAACATATAATACATGTATTTAAAGCTTGATGTAAAAAAGTGTGTGAGTGTAGTAGTCCTCGTCCACATATACCTTCCTAAGTTGATATATTCAGAATTATTAAAGCAATCACAAAACAATGTCTCTCTATGATAATAATCCATCTACACAAATGCTTATTAATACATTGGAAACTTATTATTGGGTTCTTTGGCAATAAGTTCAAAATCTGAAACTTGTTTGGCGGATGTTCCTATCCAAAAACAGTTATATAAATTTTTTTTTGATACATTGAGGGGGGGGGGGGGGGGGGGGGGGGGGGGGGGGTTGGGTGTTGGATAAATATGTGTTTTTGGTCA
Organism: Hydrangea macrophylla; assembly: GCA_033977485.1. Classification (NCBI taxonomy): domain Eukaryota; kingdom Viridiplantae; phylum Streptophyta; class Magnoliopsida; order Cornales; family Hydrangeaceae; genus Hydrangea; species Hydrangea macrophylla. Next base: position 128,753,237 of record CM066984.1, on the reverse strand, counting down.
TGTTTGAGGTCAAATAAATGTGGGACACATTTAGAGTTTGAATGGGGTCCTTGTGGAATTGTGTTTTTCTCCGTGAGGAGATGAACTTTGGATATTTACAGGTCCAAAATTATTATTGAGTGAATGAGAAATTAATCCATTGAAGTTTTTGGCCATGTTTGAGGTCAAATAAATATGGGACCCATTTAGAGTTTGAATGGGGTTCTTGTGGAATTGTGTTTTTCTCCGTGAGGAGATGAACTTTGGATATTTACAGGTCCAAAATTATTATTGAGTGAATGAGAAATTAATCCATTGAATACATATTATTATGTACATGCATGAAAAATGTACATACATGAATGCATTTATTATAATGTACATGCATGAAAATGTACATATATGAATGCATTTATTCTCATTCATGGATAATGCACATTCATAGATGAATCATGTATATACATGGGTGAATCTTTAGATTCATAATGTACATACACGGATGAATCCACAAATACATAATTTACATCCAATGAATCCTCTCTCCCCTTAGTCTTATATATGCTGAGCTTTCTCCTCAGAAATTCATAGTCGGAAAAAACAAGAGTTATTTCCTTCCTTCCAATATTCATTCATGAGAGAGTTACAAACATAGTTGGTTCGCCGAAGCAGTCGAACACCGTGCTTGTCTACTGCTGGTTATTACCGCTGTATCCTGGGAGACAGACGCCGGAGATATCCTCAAGCACTTCTGGTGAGGCGGCGAATCTGTTTTAAGGAAACTGTGAAATATCACAGGCCTCGGTTTGATCTTATTTGTTGTAGTTTTTCCAGTTATTGCTTTTTGTATACATATTGTAATTCTATTTCTGTTCAAGTTCTATTTTTCCAGTTTGTAATCCAGAATCTGTTTCTGTTTTCCATGTATCAATGTAATTTTTCCAATAGGGGGAATCGAAGACACAACCACTTGGGGTAGGGAAATGGCATTTGGTCACTAATGTAGGATGAACATCCTCTAAAACAGTTCTATTAAAAAGTCAATTTTCCCTTCTTTTTTTTTTGTTCAATATACTTAGGGATGTTCAACAAAAAAACTGCGGACCGAACCGACCGACCAAATCGAGTCACAAGTATAGTTATAGAAGGAAACCAAATCAACCGACCGAAATACCACAAAAATCTAACCGAACCAAGCCATTCTATCGGGTTTTAAACATGGAAAAATCGAAGGAAAAAAAAAACACCAACCGATGAACACCCCTAAATATATCCCCAAAATTAAAATGGTGGAAAAACCGAAGGAAAAAAAAAACACCAACCGATGAACACCCCTAAATATATCCCCAAAATTAAAATGGGATATTAAGAAACATATCCCTTAAATATTTCCTGATTAAATGCAATAATCAAAAATGGATATTTGTCATACATTTAATGTCAAATTTAAGACTTTTTACGCAACCTTTCTCAATTTTCAAATTTGTTATCCTCCATTTAGGGGTGCATACGAGCTGAGCCGCTCAACAAGGGCTCGAAGCTCGAATCGATAAAGGCTCGGCTCGGCTCGACTCGCTCATTTGAGCTCTTGAACACGATCGATTAAGGCTCGTAAGCAGACTCGTCATGAAAAAGCTCATTAATGGGTTTGATAAAGAGCTTGTATAGTGACTTATATATATATATTTATTATAAAATTATATAATTTTAAAGAAATATGACATATCCTGTAAATAAGTTTGATAAATAACTATTTTTTGGAGGTTGGATATACATTAAAAGATCTTAATAAGCACTCCTTGGCTGTACCATGGTAATATGATAAAGAAATGAATGAGCAGTATGGACTGCCAACACATGTGGACTTGTCTTAGTTGTCTATGAAAGTTTTTGTTTGTTTGTTTTTATTTTTGTTGCTAGCCCACTTGGCTATCAAAGCTAGTGTTTAATCATTTAATTAGAGTTCTGTGAATATGTCTAAACAATGACATTTGGATCAAAAAGTATATATAAGCCAAGATGGGAATATTCGTGTTATTTTATTTTGACTTTCAAATAAATAAAAACCTCTTAAATTCAGATCAAAGATGACTCATACTAATTATATTAATTAGTACTTTAGTTTATATGAACTTGTACAATACCTGACGTGTAAATATTAATTTGTTCTAATTTGATATGCACCTATCCAAATAGGAAAATGTTAGACCTACACACTTTTTTACACATTATGCTTTAAATGCATGTATATTGTGCTGTTTGAATTTTTTATATTTTTATACGCACCACTTACACAGCACATAATAAATGCATTTAAAGCTTGATGTGAAAAAGTGTATGACTGTAGTAGTCCTCATCCAGATATACCTTCCTAAGTTGACATATTCAGAATTATTAAAGCAATCACTAAACAATGTCTCTCTGTGATAATAATCCATCTACACAAATGCTTATTAATACATTGGAAACTTATTATTGGGTTCTTTGGCTATAAGTTCAAAATCTGAAACTTGTTTGGCGGATGTTCTTATCCAAAATAGTTATATAATTTTTTTTTTGATACATCGAGGGAGGTGGGAATCAAAGACACACCCACATGGGGTAGGGAAATGGCATTTGGTCACTAATGTAGGACGAACATCCTCTAAAACAGTTCTATTAAAAAGTCATTTTCCCTTCTTTTTTTTGGGTTCAATATACTTAGGGATGTTCAAGAAAAACTGCGGACCGAACCGACCGACCAAATCGAGTCACAAGTATAGTTATAGAAGGAAACCAAATCAACCGACCGAAATACCACAAAAATCTGACCGAACCAAGCCATTCTATCGGGTTTTAAACATGGAAAAACCGAAAGGAAAAAAAAAAACACCAACCGATGAACACCCCTAAATATATCCCCAAAATTAAAATGGGATATTGAGAAACATATCCCTTAAATATTTCCTGATTAAATGCAATAATCAAAAATGGATATTTGTCATACATTTAATGTCAAATTTTAGACTTTTTACGCAACCTTTCTCAATTTTCAAATTTGTTATCCTCCATTTAGGGGTGCATACGAGCTAAGCCGCTCAACAAGGGCTCGAAGCTCAACTCGATAAAGGCTAGGCTCGGCTCGGCTCGCTCATTTGAGCTCGTGAACACGATCGATTAAGGCTCGTAAGCAGACTCATCATGAAAAAGCTCATTAATAGGTTTGATAAAGAGCTTGTATAGTGACTTATATATATATTTATTATAAAACTACATAAATTTAGAGATAATATGACATATCTTGTAAATAAGCTTGATAAATGATTATTTTATTATTAAACTATATAGTTTAAAAGGGAAAAAGATCGTGAGAAAGCTCGCGAACACTTGAAAGCTCGGCTCGTTTACGAGCTCGTGAGAAAGCTCGCGAGCAGGCTCGGCTTGGCTCGTATGCACCCCTACCTCCATTCCTATTTCAATTAATTGTAGAGATTAATAGTAAAGTGTCTATGCAAACAAAGTGTTCAAAATTACTAATTTTCCATACAACTGTTTAAGAAAATTCATGAAGTATCCAAAATTTTGAGTTTTGAAAATTTCTCAAAATTTCAAAATGTTGATTTTTTTCAGAAAAAAAAAATTTTGTTTGAGAAACTTCACAAATAGTTTTAAAATGTTGTTTTTTTTTAGAAACTGTTTGAGAAAATTCACAGAGTGTTCCAATGTATATATATATATATATTTTTTCAGAAAACTGTTTGAAAAAATTCACGATGTGGTCAAATGTTGATTTCTCTCAAAAAATGGTTGAAGAATTTCACAAAATGTTCAAAGTGTTGATTTTTTTCCCAAAAAAACTAGTTGAGAAATTTCACAAGGTTTTTAAAAAATGTTTCGTTTTTCAGAAAATTATTTGAGAAACTTCACAAATGTTTAAAATGCTAAATTTTTCAAAAAACTGTTTGAGAAATTTCTCAAGGTATACAAAATGTTGTGGGTATAAATATTTTTTTTCTTCTAAAAACTATTTGAGCAATTTCACAGAGTACTTTTTTAGAATATAACAATCTATTTACCTTGAGAAATTTGAAAATTTGACCAAATATGGCAAAATAAAACTCAAAAAAGAAAAGAAATAGTACATACATCTCTCTGTGTGTGGGTGTATATATGCATTTACGCAATATGAAAGCAAACACATTGAAAATTCAAGAAAACTAGAAAAGATAGAAGGTTAAACAAACAAAACAATTAAACATACATATATATGCAATGAAAATGACTGAAATTTGCCACCAAAGATTGAGCTTTTGAGTTCTAAGTCTCAATTGTACTTAATTACATATCTCTTTGTATTATATATGCATATATATATATATATATATATTTGTGTATGTGCGTGTGTGTATCATATAAATAAGAATATTCTGGAAAAGAAAATGTTTATATATATGTGTGTGTATGTATGTATATATATATATATGTAAGAGTCTTTAAATTGATAATGTATAAATTCAAATTTAGATTACCAAATTAAAAGTGTATTTTTAATAATATGTCTTCTTACCTTATTTAACCAGTCAAAGGGTATATTAGTCAAGAAGTAATGCATATCCACACCAAATTCCATACCCAGTAATTATGGTCATTGATTCCAGTGGATCCCACATGGGTCCTACATAGAATCCACAAGAATCAAGGATCAGGATGTATTGAGTGTAAAATTTGGTGTGGATGTATTTTTGTTAGTCAAGAACCAATCCTGTAAGACACATATGAGAGACCTCTTATTTTTGAAGTCTTTTGTAGGGGGTTTTACCATGAAAGATGAAGAAGTGGGGATTTTATAGTAAAAACCTCCTTATTATTTTACCCTAAAACTTCCTAAACTTATAGGAAGAAAAAAAAAAGTGACAAAAATCATCGCAATGGTATTAACTCTATCAATGTACAAATCTAAGCGATAACTTAAGCGACTTATACTTAACCACAAATGGACGTGTGAAATTATTTAACTAACAAAGTAACAAACACACATTTTGCATTCTTATTTTCGTTTTCTTTTTCTTTTTCTTTTTGTTTTTGTCGTATTTTCTTTTCTTTCGTTTTTCTTTTTTTAATAAAATTTCTTTCGCTTGTTTTTTTTTTTTTCTCGTATCACTTTGCAGATTATTCTATTAACACAACACAATACTCTTTTTCCAACCCCCTTTTACACAATGAACAGGCCCCGTTTGAAAAATTCTACAATTGCATAGTAATCGACTAATCGTCGAGTGTTCATTCGATTGAGCTTCCAATTGTGATTAGCAAACGGGACTATTAATCGAAACGGGACCATAATCTTTGACTCCAAAGAAAGGGACAATAATCAAAATGTGAGTAAAGGTTTTGGCACAAACAAATTACACTAATATGAGTGGGAGATTGTCATGTGATAGAGTTGTCTGTCACATAGGGACAAAAATGTATCAACTCTACCATATGGCAGCCTCCCACTGATATTAGTGTAATTTTTTTGTGTGATGTTTGTGTTCAAATCTTTACTCTCAAAACATATTCTGCAAGAGTTAAGGTGTGTTTGATAATCCAATTAAGTTTTAAAATCAGTACTTATTTATTTTTTGTGTGTTTGATAATGTATCACTTAATTAAAAAAGCAGTCAAAAGTGAAAAAAAAAAAAAAATATACGAGTAATGTTAGATGCACTCCCAAATGCACAACTAAATGCACAACCTTGTTTAAAAATATTGGACCTCGTGCTAAAAAGTCTATACACAAAAAAAGAGGTGTGCTGGATGTGCAAGTTTTTTAACACGAAGTTCAACATTTTTTAGCAGAGTTGTGCATTTAATTGTACATTTGGGAGTACATCTAGCATTACTCAAAAAATATATATATATATATATATACTATTTGAGTACTTGAAACGCTTTTTTTAGTATTACAAATTCTATCAGTAAAATTTTTTAATACTTTATTTGACGTAATTCATTCTCAATTTTTATCAAACGGAGCCTTACACTATACACGCTAAGGACTTGGAACGAAAGTCAATGCTACAGCTGGCCGACGGCCGTCGAGGTTTATAGAAGATAAAATGTTTTAAGTGAAAATGATCAAATACAATCCATAATTCAAATCAACCCACCACATGTCCCATACTCCCATGGTATTTGGTGCATAAAACTTTACACGTAGACACACATACGTGTATAATATATACACACGCATACATATCAAAAATTACTTCTTCAAAATGTCAAACTATTTAAAAATCTTCTTTGATTGGCTTCAAATTTTTTAAAACTCCATTTGAAAAATATGAAGTTGAAGTACTTTGACTTTTGAAAAAGAACTCTTAAAATAGGACATCTCAAAATGAAATAAAGATGTCACGACTCATCCCACTACGGACGGAAATAGGACACGTTGCACGCCATCAAGGCTCATCCAATTCATTTAAAAGATAACTAGCAACGGAAATAAGATAATTAGAAACCCCAATTTCAGAGTTATAAAAAGTTTTCCCCCTTTAAAACACTTAAAGAAAACTTCATTTTTTGAAAACAACAATCAAGTAGACTGCGTCGGGGACCCAATCAACTGCTTTGGAACTACAGACAGCTCAACCATTCAATCCAGTCGACTACTCTTCCTGTCCGGTCGACTGTGGTGTCGAATTTTCAGTCGACTGGGACTCGTCCAGTTGACTTGTTGAGGTTCAGCAAAATGTCTTATTTTTTAAACGCGTTTCAGTCGACTGGTTTATCACCCCAGTCGACTACACCTCTAAAACTGGGAATGAATTTTCGTTAAAACAATAGGTCCAATCAACTGTGGTCCTGGCCCGGTTGACTGTTTTCCCCAAAAGCTGCACCTTATGCAGAATTCAAGTCTAAGGTTATCTAACTCATTCAAGGTTTAAAATCCACAAACCAAACGCATTCCAAAATAGTCTTAACTGTATTACAACCTTACTAAAACACATTTACAAGAGTTTCACCAAATTTTGATACTTATTACAACATTTCCAAGCCATACCAAAGATTCGAAGTTAAGTACATAGTTCTAGCTATTCGAAAATCATTACTACAACGTTGACTTTTGAAAACAAAATTGTCATGCCTCGACGTAGCATAAATCAGGAAAACATTTAATTTCCTTTATGGACTCGTAGGTCATGACAAGTGAGAGTAATCAATTGTCTTTGCAACAAATAACTTAAACAACTTTTCTAAAGAAAATGATACTAATAAAACATAAACTCTAAAATTAAAACTTACTAACTATTACATAAGACATTGTCTTAGGCACAAACCGCCCTTATTCAATATCTAATATAGAGTTTATTCATCTCCGAAGAGTAAAACATAAGTAAAGGTAAAACAGTTCTCCTGGAAAGTCTCCTACCTCTAACTAGCATAGTCGAAATATTCTGGTTGGTCCTGACGTGGAAAATCTGGACATAGAGTCTAGGGTGCATCAACGCCGTCAACTTATGCAAGCTGGTGAGCAAAATAACATATGCTCACAATATATATATAAGCATATAAACAACGGTACAATTTAAACTTTAAAAGCAATAATCCAAGGCTCCAACTTCAACATAAGTCACACGGGGATATAGTAAGTATTAAGCAGGTGATCGTGCATGAACAATGTAACATCTCATCTTTCCGACTCTTTTCTCTCGACAAACTTAATTCAAACATACCATTACTTCTATATCAGGAATAATATCTGATCAGTATTCGGGTCGCACACTACACAGTCGCCTCACATACCAGGATGAATATCCGATCGGTATTTGGGTCACACAAAACATAGTCGCCTTAGATATCATGAATAATATCCGATCAATATCTGGGTCGTACAACACATCGTCGTCTTGGATACCAGGAATAATATCCGACCGATATCCAAGTCGCACCACACATCGACACTCTTTACTCTGTCACGCTTTCTCACACACCATGCGTGTCGACTCAACCTCGACCCTATCATGCATGTCAATGTTCATGAATTGTAATATTATCTATAAATCAAAAATCCGAGTATCTGAGTGAACGTGAAAACCAATCTTAATCATTTGATTAATTCGGTTCTTGAACATAAGTTTTTAAAATAGTATATGTTTCAAACAGCTCTTTAAAAACTTACAAAATATTTTCCAAACAGTCCCTTGTTGAAAGATAAACACACTATCCAAAATACCCTATCACAGGAGCGGGTTGTGCGAGCGGGGTGTCGCGCGAACAGGCCGCACGAGCTATCAGGCTCTTTTCACTAAATTTGTTAAAAATTCTTTTCTGTCCAAAACTGCATAGGTCACGCGAGCGCGATATGTTACAGAGTCATCTTCTTCTTCGTTTTTCTCCTGTTTCGATTTTCAAAACTGAAATTTACCCATTTTCAGATTCTGTTTCAAACATATCATGCCATATATGGATTTCTTTAGTTTTTCGCGTAGATTAAGAATACGCAGTCGGATTAAACTGATACAGATTGTATTTCTCGATTTTTGCAATTAAAGCAAGGGTGTCAAAACTTTAAATTCATAATACATCGCAATACAAATGAACTACATCGTAGTATTCGAACTACAGCTTATTGGGACTAAGATCTTTCAACTTTAATTCACCGAATTGATTTTGGTTAAGTTTCATAAAACTCCAACCTCAAGCTCATCAATGGTTTATGTATATATATACGTATATACACATCCATAATACAGAAATATACATATATAGAGATGGGGAGTGAGTTTATAATACTCACTGAGGTTCTAGTACAGAGAATTAGAGACCGAAACTTCCGCCGCAATTCCGTCGTCTATGATTTCTCTTCTTGTCTTTCTCTTGATTTTGGTATATAAATATAACTATGTATGTGTGTGTGTGTATATATATAATCTAAAATCTATGTGTGTGTGTGTATGTATCTTGAGAGAGCAAGAGAGAGTTGAGAGAATTTGATAGAGTTACAGAGAGTTTGAGAGGAGAAAATGAGAAAGTATGAGAGTTACAAACATACATATACTGATATGCTAATTTGGGCTCCAAGCAAATCCCAAAAATTATCCAGTGTGGTTGAGCTCACATGTTTCAACACCCAATATGTGATATAATCACAACTTAAAATATAAAATGGTATTATCCGATTGACATAAAAATACAGAAAGTTATATTAACGTAGGAAATAAATTTCTAGTTGTATAAAAAGTATAGGTACGGTTTTTTTTCCCTTTTTCAAATCCATAAAAAGCATTTTCTATATTTATGAAAATTATGGTTTAACCCCAAACAATTTTTATTTAATAGAAATAAAAAGAAATATTCATTTATTAATGAAAAAGAAATTACAGGGTGTTACAAAAATCATATACAATAGGTGATCCCTGACATCCCCGTTGGCCTCACTCTTTCCCTTTATTCTTTACTTTCCTCCTATCACCTGCAATGGAGGAAGTCTCCACTGCTTAGCTATATGCTGAGTGTACAATTCTAAACAAATGCATATAAGGCAATTCATGTTTTAAATATCTAAAACACGTCAACTAGTGTCTAGGGAGAGAGATACACGTTCATCTGGTATATAGGCAAGTCTTAAATCTTAAACTGCGATGCCATTGGCTAGCCAATGTTACTCAACCATTGCATCCAACTGCTCTAGTTGGGCCAGTTCCCAAACCAAGCAAGCAGTCGTCACTACTATAACTCTTAAACATCGAGAGGTGTACACCGGCATGAACTTGTACCAAAATTCCCTTTGACTCGCATAGCCATTTAGCATACTCACATATTCATACAAACATGCTATTCATACATACTCATTGAATTTAACAGGCCTCAGTTAATACATGAGTTTTGCCCATATCACAATTTCATACACAATATCTAAAACATCCAAAATTTCTTATATGTCATAAGTCAAGACTTCATAACTTAAAGCTACGGTTTTAAGATTTCTGAAGAAATACTAGGAGACTGAATCTACGCCAAATCTCCTATAATAAATGATTCCTACAAGTATATACACGTTTTTTTTTCAAATTCCTAGAATTTGAATTTTCATAAAACTTAACCAAACGAGACCTAAGAGATATCAAAATGTAGCTCTTACCTCGAGAGGTTCAAATATGTAATTTAGTTGGAAAAAAATAGGCAGAAGTCTGTCGATTGATGTTGAGAAGCTCTAAGCCACAAATCCCCTAAACTCTCCCCTTTAGGTTTTGATATTTATGAGAAATATCTCACCTTTTTTTATATATAGCCACGAGTCTTGAAATTTATGTTTACCTCCCCACGAGTTCTCAGAACTTCTAATTATTCCCCGAAACGTCTTACACGTCTAATTCATTGCTTCACGGGTGAAAAATATAAATTATACAAGTTTTCATCTAAGTTCAATTTGTGGTCGTAATTATGTTCCAAAAACGTCTTGCACTTAATTCACATAAATGCCATTTAATCACATGAATGTGTCCATAATTATCGGATCACCGTGTCGTCGCTCTACACCTTCCGTTGACCACAGTCAATCACTTTCACAATTATCAAATGACATTGGCAATTCTCAAAAATTGATTGTGCATTTTCTTAAACATCGAATTTTTCTAGGATGGGTGTGACAAAAGAACTCCAAATTTGGGACGGATAAAGTATATACTCCTAATAAGAGAAGAAATTGAATGGTTTTATATTCCAGTTCATGGATCAAATTAGCAATAAAATCATAAAGACGAAAATGCACCAAAGTAGGCCGGACAAAAAAAAAAAAAAAACACACACACACACACACATATCCAAATCCAATCCAAATTGGATGCATTTACACAAATTTGGATTACTATTTTCTACTATGAGTTTGGATACGAATTCATATTCGTTAGAGAGTTAAATTGACAAAATGAATTTGGATTAATTTGATTTGATTTGATTGAAATTAAACAATTTAATATATGTTTACTGTATAAACAAGCATCATACAGTATAAAAAGTAAATTATTTTAATGCTCCTCATGGATTATTTTAATCTAATGGTAGGGATTCTCTATATATTCTGAAAATGTGATTTGAGTTTGAGAGAAATGTTCATAAAAAGATTGAGTTGGTTAGCGTTAAGAGCATGTTTAACTCACTACACAATAGACTGCTTATCGTATAAGATGGATAATTGAATCTTAATAAATCTTCGATGATTATCCCATTCTGATAAACATATTCAATTTTTCTTGACGAATCATATTTGGTTTTCATAGGTTCAGTGAAAATCCAATAGGTTTATTGGGAATGGCAATGAGGCAGATTTGTTAAGGAGTTTCATTTTACTAACTCCACACTGTGTAAATGTATACCTATTCTGACTCTGTCCTATCCTGTTTAATGAGTCATACCAACTCCTACTCCATTTATTATTAAGCACTCCGACTCCACTCTGCAGTGACCCGTTCAAGGGATTTTTCCTCCTGTCATATCATAGTTAGCATAAAAAGGTTTTCAATGCTCTTAAAGGCATAAGATGACTAAAACATATGCTGACCATAATAAAATGTCCTTTAACTAATGTTTTAGAATGATTAACATAATATTGATATAATGGAATTGTAGATTCACATACGTTATCTACTTAACACAAATGTTTTAGTAAACAAGTTAAAACATCCATGACACATTAGAAAATTAATCTCATAATCGGGGCGGTGTAAGTTTTGAGGACATTTTTCTAATTTCGACTTTTATCGTATAGGATTTTAATCCTAGAGTAGCAAACATGCTTCTCCTCTTAAAATACCTCCACCAAACCCTAACCCATTTTGGGGTGGAATGGTGCGGGCCGGGCAGGGCCGGGTGGGGTGGGACAGGGCAGGGCAGAGTAGGGCGGGACTACATGTTGATCATTGGGTTCAATTTAACCTACTAAAATTTGGAAGGACACATTTATATACACATGTTAGACTGTTAGTGCAATAAAAACTATTATTTATCAAGCCGACCCCAAAAATAAGATAGGAGTTTCAACTTCATAATTTGATGAGGTTTAAACCGACCCCGTTCTATTTCACAACCACTAGGAGCCTATTCTTTGAACCTTAAAAGATTGGATATCTGGCATTTCCATTATTAGTCAGCCTTTGTGCGAAAGATGTTGATGCATTTTTGGTGATGGTAGAGCCCATTTACTAGTAAGGCTTGTAGGTGAGATTTGGGGACCTTATCAGACGAAGTTGTATGTTAGACCACTTTGGATCAATTCATATGTTCATCAAAATTGGTACATTTAGTGCACACACATTTTATGGTTTCATTTTATAATCTAAAACCACATTTTTTTTTAATGTTTGAACCTCATCAACTTGCATTGTACTACACTCATATTTTGTGAAATGGGTTTTAGTTATAGAATGACACAACTATATAAAAAAAATTCTGACTACACCACTGAAGCAAAGTTCTAGCTAGGCGGAGTTTTTGCACCTACACGAGAGAGACCTTATTCAGTGAAAATGTCATCACACCCCAATCATATTCATACATGTATTGAATAAATAAGGCTTAATTAGTGTTAAGTCCCTCGTTAGGAAAAGTTATAATGGAAACTTTTTTAGTTAAAGTGTCACAGCCCGATCCCACAATAGCAAAATCGGAACCCGTGGCACACCACCGAGGCTCTTCCTACTCATTTAAAAGTCATAGCAGTAGAAACAAAACTTTAAAGATAGTAATGAGTAGTCGCTCTTTTAAAACAACACACCCAAAATTGGTAAAATCCGTATAAATTTGAAAATGTAATTATATTTTGAAACGAATGAATTTATACTCAAATGGGTCCTAGAGGTGCCCTAAGAACCAATCAAAACATTTAAATAAGATGCGGAAGGGGTATAAAAAGTTTTCATTCAGGTGTCATTTCTACCGGTCGAGTTGCCCCGTTCGACCGGTCAGATGACCCCTCGGTAATAATCCTTCATTGCAGAGGGCACTTCGACCTGTCGAACTGTCCCCTTCGACTGGTCGAATGACCCCTTGACAACAATCCTTCTTGCACTAGGATATTGCCTAAGGTCAAGCAACCCTTGTGATCGTTAACTACCTCAACATTAAATCAAGACATGAAGTCGACAAGTAAAATATTTCAAAACGTGAACTCTAGATTCAGATTCATAATAACTTAACTAACCCAAACCATGTTCTCCAAGTCAATACAAAACGTAGTTCTAGTTTACTCGAAGGAAAATCCTTACAAGACTTGAAACTAAAGTAAAACATATACAATGCTATTATCCATTTCTATTACAAGTTTCTTAACAAAACAAATGAAATAGACGGTTCAATTACAAAACTACGAGATAAGCATGACAAGTCATCTTCTAAGTGAACATCTCGTGATCACTTTCCCGATTCCTCGCCGGCATTAACACCTGAAATGGTTATTTGAATAACCACACATATTAGATTTGTTTAAGCTAACGCTTAGTGAATAAAACAACATATCCACATGAATGATAAAGATGTCCGCATTCACATCTCTACAATTCATACTAGTCTCCAGAGCCTCACGTGTACGCCCATACTCCCAATCCGCGACTCCTTGCCAATAAGTTCACGCAAAAGGGTAAGACCCACGATTCTTGTCTTTAATCGTGTAACCTTAATGCCTATATTGGCTCCACAAGATGGCTCAGTAACCACGTGCTCCTTTGACCCAACCAAGCAACTCAACATACTCAAATACATATCACCATATGATTCGTGTCCAATATTGCATTCTTAACTTCATGATTTTACCATTATTGGACACAAATTATCACGTATATTGGGAGATTTAATGGATAAATTGTACTTTCATTGTTCTTGTCGTTACTCTCTTGGAGCGAATAAAGATCTCTTTTTGTAGGTTTTGTAAGCTTGGGTGAAGTGGAATCCAGCCTTGGTAGCATTCATGAAGTTGAAAAAGGGTCAAGAAAGAGAATTCAGAAAGGCGGATCGATCCGCCCTTTAGAAGGGATCGATCCGGGTGCTCAATGGAAATTTATTGCCTTATTCAAAAAGAGCGAATCGATCCGCCAATATGAAGGGATCGATCCGCGATCTTCCTGTGGCATTCTGCAACAAAACTCCCGAAATGGATCGATCCGCCTATATGAGGGGATCGATCCACGGCTTCTCGGAAAGATAGTAATAGCCCAGATGAAAGGCGGATCGATCGGCCAATATGAAGGGATCGATCCGCGACTTCAGTTTTTCCCCTTTTTTATTTACAAGTTTGCCATTCTTACGTTTTTGTATAAATAGGAAGAGATGGTTTTATTTTAGGTCATCTTGCATTTTTATTTTTAGTCTTCTTCTTCTCTCATTTTTTGTTAACCCACTTAGGTTCCCTCACATTTCTTCTTCATTTATATAAAGTTGACGCTTGGATTAAAGTTTTAATGGCTAGGTATATCTTCTATCTCTTCTCATTTGATGATATTGCTATGTTTTTTCATTATTAGTTAGATTTACTTAGGGTGTGGATCATGAGCTCTTGGATTTAGTGTTGTAGCATTTCTAGGGTTCATTTGTGTAGGATTCAAAACTAGGAGCTTCATCTTCTTTGTATTGCATTTTTGATTGTCATAACTTAGACTTTGAATCCTACCCTATGTATTTCATATGGAATATTATGTAACCTTGTGTTTTGCACTCCATGTGTTTGATAAATGTTGTGTGTAGGATTTATAACTTGGGGTCTTCATCTTTGATGTCAAGCATCTCTGATTTTTCAAACTCTTAGGTTTTAAATACTATCTTTTGAAGGCTTCATAGGTGATTTGTCCACCAAGTAGATTAGTTAGTGTAGGGTGGACAAATCATTCGGATTAGAAGCCATAGAGGCTTCATCTTTTATGTCATGCATCCTTAATAGTCAAACATTAGCTTTAAATCCGTTTCTATGGAAATCTCAAAGCTCCTTTTATCTATCACATAGATGCACTTCTTATGTTTGATAATATGCCACAATGAAATATTACCTTAGAGTGTGCTTAAAACATTAGTCCATTTCATCTTGTTGTGACTCAAGATGGGGTGAATGATCCCAACCTATTACTTTTTAAATTAGTATTTATTTTCCCCTTTTCTCCTCCAAAAATCAAACAAAAAGCCACAAGACACAAAGTCAATTTTATTCCTTTTCATCATCTTTTCTTACTCCTTTCTTTTGAGCATTATAATTAGTTACTCAACTTCCCAAACGTTGTTTTTGTATCAATCCCTGTGGACTCAACACCCTACTTCCAACATACTACGTTTTTAATAGGGTTAAATAAAAGAACTTGATTTTGAAACCATCACCATGCTCTCAGTAAACAAAACATTTCACCGTGCTATTGGGCCTACTTAACAATATGATTGCCCAATATAAACTACACAATATATCTCTATGAATTAATACATGCTAATCACACAAAACATGAATACATGTCAAGAAATCATTAGAAAATAAATAGTTGAATCACTCACCTCCGAATAATGCTCTTAAACTACGATCTAAGAAAAACCACAAAGAACGTGCAGAAAACCTTCTAGTACAATTCCTATGGATCAAAAGTCTTATTATCAACTTTTATGAAAAATTCTTGAAAAAGACTTTTCGAAAAAAACTTGGCCAAACAAGGCCTAATAGGTATCAAAAAGACGGCCTTACGTCGAGGAGTTCGAATATGGAATTTGGTGAAAAACCAGCAGACGAACGGGTGTCGTATGGCGTTGAGAAGCTTTAAGCAACTAAATCTCCTCTTTTAGCCTCCTTAGAAACTTAGGTTGTAAGCTTTGTGAAAATATCTCAAGCCATCTCTATCTATCTATGGGCAATACTTCCGAAAATTGTGTTTACATCCCCGCAACTTTTCAAGACTTCTAATCAGTCTCTGAAACTTTCAACATAGCTAATTTATAGCTTTACAAGTGAAGCCTCAAAATTATAAAAGTTTCTGACTAAGTTCCATTTGGTTGCTAAAATGCAAATTTCTACATGACTTTTTTGAAGTTGTTAATTAGCCTACCAAATTAATAGCGTGTTATTTCGTCCTCACCAAGATACTAAATCTAACAACATAATTAAATTCTAAACTAGAAAATAATACAGATAGTGAAAAACACAGGTAAACATTTATTTTCAGATAAACATTTAAGTATTCCACAGTGACCGTCTCATACTCAGAGAGACATCACAACCACAAAACACTCATTCACATTGTCTTAGAGGGTTCTCTAACACAGACACCCAAATCGAATCGTGAGTCAAAACTCACTCTCACAGGTGTCATAAGACACAATACATCACATTATCATGTATGACAATTTAATAAAACGCAATAATGCATATGCGGGTGTTATAATACTCTCCCCCTTAAAAGGAGTTTATCCCCAAACTTATACCTCAAGTCTCAAAAGGTGCGGATACTGAGTACGCATCTCCCCTTCGATTTCCCATGTCAATTCTTCTATCGTTTGACTACGCCATAACACTTTCACTTTCGATATTACTTTATTTCGTAAGACTTGGTCCTTCCGATCCAAGATCTCTACCGGGTACGTAATATACGTCAAATCACTCTGAATTTCTTTCGACGTCGGAGTCATCACTTGATCTCTATCCTCTACTACTTATTTTTGTAGTAATGATACATGGAATACATTATGAACTTGAGCATACTCATTCGACAAATTCAATAGATACGCTACGGGTCCAACTCTCCCTATGATCTCAAAAGGTCCTACATACCTCGGATTAAGTTTCCCGTATCTTTCAAATCTAGTGATCCCCATTGAAGGTGACACCTCCAAGTAAACCAAATCTCCTACGTCAAATTCTAATGGTCGTCTACGCTTGTCGGCATAACTCTTATACCTAATCTGAGCTGTCAGTAACCGTTGTCAAATCACCTTTATCTTGTCCGTTGTCTCTTGTATAATTTTCAACCCTTCTATCACTCTTTCTCTGACTTCCGTCCAACTAATTGGTGAACGACATACTCGACCATACAAAGCTTCATAAAGAGCCATCCCAATACTCGATTGAAAACTGTTATTATATGCGAACTCAATCAACGACAAATGGTCTTCCCAATCACTCTGAAAATCAAGTACACATAAACGAAGCATGTCTTCCAAAATCTGGATTACTCTTTCCGATTGACCATCGGTCTGAGGATGAAAAGTGGTACTGAAATACAATTTGGTACCCATTGCTTCTTGCAAGGCCCTCCAAAACTTCGATGTAAAATTACTATCTCTATCTAAAACAATAAAAATTGGAATATCATGTTGTCTCACAATCTCGCGGACATATAACTTAGCTAACGTTATCGCCTTAGTTGCTCGAAGTGGTAGGAAGTGCGACGACTTCGTCAAATGATCAACGATTACCCAAATAATAGTATTTGATTTCTTCGACCTCGAAAACCCACTAACAAAGTCCATTGTTATGTATTTCCATTTTAACTCAACTATCGGTAATGGTTGTAACAATCCCGAAGGTACTTGATGTTCGGCCTTCACTTGTTGACAACTCGTACAACGTGAAATGTAGTGTGCTATTTTTCTCTTATTCCCGATCACCAATAAATATGTCTCAAGTTTCTATACATCTTGGTGCTTCTCAGATGAACGGTATACATCGTATTGTGTGCTTCTTCTAGAATATTCTGTTTCAACTCCTTCTCGGCAGGTACATAAATTCTACCCCTCAATCTCAAAACATTGTTCTCAAAAGTAAAACTTGGTTGTTTGCCCATTAGAATCTCATCACAAATCTTCTTCAAAGCTATATATTGAAGTTGTTTCTCTGTAATCTCGTGAATCAAAAGTAGTTGTACCATAATCGTCGACATCAAGTCAAATTTGATGCGGTATTGGTTGGCGTCTTACGACTAAGAGCATCGGCGACGACATTCGCCTTGCTCGGATGATACTGAATTGACAAATCATAGTCCTTCGTCAACTCTAACCATCTCCTTTACCTCATGTTTAAACCTCGTTGTGTGAACATGTATTTCAAACTCTTATGATCAGTGTATATCTCACATTTCTCCACGTATAGGTAATGACGCCAAATCTTCAGTGCAAAAATTACAGCGGCCAATTCTAGATCATGTGTCGGATAGTTCTTCTCGTGCGGCCTTAGTTGTCTCGATGCATAGGCAATGACCTTATCACCTTGCATAAGAACGCAACCTAAACCTCTATATGAAGCATCACTGTAAATAATAAACCCTTCAGTCCCTGTCGGAACGTCTAAAATTGGTGCCTTCATTAGTCGACCTTTCAATTCTTAAAAACTTTCTTCACATTCCAGACTCCATACAAAAGCAATATCTTTCCTCATCAACTGTGTCATCGGCATTGCAAGCGTGAAAAATCTTTTACAAACCTTCGATAGTAACCAGTAAATCCTAGGAAACTTCGGATATCTGTCACATTCGTAGGTCTTAACCAATTGGTAATTGCTTCTATCTTCTAAGGATCTACTAAAATTCCCTTAGCTGATACTATATGTCTAAGGAAAGCAATCTCTGTTAACCAAAAGTCACACTTCTTCAATTTGCCGAACAATCTCTTCTCACATAATTATTGTAAGGCTAATCGCAAATGGTGTTCGTGATCTTCAACACTCTTGGAATAGATTAGAATGTCATCTATAAATACGATAACAAACTAGTCTAAATAGTCTTTGAAAACACGATTCATCATGTCCATGAAAGCAGCTGGTGCGTTAGTCACTCCAAATGGCATAACCAAAAATTTAAAGTGACCATATCTAGTCCTGAAAGCTGTCTTCTCAACATCTTCTTCTTTGACTTTCAACTGATGGTAACTGGATCTCAAGTCAATCTTAAAAAATACCTGAGTCCCTTGTAACTGATCAAAGAAGTCATCTATTCGCTGTAACGGATACTTGTTCTTAAAGGTCAACTTATTCAACTCTCGGTAGTCGACGAACATGCGCATTATCCCATCCTTCTTCTTTACAAACAAGACTGGAGCTCCCCATAGTGAAACACTCGGTCGGATAAGACCCTTCTCCAATAGTTTTTCTAACTAAATTTTTAATTCTTTCAATTCTACCGGTGCCATTCGGTATGGTGCTTTAGATACCGGTTGTGACCCTGGTAATACCTCTATCGTGAACTCAAGCTCTCTTTCAATCAATACGTCGGGTAACTCATAGGGAAAAACATCTGGGAATTCTCGAACTACTAGAATGTCTTCTACAAGTGGTCCAAGAACTCGTGTGTCAATGATCGAACATAAAAAACCTGAACAACCTTTCTTCAACATCTTGTTTGCTTGAATCGTCGATATTAGGTACGGCGGTACAGTCACACCTTTACCCTGAAAAGTAAACTCTTCTTATACTAACGAATAGAAACTAACCCTTTTCTGTTCACAATCGATCTTAGCTTGATTGACCGACAACCAATCCATACCCAAGATAACATCAAAGTAGTTCACTATCAACGGAATCAAATCGATGCTCAAGACCTTATCACCTATCTTGATCTCACACGACTTAAATACCAAAGAAGTTACTAATGATTCACTACTAGGCAATGATACACACAAATCAAATCCTAGTGGTCCAGACTCAATAGTTAAATGCTTAACGAAATCATGTGATACAAATGAATGTGTTAAACTAGAATACATAAGTATCCGTTCTGGATATGAACAAATAGGAAGAATACCTGATCCAACTATATCATCCGTATTCCCCGGCCTGAGCTGGAAGTATCGACCTTGTTGTTGTTCGACTCCATTTCCTTTATCCACTCGTTGCCTACCTTTGAGTCACTCGGCATACTCGACGCCCCGGTACTCATTCCCGATTGTCTCTTACTCGGATAATTTTTCGCTATATGCCCTGGTTGTACACACTCAAAACATTTTCCCCTCTATAATACCCTAAATTTTTGAAGAGTATTAATATGTAAAACTTCGTTCTGTATACTTATATAAACTTTTTCTTTCTTTTGGTGAATTTTGGTTACCAATCGATTGACAAGCTTCCCAATCGATTGCCACTTTTTAGATACTAATCGATTGACATATTCCCAGTCGATTGTTTTTCTAATCGACTGCCTTTTAATATCTGTTGCCACTCGATTGACTTGTGTCCCAATCGATTGACATAAGCTGAGATAAGTTTTCTTCTTTTCTTTAGCTTTGAACATGTGGCACTCTCACACCTCTATATATATAAGAATGTATATGGCCTTGGGCCAGTTTTCAGACCTTAAGAGAGAGAGAGAGAGAGAGAGAGAGAGAGAGAGAGAGAGAGAGAGAGAAAGAGACATATCTTGTGTTATATATTCATATATCTATATCTATACACACTCACATACACTCACTGCCCTTGGCAGCTTGGGAGAGGAAGAAGAGAAGAACAAAAAGAGAAGAAGAGAAGAACAAGAGAATGAGAGAGCTGGACAGAGAGAGGAGAAAGAGAAGAAAGAAAGAGAGAGAGAGAACTTTGGTTTTTCAAAGCTCATACCAACCAAACACACCCTAGGTGCTTTCCTAACTCACTTGGTCCCTATATTTGAAGTTTATGCAAGTTATTATGAAGATTTGATACGTTTAATGCATGATTTTTACGTTTACATATGTTATTTTTATAATTTGCTGGTGAAGACGAAGTGCCAATTGATTGCCATCAGTCTGGACCAACCGATTGGATTGAATTCCAATCGATTGACATCCCAATCAATTGCCAATGTTACCAATCAATTAACATTGTTCAGACCCAATCGATTGCCATGATTCTCAATCGATTGTTATAGTTTTTATCCCAATCGATTGGACCTTATACCAATCGATTGGTATGGGCAGAACATGGATTTCTTTGCCTATTTATTTTATAAGAGGTTTAATTGTTCGATTCTTAATTCGGACTTCCGTTATGTGATTCTGGGTTGATCAGGGGATAATGTAACAACAAAGATAAAGTATGATTACGAATAATGGATTAATGAAATGATGTAAGATATTATGCAGTTCATGTATGAGTTCGATATCCATTTTCTTTTAATCTGAGTAGTCAAGCCACATTGGAAATTGTTATGTGTCGACATTATAATATAACTTAAGTAGGTTTGGTAAGTTCTGGGAATGGAACGTGGACGGACGTTTGGTCATGATATGCTCTTAAAAGTGGTGAGTTGTTCATATACTCTTAAAAGCAGTAAGCATAACCAAGTAGTCCTAAGATAGATCGGATAATCTACGATATGCTCTTAAAAGCGGTGAGCTGTGTAATATGCTCTTAAAAGTGGCAAATTGGGATGTCTGGTAGATGACGCTGAGTTGTGGCAATAGATGATATGCCTTGTTCGAAACGTTGTGTCCCTGAAATGCGGTGAACATAAAACATTATTCTTAAAAGCTGGGGACGGACTGACGTGGAGTCCATGACATGCGGTGAGCTGTGTAATATGCTCTTAAAAGCAATGACGGAATAAGGGTGTATCCCTAGAGTTAAACGATTGAGTCTATTCCATTCAGTCAGGATATGTTAATATCGATCTATGATTAACAAGACGATAAGGGTTGGTTTACGGGGTTGAATAAAAGGATCAAGTTATTGTTATTTTTATAATAAGATGTTAACTCGGGTTTTCATAAGCTTGTGTTTACTTCAGATAATTGGCACCTTGTTAGTTTATACTCACTCGGCTCTCAATAAGCTGAGGGCCTTTATTTCCTGGACTTTTCCCCGTCCAGACTATCCTCTACCTTATTTTACAGGTGACGAAGTCTACAACGATAGTTCCTATCCATAAGGAGAATATACCGAGGGTGGCCCTACTGATGATGGCTATGCTAGAGAAAAAAAACTATGCTGATGTTTATGCCAGCTGAAGATTTAGAGATAGTTATTAGTTTATGTTATTTCTGTTTAGTTGTTTTGTTATATTTGGTACTCGGGCATATGTTGCTTCCAAACCTTATATACTTCCGCTGTAGCTTTACTGTTGTAATAACTCTGATGTTGGTAATATAATAGGTTTCCTTTATATTACTGTCGGTTATTCTTTCTACTATCTAGAACTGCATGGTGTGGAAGTTAGTGACATTCACCAGTTAATCCCTATGGACCCATAAAGGAATTTTATTTTTCTCTATTTATGTTGTTCCGAGGCGTGACATGATTTTTGGTATCAAAGCTCTAGGTTGTGCTACTTTCATTCACTATTCATTTCGCACCATCTGGTCCTAGTATGTTAAGATTTCTTTGAGATAAGATATGAGTTGAGATAAGATCATCCATCTGACGATAGATAGTTTCTTTATAGGATAGCATGGATTCAGAGTTTCATCAGTTTGTTACCGATGCTTATGGAGGACACGTGATCCATGGGGATACCGTAGAACCAGCTGACCCAGAGTTTTATCGTGAACGAGTGTGCCAGATAGCTAGTCGACACTTAGAAGAGGACATGTAGAAGGTGTTTTATGTGACCGGGGGGATTCACCGACATAGATGCGTATGGATGCTTACCATTCTGCGAGAATTGGTAGAGACATTTGTCAGGAGATATTACGGTTGGTTTGGAGTAAGCCAGAGATGGATGAGATTGAGCCGAGAGCCATTTTAGTCATCCCACCGGAGCCTGTAGCTGTACCAGCACTTGTAGCTCCACCATCATTGGTACCCAATGTACCAGTCCCAGAGCCTGAGCTGATTGAGGATGAGGAGGATCTAGAGTCAGAGGACGAGCATCCTAATGAGGATATTGATGGGGATGGAGAAGAGGAGCCGATGGATGATGAGGACCCAGTGGAGGATGAGCATGTGGACGATGTAGATGACGATGAGCCTGAGGATGATCCGGAGGAGCCCGAGAATGTTCCTGACGAGGAGTCAAAGCCCGAGATTGAGCCAGAGGACCCTGAGGCCGCTGAGGCAGATATAGTGATAGGACAGGATGTTCCTAAGGAGATAGTTGTACCAGAGGCACCCGCCATGTTTCAGTTACCAGCGGGACCTATTATGCATATGGCAGCCATGGCCGATATGGCAGTAGGATGGATAGCCGAGATGGTAGCCCAGCCAACAAGTTTTGCTATGGGAGAGGCTGAGGTAGCAGAAGCTCTTGATATAGCTTATGGATTCACCGCAGTGCCAGTTAAGGTCACCAACCAGGCGATAGCATACGTGATGGAGAACACTGATGCAGAGGTGATAGAGGATTGGGACATGGGAGTAGTAGTTGGAGATGTCGTCGCACCTGTTGAGGAAGATCTACTCAAGGAGATGGATATCGATCTAGAGGACGAGGTACCACCAGCAGGATCGGACACTGACGATCTTTAAGTCTGGATCTACAGGAGTTAGTTTTTGTTAGTTTTATATCAGGACATGTTGTCCTCCAGATTTTTGGAAGCTTGAAAGATAGCTATTTGACCATAGCTTTGTATAGTATGAGCAGTAGTAGTAGTTGTTGTAATAGTTAACCTTAGTACTGTTTTTACTTTGTCCCACATGGTACACAGTTTGACTAGTGTGTACTATGCGGTACATCTTTAGATTTATACGAGCAGTACTTTATTATTAATCGTGTGGTCACTTTGATGTGTTATTTTTAAAACTGTTTTTTCTTGTTGCTTCTTGCCCTATCTCGTTTTATTTCTGCGAGAAGACTTTCAGCTAACCGATGTGTCTTTTGTAGGCAACACTCGTTATCATTATGGTAGGACCCTTGAGAAATCACCAAGCGCGAATTGGAGCACCTATCCCAAAAGGAATGGATCTATCTGGAGTTTTTGAAGCATTCATGTAACGAATGGAGCATGTAGGCGATATCTACAACAATGCTACTAATCAATGATTGGTCCAACCTTAGTTGCACCGTTCTAGCAGAGGCAAATAGGAGACAAGTTACTAGAAAATTTCCGTAGGTTACGTTCCGAAAAGTTCGATGGATTGACGGAACCATAGAAAGCCGAGCAATGGATAAGAGAAATGGAGTCGATCTTTGAAGCATTGGAGTGCAGCGAGCAACAAAAGCGTCGTCTTGCTACATTTCAGCTCACCTACGCCGCCGCAGATTGGTGGGAAGTTAAGCGAGCCACTATAGGAATAAACGCTGCAAGAACAATGCCTTGGGAAACATTCAAGAGAAGATTTCTAGAGAAGTATTTCCCGGAAGACGAAAAGGATTAATAGGAGAAGAATTTCCTAAGCTTAGTTCAAGGAGATTGGACGGTAAGAGAATATACCACACAGTTTGAGCGACTGTCTCGATTCGCCCAGCATATGACTGATACACCACAGAAGAAGGTGAAAAGATTTCACCAAGGACTGAATCCTCATCTTCGCCATATGATGATTGGTCACCTGAACCATAGTTTTGAAGGACTGGTCAGACTTGCTGTAAGTGTAGACACCCCATTTTTTCCAACCCAATCATTTTAAAATAAAGTGCTTGTCAATATGAGCCTGTCACATTTTTGAATCATCCCAATTTGACCTCGAATGAAAAGATACAGCAAGTCAAAAGGTCAAAAGGTCAACAATTCCGCATGTACCCTACCACGCATGATTATTTTCTTATCCTCCAAATGATTGAAGCTCAGTGGAAAAAAGCATCAAACAAAAAAAAATGCTGTACAAAAAAAAAGCAAAAGGAAGCACTAGCCAAAAAAGGAAACAAAAAAGAAACAAAAAATATTTAAAAATGAAGTTTTTTTACCTATAAAAGAAACCAACGCAGAATGAAAAAAGGAGAGAGGACGAAGAAGGCAAAATACTCCCTCTCTGTATCCCTCTTACTCTCCGTGTCTCCCTTACACTCTGTATCTCCCTCACCTTCCTCTCCATCTCTCTCACTTCAAAAAAAAATAATGTACATTTTTTCCACCACCATATCACATTTTCTAACCACCACTATCAAGGTCACCGCTACAATCACTAACCTCCACCCAGCTACCACATCATCACAATTCCCATCAACATATCTCACAACCACTATACCATCGCCGTCATAATACTGCCTCAAATCACCGCCCAACATCTCAGTCATTTACCATCAATATTCTAACAGATTTCTCGAGATCCTCTAATAATTCATGTTTTATTTTATTTTATTTTCTCTCCTGTACATATCATTTTTTTTCTTGATTGATAAAAAAAATAATAAATATATATATATACATCCACGTCATACTCGGAATTACTTGGTTTCCAATATAAAAATCACGTCCAACTCTGGATTACATGATTCCAAATACGGAAATCCCACGTGGTTTCTAATACGAAGAGTCATGTTCTACTGGGGATGACGTGGTTGCTAATACGGGGACCTCTGTTCTACTGGGGACTACACAGTTTTCTAATATGGAAATCCATGTCTAAATAATAAAAATCACTTTTAAGTTATTTGGGCATTGTCCCTTTCTTCTGGTATAAAATAAAAATAAAAATAAAAATAAAAATAAAAATAAAAATAAGATAAAAAGAAAAACACAAAAAGTGGACTTTCTCAAAATAAAACCCTAATGCTACCTTTGTTTGGAATATGCAAACAGCACATGTAAGAAAATTAAGTCTTTTTATCCTACACACCACATTTTTTTTCTTTCTTTTGGGCACCGACCCTTACTTCCGGCATAAAAATAAAAATACAAGCAAAAAAAAATTCTTTTCTTTTATTTCTTTTGGGCACTGACCCTTATTTCCGACATAGGAATAAAAGAACAGAAAAAATAAAAAATACAAAAATATATTTTCTTAAGGTTAGGCATCGACCCTTACTTCCAGTACACTTTTTCAGTCACTGGGACACAGATCCTTACTTCCAGTATTGGACTAAAAGGACGGAAAAAAATAAAAATACAAAATAATAAAAAATACAAAAAAATCATTTCTCAGTTATTTGGGCACCGACCCTTACTTCCGGTGCACTTTTCAATCACTTGGGCATAGATCTTTACTTCTAATATTGGAATAAAATAACTGAAAAAAAAAACATAGAAAAGTACAAAAAAAATACATCATTCTCCAATCACTTGCATAGTCTCATTTCAATCTCAATCACTTTTCAAAGATTAAAATCTAGGACTATACCACGTGGGTTAAAGTTCTTAGTTACACCAACTCTTTCTCAAATCACTATATCACACATGCACAGTCAAACAGGACCACTTTTCTTTCTCTAAAAAAAATCATGCATACACTTGCACACACAAAAGTCAGAACTACGTTTGGTCTGATTCCCGTCTTGGAATACGTAAGCAACTCTCAAAGAGTGCGGCCATACCTATCACAATTTTCCGTCCTATTCACTTTCTAAAAAAAAAAACTTTTTTCTTTTTAAAATGAAATGCCCCATTTTAATAAAAAAAATACTAAAATTGGCAACCGTGTTCGCACGGATGTTCGAGGGTGCCTAATAGCTTCCCTCGACATAATCGAGTCCCCAAACCCATCTCAAAATCTCTGGTTTTCGCATGGCTATTCAGAGTCACACTTTTAAAGGGCCCACTTTTCTCAAAACTGTTTTTCAAAAGTCAAAGATGAATTACTTTAATTGTCTTTGCAGGGACCCTAACACCCAAATGTTAGGTGGCGACTCTGAAACATTTCAAATAGGCCCTACCATACTCTTTTCACCCTTCCCAACAAAAATCAAGTCGCAATTTATCCACTCTAAAAAATTTGGGCCCACACCGACAGCCTTGGCGCTCCGAAATGCGGGCGCGACAGTAAGTCTAGAGAAGGATGCCTATCCTGTACAACGACCACAGATGAGTCGATCATAGCCAACAAGGAACTTCCAATGGAGAAATTTTCAGGCACAGCCACCGAGAAATACCCAAGGGTGGAGACCACATAGAAATTTTCAAGGCAACAAAAGAACCTGGGAAGGAGCCAAGAAACTCCAGCAAAGTTATCTTCAACCCCAATCGTATAAACAACGAGGATCACAACCTCAAGCGCTGCTAACAGCCCCGCCAAACAACAGTAGAGGATGTTTTTATAGTGGAAAGCCAGGACATATTGCAAGGAACTGCACTATCCACAGATCTAATCGCAGGCCATATATTGTCTGTCGCAACTGCAATAAGCCAGGACATTTGAGCAAGGATTGCCATGCACCACGAGGAGGATACTATGGGGCACCAATTCAAGGAATTCAAGGATCCCCAGATCAGACAAGGATGAATGCAATAATCTTGGGAGAAGCAGGTTTTAATGCCAATGAACATCAGCATTTGGAAGGTACGCTTGTACTCTTGCATAGTCCAGTTAAAGCTCTATTTGATACTGGAGCTGCACGTTCTTTTATTGTTGTTAAGATTGTACGTCAGTTGGGTTTAGAACCCCAGATACTTGAGCAAGCACTAAATGTTGTGTCACCTTTGGGAATGACTGTTAAGCTGGGTAAATTATGTAAGGATTGCCCATTGACTTTGGGAGATAGAAATCTTCCAACTGACTTGGTAGTTCTATTGATGTCAGAATTCGACATTATCATAGGGATGGATTGGTTGACTAAGTACAATGCCAACCTGGATTGCCCTACTAGGATGATTGTATTTCCAATACTAGGATGTCTGACGATTGGATTTCAGTGTCAGCCAACGAGCGACATGTTTCTTGCGAGTAATTTGGCTATAATCGGGAGTGCGAGTACGGAACTCAAGATGGATTAGATTCCTACGGTACAAGACTTTCAGGATATATTCCAGGACATTAAAGGGCTTCCACCAAAAAGAAAAATAGACTTTTGTGTAGAATTAGTACCTGGTACGTCACCAATATCAAAGACTCCGTATAGGATGGCACCAACTGAGATGTTGGAACTAAAGAAGCAAGTCCAGGAACTTGAAGATCTAGGATTTGTTCATCCAAGTACGTCACCTTGGGGAGTACTAGTTATATTTGTAAAGAAGAAGGAAGGGACACTTCGACTCTGTATTGACTACAGGGAGTTGAACAAAGTTACAATCAAGAATAGATATCCACTTCCTCGGATAGACGATCTATTCAACCAGTTGCAAGGATCAAGGATTTTCTCTAAGATCAATCTACAATCCAGATATCATCAACTTTTAGTTCAACTAGAGGATGTATTGAAGACTAAGAGAAGGAGAGAGCTGGACAGAGAGAGAAGAAATAGAAGAAAGAAAGAGAGAGAGAACTTTGGTTTTTCAAAGCTCACACCAACCAAACACACCCTAGGTGAGTTCCTAACTCACTTGGTCCCTATATTTGAAGTTTATGCAAGTTATTATGAAGATTTGATACGTTTAATGCATGATTTTTATGTTTATATATGCTGTTTTTACAATCTGCTAGTGAAGACGAAGTGCCAATCAATTAGCATAATTACCAATTGATTGCCATCAGTCTGGACACAATCGATTGGATAGAATTCCAATCGATTGACATCCCAATCGATTGCCAATGTTAGCAATCGATTGACATTGTTTCAGACCCAATCGATTGCCATGATTCTCAATCGATTGTTATAGTTTTTATCCCAATCGATTGGACCTTATACCAATCGATTGGTATGGGCAGAACATTGATTCCTTTGCCTTATTTTATAAGAGGTTCAATTGTTCGATTCTTGTTTCGAACTTTTGTTATGTGATTCTGGGTTGATCAGGGGATAATATAACAACAAAGATAAAGTATGATTACGAATAATGAATTAATGAAATGACGTGAGATATTATGCGGTTCATGTATGAGTTCGATATCCATTTTATTTTAATCCGAGTAGTCAGGCCATATTGGGAATTATCATGTGTCGACATTATAACGTAACTTAAGTAGGTTTGGTAAGTTCTGGGAATGGTACGTGGACGGACGTTTGGTCATGATATGCTCTTAAAAGCGGTGAGATGTGCATATGCTCTTAAAAGCGGTGAACTGGACCAAGTAGTCCTAAGATAAACCAGATAATCTACGATATGCTCTTAAAAGTGGTGAGCTGTGTAATATGCTCTTAAAAGCGGTGAGCTTGGATGTCTGGTAGATGACGCTGAGTCATGGCAACAGATGATATGCATTGTTCGAAACGTTGTGCCCTTGAAATGCGGTGAATAGGAAACATTGTTCTTAAAAGCTGGGGACGGACTGATGTGAAGTCCATGACATGCGATGAGCTGTGTAATATGCTCTTAAAAGCGATGGACGAAATAAGGGTATATCCCTAGAGTTAAACGATTGAGTCTGTTCCATTCAATCAGGATATGTTAATATCAATCTATGATTAACAAGACGATAAGGGTTGGTTTACGAGGTTAAATAAAAGGAACAAGTTATTATTATTTTTATAATAAGATGTTAACTCGTGTTTTCATAAGCTTATGTTTACTTCAGATAACTGGTATCTTGTTAGTTTATACTCACTCAACTCTCAGTAAGTTGAGGGCCTTTATTGCCTGGACTTTTCCCCGTCCAGACTATCTTCTACCTTATTTTACAGGTGACGAAGTCTACAACGGTAGTTCCTATCCAGAAGGAGAATACACCGAGGGTGGCCCCACTGATGATGGCTATGCCAGGGAAGAATACTATGCTGATGTTTATGCCAGCTGAAGATTTAGAGATAGTTATTAGTTTATGTTATTTCTGTTTAGTTGTTTTGTTATATTTGGTACTTGCGCATATGTTGCTTCCAAACCTTGTATACTTCCGCTGTAGTTTTACTGTTGTAATAACTCTGATGTTGGTAATATAATAGGTTTCCTTTATATTATTGTGGGTTATTCTTTCTATTATCTAGAACTGCGTGGTATGAAAGTTAGTGACATTCACCAGTCATTCCCTATGGACCCATAAAGGAAATTTATTTTTCTCTATTTATGCTATTCCGGGGCGTGACACCCTCATCTTTGGATTGTATCTTTTGGCATTCGAGGTGGTGTTCGGTGTGGTCGAATTTGTGTTCGAAGGATAATTTCTAGATACGTGTCCTAATTGCTTGGAAATGTAACACGTGCTCAAAGATAGCAAGTTCCCTTATGTCGCAAGTTACATGTTGGGCATAACGGCTCGAGTCTCCTACAAACGTATTCCCTCCTTGGCTCCCCAAATACGATCCTGAACTTTGCGTGAACGGTTTCTTCGTATTCCCCTGACCCTTGTTCTTATTGTCATTGGCCCTCTTCCCTTATTGTCCCTGTCGATATCTGTCAACACTTTTCTCGACAATACGAGCAGCTTCCTCAACGAGAGAAACGGTCGGGTGTTGCAACATATCCACACGGCTACAGATATTCTCTCTAAGTCCTTCCTCAAACTTACGAGCTTTGTCCTCATCAATTGGAACTGTTGTCTTCCCAAAACATAATAACGCATTATAACGAGAAACATATTCACTAACCGTCATGTCTCCCTGAACCAAACTCGCAAACTCTTGATGTTTCTGAGTATGAGCGGATTGCGAAAAGAAACGCTTGTTGAATTCATCTTTAAATGATTCCCACGTAGTTGGCTTCCCTTGTTCAAGCACGTTGTTCCACCAATCCAATGCTTCCCCTATTAACGTATTGTATGCACAAAGAATTTTCTCTTCGTCGGTACATATCACTTGACGAAAAATGTCTTTCCATATCCACCACCCAGTGGTCGGCCAAGTCTATGTTAGTTTGTCCGTAGTACAAAGTTGGTTTCCTTTTGTGGAACTGTTCTGTGATGGTGTGTTGAGGTCTTGGTACCGGTGGTGCATTGATGTAGCGAATTTCAACCGGTGGGGCCTGAACATTCATCTGATCTCTTTCACTTACAGCTTGAGCAAAATTTCCCACCATGTTTACTATCTGATTCATTCTCGAATGCAGTGACAACTCTCTTATTGGATTAGCCATAACGTTTCAAGAATTTTCCTTATTAAGTTCAATGGATAATGACTATGCATGCTATGCCACAATAGATATATGTGCACAGTTCATCATCACAATTAACAAATGCTAACATATGAGAAATTTTAACAATGATAATAGCATTATCATCATAAACATACACTCTACTCGACGTCACTCAACATCTAACGTCACTCGTCCCCAAGGCTCTAAACCTATTGCTCTGATACCACTACATGTCACAGCTCGATCCCACAATACCAGAACCAGAACCTGTGGCACGCCACCGAGGCTCTTTCTACTCATTTAAAAGTCATAGCAACGGAAACAAAACTTTAAAGATAGCAATGAGTAGTCGCTCTTTGAAAACAACACACACAAGGTTGGTAAAATCCGTATAAATTTGAAAACGTAATTATATTTTGAATCGAATGAATTTATATTCAAAAGGGTCCCAAAGGTGCCCTAAGAACCAATCAAAACATTTAAATAAGTTACAGAAGAGGTATAAAAAGTTTTCATGCAGGGGTCATTTCGACCAGTCGAGTTGCCCTGTTCGACCAGTCGGATGACCCCTCGGTAGTAATCCTTCATAGCAGAGGGCACTTCGACCGGTCGAACTATCCCCTTTGACCGGTTGAATGACCTCTTGACAACAATCCTTCTTGCACTAGGATATTGCCTTAAGGTCAAGCGACCCTTGCGATCGTTAACTATCTTAACATTAAATCAAGACATGAAGTTGACAAGTAAAACATTTCAAAACATGAACTCTAGGTTCAGATTTATAATAACTTAACTAACCTAAACCATGTTCACCAAGTTAATACAAAACGTAGTTCTAGTTTACTCAAAGGAAAATCCTTACAAGACTTGAAACTAAAGTAAAACATATACAAGGCTATTATCCATTTCTATTACAAGCTTCTTAACAAAACAAAGGAAATAGACGGATCGATTACAAAACTACGGGATAAGCATGGCAAGTCATCTTCTAAGTGAACTCCCGACATCTCGTGATCACTTTCCCAATTCCTCGCCGGCATTAACACCTGAATGGTTATTTGAATAACCACACATATTCGATTTGTTTAAGGTAACGCTTAGTGAATAAAATAACATATGCACATGAATGATAAACATGGCCGTATTCACATCTCTACAATTCATACTAATCTCCAGAGCCTTACATGTACGTCCCATACTCCCAATTCGCGATTCCTCGCCAATAAGTTCACGCGAAAGGGCAAAACCCACGATTCTTCTCTTCAATCGTGTGACCTTAATGCCTATATCGGCTCCACAAGATGGCTCAGTAACCACATGCTCCTTTGACCCAAATAAGCAACTCAATATGCTCAAATACATATCACCATGCTCTCGGTAAACAAAACATTTCACCGCGCTATTGGGCCTACTTAACAATATGATTGCCCAATATGAAGTCCACAATATATCTCTATGAATTAATACATGCTAATCACACAAAACATGAATACATGTCAAGAAAATCATTCCAAAATACATAGTTGAATCACTCACCTCCGAATAATACTCTTAAACTACAATCCAAGAAAAATCCGTGCACAAAGAACGTACAGAAAACCTTCTAGTACAACTCCTATGGATTAAAAGTTCGATTATCAACTTTTATGAAAAATTCTAAAAAAAATACTTTTCGAAAAACTTGGCCAAACAAGGCCTAATAGGTATCAAAACGACGACCTTATCTCGAGGAGTTCGAATATGGAATTTGGTGAAAAACAGCAGACGAACAGACGTCGTTTGGTGTCGAGGAGCTCTAAGAAACTAAATCTCCTCTTTTGGCCCCCTTAGAAACTTAGGTTGTAAGCTTTGTGAAAATATCTCAAGCCATCTCTATGTATATATAGGCAATACTTCCAAAAAATTGTGTTTACCTCCCCGCAAGTTTTCAACACTCCTAATCAGTCTCTGAAACTTTCTACACAGCTAATTCATAACTTTATAAGTGAAACCTCAAAATTATATAAGTTTCTGACTAAGTTCCGTTTGGTTGCTAAAACGGAAATTTCTACATGACTTTTCCGAAGTTGCTAATTAGCCTACCAAATTAATAGCGTGTTAATTCGTCCTCACCAGGATACTAAATTTAACAACAGAAATAAATTCTAAACAGAAAATAATACAGATAGTGAAATACACAGGTAAACATTTATTTTCAGATAAACATTTAAGTATTCCACAGTGACCGTTTCATACTTAGAGAGACGTCACAACCACAAAACACTCATTCACATCGTCTCAGAGGGTTCTCTAACACAGACACCCAAATCGACTTGTGAGTCAAAACTCACTCTCACATGTGTCATAAGACACAACACATCACATTATCATGCATGACAATATAATGAAATGCAATAATACATATGCGGGTGTAATAGAAATGTCTCTCACATATAAACCTGGGCAAAAAATCCCGACGACTTTTGGAAATTCAAAAAGTCATCGGGATTGTTTTGTTACAAAGTCGTAGGAATTTTCCTGCCCAGGTTTATATGTGAGAGACCTTTCACTAAGATTTTTTCTTTGTTGGACCTAATGCTTAAAAAGTACTCTAAAATGTATTGAACCCTAATTATCCTAATAAATAACCACTGTGACTTTTTTTTTTAATTTAATTAAAAATTGATTATAATTTTACCCTCAAGTAATTGGTAGTTATAAGGAATAAATTATATATATATACTCATTATTTTGATGACATGGTGGAGGAGAGAGGAGGGAAGGGGATGTTCGAACTTCGAAGCAATACCTTAGCTATAATGCTAGATCTACACAAAATTCTATACAAAATTCTACACAAAATAATCATGGCTCTTGATTCTAATATGCCCCATCTTTCTAGAGAGCTTCCCTCTCTAGAGTTTCTAGAGAGAGAAAGTAAAGATGCCGCCCTAGCCGCACAACCCCCCCCCCTCTCTCTCTCTCTCTCTCTCTCTCTCTCTCTCTCTCTATGTGCCATGTTTTGTCTCAGTTCAAATAAGTGCTTGTTTAGCTCCTTCGCTTCCTCTGTGAAGTTTTTCCCTTCCTTTTTGAATGTTGTTTTCTTTATCTTTCATGGCTTTTTTTTAGGTTCAAGATGGTGGATGTTGCCTAGGGGTGGCAATCGTGTCGTGTTGGGTCATAATCGTGTCGTGTCGTAATCGTGTCGTGTTATAATCGTGCCGTGTCAATAATCGTGTCATTTCTAAACGTGTCAAAACCCTAAACCCATACCCGTCTAATGCATTTCACGTGTCACCCATTTAACCCACCAACCCGTGTAATGAACAAGCCGTTTTCTCGTAACCTTTTTATTTTTGCTTGTATAACATGACCTATTTAATAGATTGACTTCATGTAATAAAAAACCAAACATAGAGGAAAAAAAATGAAGAGGCGCGATTCTAAGAACACAAGTCTTCCCACCTAATGTACCAACTACCAACAAGTCAACAACAGTAAATGATCAATTGTTCCAAATTTAAGCTAACTAAGTCGCAAATAACAATATCTATTTATTATACAAGTATTAAAAAAATAAAAATAAATAAATATTACTTGCTTTTAAAAAAAATGTATTAAAAAAATATATATTTTCAAAAATATCCTTTATAATCGTGTTAAATGGGTTGACCCAATTAAAACATGACCCAACCCGTTTATTAATCGTGTTAAATGGGTCGACCCGTTTATGACCCATACCCGTATAAGCTAAACCCAAACCCGTTTAATTCGTGTCGTATTCGTGTCGTGTTGCCGTGTCGTGTCGGAAATTGCCACCCCTAATGTTGCCCAGACCAGTCTTGTAACAGTAGATTGACTTTTTGGTCTACATTGGGTTATGATTGGTGGCTTTGGAGCCCTCTTCTATAGCTGTGCTGCTTCCCGTGGTGCAACTTTTGCTATCATATATGGAAGCTTTTCAAGTAATTTCAGTTGCCCCATTTGGTGAAGCTTATTTACATGGTTGGACTTGACTTTGTGTCACTTTCTTTCTTTGGGTGCTCTCTATCATCTACAAGTTTGAAGTTGTCCTGATTTTCGGATCTTTCTCCTCAGCGATCCTTATGGCGCTGTGGTGGATTCCTCTTGCAACTGACGGAGGGTTTTCTGTGATCGCTTATATTTCTTTATCTAGTGTTTCATTGGTTGTTTTGCTTTTGATTGTTCTTTAATTATTTATTTATTTATTTTTGTTGTTTGTTTGCTTTTCTTTATAAGGTTTAATTTTCATTATGAAATTTAAGTTTTTGAGAAGAAAAAAAAAAAAGGAAAAAACGAATAGTTAAAACACATGCAGATGTGTAATTCATGCGTCACTATGGTGAGATGTTGTGAGGATGACCTGAACTGAACAAACCTTACGGCTTAGTAGCTTACCTTGACCAGGTCAAACGGCGTGTGACCAACTAAGCCGTATTCAAAACAATTAACATAGCACTTAGCATCTGAATGGACTCTAATACCCTGATCACTAATTCTTGAGGAAATAGTCAAGGGTAATTTGGTAAAATAACATAAAAAAAAAATCAGGTTTTACATGGGGCAGTGATCCAAAAATGTATAATGTTTGACTACATATAATAAGCACTCAACCATTTGTTTATAACAAAATAAAATTACAATAATGTTAGACAGATTCTAAAATTCACACAGGATAATCGTGGTTGTTAATTTTGGTGGGACTCTTGTGAGTTCCACATAGATCTCACGTGAATTTCACCGAAATCAATTATCACGATTGTCATATATGAATTTCAGTGTGAATTTTAGAGTGCGTAGCACTACACATAAATTTATGACACAAGTAAAGAACCGTTTCACCATTTGTTGATAACAAAATAAAATTACAATAATATTAGACACACTCTAAAATTCACACAGGACAATCGTAGCTGTTAATTTCATTGGGACTCTTGTGGGTTTTACATGGGTCTTACGTGAATTCCACCAAAATTAACTACCACGACCTAACCTATGTGAATTTCAGTGTGGATTTTAAAATGTGCGTAACACAACACATAAATTTATCACACAAGTAAAGAAACGTTCACGCTGCGATAAGGAAAAAAAAAAAAAAGAAGAAGCTGTTCACGCTCTTCACAGCCGTCTGACCAAATCACATCTCGAGAAATACCCAATCAAGTGGATCCGAAATTAAGTAGTGGTGTTATGCTAATACCTGTGAGCGGTAGTATCTGAGGTCCTCCTTTTTTTTTTTTTTTTTTAAAAAAGATTAAATTAAATTTAAATTTTGCGTTTGATTTCTTTATAAATTTGGGCAATTTTGAGAGGATTTGTCTTTAATTTCAGTCACCCTCGCCAAGTCTCCGCTCTCTGTCTTTCTCTATCTCTCTGTCCTCAAAGAGTTTTTACTCTCTCTCTCTCCTCCAATTTTTTGGAATTCCAGTAGGAGAGAGAAAGAGAAAATAAGAGAGAAACCACCAAACGGCTATAATTGACATTTCTAAGTTGTCGCAGCACAAAAATTTCTAATATAAACCTCGAAGATCGTTGTTTTTTATTTGGCCGTATTTTCACTGTATTCATTGTTTATTCGAGGGTTTGATCTGGGTTTTAAGGATCTGAATTGGCGCACTAGTGAATATAGACCCCAGAAAGGAGAGGAGAGAGATAGAGATAGAGAGAAAGAGAGAGACAGAGAGAGGGGAAGGGGGGCCGAGTCGTCATTGTTCCGGTCTCTGCTGTACAAGTTGGGTTTTCATGATGTCTGATTACAGTTCGAAGAAGTCTGATGATATATGTGAAAAAGTTTGTGGCCAGGTGTGTAAAATTTTTTTATTTTTATTTTGTTGTTGTCAATTTCCAATTGTTTTTAATGTTTCTGTAGGTAATTGATTTTCAAAAATTCATGTTTAAAATTTTGAGTTTGTTGTTGAGTTTTAGGGAATGTGTTTATGGGATACCTTAATTTGTGGATTAGACAATATGGTTAATGTTTCTTCGAAATGCACGAATCGATATCATTTGACATACATACATAACATGTGGTTGTAAATCCTAGGACGTGTTAGACTTATTGGTTTATTTCTTACTTGGGTTCATTGTTTTTCTTTCTTAAAATTTCCCCAAAATCGTTTTAGGTATGGATTTCTTTTTCTTTTTTTATTTTTTATTTTATTTATTGAAATTTTGTATTTTGTCATACACTTTTCATTTCTGGGAATTTCGTGCCTATAGTTTTGTTTTGTTTTGTTTTTTTTTTTTTTTTGGTAGGGGCAGTGAATTTGAAGGTAGCACATGTATGGATTTGGGATATAAAGTATAAGGGTTGTAAACATTTTGGGGTTCTTTTGAGTATAGAATTCTTAATCTAATTCCCGCGATTTGAACCAAGGCAAGGCTTTTACGAGTTTGGTTTGGTTACAACTTACAAGGTTTCAGATGACTAGGTGCTTTTAGTTTTGTACGTTTGAGTTTGTTTGTAATATTACTGCTTAGTGAGTTAGTGGTTTGCGCCGCACGATTTAAGTACTTAATTATGTAGAGTGTAATCCTTTGTATTGACCTTGTGATGGGTCTTGGTAAAAGCCTTTGGTTTGGACATTTGAGTCTTTTTTTCCCCCCCTCATATAATTGCCTAATGGTTTCGCAGCAGGATTTTACTGTACCTGCTTATGTAAAGTTTAAACCTTTGTATTGAACTTGTGATGGGTTCTGGTAGTTATTTAATTTGTTCAATCTGTTCTTATTAGTGGTTTAATTTTGAGCAGGCAACCCAAGTTACATTGAGCATTTCGAGACTTCGATGCTTTCTTCGAGGGGTGGATATCAGAACTCTCATTGTCTTGTTCTTGATTCTGCCAATGGGCGTGGTTGGCGTGTATTTGCACGGGCAAAAGATTACTTACTTCCTAAGGCCCATTTGGCAATCTGCTCCAAAGCCTTTCATTGAACTACCACACTACTATCACCCCAACGTGTCAATGGAAACCCTATGCAAACTTCACGGTTGGGGGGTCCGTGAATATCCAAGGCGAGTCTTTGATGCTGTTCTTTTTAATAATGAAGTGGACATGCTTACGATCCGATGGAAAGAATTGTATCCTTATGTTACCCAATTTGTTCTTCTTGAATCGAACTCCACATTTACAGCCTTGCCCAAGCCACATTATTTTTCCATCAATCGGGACCAGTTCAAATTTATCGAGCCTCGGCTTACTTACGCGACGATTGGTGGGAGGTTTAGGAAAGGCGAAAATCCTTTTGTTGAAGAGGCATACCAGAGAGTGGCACTAGACCAGCTTCTCAGAATAGCCGGCATAGAGGACGATGATTTGTTGATAATGTCCGATGTTGATGAGATCCCTAGCAGGCACACAATTAATCTCTTGAGGTGGTGTGATGACACCCCTCCAATCCTTCATCTTCGGTTGAGGAACTACTTGTACTCGTTTGAGTTCCTTTTGGCTCACAAGAGCTGGAGAGCCTCGGTCCACAGATATCAGACGGGTAAGACTCGGTATGCGCATTTTCGTCAAACAGACTTGCTCTTAGCAGATTCGGGGTGGCATTGTAGCTTTTGCTTTCGTCGTATAAGTGAGTTTATATTCAAGATGAAAGCTTATAGCCACAACGATCGGATTAGGTTCTCTCATTTTCTCAACCCCAAAAGAATTCAGAATATAATATGCGAAGGGGCTGATCTGTACGATATGCTTCCGGAAGAGCACACGTTTAAGGAGATCATTGGCAGATTGGGACCCATTCCTCATTCCTATTCCGCAGTTCATCTTCCTGAATTTTTGTTGAATAATGCTAAGAAGTACAAATATCTTTTACCGGGGAATTGCAGAAGAGAGAGTGGCTGAGTTTATTCCTAGTTACGAGGAGTGTTAGTTAAAGGTTGGTGGTGCAGATTTTGGGTTGCACCTTATAGGCCCCTTTTCGGGTAATTTGACGAGTATGGTTTAATTTTAGTATACCTTAATACACAACAAAATCTCAGTCATTCTTTAGGAATATTGATGGGAAGACTTGGTTCATTCTTGGATTACCGGGTAATCCGCATACGTTTTCTCTTTCAAATGTTTGGTTTGATCAATGATGCGAAGGAATATTTATATGACAAGTTGAAGGGTGAAGAGGTTCTTGCTGTGGGAATGACTTTGATGGCTTTGGTAGAATGACATGTAGCTAAGCCTCTTTTTTTGGGAATTCTGTTTTTTTCTCTTTTTTGTTTTTTTTTTTCCATAAATTACTCGTATTTTCCTTCACTTATTTGTCCTGAACTCTTTCATTTGTACCTTCTGATTGCTGCTAATTTCCTACTAAATATTATACTGATTCTTGTAGCATGGCAATTAAGATCATAACAGTATTTATTTCACCTTTCAAGTCCATTAGTTGGTTAATTATTTCAATTCTCTTTTCTTTTAATTTTTTTTTTTTTTTTTAATTACTTTTTGAGAGTTGTGAGGACTGATAATTAAGCTTGATATTTTATAATTTATAGTTGGTCATTATGCTCCAGTATCAGCAAAATAAAGTTGGATTGTGATCACTAAGAGTGTATACGAGCTGAGTTCATTTGTTCGCAGGTTTTCTCACAAACTTAAATGACAAAATGCCCTTAAGACTCCTGGGTTGCTAGAGACTTTGTGATTACAAACTGTACGAGTTCAAGGGACTGACTCGGTTACGACTTGAGAAATTGATCTTTTGATTGAAGAACAGGAATTTAAAGGGCAGAAAATTTTAATTCCTGCTCTTTAATCAAAAGATCAATTTCTCAAGTTTTAGCCAAGTCGTTTCAGCCATTTAAATTCATGTTCTTCAATCAAAAGAACAATTTCTCAAGTCAACCAAGTCAGCCTGAAATGATTGCTCTGTTAATGGGTCATTGACCCAAGCTGTATATCTACAGGTTGTCTATCAAGCCGAAAATGAATGAAATAGAATTATCTATTTGTGTGTATATATGCATATATATTTATTGTATACTAAGACCTAACAAAGTGGAACCATGCCATATAATCAACCCAACCCCATGTGGACAAGTTGTATTATGTGGTCCCAACCACTTCTTCAATTGCCATAGTCTCATTCTCTCCCACCATGATGCATTTGCAATTGTTTTGTTCTCCTACACCCGTTTTGCTCAACTTCTACTTATCCTTATGGGATTCAATTATAAAAAAACTATTTTGATATAAAATTGGTCAATATAGCTTTTGGTCAATCACAAATTTCTACCTTAAAGTTACATTTTTAGAGTTCTACACTTGGTTATAGACTCCAAAAATTATTGCCATATAGGCCTTACACTGTAAATATCAATAAGCACATGCTTAAGTATATACTACTCTCTCCGTCCCAAAATAAGTGTTCATTCCAAGTTTGTACATTGTTTAAGAAATTTGGTTCATTACATAGTCACTTCCAATTTTACCCTTAGATGTGATGGCTGGTTGACTTTCTATGTATTTTGGGATTACACAAAAATGTTACTTTGTCTTTATTATAAGGGTATTATAGGAAAGGGTGATGCTATTGCCACTCCATCATTGAACCAAGGCACTCTGTGGTACCACTCTTAAAGTATGTGGTACCATGCATGTGATGGATTGCATACATGGTACCACATGCTCTGAGAGTGGTATTATAGAGTGCCTTAGTTCAATGATAGAGTGGCAATAACAATTGCCATAGGAAATTCCTTAAATTTTGTAGTTGACTTTCAAAAGTGGACACTTATTTTGGGGAGTTATTTTTGGGACACAAACTTTTATACAACTTTCACACAACCTCCCTAAAAGATGTGTTTATCTCTCTCCTGTGAGATGTGTCTATCTCTCTCTTGTGATGTCACTAGACCCCACAATAACACAGGAGAGAGATAGACACATCTTTTAGGAGGTTGTGTGAAAATTGTGTCCCAAGAATAATCCAATTTTGGGACATTCAAAAGAAGAAATGTGAACATTTATTTTGGAACGGAGAGAGTACTACACTACTACGTCCAAAAAAACAGTTTTGACAGGAAATAAAAAGCTACTTGACTTTCAATAAACAATCCATGTTCAATAAAACTTGTATTTCACACCAAAAGTAACCTCATGAATCAATAATCGTATCACTCCATAACAACTTCCCCAAAAGAGCTCTTATATATGTCATCACTATGTACCTATTTTACACTTCTAGGTAGACAACTTTGAGTCCCTTTGTGACATAAGAAGTTTCAATTCCACCACTCACAGAAGTCCACAAGTTTTTTACACGGTACCAATAAGTCTTAACCATTCACTCTTTTTGTTTTTTCTCTTGGCATGAACTCAAGACCATTAACAAATTGTTCAGATTGGTTGCACCTAGTTCTCATCTCCCTTTCAACTTGGCAGGAACACTTCAATTTCTTGATAGTTGATATAACGTCTTCGTCCGGGTTGACTTGTGTCATCCTACACCGTACACGTGGAAGATTTGATTGGGTGATGTGGTGAGTCAAGGTTATATTAAGGTCATATTCACAAATTATTTTCACAATATCTTCAATACTTGTGACGTGTGGACCTCTTCATATGCCAGTTTGAGTTGGCATTAAATTCATCTTAACTAGAGTTTATCATTAACAAATGCCACACGTAACTTGTAAGACTCATCATGTTGATTGAAGGGTCTCATTGGCCATATTGAGGTTTGTCGGCAGCAAGAATGGGTGCTGTTGTGTGGACAACACCCCTGTGATACTGGCAGAACTACAAATTATTATTTTTTTAGTATTTTTTTAGAGGCAAAAAAAAAAAAAAAAAAAAAGTGCTGTCAGTGCCACATGAGTGCTACCCACCCAACAGCACCCATGTTGTTGCCGAGGATCCAAGCCCCATTGACCAAGTCTACTGTCCATAGAGGCTGACTTTATAACTTCCAATGAGCCAAGTCCAAGACCAGAACGTATGAAGGCGTTTTTTAACATCTAAAAACAGTTGAACTTGTCTACACATCATTTACACAGAGAATGGAGGCGCCATAAAAAAGGGAAAAAAGGGAGATGATTACTTAATCCTCAACAAAAATCAACAATCTTTCATGTAATACTTGCTCAAAAGTTAAAAATCGTTTATGGCGAAGATTCACTTCATTCCCCTACTCAATTAAATTTGCATGCATCTTCAAAATTGTTCTACAACACAATACTATACATTAAAAATATCGCCATATCGGAGCTTTAAATAGTTGTTTTAAATTCAACGTACCACGACTGCATAATTTCAGTCCCCCCAAATGGTCCAAAATCATATTGCAACTGAAGCGTTTTGCCGTGACCATGTCTATTGCTTTCCAGGGGAGCAGAGGTATAATCCACCATACGGACGGCACTTGAAACCATCAATTTTATGAGATTACCTCTTTTCTCATCGCAAAATGAGTTCCACAAACCTCTTTCTTATGAAGAATAGAAGGCAAACTTGCATGCAACTCAGCTAATCACTGTCCCATGTTTCATCCATCTGTTTTCGGGTTTTCATCTTTTCACCATTCACCCCATTCCCGTTTTTCTTCACATGATAATCCTCACCTTCTCTATCGCTCCCATAGTCATAAGCTGCCGTTCTTGAGTCAAGTTCTTCCTCAGCATCTGATTCCCACTTCCCAATTTCTGAATCACTAAATGGATCTTCAGACCCAGATTTTTCTACATTCATCCTAGATTCACCATGCCTTTTTAGACCTTGACTATTATTAACTCTAGAATTCCTATCTTGCTTTATCCTTCCTAATCTAGATGCCTCGAGCTCCTTATCACTCTCAAGATCTTTAACCCTAGTACCAGTATCTCTTTTCGGGTGATAAAAATCCTCTTCATCACTGCTACTCCTATAATTTAAATCCGGTGCTCTTGGTTTTCTCAACTCTTGTTCTTCATCATCGTCTGATTCCCACGATGGATCTTCCAGATCACTTAAAGTATTTTCTAACACAGAATCGCTTTTACCCATCTTTCCCCCCGATCGAGCTTTCGCATTTCTCTTGTAACCTTCACTATTTTTATTAGCCGGGCGATTGTTATCCCGCTTCCGCCTTTCTACCTTAGGTGCATTAAATTTGCCACGAACTCCATCAGAGTCATCAGTATCGCTTTCATGATCACTTACATCTCCCAAATTATTGGAATCCCATTCATCATCGTCCTCGGAAACATTATCATCCTCATCATCGCTATTTCTAGTCCCTTGACTGCCACGTGTACCCTTCCACCTCATTGCCTCTCCTCTAATCTCATCATCCGAGTCTTCATTTCCTCCCATTTCAGATCTTTTGAATCTCCCACCTGAATCTTCTTTGTTCCGATATCTAATTATGCTTAGTTCTTCTTTCTCTGCAGCTTCCTCCTCGGCCCATTCTCTGTCAGCTGCATCTTCTATCTCAGCAATGAACTTGTCAAGCTCCTCCTGATCACTGTCCTCATCGGGTTCCAACTGCTGTAAGTTAATGTTCGGCTCCACAGTCTGTTTGTCACCATGGAAGACATAAGGGCTGCCTTCTTTTTTGTCAATGGCATTGAAGAATGTAGAAGCTACTCTCTGAATGCTGGCCATGGCAACTGGATCATCAGGGTTTACACCCATCCGCCGCAGTTGCTGCTCTATTTTCTTTATGTTAAGCTTTTGAGAATCGAGTGCTTGTTCAAATCTGGCTTTGAATAATGCCTGCATATTAAAGATGGTCACAAATTGAAACCTCTTGCAAACATTATTATTCAAAAGTGATAATTGAATGCAGAGTTAGGAACACGAACAAAAACATTTCCATTTTGGCTATCAAAACCTAGCAAGATGTCCTATAGAGGCCATGTTCGGAATCGTGTTTCAAACTCACGTATTGGCCGAATGTCCTTCTGGGACCCAAAGCGCATGTTTGGATAAGTTTTGAGTAGCACTTTAGAGCTCCATTTTGGCTGAAGCAGGTCCAAGGGTGCACCAGCCCAAACATGATAAAGGAAGCAGATTTGGGTTTTAAAGAATTCTTCTCAACTCCCATGGTGCCCTTGTGATTAGAGCTTCTGCTTCTGCCTAAATGCAGCAGATACATCCAATTCAAATGGGCCCATAGTCTATTAGGTTTTTTTATTTAAATAATTAAATTTAATGCAATCAAGAGTACTGTGCATCCAAGTAAATACTCAAGCAATTAAGGATTAGAAAAACAAAAAAGAAAAAAAGAAAGAGGAGCGAATGTATTCTTCATTTACCTTCCTTTTAGTAAGGGTGTTGACGGGTATGAGATTCTTTGGTTGTCTATAGTTTCTGCCACGGAACATGATAATGGTTTTCACATTATGTATGTTAATCACAATACCACCACTCAATCTGGCAAGCATTGTTGCCATTTCCTTTATTTTTTCCTTGGGGAAGTTATCACAACATACTTGCACAGTCTCATGGAACTTCCAATGGAGGTGCATGTTTTGGACAACTCCTCCAAAGACTCCACGGACACCAACTGGAACATAATTCTTATTTCTGAAGCCAATCTTCTTATATGCCTGCAGCTGCTCGGTGGTCAATAGCTCAGGATCGTGCCGAGGAGGTGGCAGCTCTGGTAGCTCATATTTTTTCAACTTCTGAAGAAGCAATGCCACCTTTTTCTTTGCCTACATTAGCAAGGAAGGAAATTACGAGATTAGTTATTCAGGATATTCTATATCAACGACAAACTGGAAATAAATAAAATAAAATAACTCATGTCACTAAAAATACTTGATGACACTTTTAAGCATGATAGGAAATAATAGTTGCAAACACGATTCAGGGATAGGTTAGCAGTGTTATAGCCATTACTGGTTTTAATAACAAAATTGGCCCACATTGCGGGTAGTGCTAGGGGGAAAAAACATCAAGTGACAGGAAAGAGGGAATATATTTACATGTATATATATATATGTATACACACACACA
Source organism: Hydrangea macrophylla (assembly GCA_033977485.1). NCBI lineage: Eukaryota > Viridiplantae > Streptophyta > Magnoliopsida > Cornales > Hydrangeaceae > Hydrangea > Hydrangea macrophylla. The sequence continues at coordinate 128,708,472 of CM066984.1, read as the reverse complement.
TATCAAGTGAGATGGCCCACATTGCGGGTACTGCTAGGCGATAAACATTAGCATGCGTTAAAAAAGTAGACACCGTATTGTTCTTAGACAAAACAAATCGGCAAAATAGGATTCATGTATCTAACCACAAACAGTCAGGACAAGGATTCAGTATTTGCTGAGGGTGAGAAAAGTTAAAACTAATAGCAGACTTGACCACAAAATAAACCTCAATAAAGAGAACATATTAAGTGCACGTGTTTGAAAGTATTTGCATATGCGTGTTAGTAAAAAACATTAGTAATTAATAATGCCTTCAGCAACAACAACAGAAGCAGCAGCCAGTTCTAGTTTTCTTGGTCACCGTGGAAGTTTGAAGTATGAACATATATGAACCTTGAAGAATTTTATGGGCTAGTCGGTAAAGACGAAAACACTATCCCTATGACCCATTCATCCACATAAAGCATCAGCCACACACGCTTCTACGTTACTGGAACTGCCTGTTTATACTACTATAGGCAATTCAATATTTGAAGTGAAACATTTCAACATAGTCACTGCTTAATTAATTCAAAGCATTTTCTTAGCAGTAAATTTAGAATAAAACCCATAGTTTAACTAACTCAAGCCATTTGCTTAGCAGTTAATTAACCCCAAATGGGCCAAATCACCAAATAGGAGAAAACATTGATCCTTTCATATGATTACGTTATCAAGAGGTTTTGACTAAATATTAACCCATACCATAACATGTAAAAACCTCCTGCCATCCCAGTACCCTCTGCGTCCAACTGGCCTATCGAGTGCTTTAATTGTTGAACTTAATAGGTGCTATAGTTTCCAACATTACAATGTTTAATTTGGCCAGAATTCCCCAAAAAAATAATTATCAAAATTGAACTTCACCCACTGGGATATATAGAGTACTATAGTCCTTTGCCTAAATTGCTGGGTTCCTCGAGATGCTTCATTGTCTTTGGTTTCTTGGTTTCCCTGTAATTTTTTTGTTTGCTGACTTTGCTCTCTAGCTTTGTTCTTGGTTCTCTTTCTTTATATTCAGAACCATGCCTAAAGCTAGTTAATTTCTATGTTTTATGCTTTTACTGCTGCTCATTTTCTTGTATAGCCCCGGGGTATGGCCCTTGTAGCTTTGTTTTTTTCTCCTTTCGGTTTTATCCAACTTACCCTTCGGAAGAAAGAGAAAAAAAAAAACTCTACCCACTGCAAGGCAAAGGAGTCATGCCGCATAAGATAGGAAAAATGACACCTTTTGAAGGATCAACTTCACTTCAATCCCTCAATATTTCGAAAAGCTTGAATCTCTTTAATTCATTGAGAACCTACAATCTTAGTCAGGTGTTGCGTCATACTCTCTCTCTCTCTCTCTCTCTCTCTCTCTCTCTCTCTCTCTCTCTCTCTCTCTCTCTCTCACACACACACACACACACACACACACACACATATATATATGTATTCCCCCATCTAATAAGTAACTAAAGTACCCTAAGATCAAAATTTTGGGCTCTACAAGTACAATCATTTGAGATTGGATATAACATACAGAAGCAATGACATAAAAGAGTACTCCAATCGCAAGTAAAACATACTCGTCTGAGGTTGTAAATAAGTCGCTCTTCATCAGTCATCAATTTCTTCCTCAATTTCTTCGCCCTCCTAATCTCCCTTAGGGTTTTGCCAGACTCCTTTCGCATCCGCCTCTCCACCTTGCTCCTCATGCTCCTCCCCTTCCCCGTCGACATAGCTCGAGACCCGTCCAAGCAATTGAACAACTTCATTGACGAAAATGAAACATCTCTAATCGGAAAACTCGAATGATTCGCATTTCTCCATATTAATCTTGACGAACCATCCCTGAATAACCTTACATTCCTGAATTTTTCAATCAACAAATATCAAATCAGATTAAACCTAATTGCTGCACTTACATATATGTATATATATATATATGCGCATATGCATTTGGAGAGAGAGAGAGAGAGAGAGAGAGAGGTACTTGGAGGGATCGGTAAGGATGAAAGAGGAGAGAGTGTTGAAGCAATGCTTTTGAAGGCTTCTTCTCGCTGCAAACATTTTCAAAAATTAGGTTACAAAAATTACTACTCGTAAAAGGTAAAAGAGAGTCCCTCAAATGCATGATCTGTTGTCTTCTAAACATATATGTGCTTTTCTTCCATGGTTGCTCCGCAGAGTTGCGTCCGGTTTGGGGGGGGGGGGGGGGGGGGGGTATTCAGGGTTTTAGGTTCGGCCTTCAAACCAGGGTTTTATCACCTGACCTCCAGTTACTCTTTTTGCAGTTCGTTCAGTTCTTCAAAGAAGATATAGAGGTGGAAGTGGAATTACCACAACACAAGAGTAAGGTCATGTTTGGTACGCAGAATAAAATGAGTTGGGAATAGAATAAGTTTGGGAATGTAATGGAATAGGAATGACCATTTTCATTCATATGTTTGGTTACATACTTAGGAATGGAACGACATTAAATTTTATTTAAAATATTTAATAAATTTATTTTATTCAAAAAAATATTAAATTTAAATACTCCCTCCGTTCCTTTTTTTAGTCCACCTTTGGGAACTCAACTTAATAAAGTGACAAAAAGAATTTTACAACTATTTTCTACAATTGCCCCTAATCATTACAATTTAGGAAAGTGGACACTAATTTTGGGACATCCCAAAATAGAATATAAGACTAAAAAAAAAGGGACGGAGGGAAAATAGAATATATGATGACTCAAAAAAAAGGGACGGAGGGAGTAGCAAAAAAGGAAAGATGAGAAAATTAAATAAAGAAAAGGGAAAGTTGAAAAAGTCGACATTACCATATCGGGTTAAATAAAGAAAAAGAAAAGTTGAAAAATATTGACACAATCATATTTAGTCATTGGAATGGGCATTCTTTAGGTTTTGAAAATGAATGTCTATTCTTACTTCAGTAGGAATCCCATTCCAAAAAGGAATGATCATTCCATTATATTTGTTCATACCAAACATGGTAATGGAAATGAACTTAAGAATGACCATTCCAATCCGGGGTTCATTTTGGTTTACCAAACATACCCTAAATGCTATGGATAACTCTTGGGGCACATAAGAATCTCACAAAAACAAGATCCATAAATCAGAATGTGTCTATCTCTCTCTTGATGGGGTCCACTGACACTGTGGGGTAATGTCTATGGGATCCGCAGAGGAGAGAGATAGACACATAAAGTTTATGTATCTTGTTTTTGTAAGATTCTTATGTACCCCAAGAGTTATCCAAATGCTATGCCTCCCAAATTTCTATGAGTGGTGCTACATACACATTTTTGACACACTTTTTCACAAAAATGGTCGTGATGCGTTTAGTGGTGAGGCCTGCGCTAATCAATGGCCGGATGACACTTTGTGTGGAAAAAAAAAAGTGTGTGCCAAACATTTCCCAATGGCCAAGATGTGTTCAGTGGTGGGGCCCGCGTCAATCAATGGCCGGATGATACTTTGTGTTAAAAAGTGTGTCAAAAAAAGTGTGTCAAACCTGTCTCAATTTCTATCCCAAAGTGATTCCTGAATGATGTGGCTATGAAATCAGGTCTAATACAGTGAAACTAGTTGAATTTTAATTATAAGTTGTTTACCAAATTACCTGGCCCTACTATTACATTATTTAAGAAGTACTTTACGATTAAAAAAATTTGAGAAGCATACTAGTTTTACTTTTACTACAATGCCGTTCTGCTTCATATAATGAGCCTGTTTGTCTGTGCTTATGCTTATGCGATCTTGATCGTGATTGGTAGAACTGCTTAAAAGTATAACTGCTTATTATGGTTTGGGTGTTTGGTTAATATGCTGTGAATTGATCAAATATAGAGATAATCTTGAAAAGCACCCCCTACCTGCTTATTGTCAAACTGCTTTTTGGACCCAATCTGCTTATGTTTTTGTTGAAACAAACAGATCAATAAGCACTTTGAACCACCAGAACTGCTTAAAATAATCAAATAAACAATAACAAATAGGGTTAATAACTACTAGCTTACAAACGACCTCGATTTGACACAGTTGTCTTACGAGACCGAAATTAGTTTTCTCTATTATACACGAAGTAAATTCTTTTTCAAATCATGAAACTATGAAAAGGTTTCATAAAATTAATAAAACAAAGTAGGCGAAAATTCCTAATATTGCTACAGTCACCGAAAAAAAAATCCACCGAAATGGTGCACCGAATCATATGTGTCGTTCACTTCTGTGGGATCAACGCGTCCAAGGCATGGATCCCACCGAAATGATCGACACTGATGATTCGATGCACTATTTCGGTACATTTTTTCGGTGCTTCAATCATTTCTCAATTCCTAAAAGTAATTGTCATATCAAATGTTTAAATCTTTAAGATTTAGGATGGGACATTCATATTAGTGTCGATTTTTCTCACTCAGCACTAATTTGATATGTGTTCTATTTAATTTTAATTTTTTCCATATTTTATCAACACTATTATTAAATGGGATATGAATACAACACATGATAAGACGGTATCCATCCATGTTTTATTAACGCTATTACTTAATGGGACATAAATACAACACGTGTTAAGATGGTAGTGGTGTTCAAGTGAGCAAAAAATGAGAAAAAAATGCACTATAATCTGAATATCCCATCCTAAATCATAGGGACGACTTAGACTTAAATTACAAGCCCATATCATTTTCTATTTGGATTTGTCAATGTTAAGAACATGTTTTATTTAATAGCACTTTGGAATATTTCAAGATTTCTATGAAATAAAAAATCATCTACCATTTACCATTTATCAAATGGTGTGATATCCTTCTCTCCAGTGGAGAAATTGAGGGTTCGACCCCCCTTAGGGAGATTCTTTGCTTGCCCCCTGTAGTCGGAATGAGTGACCTTTGTTGGGCTTTGTTATGGGCCATTGTGGGCTTTGGGGTTGGATTGGGTTGGGTTAAGTATGTGTGTATGGTGAGTGTATGTGTGTGTCCATCCATAATTCAGGTAAGTATATATAATAATAATAATAAATAATAAATAAAAAAGTAATCAGCCCTTATGATGGAAATGTTTCATAAAATTAAGACTAATGCTACACCTGCTGCTGATGTGGATCACTAAAAATAATAGTTACCAAATATAAGTATACATAAATAAACTTAATTTTAAAATGTCATTACCATATCAACATGTTTATTTTTTAGGTGTTTCATAAAATAAAAAATTAAAAAAAAAAATGTTTATTTTTTAGGTGTAAATTTTTAAGTAGGGACACTTAAAAATTAAAATCCATTCGAACTAATGTTTGGCCTCCCGTGGATATGTTTACTACTACTACACCATAGATCAGCCGTTGATATAGCACATTTTCCAAGCTTGAAGCTAGAGGGCTTACTCTATTTTGCTCTCAATGACGCTCAAACTATTCTTTCATTGACTGCTTGATCACCCAACACTCTCATTGGTCAATACAGTAAGAACCAAAATTAAATGATAATTAATTAATAGTGTAAGATCTTAGTTTTCACTGCATTGGCAAATGAGAGAGTTGGGTGAGGAATAGGTGAGCAAAATTGCATTCTTCGTCATTAGGTTAAACTAGCCAAAACATAAAGATCAAATAAAAGTAAAAAATTCTCAAGCTTTATACAACAGAATCCATATTGCTTTGTGTTTTGATATGTAATGCAGTCTTAAGTTCATATACAAGTAATAGAAATTTAGGGAAAAAAAAAGTAATAGACATACACACTACACAGTAACACAGCACAAGAAGCAACAATTGCCGAAAGTAATTAGCCACCTGAATGAATGGTCCTTGAATTTTAAAAAAGAGGCGAACAGTGGCGAAGAGGCTGAACGAAAAAACCAAAAACTGGAGCCATTTCTAAAGCAATGGCTAATAGAAGAGAACTCTTATGAGGGACAAAGCAAAACTAGGATTTCATTGCCATTCCTTGGAAGCTTAGTTCCAACTTCCAAGTTCTATCTCTCTATGACCGGTCCAACCAACTGAGATTGCTGTCTTGAGAACCAAACTGTAAATCCTGCAAAACATGGTTGAGAAATTATAGATGTTATTAAGTTCACGAATCAACAAAGTATGAAGAAGGGAGGGAAGTAAAAGTTACCGCAAGCTCGAAATCAGGAGGAGTGTCCAGTTCCAAAGTTTCAAGCTCAGCAATTCCACAACCAGCTTTATTATCTGATTCAGGAACACCATTGTTACTACGAGCAAAGTCGGTAAAGGGTCCATGATTTAGTCCCGAATCATCAAGAAGAGCATAAGAATCAAGAATCTCATTGCAAAACAACGAGTCGCTGATTGCATCAACAGCTTGTGATTCGCCCACCAGCCAAGTTGGGTACTCCGTACTATCCTTGAACTGGCCAGTAGATGAAGAAGGATGAGATGTCTTGGTACTAAACTCTGCTTCCTAAAACCACATGAAGTGACATCAGTCTATAAACCATTGAGAAAAGGCATCAGAAAACATACATAAATGAAGACACCGACCAAGGTTGACTGAACTAGAAATAGAGTAAATTTGTTCAAAAAGTTTGTTTTCGGAAACATCCAATAGCATATAATGACTTTTGTTTCATCATTTTGAGAGTATGTCCTTTTTCTACTTTCTTGCTTTGATACGGGTTGCCCACTCTATTTCAACTATTGACTCTTATCTTGCTCAAACACAAAATGGAATGATCTATATCCGTAGACAGATAAGTATTATTTTAAAATCATGAAAAAGAGAAGACAGTTTTTTCAAAATTTATATTCAGACATGGCTTTTCAGGCTGTCCACAATAATTTTCTCTGTCTAGTGTCATTATAAATCTTGTCACATTTTGGATGCATGTAGAAGAACCCAAATGAACAAAAAAGAGAGAGAAAGAAAAAGTATGAACAGTGTTGGATTATTTTAATAATAATAATAATAATATATATACATATACATATATCTTTATTGATTATGTGGAGTTAATGGGTTTTAAATAGCCTTTTAAGTGACCATTGAAAATCTACATAGTGGTCTAACGTTTTATAATAAAAAAGTATTAAGCTTATATTGATCACATGATTTATACCCAAAAACAAAATTGATTGTCTTGGTTAAATGGACTTAATACCCTTTTAAATGCTCACATATATTTTGTGAACCAAAAAGCTATACATATGTTCATAAGCATATATACTAATATGTATACAGTGACTCCATCTCTTACATTTTTTCAAGAGATTTATTCTCTTTCTTTTTGTATAGCAATATATGACTTAACATGGATACAAGTCCATGTGATGGCATGCAAGATATAATGTATATATTATATTTTATTTTTGGGCAAAAAAAGGTGTTGGGAGAAGCTTCGGTCTTCCCCAAATTGTGTAGATTGGGGATGATCGCAGCCTAGAGCTGGGTTGTAGTATCCTGGAGGCGACGTGTTATTCTCCTACACCGATGACTACCGTGAGAGGCGCGAATCGTCTTAAAGAGAGCGACCTAGTCCGCACTCAACCCAACTACGTGACTTTTTGTGGTACGATATTCCAAGCAATGTCATACTATTTTGAGATAACATTATGCGATTCAGGATTCGGTAAGAAACTCTATTTTTTCCCGTTATTTAATTATTATTTTATTTGAAGAATATTTGTGTTTTGAGATAAAGCCCCAACAAACAGTTCCATGGCAAAGAAGCAAAATTTCTTGTCCTACACTTCTACTACCGTAAATAAAGTTGGATCATGCTGTTAATGTCCCAATAAGTTTTCGGCATGGGTGATCACAAGCTGTTTCCAGAAGTGTCTGTCATGTCAGTTTTGGATATCTTAGGGAATATCTGAGCAGTTCTATTATTGGACCGTCTAGGTTTCCTTAAGCAAGCATATAAAATAAAATTAAATTAAAAAAAAAAAAAAAAAAAAAGAAACTGCTACCAACCTGTGCAGATGACTGGGGTGCATAATCATCCATTAAGTCACCACGGGAAGCAGATTTTCCACGCCAAGGAGGATTCGGAGTACTTGTGCTTGGAGTTCTGGGACTAACTCGAATCATTCCAGTATCAGACTCGTTAATTGTGAGATAATTATCATTCTTGTCACTCTGCTTCTGCTGCTGATAGAATACTTTTGAAACCACGTACTGGCCTTCCTTTTCATCTTCTTCAGCCCCCAGATGATATTGATGCATTACCCAATTGGACTTATCGGGCTTGGACCCCTTCTTTGAAGCTTTATAAAGAACCATTATCTTCTTACAACCCTTCTGAACTCCATTTTCAATTATAGACTTGGTCTTACCTGTTTTGTGCCAGCGGACATGCTCCACTGTCAAACAATGATGACTCTGAATCTTGCGGCGCTTCCTTTGACCAGTGGCATATGCATTCATAGTTCTGTGAAAGAAATGGACACTGGTTCCATCTTTTTTGGCACCTGCTCAGACAGCAGATGGGGATTCAAACAATAATTCAGCTACCCTCTCATTCCAGCAGTCACATATAAATCATAAGCTTTTTCTCAGATGCTCTTAAAATATTTTCGGCATTGGGATATATTGTGGGACCAAATAACATTAAATAGAGGAATTTAAGTAATTCCTTTTCAGTTCAACCCAGAAAGAAATTTCAGCATAGCTCAGAAAATGACTGGAAGTGACTGAAGAGGAGTTCAAAAACTCCATTACTCAAATGGTTTGACAATATGCTCTAACTCTATACTAGGTTCACTTCGAGCGAAAGATGTTGCTAGGAGATTAAGCATCTACTGATTTTATTTGACTATTCAACTGTCTTTGCAATGTCTAAGAGCGTAACTTTTCAACTTGAAAGATTAGAGGCTGCTTGAATCCAATGCATGACATGTTTTTATGCCATGAAATGATAAGATGCATTTTTTTCTTTTGTTACTAATATTACTTGGTCTTTTTGGACAACAATTATGTCCACCGAAAAAAAATTCCACTCCTCATTATACTACATCAGTTGACTTCCTTCATTAGATGTATAATTCAGTTCACTAGTATTGGATTTACCCATGTAGCAACGATGAATTACAATTTACAAATACATATGCAGAAATTGAGATCTTGCTCACCAGGAAGATATTCAGGATGAGTGTAGCAAATTCCATCATCACCCTCGAGTGTTGAAATGAACTCGTCAATTAACGTGTGTGCTTTTGAGTTTCCCACTCCACATTTTGCCGCTAAATGTTCTATAATCTCTGAATCAGATGGATCAAATTTTACACCAGCAGGCAATCCAGGCCACTCCTGAGATACCTGCGCAGGAGAATTATAACATAAGACCATTTCTAATAACTTTTTGTCCCTTTCTTCAAGTTTACGAATGAAAAAAACTATGGTATCCCATCAAAATTATGCCACAGTTCTATATGTTGCATGACTTAAAGTGACACCCAGTCCCCCCTTGATCTACTTATTCTTCATTGGGCTGTGAAATAGATCAAAGAAGTATTGGAGATATGATCAGCTATGGAGATAAATCTATACTGCCATAGATATCATGTCAAGTCTAAACTAAAGAAGTCGTTGGCTAGTAAATATTTTGATGCACTCAGATTTGCTAACATTTTAGTTTGGTCTACAACTCAGAAGAAAAAAGATTAATTTTTCCAAGAACGATCAATATATTGACCTCAGCATAGATTATGTAATTCATGTAGGAGTCCCAGCTTACATCACTATTATCAATACGGGACCGACAATTTGGACATTCACGATTTGCCCCACAGTCTTTGATCTGATATGCAGAAGATCGGTTGGCATTTTTCACTTTCCTAGCAAGCGCTCTGCTATCAATGAGCCAAGTCCTGCATCATTATATGTCAAGTTTAAATCAATAATGAAAACATTCTGAAAGAAGAAGGCAGAGCATGATAAAGATATGTAAGCATCAGGCAGTAGGCACGGATCAGATAAGATGACCGTTAATACAAAAACTAGAACTCAGGAGGAAAAAACAAAGAACCTATCAATCATAGTAGTAAAAATAAGACATGAAAATGCTCCATAAATGGAAGAGAAATTAAATTCTAGCATGAGAATGAGCATGCTTGACAGATTATCCGTAACAATTATACTCTTTATTGCCAATACACATCAGCAATGTGATTGGGAATCTCTTTGCCACGGACCAAGAGAAAGATCAGTCACCAAAGTAAAATATAAAACTGGGGGATAGAAACATTAGTCAAAGCATGTAGAATAAGAGACACAGAAAGATAATGCTAAAACCAAGCCGAGTTGGTTTGGTTTTAGCATTATCTCGAGTTGGCCAGAGTTCTTGGCCTCCCAAAGGGAGGTCCAGAGTTTGAAACCCCCAAGGTGCGAGTAGGTTGGAAGGACAAATCTCAAGTAGCTGGACGAACCGCACCTCCCTCATTCGTAACCCTTTAAACGCTCAGAAAGCTTGTCAAGAAGACACACGGTGGTAATGGCCAATTGAAGCATAAACATGTGTTTTTGGATGTTAATCAAATGTGCTGTACCGGAACATTGCCCCATCAAATAATTCCAACTGTTAGTAGGAACACTAAACTCTATTTCAGTGACTATAGCTGTGAGGTTCAAACCCAGTTCAAATGTCACCATAAAACCTAACAATCATGTTTAATTGTGCATTTCTCTGGTTGCTCATAGCTTCCATGGGTTAGGCAGATACAACATCCCCTAAAACCTGCTTAGAGTAAATGACCTCTAAGGAACATCCACATGGTATTGGTGATTATAAAGAAGTTTCAGCCCCATCGCCCAACTTTCGTATGGGTATTTACACAATCCAAATTCCACGGGTAGGCAGATAATGAGGTGATGAGAAATCATGCAACATGGATTGCAGTATATGCCCATAAGAGTACAAAGTTACAGACATGTTCGATGGAACCCATCATGTGATCAGCAATGCTGTTACCAATTTTATCAAGCAACATTAAATATCGAGTTCCTGCATAGCAGCATTCTCCCAAACTTGGGAAACTCTAAAAAAAGAAATTGTTCAGTAAAATCAAATGCTAAATTATCCCAATCAACAAGAACTCAAAGAACCTTAAGCAAGAACAACAACTCTTCAATCTTCAAAAGCAAATGATCCCAAAAAAAAAAAATGATCATCTTTAGTTGAATAAGCTACAAAATTTCTTGTATATCCTGGGTATGCCCTTGTATTATTTGTATATATCGTTTGGCTTTTTCTTTTTTATTCACTCTATTCCGAAAAAATAAATAAATAAATAAGCTACAAAATTTAGGTTAGACAAATTAGCCTTGGTAATAATATACATATATAAAAATAAATATGTGTATAATAAGTGAATGATGCTGATTCAGGTAGCCCCTTAACAAAGCAAGAAGATCATTCAATCAAAGGGGGTCTCACATAATCTCGAAAGTGTCTTCAACTATTGATCTGTGCTATCTAATAAAATATTGGAAGCTCAAAACAGAAAAACTAGGTCTTCTGCGATCGAGCTCGACCTCAAAAAGTTGAAATCGATTTAGTTTTCCAAGGGTGTACGATCCACATACATCGATCAGAACTGAATCGACAGAAGCCAACTTAAAGCTGTAAAAAAAAAAAAAAAAAAAAACCAAATCTTTTGAATTGATTTCCAGTAACAGAGGTATGTTAATGTTATACCTAGCCATGTTTTACAAGCGCAGGTCGATACAGAGACACAACACTTTCCCCTTTGTTCACTGGACTAAGTTAAGTGGGACAGAGAGAGAGAGAGAGAGAGAGAGAGAGAGAGAGAGAGACAAGAGAGTGTGTGTGTGTGTGTGATGAGCGGGAAAACTTAGCTCTGGAGCCGTTATGAGAGGCTCGTAAACCGAGTCTTAGCTTCGGACAAGTATCTTCATTCTTTGATGAGCCGAGCCGTTGGTTTGTTTGCACTGGCCCAACGTTGACCAAGCCAAGTTCCAAACCTGGGGTTTGGACGCGGAACGAAGTCTTGTGGACCACTAAAAAAAAGGGCAATTCAACTGTATAGAATTTAAAAGTCAGTGTATTAATTTTTTTAAAATAAAAATATGTTAACTTTTTTTATAAAAATTAAAAAGTCATAAAATTTTAGGTGAAGTTGCGAAGCAACTCTTGAGATTGTAGAGAAAAAATAATTTCAAAATCCAATACAACTCTTTACAATGTCGGAGTAAGTATTCACAATGTTAGAAGCAATCATCACAAAATTTTGGTATAAAACATAAAATAGATTAAAATATAAAATAATTATTCAAAAGTTGTTATTTTTTAAATTTTGTTGATGACTTTTTAAAATTTTTATTTATTGTTGATAATTTTTTAATTTTAAAAAAAAAAGTAAACTAAATTCTAAATTCATACAAAATGTTAACTGAATTATAAATATCCCAACTTTAAATGTTTCTTCCTCAACCGCGTTTTTTTTTTTTTTTTTTGTTGAGAAATTATTGAGTGAGACCATCCTCACTCAATCCTGTCATCATGTTGACGTGTTGCAAGGTTTCATTAATTTGAATTCATATGACTTAGATGTGTAAACGGTTCGGTCCAATTTTCAGTATAATCGATCGATTTTGGTTTGGTCTAGTGTAATTTCACGATTTGGTTCGATTTTTACACTTGAGGAATTGTTTAAAAATTGATTCATTCGTTCAGACGGGTCAATCGATTTGCTTACACCCTTATGTTTGGCCCTATTTTTTTAAGTAAAAATGACATGCAATTATATTAACCGCTTCATATAAGCAACATGTCATGTCGTCACTATACAACTCTCTTATTTTTAGAAATTATTAGAATGTCGAATCATGTTAGCGTGACAACTGGTGTGGAAGTTTCATTGAATAACTTCTCTTTCTTTTCCATTCCCCTTTGTTAATTTGGTGGACCCATCCGGATGTGACTGCCTTGCTCCCCAAGTTGAATATAGAAATGTTGGAATACTTGTAATGACGACTTCTGCCACCAACTTCTTCGTAAAAGACGTCTGTGTGGATTCACCCTTTTCAACTGTTTTTACGCGGTGAAATGTACGTTGCAATCATACGTAGGGGGTTTGGTGCGTGTGTGTTGTAGGTTTGGTGTACGTGTTTTGGGGTATTGTCCTATATCAAATTTCAATAAATAAAAATAGGAGTATATGATTTGGTCTCTAATTATGCTCATTAATATAACTTGATTCTGACTTAATTTAGTGTATAGAAATTAATTCTTAATTTATAAATTAATCAATAATTAATTCATATTCCTAAATAGTTAGTGTAAATTCTGACTATTATACCCTTATCATACATTTATACATAATTGTATATATATATATATATGTGAAATATGTAAAATTCAAATGAAGTTAAATTAGGTAGTTAATATGAAACATGGAACGGATTTTTAGGAGATCATGGATAATGAGGTTTTAGCCCAAAAATCATGTTGATTGTAATTCAACACAATGCATTTTAAATCTGTATGTAATTTGTTTATTGTAGAAAACAATTTGTATGATTTATTGATTCGAATCACAGAAATAACAGATAATTTTATGTGGAAGATTGAAGATTGCTGATAAAAATGTGAGAAATTCTATAAATATTATGCGAAATTCATAACTGTAGTTACTTCGACATATTAGTTCAATGATTAATTCCATTATAATCATATTTGTAATCATCGACATAACCATATGTACTGTTAAAATTATTATTCTTCAGTTTTTAATATATGTTTGTGCTTGTAGGAACTCTTATTGTAGAATTTCTCAATTTTTACAAATGGAATATAGATTTTTTGTCAGAAAGTCATCATTGTTCAATAAATGAAGTTGTTAAATTTAGTTGATAATTTGATAATTTGGTGATAAGCTTGTTGGAAGAAGTGACTTAGGCTTAGTTTGGCCCCCATTTTGGTGCTTCTCCTTTTGTAAAGCACAATTTTATGTTAATTCATTTGGTAACTAGTTTATAAGCTTTGCAAAAATTGAACTTCAGAGATTTACCATTTTTCGAAGGAAAAAAAAAATTGAACTTAAGGCTTTTTTGGAGAGAGCTTTAAAAGCTATAGAATGGAGCTTTTAAAAGCTCAAGGTTGATTTTTGGTTTCATGATGTCTTTTTGAAGAATAGTGTGTCACTTGTATAAAATTATCAAACAAATTAGTAATAAATTTCATAAGCTCCTTCTAAAAAGCCACGTGGGGGCCAAACTAAGCCTTAGTTGTGAGAAATTTTGTATTATATCTATTCAAAAAATGAGAAATTTCACATTTTATCCATTAAAAAATGAGAAATTTGTTATTAGAGCATTTGAAATTGCCCATATGATTAAATATACAAATGTAAATATGTACCACTAGCACAATATTAATAAGGGGTGTGAATGACGGTTATGGAAAACGTAATCTATAGAGATCATGGATAAGAAAATAAATATTGCTAATCAAGGATTTTTCTTATTTTACACAACTTCAAATTTGTTTGCTAAATTCAAGGAGTTTCCTTATTTTACTCAACTTCAAAATTCATTTGTCTTCCTCACATTTTGTAATACCCTGAATTTCTAGAGAATATTAATATATAAAACTTCGTTCTGTATGCTTATATAAACTTTTTATTTCTTTTGGTGAATTTTGGTTACCAATCGATTGACAAGCTTCCCAATCGATTTCTACTTTTTACATACCAATCGATTGACATATTCTCAATCGATTGCCTTTCTACCGACTAAAAGTAATGACGAGTCAACATACCAATCGATTGCTTTTCTTTCCAATCGATTGCCTTCTAATATCTGTTGCCAATCGATTGACTTGTGTTCCAATCGATTGACATAAGCTGAGACAAGTTTTCTTCTTTTCTTTAGTTTTGAACGTGTGGCACTCTCACACCTCTATATATATGAGAATGTATATGGCCTTGGGCCAGTTTTCAGACCTTGAGAGTGAGGGAGAGAGAGAGAGACACATATCTTGTGTTATATATTCATATATCTATATCTATACACACTCACACACACTCACTGCCCTTGGCATTTTGGGAGAGGAAGAAGAGAATAACAAGAAGAGAAGAGCAAGAGAAGGAGAGAGCTGGACAGAGAAAGGAGAAAGAGAAGAAAGAAAGCGAGAAAGAACTTTTGTTTTTCAAAGCTCACACCAACCAAACACACCCTAGGTGAGTTTCTAACACACTTAGTCCCTTTATTGGATATCTATACAAGTTCATATGAAGCTTAGATATAGAAAATGCATGATTTTGACGTTTATATATGCTGTTTTTACTTTTTGCTGGTAAAGACGAAGTGCCAATCGATTGGCATAATTACCAATCGATTGCCATCAGTCTGGACCCAATCGATTGGATAGAATTTCAATCGATTGACATCCCAATCGATTGCCAATGTTAGCAATCGATTGACATTGTTTCAGACCCAATCGATTGCCATAATTCTCAATCGATTGTTATAGTTTTTATCCCAATCGTTTGGACCTTATACCAATCGATTGGTAAGGTCCAATTGATTGGTATGGGCAGAACATGGATTCCTTTGCCTATTTATTTTATAAGAGGTTCGATTGTTCGATTCTCATTTCGGACTTCCGTTATGTGATTCTGGGTTGATCAGGGGATAATGTAACAACAAAGATAAAGTATGATTACGAATAATGGATTAATAAAATGACGTGAGATATTATGCGGTTCATGTATGAGTTCGATATCCATTTTCTTTTAATCAGAGTAGTCAGGCCACATTGGGAATTATTATGTGTCGACATTAGAACGCAACTTAAGTAGGTTTGGTAAGTTCTGGGAATGGCACGTGGACGGACATTTGGTCATGATATGCTCATAAAAGCAGTGATCTATGCATATGCTCTTTAAAGCAGTGAGCTGGACCAAGTAGTCCTAAGATATACCGGATAATCTACGATATGCTCTTAAAAGCTGTGAGCTGTGCATATGCTCTTAAAAGCGGTGAATTGGGATGTTTGGTAGATGACGTTGAGTCGTGGAAATAGATGATATGCCTTGTTCGAAACGTTGTGTCCCTGAAATGCGGTGAACAAGAAACATTGTTCTTAAAAGCTGGGGACGGACTGACGTGGAGTCCATGACATGCGGTGAGCTGTGTAATATGCTATTAAAAGCGATGGACAGGAATAAGGGTGTATCCCTGGAGTTAAACGATTGAGTCTGTTCTATTCAGTCAGGATATGTTAATATCGATCTATGATTAACAAGACGATAAGGGTTGGTTTACGAGGTTGAATAAAAGGAACAAGTTATTATTATTTTTATAATAAGATGTTAACTCATGTTTTCATAAGCTTGTGTTTACTTCAAATACCTAGTACCTTGTTAGTTTATACTCACTCAGCTCTCAGTAAGTTGACAGCCTTTATTGCCTGGACTTTCCCCCGTCCAGACTATCATGTACCTTATTTTACAAGTGACGAAGTCTACAACGATAGTTCCTATCCAGAAGAAGAATACACCGAGGGTGGTCCCACTGATGATGGCTATGCCAGGGAAGAATACTATGTTGATGGTTATGCCAGCTGAAGATTTAGAGATAATTATTAGTTTATGTTATTTATGTTTAGTTGTTTTGTTATATTTGGTACTTGAGCATATGCTGCTTTCAAACCTTATATACTTCCGCTGTAGCTTTACTGTTGTAATAACTCTGATGTTGGTAATTTAATAGGTTTCTTTTATATTACTGTGGGTTATTCTTTATGTTATCTAGAACTGCGTGGTGTGAAAGTTAGTGACATTCGCCAGTCATTCCCTATAGACCCATAAAGGAAATTTATTTTTCTCTATTTATGCTGTTCCGGGGCGTGACACATTTGAACGATGAGATTAAGATTGAGATAAGTGTTACAGTCTGTTTTGAGTTACTTTCTTCTGCAAAATAATCGTAGGTGTGTTATTCATCTGCATATTTGATTCTGTAGAGGCTTTACTTTTGAGTTTTGAATGTGAGAAAATCGTTTTTATTGGTGAGAAATTCTCATCATATCCATGCAAAAGGTGAGAAATTTATTTATTATTTTGTGAGCAATTTCTCATAACATCCATTCAAAATGTGAGAAATTTGTATTAGTGTGAAATATGGATGAGTGATGCATTTGAAAGTGGAAATTATAGATGAGAATTTTTTACTACGATTAGTGGTACCTTTTTAAAGTGAAAAAATCTTACGTGCTTATAAGGCAAGAAATACATGATGAGTATGTGAGAATTTCTCACTTCTTGTACAGAAAACTCCATTTTCAAAAAAAATTCTCACCTAAATTTATAGCAATTTTTCAGAAGAGGGGTGATAAATATCTACATAGTGATTTCCATATGAGGTTAGCCAGTGGTAGAGAGGGAAGGAGAAGGATGAAGGTGGTAGGTTTCGTGGTGTGGTGGATAAGTGGTAGCCTAGGATGGTGGTTATGGAAGAGGAGGAGTGGTATATGATGGCAACGAGTGATCTCTGGAGGGGCTGCCAACGGTGATGTAGTGGTGGTGCCGCTGATCATTCTCTCTCTCTCTCTCTCTCTCTCTCTCTCTCTCTCTCTCTCTATGTATATAAATAGATGAGTTTTGAATTTCAAAACCCTCATTATGAGAAGTAAATATTATAAGTGTGTGTGTATATAGATATACCAATATATTTCTAAAAATAACTAAATGGGGGTATTCTGTGTCACACCCGTTCCGGAAATGCATTCATGTTAATAAGGCATATTTGGAATTATGTGAAATTATTAATGTTGATTAATAATTGAGATGAGGTTAACTGTGAGTCAACGGTGAGTGTCAAGTGAAGACACGAGAACTTGGAAATTCATGATGCATTGGCATGATTAAATGACATTTATATACTTTAAATGTTATATGAAATATCTGCTATTTTATGAATATTAACTTTACCTGTGTAGAGTAAATTTTTGGTAGTTTTGACCTCATTTTGGATAGTTTTGAATACTGTGGTGAGAACGTAGGTGATATGTTGCATAAAAGGTAAGTAATATAGAGATTTCACAGATTAGTTTTAGAACATGTTTTTGGACCCAAACGAAACTGTGGATACCGGCATTTGGGCCCGCTTTTGATTTTAAAACAATTTATTTTCAAATTCAAAGACAAGTCGCCACTTAATTTTTAAAAGGAAAATTAAGAAACTATTTTAAAAGCAAACTGATCTTTTGCGAAACCAAAGATAATCTGGGTCCGGGGATTATGGAATGAGAGGGGAAGGAACCCGGCGGACTAAAACACCCCCTCTCATCCGATCTCATGATAGGCCTCTACTCAACATTCTTTTCAATTGAATTATTAATCTAAGCATGCCCTCAATTAATACATATATACATATACATTACAAAAGCATATTGAAAAGGGTGTAAGATTGCTAATGATAAAATATCATTCATAAATCATGTATTTTAAGTAGCAAGCAAGATGATGTGCAAATAGGGAACTAGGAAACTTACCTGGGATCCAGCTGCGAATTTAAACGTGTAATGCACACAAAGAAAAACCTAAAAAGGGTCTCTAATCACATATACACATAAAGCAAAGACCTAAGCTAAGGTGTCGCGCATGGAGTCAAAAATCAATTAAAATCAAAGAAGTAAATTAAACTAGAGAAGGAGTTGAGAAATCGTACTTCAAATGCGCTACAAAACAAAGATTAGTACACATGCCTTGATCAAAGATATCAAATAATCAACCCTAAGCTTCTAGCTTAAATCTATCAAGCATGGAAAGAATTGACCTATTTATGGATTCCTTCTAATTATATCACCTCTATAGATATGTAAGTCTCAACTAGGAGCCAATGCAATGTCCATATAGAGGTAGTATAATCCCAACATGATTATAAGGAACTCACAACTAGGTTCAATTAGGGACAAATCAAACTAGAATTAAATCCTAACTACAAGCATCAATATACATGGATGAATGCATGGATATAAACACGAATGAGGACGAACTATGAACTCTTCACTAATTTGGATCACTTAGCCTCTAGATTTAGACTTAATTATCATTATTCAAAACATGATTTGATCCCTAAAGCACTTTGAAAACCATTTAAGTTAAGATCAATGAGATTAGACAAAAACAATGACTGTTTCTCATGAATTACAAAGAGCAAACCAAATTTTAAAATGTAGAAACACCATGATTCCAACGGTTGGATTTTGATGATTTTTGGATATAATATGCCTCTATGAGTCTAGTTTCTAACCCAAGAAGAAAATCGAAGATTGAACGGTTAGATATCTGGGAATAAGGAAAACACTAGACATCACTCAGGAATTTGCAACTCTCTGTCCAGAGATCTTGTACGATTTTCTAAAAATAGTAAACAAATGAGAAACACTTGGATCTTTTTAGCGTACCTTCCTAACACATTAAGCTACTTAGAAAAATTTATTAGAGGCCAAGGAAGTTTGGTTAAGATTCTGATTTATTAATTTTAAAACGGACTTACTGTTCTGGAATTTTGGACAGAGAGTTGCTTGTTTTGAAATCACAAGACCAAACCATCTTAAATATGTAATTTCATCAAAACAAAAATCACAGAGGTACTTAAATGAGTTATGAACGTCCTCCAATTGGTCTCATCCAACTTCAATGAACCATGATTTTATAAAAAAATCTTTAATCATAGTTGGTTTATGGATTCACTGCACCTTTGTTGGATTAATGTTCATAGTTTGAATCAAACTTGAACAACACCTAGGTCATCTCCCAAATACATGGTCCTTGAGGGATATTAACTTGATATATCTTAATCTCTTCTCAAATCAATGGTCCATGGAGGCTAAGATATGACCCAAAAATCATATGAACCTTCATAAGGTATAGAAATAACTCTATGATATTCAAATTGGAGGACCTAAGTCATGAACTAAGACTTAATTCCATCAAATAAAATATGGATATAACAATGACCCACTTTAATCTCCATATAAGCCATAAGACCATAGGAGACTAATGGATCAACCTAAAGAGGATCCAATGAGATATTGAAGATCTCATAGATTTTCAAGAGAAAATAGAGACAAGGAGAAGTAAAATCAAAGTCTCCATGAAACCCAAATAACAAATGCTTTCATAACTTGTTTTTATTTTAAAATCCAAGGCTATTTCTAGATCCAAATTAATGAAGGCAACTTATGAAACTTCGATCACAAACTCTATGTGGTGTGTGATGAAATGAGATAGGAAGAGAGGTTTTGAAAATGTGTAAAAGTCCTAGATCTATGAGTTTGTGATTGAAGTATATATAATACATATAGGAATAAGGATTTAACCTCTAGATCTTCTCAGGATTTGATTGATTTGGAGAGATCCAAGCCTTACAAGCAATGTTCTTCTTCTTCTTCCTTGAAGCTTCAAGGTTCTTCAATGGATATTTGAGGAATTGGGTGAATTGGATAGGAAATCTATGGGATTTTTGGGTTTCTCTCTCTATATTTCTCTAAGAACAAACTTCATCTTCAAAATTCAGCCCCTCTCTCTAAGAATCAAGTCTCATCTTCAAAGTTAAAGTTTCTCACTCAGATTCAAGTCTCCAACCTCTTAAAATGAGAGAAAATTGGGTTTTTTTTTTAT
Organism: Hydrangea macrophylla; assembly: GCA_033977485.1. NCBI lineage: Eukaryota > Viridiplantae > Streptophyta > Magnoliopsida > Cornales > Hydrangeaceae > Hydrangea > Hydrangea macrophylla. The sequence continues at coordinate 128,687,847 of CM066984.1, read as the reverse complement.
AGACTTTCATTAACTTAGGGGCTAAGATTAGAGGTGTCAAACGGGGCGGGCCGCCCCGTTCCGCCACCTTGACGAATTGGAATTTTGGCGAGCCACGGGGCGGGGCGAATTGACTCGGTAAGGGATATAGGGTGACTCGCCCCAACCCACTAATTCGTGGGTCAACGAGGCGAGGCGAGGCGAGGCGAGGCGGGGCGGCTAACTCGAGGGTTGGTTGGCGAATTAGCCCACAAATTAGCCCGCGGGTTGCTTGCAAATTTTTTTTTTTTCAGAAAAAAATTTCTAAAAAATAGTTTAATAAAGTACTTTATTTTAAAATAGTTTGTTGAAAAGAGTATTTGAAAACTATTTTTTAAAAATATATATTTATTTTCTACTTAAAAGGTTAATAAAATTGTTTATTAATAAATAGTTTATTTGAAAACAATTAAATAAAAATGTTTTTTCACGGGTTAGTGAGGCAGGGTGGGGTAGGTCCGCGAGGCGAGGCGGGTTTATGAGGCGAGGCGAGTTGGTGGCGAGTCGGTGGGTTAGACGAGCTGGGTCACGGGGCGAGTTATGGGTTGCAAAAATGAAAGTCGACCCGGACCCATACCCAATGAATTGAATCACGAGCTGGGTTTGTCCACGGGGCGGGACGAGTTGCGTCTCGCCAAATGGCGAATTGGGGCGGGGCGGGGCGGGGCAATTCACCCCGTTTGACACCCCTAGCTAAGATAAGGGTAGATAGGTCAATTAGAGATAGTAGGAGCATGGTTTGCATGACCTAGGAGTAGTAAACACGTACACAAAACACGCCATCATTTGGTGCATTCATTTGATCAAAGATTGAAAAGCATTTTTGGCTTAAAAATGCAAACCAGCCCAGGCCGACATTCAATGAAGATGGAACGGCACTCGCTGAGTGCCGCGCAGCGGCATTCACTAACTGCCGTTCGGGCATTCTGAGTGCTGCTGCATAGCAGTCCAACACTATTCACAACAATTCAACACCTTAATTTCATTTCATGTCATTTAAGTAAATGTTATTTAAGTAATTTATGTATTTACTTAAGATATTAAATGTAATTAAGGAAATACCCCCCATTTGGATTTAATAAAAATATCTAGAAAATCAAAATCCTTAAATATTAAAAGTCAACTCTCCCTCCGAAGGCAAAATTTCCAATTTCCTGCACAATTTTTCTTAAAGACCTTTCGATTTCTCAATGTTCCTTTCATTTAAAAATTCTTAAAAATCATTTCTAGAATAAGGGAGACCCAATGAACAATTATCGGGACTTTTCATCTTAAAATTCAGAAATTTTACGATTCTCCCCCTTTTGACCCGTTGACTTTTCACTGGGTCAACTGTTGACTTTTTCGGGGTTCATGCTTGACACGACTGGAAATGTGTTCTCTGAAGAGTACGTCCAAGCGCAGACGGTCGCGTCGAGTAAAACCGGTAAAATCGGGTCGTTTTTCCAAGGGACGGAAATTGAGGAAAGAAACCTAGATTGGGTCCTAAAGAAAATAAAAGATGATTTCTTATAGAGAAGAGATTCTAATAGCCCTATTGAATTTAAATAAATAAAAGAAACGAATTAAAATAAAGCGATAACTTAACCAGATAGAACTAAAAATTGTAATTTGAAATGAAATATGAAAAGAGTTGGGAATATGTGAGTCCACAAAGTACCAGCCACTACCATGATTTAACAAAAACAAACAATCGGAATTTTCTTCTTTTGGTATTCCATGATTCGAAATTGATTAAGTAAAACATTCTAGACACTAAGTATGTGAATTTTACATTCTTAGTGGTTCAACGATCTCACTTATTTATGAAGGACTGGAATTAAACTAACTAACTCTATGAGCAATGATAAACAAATCGCGTATAAGATAATTGACATGTTCATCAAACGTGTTCATTAAGTTAATTAATCAAAAGAGCTCTTATTTCAAAATCAGATTGCAATTTGAACTTAAAAAGATCAATTTGGACTTAGTTTCTGAAACAAAAGTTACTGGAATACAAAAAGGAGTCAACCCAAGTCATAAACATACCAATCGATTGATATTAATGTCAATCGATTGGTATGAAATGGCTTCCAATCGATTGGTTAAAGTACCAATCGATTGGCTTGGAATCTATGTCAATCGATTGTACTCTGCATCCAATCGATTGACATTGATTCTTTCACAGAATCATGACAGTGGGCTGGGAACAATGTTTCTTCATATTATTCCCAACTAGGATTCTACTCGAGCATGTTTAGGACTGCATAATTATAAAAAAATTTGAAAAGTGGGATTAAACATTGACATAAATTAAATTTATGAACTAGAGAGCTTGAAATCCAACTAAAACTATAATGAGATTCACAATCAAACAATTCCTAAAGCAACTAGAAGCAAGAAAGAAACCTGAACTTGAGACTGAGTTGAAAAATAGTAGAACTTCCACTCACACTCATTCAAAACGAAAAGAAATGGAGTAATCCCTACAAAACAATACAATATCAGCCAACCCTTGACCCTTTTTACTCCTCTCTATATATAATGTCAAATCCATGAGCTGAGGGCTTCCAGGTTCACTCTGTAACGGTTGGTCGTCGTCCTAATTGCTGAGATCTTGCACCATTAACGCAGATTGATTTCCAGCTTTCGTCAATCGATTGACAAAAATATCAATCGATTGATAAAAATCCAATCGATTGATAAGAATACCAATCGATTGATTATGAAAATATGTCAATCAATTGATATGATGTCAATCGATTGATACCCAAACTTCATCTTCTTATTTCTTGATTTGTTCCTTTCAACTCGTTTATTCATTCTAACTTCAGAACCTGCATTCAAAGAGCTACACACAACAACATACCACAGAAATACATCATTGTGTAAAGAAATGAATTAAAACACGAATACAGGTAGAACTAGAGAAATGGGATTAAATCCAGTCAATTTTTACTCTTTATCAAGCTAATATTAAGCAAATAGCAGCTCTCATCATGACCCCCAACTAGCGCTTTGCTAGTCTCTAGCAATGAAGCGGAATTAACGCAAACTAAGACGAACAACAATTGACATTACAGTTTTATTGAGCTAAAGCAAAAGAGAAATCCTAACTCACTGTCGCAGGAATCGCGGTTACATTTAGCGTTTGCAACAAGCCTTTGAACCCTTAGGTTTACCCTAATGGGCGAGTTGTGTCTCGTGAGGGTTTTTAGAGAATTTACCCACAAAATTCAGATGTCATACTTTCTAAACTCATCAAAGAACTTCAATTTCTCCTTTATGTTAAAAATTCTGCTTAACAAAGCCATAAGTTCCTTTATCATGCTATGGAAATAAACAACATGTTACAAAGTAACTATTCAAGTCAAAACTACATCCACAACCTTTATATATATCCTTATGTGTGTGTGTGGAGTTAACAACTACGATTGAACTTTTTATCTCAGAATTATTTAGATTGACATGTTTAATATTTCATAGTTTCAACTCAATTCTCACACGGTTTACGCTCAAGATGAAATCACTCTGAAACTGGCGTAAAAATTATGCACTCATAGTATGAAGCTCAAATGAGTAAATGTAGAGGCAATCAAACATGCTTACATACTAGACACTGAAAAACGCTTATTTTGAGGTGCATGAGTCTCATGAATGGAATACCAATTACTTCAGGAGCGATCTACTGTGGAAAACTCATTTCGTACTCGAGATTTATTAAAGTTATCTAGAATCCTCAGGACTTGTGACAGGAATATGAAGAAAGGTTAAAGATGGTGAAATATGGAAATGGGTTCAAGCATGTGACATGGTAATATCAACTTCACTTCACACTCTCTCTTTTTTTTTTTTTTTAATCTCCAATTTCTTCCTTTCCACCGATTCTCTATAAACAAATATAAATATTTCTTTTTCTTTTCTTTTTTTTTTATTCACACCGAACCGTCACATGCTCGACTATAAATATATGACTTTAGGTAGAGGCATTGATTTGTGATAGGTAAGTGGGAATTTAGGTTTTCTCGGGTGATGAGGTGAGAAATCGATGGCCTAAATCATCTTCTAAACACTTTAACTTATCTTGAGTATTTCCTGAGTTTTAGGTTAGTAAATCCTGAACGTTCTCCTTAAGCATTAGCCAAATGAAACGAGAATGAGACTCTCAACAAGATAAAAGTGCATTTCAAGAATTGACACAAGTTTTTGTGATTAACCCTCAGAATAAAAGAATGGCTCGAAACTCACTGGGGTTTAAAGTTTTACTATTAATCCAATCACATAACAATCGTATTTCACTCTAATTCAAAGATTCTTTCGTGATTGTCAACTCGTGCAAATGCTTTCAGGATATATTCATGCTATGAACGTAAAACCAGATTAGCGACTAAGTAACATGTAATCGAAGTCCATAATATGACACGAAAGACATGAATGCATCATTGCACAATGAAATTAGCTAGGAGAAGTGAGGTTTTGAAAGTTAGAAGCTTAACAACAGTTTTTTTTAAGACAAAACAAACATGGAAATTCTAATATAAACAGGTGTGAATTTAAAATTCCAGAAAAATTCAAGAAAACACATGTGATATCTATTTCCTACCCCCAACTGAAATCAACATTGTCCACAATAGAAGCATTATAAGTAAAAGAAGATGTCACCTGATTCACGCATTATAGTACACAACTGAGAATTCACCTGGTTCAATATACCAATCTCCACACACAACCAAGATCAAATAAAGTACAAGGATAAAAATCGAGAAAAAAGACCATAGCAACATAATTTATGAGCAAACCAAACTATCTGTAAAGTAATGTCCAAGAATCGATAAAGTCCAAGTACAGATAAAACGAAAACCAAACTAACCAACCAACCAAAATATAATATCCACCAAAGTACCAAAATATCCACAAATCAAACAAAAAAAAATGCAAGAGAGATCATCAGATAAGAAACAACGAAATACTCTCTCGCTCTCTAAAACTCCCTCCTAGGGCCCAATAGTCGGATCACCAGATAGCGTAGGTGCACTGTCATAACCTGGATCATCAGTTATCTCTCTGTTACCCTCAACAGCTGTCCTAGTCTGGGCGACAGCCGCCTGGTCACTCTCAGCAGTAGCTGGAGGTGGTGGTGGTGGCGGTGGGGGTGCCTCTGAAATATCTCCCTCTGGTGGAGCTGACGTAGAGGCTGGAGCCATCGGAGGAGGTGGAACAGATGAGCACAAGGACTGCTTGATCCCTAGCAACATCAATATCTGCTCCATTTGGTTACCCAACAGCTCGAGTCTTGCATGAACAGAATCACGATCAAACGACATCTGAGTAGCCATCAATAAATGCTGTGTAGTGAGGTCTCTAATCATCCCCTGAAGATGTACTCTCGCATCTCTCTCCTCAACAAGAAGATCGTAAATGGTCTGGAGAGATATCGGAGCAGACGTGGATGCTGCGGGGGGGTCACGCTTCCTCAACTCGTATGACCCTCAGCCACAGTCGGCGTCCCTGAGTCCTCATCTTCATCCTCAACTACAACTGTATCCTGATCCTCCGCCTCGGGCGTCCCTGGGTCCTCGTCTTCTTCCTCAGACGACAAATCTTCCCTCTTTCTCTTCTTTTTCTTACTGCTCTCTCCCATTTTCCCTTTTCGTTTTGATAATTTTTTAAATTGTGCTGCTGATCGTCTTGCAGCAGATTCACCAAAAACCCCAATTTTCGACTTCTGCAAAACCTCTCCTGCTGGTACCTCCAATCCTGCCTCCTCACACACTCTATGGATTACCCAAGCACCTTTGAGGTGCTGGGCCTTACTAGGATGTCGTGTGGGCTCAATGAAGAACTCGATGAAGAGTTGGGTAAGGCAAATGGGTAAACCGGTCCCAATGGCATAAAGAACTCGCGTATACCACCCAGAAAAGTCCAACTTATAGGTAGTAGGGAGGATACAGCTGCAAAGAGCTAAGTGGAGAAGGTGGTAATCCATAGTCAGATCATGATCATCGAATACTGGGATCCCCGAATACTTCTTGATTTTTCTGCCAGAAATTTATGTGGCATTGACATCAAAGGATGGGAATGGACGATCAGCATGGATAGGATACAGGTGATCTGGCACCTCAGCAATACCCAGAGCTCTGGCCACTGTGGTAGGGATAAACTCAATCTGGCGTCCCTGAACGCAAGAAAAATATGTATATGGAACATTCGGTGCCTTGACCATGCTCGCACAAGCCGATCGAATCCAAGAAGGTCGCACTTGTTTAGCTGCTGTGAGAACCGGGAGCCAATCAGGATAAGCTCGAAGGCGGGCTAGGTAAAATGGAATTTTATCGTCACTCCACAAATTTTCAAATCGTCTCTCCACCATAATCTCGCGGGTTCGGAAGTATTTAGTGAACCATGTGTTTTCCTTGGCCTTCCTGAACCCGTGGACTAGCGGCGGATCCGGAATATCGAGCGATGTTGATTTTTCTGGGTGGGGCCCACTGTCTTTCGGCTTAGGAGCCATAAGAGCTGAAGATGACAACAAAATAGAGAGTTAATATGAGAAAAGAAAGCTTCTGCCTCTCTGTTTATGGGGAGGATGGGAGTGAATGGGGTGGGGTTGTCTCACACGCCCAAAATCGCATGGGCACTCCCTCTCTCTTGTTAATTTTGAATGAAATGAGGGAGAGAGAGGTGAACAAGCTTTACGTCTGGAAGTGTTGTCAATCGATTGACAAAAGATGTCAATCGATTGACAAAAGATGTTCATGGGAACCCCAAATGTTCTCCATGTAAACACTCCCAACAGTTTAAGAATGCATTTTCAAGATAGAAACAAGACTTCGAGCATTCAAACAAGGATCAAACCCATCAAACATACAAATAGGAAGAATTTATTCCGAACACCATCAACTTCAAACTCATTAGAGATTCTTAACATCCAGAATGACAAGATCTTGGTTGGAAAACTAATCAATCAAACAAACTGGAAAAAAAAAACAGAATTCTGTCTTATTTAGTGGCAAAAAAGGGCTAGGCAAAGTCAATCATGCTCAGGTTCTGGGGAAGAAAGATCTTCTCCTTCAGCAAAATCCACAAAGTACTCCACAACTTCTCCATCCAAATTCAACTGCAGATCATCCAGAATCTCTCGAACTGCACACAGTAGATCCCAGGTATTCATATCAGCGATTGCCACATTAGGGGAATTTGGGCATGAGCTGGACAGCGGAGTGAAAGTTGGCCTTTCTTGTTCCATCTGTTCTGGGGTTCTTGGAGATCGGACCCCATGATACAGCAAATGTGGCAAGAAGTGCAGTGGATTCATCCTATAGCCAACAAAAAGACAGAATAAGAACAAAAGGAAGACAGAAATAGAGAAATACACAAAAAAAAATAAAACTAGTATACAACAACAAAGAGTTCCCAAATTTTTCAAGAAGAATAATCAGGATCATCCAGTTGGATGGTCTCCGATTCTGGTTCGAACCTCTCCAAAATTGGCTTTAAACGCTGTCCATTGACTTTAAATGCATTACCATTCTTGGTGTTAACAATTTCCACTGCCCCGTGAGGAAAAACTTCTTTGACAATAAAGGGCCCTATCCATCTCGATCTCAACTTACCAGGAAAAAGATGAAGCTTCGAATCATAAAGTAACACTTGCTGTCCTGGTTCAAGCTTCTTTCTCAGGATCGATCGATCATGCTTAGCTTTTAACTTTAATTTATATGTTCGAGCACGATCATATGCATCATTCCTGATCTCCTCCAATTCATTGAGTTATAGCTTTCTCAACGTACCACTTTCATGGATATCAAAATTTAGCAGTCTAGTGGCCCAATATGCCTTATGCTCCAGTTCCACAGGTAAATGGCAAGCTTTTCCATAAATCAGCCTATAGGGAGACATTCCAAGGTTTGTCTTATACACCGTCCTGTATGCCCATAGAGCATCAGTTAGACGTTGTCACGCCCCAGCGTAGCAAAATAAGGAAAATTTTTCATTTCCATTTTGGACCTGTAGGTCATGACAGGTGAGGGATCGCTTGTCCTGTACTTAGCTTAACATATACCAGAAAATAGAGTATGTAAACCAGCAAGGAAGAAAATGTAATCAATATTACAAACTTAATTAATATTACATTGTCTCAAATAAAAGTATTTCTTAAGGCACAAGCCGCCTTATTCAAATTAAAACATTATTCATATCTTTTATTACAACTTTAATAAATTATAAAAGCAGCTCTGTAGACTTCTCTAGCTGGCATAATCATATAATCCTGCATAGCCATCTCCTGGACATTTTGGGTGTCCAGGACAAAATAAAGTCATCAGCTAATGAAAGCCGAGTGAGCATAATGAACATACAAGCAATGTATATAAAAGCACATTAACTGTCTTTGCATTTAGTATTTTATAGTACTGGTAATCCATTATTCTAGTCGTCACATATAAACAATAAATGAATAATTATTCAATTATATAAGACCATGCATGAACAATGTAACCACCTCACCTTACAGACTCTTTTATATTGACCACAACCTCTCGACTCATTCGGTTCGCCAGAACCATCCGGCACGAGGCCGTTGTTTTTAGATCGGTCTACCGTATCCGAGTCGGCCTGGACACGACTTGATTGGCCTGCCGTATCCGAATCGACCTGGGCTCAATCCTTCCTAATCAATCTACCGTATCCGAGTCGGCCTGGAATAATTAAGGTGACACAAGACTTTGATTGACCTACCGTATCCAAATCGGCCTGGGCTCAATCCTTCCTAATTAATCTGCCGTATCCGAATCGGCCTAGAATAATTAAGGTGACACAAGACTTTGATTGACCTACCGTATCCGAATCGGCCTGGGCTCAATCCTTCCTAATTAATCTGCCGTATCCGAATCGGCCTAGAATAATTAAGGTGACACAACTCAACACACCCTTTCATTACTTACTTCTCACAAGACATATATGTCGACCCAAACGACCCCTTTCCAACATGCCAACTCGACTATGCATGTGTATGACTTATTCCATTTACGATTTTCTTTAACATGACAGTGGTTATTTTAAACATGTGATTATTATCAAGTGAACCAATTTAGCTTAATTTGATTTTAGGGAACTGACGGCGTAATTTTCGGTATCATAGAATTTTTATTACAATTTTTAGAAGATAAAATAATATATAAATTTAGTCACAAGACCCTTCTTAATGACATAAATATATAAAAGTAGAGGGTACATGCTTTGACATTATTTTTAATAAAAACAAGGCATTAAAATATAATTCTGCTATTTTTTTCATAAATTTAGAAGTACCAAATGTATTTTGAAATAATTAAAATATTAGTTAAACAACTAATAATTTATTCATTAACAACATCATATCCTAGTTTTATAATTTGATAATTTACGAAACTACATAAAAAAATGACCTCTAACATGTTAACAATAATACAGAATTTATTAGAGTCAATAAGTACTTTTAACACTTATTTTATACTAATATATTTATTATTTATTTTTATGATAAAAATAATAATTTACAAACTTATATGTAAGTAGCAAGTATTAAACTCTCAACCTTGGGGTCAAGGAACTAACCAATCAACAAACTATTTCAAGGGGGACTAATTGGGATCCTAATATTTCATTGTTAATTTACAGAATGAGTTTTCGTTAACATTTTTGGTACTACTAATTTTGTACCTCCATGGCTAAATATACATATCTATACATATTCACTTATTTTTTAAACCTACGGATAGCGCGTAATGACTTAAAGTACATTAAGAGTGGGTTCAAAAGACTCACCGTTCTTCTTAGTGGCTGCACTAAGAGGCCGAAAGATTCCGTAAATATCCGTAATATAAGTTTTGAGCTACAATGGCAATGGAGCTTCTAATGTGATATTCTTCTTCTCTATTTAGCACTTCTAGAATTGTACCGTGCTTGTGAGTGAGTGAGAGTGAGAGAGAGAGCTACTGAGAGCTTTGTATTTGTTTGAATGTGGGTATGTTGCTTGTGCTAGCACTTGCCTTTATATAGGCAATTTAGTAGTTAAGATATATGGTTAGAATGAGCACACATCCATGAGATTAATATCACTTCTTTTACCATCAGTAGGTAAAGTATGTGGTTAAAACATAAGCCCACATCTTCACAATTTACAACCATGTAAATTAGGCTTGTGGTAAGTTAGGCTTGTGGTAAAATATCAAGCACACACTAGTCTAAATCTAAGCCATGTAAAGATCTCAATCAATAACTAACTTGTGGTTTAAACATCAAAGAGGTAAGTAAGGCATGTGGGTTGATACATAAACACACAGGGCATAATTTATATCCACATGATTTTGATGATTGAACATCAATCAGTCAATTGATTAGTTATGTTAGTTAATTCAGTCCAGTTAGTCCAGTTTGGTCAGTTAGCTAATTAAAATGTCCCAAATAAAATTATTAGGGACAAAAATGTAGGCGACGTGATATTATATTTTATTAATGATTCTAATCCCAAATCATAGGGTAACTTAGGGGCGCAGTCTTAAGTAGTAATCACAAAATTAAAATTACTAAGGGTTGTAAAATTAAAGGCATTGCATTATTAAATGTTAACACAAACATTATTTATTTATTACAAATAATACCATAACTACAAATAGTATACACTAATAAAATAGAAAAAAAAATGAAATTTTATTTATTATTAGAGACGCAAAAGTACAGGTTGCTACAGACGTGACGACCAATCTTTTCTGTTGATGTTAACAGTCTTTTCCAGGATATGTTTGATTTCCCTATTAGCTAGCTCTGCTTGACCATTTGACTGTGGGTGATATGATAAAGCAATCTTATGGTTAACCCCATATTTTTTCATCAGTGCCTCAAAAGGCTTATTGCAGAAATGGGTTCCACGATCGCTAATCATGGCCTTCGGTGTTCCGAATCTTGACGGAATATTCTCTTTTAGGAATGAGATCACTGTTCTGTGATCACTTTTTCTTGTCGGAATGGCCTCAACCCACTTGGACACGTATTCAACTGCCAAAAGAATATATTCGTAATGAGAGGATGGCGGGGAATGGTCCCATGAAATCAATACCCCAGCAATCAAAGATTTCAATAGTGATGATCGGGGTCATCGGCATTTCATTTCTCTTAGACAAGCTCCCTAACATTTGGTATCGAGCACATGCTCTACAGAATGCATAACAGTTTTTGAAAATTGTCGACCAGTAGAACCCACTGCTAAACACCTTTTGAGCAGTTTTCTGAGCCGAAAAATGACCACCACAGGCTTCCGAGTGGCAGGAAGCAAGAATTTGAGAGATATCCTCCTCAGGAACACATCGCCTAATTACTTGATCCGCACAGTATTTAAACAAGTAGGGATCATCAAAGTAAAACCATTTTGCGATGGATAGAAACCTTTTCTTGTCAGGAAACGACCAATGAGATGGGGTTTCACCTGTTGCCAAATAATTGACAATGTCTGCATACCAAGGTAAACTAGTTGCAACAAAAAGTTGTTCATCTGGGAAAGATTCACGGATCGGGATGGATTGTGAGGAATTGTCTTCAAACGTCAATCGTGAGAGGTGATCGGCCACAACATTCTCCACCCCCTTTTTATTTTGATAACCAAATCAAATTCTTAGAGCAAGAGAATCCAGCGAATTAATCGCTTTTGGTATCCTTTTTGGATAGCAGATACTTCAATGCAGCATGATCAGTGAAGCAAATGATTTGCGAGCCAATAAGATATTGCCTAATTTTTTCCAGTGCGAATACAATTACCAGCAACTCCTTTTCGGTAGTAGAGTAATTTCGTTGAGCTCTATCAAGAGTTCTGCTAGCATAGTAGATCACCGTAGGCTTCTTGTCTTTCCTTTTCCCTAAGACAGCTCTAATCGCTGTGTCACTTGCATCACACATCAGCTCAAAAGGAAGACTCTAATCCGGAGATTGCATTATCAGAGCTGTTGTGAGGTGATGTTTGAGTTTACCAAAGGATTCCTGACACCCGCTGTTCCATTCAAACGGTTGATCCTTAACAAGGAGTTGGCACAGTGGCCTAGATATAGCACTAAAATCCTTAATAAACCTTCGGTAGAAACCGGTGTGACCTAAAAACGATCGTATTTCTTTCACTGTGGTGGGGACAGGAAGGTTGAAAATTATATCAATCTTTGCCTTGTCTACCAGTATTCCCTCAGCAGAAACGATATGTCCCAAGACAATCCCTTTTGTCACCATAAAGTGACATTTTTCCCAGTTGAGGACCAAATTCTTATCCTCACATCTTTTCAGGACTTTCTGGAGGTTTCTTAAGCAATCATCAAAACTTCTACCAAATACGGAGAAGTCATCCATAAAAACCTCCATGATCTTTTCAACCATATCGCTAAAGATGCTCAGCATGCACCTCTGGAAATTAGCAGATGCGTTGCACAATCCAAATGGCATCCGGCGATATGCAAATATTCCAAACGGACAAGTAAAAGTGGTTTTCTCTTGATCAGCAGGATCAATTTCAATTTGGTAATAACCACTATAACCGTCCAGGAAATAATAGAATTGGTGACTTGCTACTTTTTTGAGCATTTGATCCATGAAAGGTAATAAGAAATGATCCTTTCGAGTCACCGCATTCAATCTTCTGTAATCAATACACATGCGCCAGCTTGTGGTCACACGTGTTGGCACAAGTTCACCATCCTTATTTGGCACCACAGTAATGTCAGCTTTCTTCGGCACTATTTGAGTTGAACTTACCCAAGGACTATCCGAGATTGGATAAATAACCCCAACATCCAACAATTTCAGAACTTCCTTCTTCACTATCTCTTACATGTTTGGGTTAAGACGCCTTTGCATTTGCCGCCACGGTTTGGCGTCCTCCTCAAGATAAATCTTGTGTGTGCATATGGATGGACTTATTCCTCTTAAGTTGGCAACAGTCCAACCCAATGCACTTCTATGTTGCTTGAGTAGCTTTATTAGTTTACCTTCCTGTTCTTGATTCAAAACGGATGAAATTATGAAAGGAAAGGTCTTCTCTTCTCCCAGAAATACATATTTCAATTCCTTCGGGAGTTCTTTCAATTCCAATTCCGAAAATTGCAGGTTTGAAGGCACTGCCAATTTTGTCTTTGGTGGTAGTTGTTCGAACTGAGCCGTCCACATTACCCTTGCAACTTCCTCTTCCATAACTTCTAATACAGCCCATATCTAGCTCATCATCTCATCTTGTGGAGTGTATTTATCCAATTCATAACATGAGTTAGTCATAATGGACTCCACGGGATTAGAGTGAGCAGTTGAGTCAAAGCAATCTTGAATTACCGATTCCACCCAATTCACTTCCTCTTCCTCATCATCAAAATCTTCAATTTTGGGATTTGAAACGATCTTGATATTCAATGTCATGTTCCCAAAAACCACAGTCATAACTCCACTCCTTTCTTTAATCATCGCATCAATTGCTGCGAGGAAAGGACGTCCAAAGATCACCGGAATCTGAGATTTAGCATTGTAAACTGGTTTGGTGTCTAGAACAACAAAGTCAACAGGAAAGACAAAAGTGTCCATCTGGACTAAGACATCCTCCAGAACTCCTCGCGGATATTTAATTGATCGATCTGCGAGTTGGAGAGTAATGCGAGTGGGCTTAAGTTCTCCCAGCCCTAGCTGTTGGTAAACAGTGTAAGGTAAGAGATTAACACTCAAACCTAAGTCGAGCAGAGCATTGTTCACTTTCTTTTGACCAATTATGCAAGAAACTGTTGGTGTAGCTGGATCCTTGTATTTAGGAGGCTAATCGTGTTTTAAAATTGCACTCGCCTGGCATGCCAAGTAAGCACTCTTCTTCACACTTTGCTTCCTTTTAACAGTGCACGGGTCTTTTAGGAACTTGGCATAGGAAGGCACTTGTTTAATTGCATCTAGGAGTGGGAGATTAATTTTCACTTGCTTGAATAACTCCAGTAACTCCTGGCTTTTAGTTTCTTGTTGAGGTTTCTTCAATCTCTGAGGATATGGTACCGGAAAAGGGCATTTGGGTGCCTCCTCAAGGAGAGGTTCTTTTCCAGGCCTTCTCTTCATTTCAGTATCCTCAGGAGCTGTTGTTTCGGGCTCAACTGTTTCGCCCTCTCTTTCTTCTTCCACCAATTCTTCTTTATTCTCTATCTCTTCTTCATCACCAACTACAGGGTGTGAGGAAAGAGAGACTTTCTCAATCTCCTTTCCACTTCTCAACACAGTTACAGCCTTGGCCTCCTCGTGTGGTCCAGATCCCGAAGGTCCTGTAACCGAGTGTTGGCTTTTAGGATTTGGATCTGGCTGTGCAGGGAACATAGTTCGTTCTCGATCTCCTTGTTGAGCAGCTAACCTCTCTACACTTGTGTTGAGTTTACTCATTAGCTGCATCATTTGCTGCATCATGAGTGTATTAGGATCCTCCTATGCCTTTTTATGAGGTGGCACATAGGTGTTAGATGAGGTTTGGTTGTTGCCCCCCCTGATTGTAGTTGGATTGAGGTGAATGATTTTGTTGATATTGATTCTGATGATACCCTTGATTTTGTTGATAGGTAGGAGGAGGTTGGTAACTCTGTTGGTATCCTTGATTTTGAGGTCGGTATTGGCTTCCTTTATTCGGTTGCCACTATTGAGATGGGTTTGCAGTGGCAGCACTGTTTCTTTGGTCAAAACCAGGATGACTCCACCTATCATTGGGGTTGAATTGACCAGGGGCATTTACAGCGTGTACCTCTACATGACTCTGTTCTTGATAAACAGGGTATATTTGGCAATGTTGAGAGGTATGTCCCATTTAAAGACAACTAGAACATGATTCTTCATAAGCGAACTGTATCACTGGATCCTTCTTTGCTTCTAAAACTTCCAACTTCCGAGCCAGTTGCTCGTATTTTTCCATTAAGTCATCTTCCGCTTTCAGCTGATAAATACTCTTTTTACTTGAACTCGATCTGGTCTGAGTTCTCGTCACTTGAGTTTCCCATTCTGGTGCATGTTCGGCTAACCATTCAAAATGAGCTTCTGCTTGGTCGGCATTTTTGCTCATAAACTCACTGTCACTCGTAGTTTCTACGAGTTTCTTTGACTTTGGACTAAGGCCATCATAGAAAAAGCTTATCGTTCGCCACTTCTCAAAACCATGATGTTGGCAGAGCAGTAACAAATCCTTGAAACGCTCCCATGCCTCAGCGAAAGTTTCTTCCTCTTTTTGATTATACATCTTGATTTGTCTCAAGATGTCATTCGTTAGTCGATTAGGGAAGAACTTTTTAAGAAAGGCTTCATAAATTGCTGGCCAAGTCGAAATAGAGTTCGGTTTGAGCGACAACAACCATGACTTTGCTTTGTCCTTCAAGGTGAAGGGGAAAAGCTTTAGTCGGATTATGTCACTCGGGCAGGTCTTATCTGTGAAAGTGCCACAAACGTCTTCGAAATCTCGAATGTGTAAGTATGCCTTCTCTTTCTCCATCCCGTGAAATGTGGGTAAAAGTTGAATCATCCCATTACGAAAATGGAATGTACCCATGTGCAGAGGGATGCGGATACAAGAAGGTGTGGCTGTTCGATCAGGAGCTAATAATTCTCGTAAAGGTTGTTGACCGTCATCAATGAGGTCATGCCTATTCTCTCCTTATTGGCTCTCTGTATCAGACATTAGGTCAGAAATAGATGGGGTAAAAATGGGATTATCAGCACTATTGATGGAATCTTCAAATAGATCTGTGATGAAAGCTTCAGCGGAGTCAAAGGACATAGAAGGACACAAACAATACAGCTTGTGTTCTGAAGAACAAAAAGAAAAAGAAAGATAGAAATGGGTTAAGAAAAGATCAGATCAATCGAAAGATTCTGGCCTTTGTTACCGTCCCCGGCAACGGCGCCAAAAACTTGACACGACTGGAAATGTGTTCTCTGAAGAGTACGTCCAAGCGCAGACGGTTGCGTCGAGTAAAACCGGTAAAACCGGGTCGTTTTCCCAAGGGACGGAAATTGAGGAAAGAAACCTAGATTGGGTCCTAAAGAAAATAAAAGATAATTTCTTATAGAGAAGAGATTCTAATAGCCCTATTGAATTTAAATAAATCAAAAGAAACGAATTAAAACAAAGCGATAACTTAACCAGATAGAACTAAAAATTGTAATTTGAAATGAAATATGAAAAGAGTTGGGAATATGTGAGTCCACAAAGTACCAGCCACTACCATGATTTAACAAAAACAAACAATCGGGATTTTCTTCTTTTGGTATTCCATGATTCGAAAATTGATTAAGTAAAACATTCTAGACACTAAGTATGTGAATTTCACATTCTTAGTGGTTCAACGATCTCGCTTATTTATGAAGGACTGGAATTAAACTAACTAACTCTATGAGCAATGATAAACAAATCGAGTATAAGATAATTGACATGTTCATCAAACGTGTTCATTAAGTTAATTAATCAAAAGAGCTCTTATTTCAAAATCAGATTGCAATTTGAACTTAAAAAGATCAATTTGGACTTAGTTTCTGAAACAAAAGTTACTAGAATACAAAAACGAGTCAACCCAAGTCATAAACATACCAATCGATTGATATTAATGTCAATCGATTGGTATGAAATGGCTTCTAATTGATTGGTTAAAGTACCAATCGATTGGCTTGGAATCTATGTCAATCGATTGGACTCTGCATCCATTCGATTGACATTAATTCTTTCACAGAATCATGGCAATGGGCTGGGAACAATGTTTCTTCACATTATTCCCAACTAGGATTCTACTCGAGCATGTTTAGGACTGCATAATTATAAAAAAAAAATTGAAAAGTGGGATTAAACATTGACATAAATTAAATTTATGAACTAGAGAGCTTGAAATCCAACTAAAACTTTAATGAGATTCACAATCAAACAATTCCTAAAGCAACTAGAAGCAAGAAAGAAACCTGAACTTGAGACTGAGTTGAAAAATAGTAGAACTTCCACTCACACTCATTCAAAACGAAAAGAAATGGAGTAATCCCTACAAAACAATACAATATCATCCAACCCTTGACCCTTTTCACTCCTCTCTATATATAATGTCAAATCCATGAGCTGGGGGTGTCCAGGTTCACTCTGTAACGGTTGGTCGTCGTCCTAATTGCTGAGATCTTGCACCATTAACGCAGATTGATTTCCAGCTTTCGTCAATCGATTGACAAAAATATCAATCGATTGATAAAAATCCAATCGATTGATAAGAATACCAATCGATTGATTATGAAAATATGTCAATCGATTGATACCCAAACTTCATCTTCTTATTTCTTGATTTGTTCCTTTCAACTCGTTTATTCATTCTAACTTCAGAACCTGCATTCAAATAGTCAAACACAACAACATACCACAGAAATACATCATTGTGTAAAGAAATGAATTAAAACACGAATGCAGGTAGAACTAGAGAAATTGGATTAAATCCAGTCAATTTTTACTCTTTATCAAGCTAATATTAAGCAAATATCAGCTCTCATCAATGCTGAATTTCTCCCCTTTTAAAAATGGTTTTAAGATGCTCCGAGGACAATGCTGTGTTTCTATACGTGTTCAAAACTCATGGTCTGCAATGTGACGGTAGATGAGAATTTTGGTCTTTTTGGCTGAAAAGGGCGATTTTGAACCAAGATTCTTTTAGGAAGAGAGTCGAGCGGATTGCTTGTAAGAGTCTTGATTCTGACGAGACATATTCATCATTAATCTCTAGAGGTAAATCCTCCTAAGTTAATAGCTCGGTCAAAATTGGGGTGTCTACAGGAACTTAGACGAAAACTTTTATAATTTTTAGTTTTCACCCATGAAGTAATAAAATGGACGTTTAAGACGTTTCAGGAGATAATTAGAAGTTTTGAGAAACTTGTGGAGAGGTAAATATAATTTTTGAAAGTGGTGTTTATAAATAGTAAATGTGAGATTTCATTATTTGAAAACTTGCTAAATATCTTGAGAGAGAGAGAGAGAGAGGGAGAGAGAGAGAATGAGATTGGTCCCCACGAGCTTCACGTCGCTGATCGACGAACTTCTGATCGTCAGTTTGTCTCCAGATTTTAGATTTGGACTCCTCGAGAAAAGAGCTTCATTTTGATACCTCTTAAGCCACGTTTGGAAAACTTTTCTAAAAATCTAATTTCTAGAAATTTGGAAAAAACTAGGTAAAACTTATAAGAATCGCGCATAATCTGAGATCCGAGGTATGAATTCTAGATCTATGAATTATATGGAATTTACATGTTTTAAATATCGACCTTGATATTTTAGATCTGGGTGAAATTCATGTATTAATTAAGCCCGTTATTTATGCACATGAAAATGCGATAAAAGGCAATATAACTGTTTATGTGAGCATGTTATGTGTCTACTTGGGTCAAAGGGGGGTTTGGTGCAATTCCATCCGGGGGTAAGCTCCTCGAAGATTGAGGATTGCAACGTTGATAGTGTGGTATCTAGTATGGAGGAAGGCCCAACTAGGACACGGTTACGGGGTACGTGAAGAGGTGTGTCTTCCATGGCACCAGTTTCATTTACTGGATGGAAACGTTCCACTCACCCTAGAGACCACTTTGATGTGCTTAAGATATTTATAGCATGAATTGTCATATAAGCATATATTTAAAATTATACACTCAGTATATAGCTGAGCAGTGGAGCTTTACTCCATTACAGGTGATAAGAAGCAAGGAAAGAAGAAACGCAAAGAGTGAGGTCGATGGGACGACGGGAGCACTCTTGTAGATATTTTTGTTTTCCTTTCCAAAGTTGTAATAAGAACTTTGAATTCGTATCATATTGTAATTGAATCTTAGAAAGGATTAGTAGTATTGTAATCAGTAGTAAAAACTTCTGTAATCGTGTCGAAATGGTGGTTATATATTAACGGTTGTGTTGGTTTTGAATTCGGACAATCATGGGTTGAATTTTCCAGAATGCTTAGAGAACTGATAAAAAATAGTTGACTGGGTCCGACTGGACCCCTATTTTTAATGAAAACTCTTTCTGTTTTCAAGAGCATCAGTCGACTGAAAGACGAAAAACGGACGACTAGTTTCTGCACAAAAACATGACATTCTGCTAGAGTTGGGTCAGTCGACCGGACAAGTACTAGTCGACTGAGAATTTGAGACCCCAGTCGACTAAGTCCTCGACACAGTCGACTGGACGAGGCTATTTGGATTTCATACTCTCTGTATTGACCTTACAGTCGACTGGAGTCCTAACATAGTCGACTGGACCTCTGTTTTGCAAAAAGGATTCTTTTAGAAGGGTTTCAATTGAGAAAATTTTTTCATAACTCTGATTTTAATGGATTTTACTTATGTTTTCCGCTGCTATTTTTACTTTAATGGAATTGGATGAGTCTTGGTGGCGTGCCACGTGTCCTATTTCCGTGCATAGTGAGATGGGTCGTGATATTTTGGTCCTCAAAATAAGTGAGGGACCTATTTCTAGTTTCATTTTAAAAAATGACCTATTTCTAGTTAGGTATCTATATTAAGACTGTATACTAAGTTATTCTTCTATAAAATGGTATTCGATAAGTTTGTTTGAAAAATGACAATGAATTTGAGTATTTAAGGACAAAAGAGAAGAGATATATATATATATATATCCTCTCATCTCCCCCCTCAAAACAAGAAACACATATGTTGCTACTCATATATGGACTAAATATAATGGTTTTAGCTAAAGTAGAGAAAAGAAAAATACAACAAAAAAGATGAGAGCATTTTCGTTTACTTATTTTTGGTCCACCATTGCTCACCCAGTCTTTCACTGGATGACATGTGTCACATTCCAGTACACCCAGTCCTTTACTGGGTGACACGTGTCACATTTCAGAAATTATGTTGATAATGCAAGGGTAAAATGGGAATTAAATGAGACACATGTCACCCAGTGTAGCTTTGGGTGAGCAATGGTAGACCAAAAATAAGTGAGCAAAAATGTTCTACAAAACAGATAGCAGTGGTATAATTTTGTTGTACATAGAATAATGTTATGCTTCCTAAAATTTGTATACCTAATGTGCTTTTCAGCATATGTGGTAGTGGGACCACTTCAACATCCTTTAATGAAAATCAAGTTAACCCACTGGAACACGAGTTGGGATCACATTTGGATTTAAAATTTGGGAAGCATGATGGACTATTTAATTTCATGGGGATTTTAGTCAAAAGTATTCTACAATAGACTTTTTTTTAGTATTAGATCCAATCCGTGTTTATTTTAGTGAAAAGTCCATACGTTATGTGTAATTTACATAACTTTTAAAACATAGGGACTTGATCTGATTAAGGCTTAATTTGGCCCCCACGTGACTTTTTAAAAGGAGCTTATGAAATTTATTACTAAGGCTTAGTTTGGCCCCCACGCGACTTTTTAAAAGGAGCTTATGAAATTTATTACTAAGTTATTTGATAATTTTATACAAGTCCACACTACTCTTCAAAAAGACATCATGAAACCAAAAATCAACCTTGAGCTTTTAAAAGCTCATTCCTCCAAAAAAGCCCTAAGTTCAATTTTTGCAAAGCTCATAAACTAATCATCAAATGAATTAACATGAAATTGTGCTTTAAAAAAGGAGAAGCACCAAAATGGGGGCCAAACTAAGCCTAAGTTGTTTGATAATTTTATACAAGTGAGATACTTCTCTTCAAAGAGACATCATGAAACCAAAAAGTAACCTTGAACTTTTAAAAGCTCCATTCTAGAGCTTTTAAAAGTTCCCTCCAAAAAAGCCCTAAGTTCAATTTTTGCAAAGCTCATAAACTAGTTACCAAATGAATTAACATGAAAATGTGCTTTAAAAAATGAGAAATTCCAAAATGGGGGCCAAACTAAGCCTAAGTTTCTCTAATCATGAACTTTGGACCAAATAAAAATTTGATTGTCCTTTAAACTCAATTAATAAAAAATGAAGGACTTTTCACTACATTTCTATAATTTTATTACATTAGAAACTAAAATGAGTTAAGGTAATGCTAGACCTACATAAAATTCCACACAAAAATCTACACAAAACAACCATGACTCTTGATTCTAGCAGGTCTCGTGTGGGACGTATTTGTCCTCACATGGAATACACTAAAATCAAGGACCATGGTTGTTTTGTGTAAAATTATATATGAATCTGACAGTGCTAAATGAGATGGGACCCAAGTGCCTAATAATTCGGAGGCGAGTAATTCTTTGGTGACAACTTTCATACAATTTTCATACAACCTCCCAAAAAGATATGTCTATCTCTCTCCTATGATGTCACTGGACCCCACACTGACACAAGAGAGAGATAGACACATATTTTAAAAGGTTGTATGAAAGTTATCACCAAAAAATTACCATTCGAAGGCACCCAATTATTAGCCCCACCACAACGAGAAGTTATTCCACGAGGGGTAATACTTGGGGCACAATCAAAGTCACAACCTTTTACCCACAATCTCTATTTTGTGTCTATCTCTCTCTTGATGGGTCCCACAGTGCCCACTAGGAGAGAGATAGACACAAAATGAAGGTTGTGGATAAAAAATTGTGACTTTGATTGTGCCCCAAATATTACTCTTCCACGAGACAGTCCAAATTGCAATTTTATTGTATTAGAAACTAAAATGAGTTGGAAAGCAAGTACCTAATAATTCGGAGGCAACAATTGTTGGCCCCACCACAACGAGGGGTTATTCCACGAGACAATCCACATTAACATATTGAGGTAGTGTGACCTAATTTTAATAGAAATTTGGTATTAAATACCCAATTAGGAGAATTATTTGGTTTAAAGACACAAAGGAAATCTTTTTGGTAATAAGGACATTATTCAATAAGTTAATTTGGAATAGGTCATTTGACCAGTTGACCACATATTTTTGAGACATGTTTACCCTTATTTGTATTTTTTATTTTCATTTCTCTTTCTTCATCTCTCTCTCTCTCTCTCTCTCTCTCTCTCTCTCTCTCTCTCTCTCTCTCTCTCTCTCTCTCTCTTCAGCAACATCACCAACCACCACCAACCAAGACCACCGCCATCGCCGGGGACTTTCGTCGTCGGCACCACCACCAACCAAGACCACTGCCATCGCGAGCCAAACACCGCCTTCTCGCGAGCCAACCACCACCATCGCCGAGCCAACCACCACCATCTCGCGAGCCAACCACCACCATCTCCGAGCCAGCGGCACCATCGGTCACCACCACCAAAGTGAGCATTTTCACGAGCAAATCCGGCCACCAGTGCACTGATCCACCATCATCTTCTTCTTCTTCTTCTTCTTCTTCCTTTTTTTTTTTTTTTTTAAACACATTTTTTTGTGAAATTTATCAAAAAAAATCAGTAGCTTTCTCAACATTTTTTCCCAGAAGTTTGATATAAACAGTAATAGTTGTTTGATAGATCTCGTTGAGTAGACTGTAAATATATAGATTTTATGCAAAAAAAACAAGTTACAGATTGATATGAATGCTCAAATTTGTAAAAAGTTTTTTCAATGTTTGGCAGAACCCTTTTTTGTGAAATTTCACAATCTTTCTGAAATTTCACAACTTTTTTTTCTTTTGAAATTTTCACAACTTTTTCGGTGCTGGTATGAGAAATTAAATTTCAAAAACTTGTTTTGTGACCATTTCATATTGATGTGGTAGTTTGGTTGTGAAGAGATCGTCAGGTGAGGTCGTGGTGGTGATCAGCAAAGGTTTGGTGTGGCTGTGGTGGTTTCATGAAATTTCACGAACTCTGTGAAATTTCACAACTTTTTGTTGATAAATTTCACAACTTTTTTTTTTTTATAATTTCTTAAGTTTTTTCGGTGGTATAAGAAATGAACTTTCAGAAAGTTATTTTCTGATCATTGTATGTTGATTTGGTGTTTTGGTTATGAATGAGGTCAATCAGGTGAGGTGGTGGTGGTTGGTGGAGGCTTAAGGTCGTGATGGTGGTTGTTGAAAGTAAGGTGAGGTGGTGGTGGTTGGTGGAGGCTTTAAGGTCATGATGGTGGTCATCGGACCTCAGGAGAGGTCGCCGGAGGTCAGGCGAGGTGATGGTAGTGGTCGCCGGAGGTCAGGCGAGGTCGCCGGAGATGCAGGGGGTGAAACTTTCTTGGTGTAGACCAATATTAGGGTAGATTTGTCAAAATACCAAGGAGTGTACCTTCTCCCAAATATTTTTACTAGTTATACCTAAACCACTATACTTTCCTTAATTTGGATTAATTGCTAATTGCCCCTAATTTTAATCCATATCATACATACACGTGTTCTCTACTTTCAAGGGGAATATATGACAAGTGTTGATAATTTTGAATTTTGAAATTGTATTAAGCACTTATCATAATCCTCTTAAAAATAGGGTCAGATGACCAATTAGAGGGTCATATACATCAACATGTCGATGTGGTAAGAAGAGCTTATTGAATAATTTCCATGACAAATTGTTGTTGCATATAGATTTCAACAATGCTAGGGATACAAACACTTTACGCAAACACTTACAAATACACTCTATCTCTTTCTTGGGTGACACTGTGGGGTCTGGATAATTTCTGTGAACCCCATAGTGCCACCCAGAAGAAAGATAGAGTGTGTTTATAAATATTTTTGTCCCAAATATTGCTCCCATAAAATTTTCTTTTCGGGCACTGTTACGATTCTGTGACTCTTAAGAGTTTTTTTTTTTTTTTTGTCTGTGCACATGACACGAGACCATTTAATAGGAATTCAAATGAAATCAAGTGATTTTACTTAGGGGTGGCAATTTTTGACACGACAACCCGTTTTACTGAGACAACCCGAACATGACATGACACGATTAATTTAAAATAATTTGTATTATAGATGAATAGCACTCGAAACTAACAATCAAACCCAAAGCACACAACCCGATTAATGACACAATTATGACACGAGAACCCGAATTGCCATCCCTAGTTTTACTATTTCTCAATATAACTTCACTATATCACGTGTTCGAAACTAAATTTGTAATAGAAATCTTCCCAAAAATTCCTATTTACTCAAGTTTTTCTGATATTAATCACTCAACATTTAATTATACTACGAGGTCTATATTATCAAAAAATTTATTTTGATTGGTCCAATTCTCCCATTTAATGTTAATAATGTTACAATTTTACCCCTTAATGTACATACATATATACGCTGACTAATATACATACACATATACACTGACTAATATACATACAATATGATTATATTTAGCACATATTAAATTGTACAGTGATTATGAGACAACATCAAAGCCATATATATATATATACACACACACACAGATGTATTGAATGATATTTAAACTCCTAAATTGTAGGAGATTTGAGTCAACATCACAGCCGTTTACATTTATATACAACACAGATGTATTGAATAATATTTAAACTCCTAAATTGTAGGATAATTGAGTCAACATCACAGCCATATATATATATATACATGGAGTTATTTTTGAAACAAACTAATAATTACCATAATTGTAGGTTTACACATTTGAATGGAGATTTAATTTGTAGTGGACTCTTTTTGTTTTGGTAAGCTGTCATCCACATCTTTAATGATTTTCATATCTTTAGTGCCACGCCAAATATTTTGTTAGATTATCCATTGCTAATTTTTTCCGTTCAATGTAATTTTGGTCAGCATGGCATGTATTTTTGACAGTAATGACTAGGCAAATTATCAGTGTACAATTTTTTTATTTTTTTATTTTTTATGGAAATCAGTGTACAATTTTACACTATATTATCAGTGTAAAATTTTCACTACATTTCATAATTATATACAAATATATACAGATATATATATATATATATATAGAATATAAAAGAGTACTTAATGATTGCCATTATAATTTTAACACTGCATTATGAATGACTACAAGAGGAGAATTTTAAACTATAGTATATTTTTCAAATGCATTGCTATAAAAAAAAATCAGTGAAAAATAATATAAGAGTCAAATCTTGCTAGCTATAATTTTTACACTGAAAATTAACACAAGAGTCAAAAATTGATAGTTACAATTTTTACACTGAAAATCAGCGAATAAATGTAAAATCAACACATTTTTACACTGAAAATCAGACAAACCCCCCCCCCCCCCCCCCCCCTATAAAATAAAATAAAAAAAGAGAGAATAATATAAGAGTACAAGAACTAGCATTAGTGTATAAATTTACACTGCATTTGCAGAAAATTAGAGGACCAACAGAAAATAAAGTGCAACAAATCGGCGACGCCTCCATTAGAGCCTACCACGTCACCAGCAGATAGGAATGTATCGCTCTGAATCTCGGACTCAACGGCGAAGATGGCGATGGCGATAACTAGTCTAATATATCCGTCACCCATTGCTCATGTACGCCACGAAGCTTCTTTCCACACCAACGAAGCACTCACGATCGTCAGCGCTTGATTGGGTGGAAACGGTCCTTGAATCAGCAACTGACCGAATGAGAGAGAGAAAGAGATTGCCGGAAACGGTCCTTGAATCAGCAACTGGCCGAATGAGAGAGAGAGAGAGAGAGAGAGAGAGATCGCCGGAAACAGTCCTTGAATCAGCAACTGGCCAAATGAGAGAGAGAGAGAGAGAGAGAGAGGAAGATTTTGAGAAGAGATCTTGTATATATAGGCTTTTTAATTACATATACATTTATAGATGTGTGTATATATATATACACATATATTATGAATCAAATAAATTTGCATTTAAATTTTAAAAATCCTAGATTAAGCTGGGGGTAAAAAGGTCTAAAATATTTTTGTGGACCTATTTTCAAATAGTTTTTTGAGTTTGGTCTATTATAGCAATGATACACTAAATATGATTTAATATTAGTTAACCCAATTTGTAAATGCCAATATTATAATTTTATTTCTTTTTAATATTGCAACTTGCAAGATACATGGGTAGGGACGTTAAAATATTCCCCAGCGTATAAAAATCGAACCAAATTGAAAGGAATATACATATATATATATATATCAAACTGCACCAAATCGAGCCAAACTGAATTGTTGCCACCCCTATAGGGGCAGATTCAGGATTTTTGGTCGGGGGGGGGAGGGGGCTAGATTATACGGGAGTTCGGGGGCAGAGCCCCTGAAGTAAATATTTTTTGGTTTACCTATATATAATTATGTGTAAACAGTAGAATTGTAAGTAGAATTGGTTTAACACCCCTAATTTGGGGTAAATCATGTAATTTTAGGGTGCCTATATCTAAAACTTGTAAAATATTACATGTAAGTCTTGAAATTTCACAAATGCAAGGGGCATGTGTCTAAAACTTGTAAAACATTACATGTAAATTTAGAATTTTCAGAAGTACAGGAGGGGCCTGTGTGAAATTTAAGAGGGCCTATTTCTAAAATCTACAAATTATTACACATAGTTTTGCAATTTTATACTCCCTCCGTCCCATTTTATGTGTCCATCTTTCCTTTTTGGGATGTCCCAAAATTGTTGTCTACTTTCCTAAATTAGTATATAAATTTTACTTAGTTTCCCCAATTTCCCCAACTACCCTTCCTTGCAATCAATACCAAAATAAAATAATAAAAAAAAGTGCAATGATTATGGGCAATTGTGGAAAGTAGGTGTAGATTCCTTTTGTCCCCTTAAATAGTTGGACTCCCCAAGATGGACACATAAAATGGGACGGAGGTAGTAAAATTCAGAGGGGCCTGTAACACCCCTGGGTTCAATGTAGGGCCAGCCCTTGGGCCAGCGGCCCGGGCGGCCGCTTGGGGCCTCCAAAAATAAGAGTTTGTTTGGCCTGGAATAAGGCCTTGTTTAGCCAAAATTCATATATTATATATAAAATAGGGCTAAAATAGAGCCTAAAAAAAAAATAGGATCTTATATATACATGTATTATACAGAGTATATAAAAATAGGACCAAAAAAAGGGACTAAAAAAATTGTCTTTTTATATTTGCTTGAGGTCTCATGTGAATTTCACAATCTCAGACCGGCCCTGATTGAATGTAGGTCCGCCCATGCCCTAAAGATGGGGCTCAAACCCATAGCACCAGCTTGACGAAGAAGATAGATCAACCCCAAGGTCCCCAACCAAACACACAGATCACAGATGCTTACTAAACACAGTTCAGATTTGGTTTGTTTCTCTCTATGCAGCATGCACGTTGATGGTGAAGTAAACTTTTAGAAAACCTATTAATTATATTCTTAGCTCAAACTGCATCAAAGCCAAGTCGTTGTAGTATAGTGGTAAGTATTCCCGCCTGTCACGCGGGTGACCCGGGTTCGATCCCCGGCAACGGCGTTTTTGCTACATGTTACTTTAATTATGTTTGTTTGTTTTTCTTTCAACTGCTCTTTTATTTTTGCGGGGCCATTGTTCTTGCATCCAAACAATCCCCCTTATAGTGTTTTCTAAGGTCTAATGCTTGTGCTTGCCAAACTTGAATCCCAAATTTGATGTCCAAATACTCTGTGTATCACCTATAATGTGGTACTCCATAAACATATTATTGATGCTTGATATACAATGTTGGGCCCATTTTCTAACAGTTTAAGCTTTTGGAGTAGTTAATAACTTAACATGGTATTAGAGCCTTGTTTGTGGGAGGTCCTGGGTTCGACTCTCCATCCTCGCTTTGTTGTGCATATTTGCACTTTGTTATTTGTCTCCACTATGATGGAGTTTGGTTTATTTGCTCTCCGCGTGCAATTAAGGGTTGCACGTGAGGGAGGGTGTTGAAGCTTGATATACAATGTTGGATCTATTCTCTAACAGCTTAAGCTAAAAGAAGTTAATTAACTTAAATGAGAAACCATAACCATGTGAGGGAGAAATTATTCTATTGTGATTTGAGTATTCTATGATTTCCTTTTGTTAAAGTTGTGATTTTTTGTTTGTGATTTCTTCTTTGAAAACTAAATTGAACACATTGCTCGGTAATAGTTGCCCTTTCTTCTTCTTCTTCTTTCTTTTCTCTAAAACCAAAGAGCGAAGAGGTATTTGGTTATCGTTTTCATTTTTCATTTTGTTTTAAATGACGATGAAATTGTGTCGGAAGATGAAAACAACACCACCACTACAAATTGGCTTTTTTACTTTTTAATTTTATAAAGTATTAAAAAAAAAAAAAACAAAAACCTAACTACCATTTTCAGAATTTAAAAAGCATAAAATTAAAAATCACGTCACCAAATGAATTATATTCTAAAAATGTACATCACAGTAACCTTGGTGGAACATTCTCAACTAAATGATGTCACATTTCATTTGAATTGATTGCGAATAGCATTTCAATGTCATTTATATTCTAACATCTCAGTGGAGTAAAGGCATTTGGATGGAACTTATTTTACAGCTATAATATACATCACAGCAATCCCAACTCCAAATTAACCTGTAAATTTCAAGCTAAATTAGGCAGCTCAACTAAAGCAGTCCCACTAGATACAATTTATTCTTACAGTAGCTAAACCAATGAAATTCAATCAAATTCACATCTTTATCTATGAAGGTTTTAGGGGTAAAGTTTTGGGCTTCGGTTCTTCAAGCATCACTTTCGATGCTCGAATTTTCTTTTAAATACCTCCAGAGACGATCGAGATCATGGCCTTTGGGGATCAGTAGCACTGATTAAAGCAGAAAAAGAAACTTCTTGGCTTGATTTTCATTTGGGCTTTTGGAGTCTCCCCCGAGCCATCTCTCAAAGCCATCAAGGAACTTGTACCCGGAGACTCTGGTGGCAATACAGCATTCTCGGAAGTGAAAACCCGAGGTGGAATGACGGGTTCTGGCGGTGAAGTCGAAGAAAGATAGTGTAGAAGCATCTGTATAATTTTGGTGAAGTTAGGCCGAGTATTTGGGTCCTCCTTCCAACATGAAGTCACTATTAACGCCAAATCCTCCGGGAGGTTGTCAGCACTAGGCCTAAAGTTCTGGGGAGAAGATATAATAATTAAATCATGGCTAACCAAAGAAATTCTCCACTAATCAGTCTTTAAAACAAACATCAATAATTGAATCTTTTCTTTCTTCTTCCAAATAATGATAAATATCAACAAAAGAATGGAGTACAAGGTGCCTTGCAAGAGTGTGCCTTGAAGTACAATTATGTCCCACCAGTTAGTGGTTCTCTCTTTAGCTTGTACACAACTTCAAAGAAGAATGACTTCCAAGTAACTCTAAACTAGAACTTTGTAAAGTCACCGGTTACTCCAAAAGCCGATGTTGTAGAAGAAACAAAATGGGGACTAACGATGTATATCAAAGCTTCAACACACTCCCTCGTGCGACCCCATCTCGCACGTGGTGAGTCCAGAACAAAGTGCAATATGCAAATGGGACCAAGACCTCCCAGACTCGAGGTTCTGACACTATTAAGTCACAAGTTGCTCCAAAAGCTAAAGTTGTTCAGAGAATGGGCTCAACAATGTATATCAAGCTTCTACAAAACCAAAGGTTCACAGAAAATGCTCTGAATTCGACAATTTAGACTATTCAACTGCACAAATACTAATAACAAAGGGGTCCTATGGTATCCTTCTATACCGACTTGCGTAAGGCAGCGGGTCCTACTACACCAACTGAAAACCATTAGGAGTCATTCTTTCTTAAAGTTAGTTACCAAAAAAATACCTAACGCCACACAACAAAATAATTAAATAAGATTAGCAATGACTAGAGTAATTACTTTAAAAGCAGCTGCATAGGCTGCCTGCAGATTTGACATGCCTTCAAATGGTAACTTATTATGTATGAGCTCCCACAACACAATCGCAAAGCTGTAAGCATCAACTTTGTGGTTATAATGCTTCTTCTCTCCATGCCTCAATGTGACTGTGCTGTAAAGCTGCAACCAAATAGGGAAAGGTGACCAACTAATATTTTCAGATGCCACACCACCACCCCGCTCAAGGAAATGTGTGTGTGTGTGTGCGTGTATCGATATCTATATGACTATCTATAGCTGTATATATTACAAAAACGAAGAAGAAGAGGATGCCTTGATCCATTCAATAATTTACCTCTGGAGCCATCCAGCGATAGGTTCCAGTTTCAGCAGTCATCATCTCCGTTAACGACTCTTCTCTAGCCAAACCAAAATCCGCAAGTTTAACAGTTTTGTGGTCTGCAGTTAACAGCAAATTCTCTACGGAAATACAATTAAAGATAATTAGCTATGAGTAGGTCATGTATGTCTTGGTCTTTCGTGAAATTTCTATGACTTAAATCAGCGAAAAAAATAAATATTAAGTACAGTTTTAAACCACGAGCTATGCTAAATTGGTAACAGCATTTGGGAATTACTCGTAAAAATTCAAGTCATGATTGACAAATCTAGTTATGGAATTTACGCCTTCTCGAATGAGGATTCTAGGTTACATAGTATCAGCTATTGGCATCTCTACATTACAAGTTTAACAAATGTAAATTTTTAATGAATTCTTAATAACATAACAATTATAAAATTCCCTATATAACGACCATCTAATCCACAACAAAATGACATACACAAACTAGATCATCAGGCTTCCTTGTATCAGATAATAGACAATCTGAATTCTTGTTATAATAAAATGTTTTAACATCCGACAAAGACAAACAATTATAAACGTATACCAGGTTTCAAGTCACGGTGGATGATCCCATGAGAGTGTAAGCATTCCATTGCACGAGAAATGTCGAGTGCAAACCCAATCGCCACACGCATATCCAAGCACCTTGGTCGCATGTTAAGCAAGTACTTGCGCAGCGTCCCACCCAATAGAAGTTCAGTTACTATCACCATGACAGGTTCCTTGCAAGCTCCTATAAACTGTTGATATACAAAAACCCCAACAGATATAGCACACATACCAACTTAAGAGAAATTCTAATTGGAATTCAATCATTGTACATAGACTACAAATCTATATATATTGTTTGGTTTGATGGTAAAAGCAGACGAACAAACCTTCACTAAGTTCTTGTGTTGGACTCTAGATAACATTGCAACCTCCCTTGCAAACCTACCCTCCCTCTTGACAATCTCCTCTGGGGTGTCCCCTTTATGGACAATTTTAATAGCAACATTCTGGTTTTTATATCTGATGAATGACACACATCAAACAAACTTATTAAAAAACTGGACCATAACCAGATATCATAACTTCAAATTATCCAATCTAATAAAAAGTACAGCATTGACCCACTTTCACTTCAGAATTTGAAGCATATTTTATTTATAAAACAGCATTTTAGATGCACAATCCAATGTTAGGAATCAACCGAAGAAAATCTCAGAAACTGAACAAATGAACAAATAGTTTGAAGTGTTGAAGAGGTATAATTAAGCACACACAAAAAAAAAAGTGACAAATATAACAAATTGATACATAATACAATGCAAAGGCAATTACAGGATGCAAAATCTAAGAAATTTTTCTTCTCTGTCAGCCAAAAGCTACACATGAAAAAGGAAAAGAAAAAGAAAACAAATTTTCGTTGGCAAGCTTCATTATTGAAGTGGGAAGATGAAGATTTGGGCATAAAACAGAGAACACCTAGGTAAGGTTGACTTACTTTCCCTCGTACACTTTGGCATGCGCACCTTCTCCAATCCTCGGCCCAACAAACAGAAGTTTTGGATCAATCGACCATTTGGCTTCCAAATTGAACCCTTCCATTGAGTAGTACCCATTCTCAGATCCCATTCTCTCTCTCTCTCTCTCTCTCTCTCTCCAACCTATAAATGGACTTTGTACCGTCTACTTTACTGAGCAACAGAATCAAAAATCACGCATTTGAAATGAACCCATATGAAAGAACAAAGGCATGTACAACATTAAATGTAATACATGCTCTGTTCTGGTTCCATAGCAGAGACCCATCCCCCAAATCACGCACCGAGACGAATAAATCTCGCCAGATGCTTTGTTAAATAGTTTCCAGACAAACCCATCAACAAAAGCCCCCTAAATTCAGAATTCAGTAACAAACATGAACGCTCTTAACAAACTCTGCTCAGAGACAGAGCAGACAAATGGTTTTCTTGGAAACGGAAGAGATCACTAAGCAATCAGCAGAAACTTGAATGGAAAAAACTGAAATTTACAGAGAAACTCAACGACCCATATGGGATTGAGGGAAGCTGAATTGAATTGTGGGTTGAGTTTATTTTAATTTCCTCTCCGCGTATAGAACAAATACTCTGTGTGTTTTGGTTTCTTGATCTGGGAAGATAAAGCCGCGGAAGGAATTGAGTCTGTGTCAGAGAAACGTTGAAGTTCATTATTATATAATCCCTTTAGGAGGGAATATAAAATAGGAAGATGGAGAGACTAAGAAGGGTAAAAATGTAATTAAGACAAGATGCCGTGGATACAAGAGTATGTTATTTGCTCCAAAAGAATAACGTTATCGGTCTCATATTTTGTATCTCAAATGATTTATGTAAGAGTAAGTTCACTTGACTTTAATTGAATAATGTTCAAGTAGGGGTGTAAAGTATAAACCGTTCTGTTGGTCCTTTTTTTTTTTTTTTTTTTTTAAGTTCGATCGATTTTTAAGCTTAATATTTCCACCGATTTTTACTTACATACCTATACAAAAGTGATCCCACTATTATGAAGGTGATTCCAGTATCGCATGTGTTTAGGATAATTTGAAATACAAAATTTGATAGCATAATATTACTCCTTTAAAAATATCAACATAATTACTCTCTGCAATTACGTAGGCAACTAAGATCTCATTGATAAAATTGAATATTAAATTGCACTAGAAATTATAAGCTACTAGATTTGTACTTCTGAAAATAATGTTTCAAACAGTTTTTAATTATTTTTTTTCAGTACAACTTTTTTAATAAAGTTTCAGTATATTTTTGAGTGCTTCTTTAGTGAAATAGTACATTATCAAACACATTAGATTCTTTTTACTAAAACTCATTCATTTTCAACACTAAATTAGTTTCAAACACCCTAACTGATGATAAAATGTATAGCTTCTCTATGTATCTAGATGGATGTAAAAGTAATTATGTAGAAGTAACTAAAAACACTCATCAAATTTTATACACGTTGATGCAAAAAAATAATAATAATAATACTCAATATTATACATGCACATATATAACACAAGGTGCTACATATACTAGAGGGGTGTAATTAGATTTTGGGAGGTTTTTAAATCGATCTATCGGTTTTGATTCTATTCGATTTAGTATATCTTGGCGATTCGTTCGATTTTTACACTTGAACTTCTTATATTAAACTGATGGAACCAATCGGTTCGACTAGTTCTTCCAGTTTATTAGAGTAATCCTACACCCTTAATGTACTAATTTTTGTTTTTTGTTTTTTTTTTTTTTAAAGGGGGGGGCGTTCACAGGGTAAGCTAACCCCAAAAGAGTCAGCTAAAAGTGGTATACAGAGTTTTCTAGTTGGAGCATCTAACAAAACAGGAGGATTAAGTTGATCAGTTGTCTACACATTGATTGCCATCTCTAATGTACTACTATTTCATAAAGGTGTGAATGCACAGATAAAAGGAAAAAACTGGGGAGACTCTCATTTGGGACTCCTAGTCTCCCTTAGCCCGAATTTTTCATAAATGGTAAGAAAAATAGTTTCTAATGCAAGGTAGGATATTAAAAACTGTTCTTCTTGTTATTTAAGGCAATTTTGGGCTACGGGAGTCCCAAAAATGGAGTCTCCCTAGAACTTTTTAGTAGTCACTTCGTTAGTAGTATAGGAAAAAATGTGGGTGCTTTTTCAAATTTGATACTTTTTCAATAGTCACTATTAATTCACGTGTATAAGTATGTCTACGTGACACATTTGCGACACAGTATTGTCGTAGACAACCATAACTTATGCTATAGGAATGTATTGTGTACTACGGAATGGCTGGATTATTTTTTTTTGGCAATAGTCATTGAAATGACTATGTCACTAGCCTTTTTAAAGAAGTATATATATAGGTTGTATCTATATGGGGCATGAAATTAAAACCATTCCACTGCACATGGAGATGGATCCTCAACTCGGGGACAACACCTCCCAACAATTGATGCTGATGGGATTAAATTTATCTGGATCTTTTGGCTTTTTTGAACTCCCTTTGGACAATGTCAGTCACTAATGTCATCTTGCCTTTCTTTTTTATAATAATTATTATTAAAAATCAGTTAACTATATGTTGATAATTTAAAAGTCATGTACTTTTTCTAAAGCGAAAGAAAATTTGATTCAAGTCCATCAATTAAAAAAGCATCAACTTTGAACTTAAATCTAAGGTCTCGCATGGCAATGTTGTGATTTTTTGTTTCAGTTTCTGTTTTTATTTTTTGTATTGAGAATTGACTGTGATCAATACAAAAAATAAAAATAAAAACTGAAAACCAAAAACAACAACCTTACTATACGAGCCCTAAATAAGTCATTAATGAGATAATTGAAAAGTCCAAAATGTCCTCAACCATTTACTCTACTACACAAACCCAACCACATGGACCACGACATCTTTATCTATTGTCCAAAAAAAGAAGGTGACCAGTCCATCTTTACTTCAATGCCTACACAAGCTCTCTCTCTCTCTCTCTCTCTCTCTCTCTCTCTCCATATATATATATATATATGCACAAATGTGCAAAAATCAAATCTGCATAGATCTAAATATATATATGCACAGATTTGTTTAACAAACATACATACATATATATATAGTTGTGATATATGCAAATATGATAAGATATACATAGATGTTTGTGTGTATATATATATATGTGATTACATAGATCTCTCTGTGTATATGTATAGATCTCGCAATTATTTGGTTACAAGATCTGTGTTGTATGTGCATATATGCGTACACACATACCCACACATTGTGAGAGTTGCTCCAAATGTTTTGAAAAGTTGCTTCAAGCGTTTGGTGAGTTGCTCCCTACGTTTTACAAATTATTCCATGATTGGGTCGATTAATGAATTGTCCAGTTTTGGAGCAACTTGTAAAACGTAGAGAGCAACTCACCAATCGTAGGGAGTAACTGTTCAAACATGAGGAGCGATTGTCTAAATGTAGGGAGTAAATGAACACTTGTCCAAACGTAAAGAGCAACTCACCAAACAATGGAGCAACTCCCAGAACACTGCAACTCTTTTTTTTTCCCTGTAAGTGGTGAAGTAGCCAACTCCGACCATAGCCACCACTACCTTCTGCACACACATGTATATACATATCTGTATGTATATATGCAGATCTGTGTGTATATATACATATCTCTGTGTATATATACGAATCTGTGTGTATATATTGTCACGTTCCGGATCCACACATATGAATTCAGGTCACGTGACACGCCACTGAGACTCAACTAATTCATTAAACAACTCTAGCAGCGAAAAAGAAACTTAAAAACAATATTGAGTATTCAACTCTTTTGAAAACGATACCCTCCAAGTTGTAAAATTAATATAAATTCGAAACCATAATTATATTTTGAAACGGATGAATTTATGTTGAAATGAGTCCTAAAGGTACCCCAAGAACCAATCAAAATATTGAAATAATTTCCGGAAGGGGTAGAAAAAGAAAACATGCAAGGGGTGTTTTGACCGGTCGAACTGTCGTGCTGGACCAGTCGAATGACCCCTCAGCAATAATCCTTTACAATAAAGGGCACTTCGATCGGTCGAACTATCCCTTTCGATCGGTCGAATGACTCCTGACAGCATTCCTTCTTGCACTAGGATTTGCCTAAGGTCAAGTGACCTTTGTAATCGTTAATTACCTCAATTATTAAATCAAGACATGAAGTCGGCAAGTAAAACATTTCAAAACGTGAACTCGAGGGTTTAGATTCATTGCAACGTAACCAATCCACTCCAAACTTTCCAAGTTAAAACATAAACGTAGATCTAGTTACTCAGAAGTAATTCCTTACAA
Organism: Hydrangea macrophylla; assembly: GCA_033977485.1. Lineage (NCBI taxonomy): Eukaryota > Viridiplantae > Streptophyta > Magnoliopsida > Cornales > Hydrangeaceae > Hydrangea > Hydrangea macrophylla. The sequence goes on along the minus strand of CM066984.1, from coordinate 128,651,883 downwards.
AGTTTGGAAATGAAATAAAACATATACAAGGCTATTATTTACTTTTATTATAAAACTACGAGATAAAACGTGATGAGTCGTTTTCTAAATAAATTCCCAACATCTCGTGATCACTTCCTCGATTCCTGGCCAACATTAACACCTGAAATGGTTATTTGAATAACCACAAATGTTTCGATTTGTTTAAGCTAACGCTTAGTGATTAAATCAACGATGAACATGAATGATAAATATGCTCGCATTCACATCTCTACAATTCATACTAGTCTTCGGAGTCTCACATGTACGGTCCACACTCCTAGTCTGCGACTCCTAGCCAATAAGTCCACACGACTAGGTAAGATCCGCGTTTCTTTTCTTCAAACATACAACCTCATGCCTAGAACGGCTTCAAAACAATGGCTTGAAACGTGCACTCCTTTGACCCAAATAGCAACTAAACATACTCAAATACATTCCACCGTGCTCTCGACATAAGTCAAACATTTCACCGTACGATTAGGCCTACTTATCATTATAATCACCCAATATGAACTAAACAACATATAGTTATGAATTGCAACATGCTTTTTTTACAAAACATGAATACATGTCAAGAAATCATTCCAAAACACATAGTTGAATCACTCACCTCCGATTAATAATCCTAAATCTTGTTCCAAGGAAAACCTGAGCACAAGGAACGCGAAGAAGTCCGTCTAATATAATTCCTATGGATCAGAAGTTCGATTAACATTTTTTATGAAAATTCTAGAAAATGAGTTTTTGGAAAACTTATCCAAGCAAGTTCTAAGGGATATCAAAACGACGGCCTTACCTTGAGGAGTCCGAATATAAAATTTAGAAGAAAACAAACGAGCAGAAGTTCGCCGATTATCGTCATGAAACTCGAAGAATCAAAATCTCCCTTTCCCCCCTTTTTGATTTAGGTTAAGAACTTTGTAAAAATATCTAAGTCACCACTTTAGCAACATTTTTCGTATTTGTGTTCAACTCCCCCGCGAGTTCTCTAATCTACCGATGATTTCTCAAAACGTCTTAAACGTGTAAGTTTTCACTTCGCGAGTGAGAATCTAAAATACATAAATGTTTTCTTCTAAGTTCAGTTTATCTGCTAAAACGCGATCCCACATGATTTTACGAAATTACTAATTATAGCCTACTAATTATGTAGCGTGTTAATTCGTCCTCACAAGGATACTAAACATTAATGCTAGAAATAAATTCTAAACCACATAATAATATAGATAGTGAAATACACAGGTACACATTTATTTTCAGATAAACATTTAGGGTATTCCACAATGACTGTCTCAATTTCGGAGAGACTTCGCAATATCAAAACATCCATTCTATACTGTCTCAGAGGATTCTCTTACACAAATACCCAAATCGACTCGTGAGTTACAACTCACTCATACATGTGCCACAATACACATCACATCACATTATCGTGCATGACAAATGTAATGAATTACGATAAATCCGTACACGGATATTATATATAGATATGTATATATATATATAGAGAGAGAGAGAGCTGCTTCAAAGTGGGTCTCTAACCACTTTGAACTTAAGAGTCATAGTCAAAGTGGGTCTCTATCTTTTTGGTTTTTGCTTTGAAAAAAAGCACAAAAATGGGATATATATATATATGTATACATATGTATGTATACATACTATATACACGATCTACGGTGGCGACGGCGATCGGAGGCGTTGTCAGCGATTATGACTTCTCTTTCTCTTAACTGCAACTAGATTTTTGTGGTTGGAGAAAAAGGGCAAATTTGTCCCCCAAAAAAAAGAGTTTTGTTCAATATTTGAAAAAAGTCAAGTTTTGATGTTTGCACAATTTTTTCAATTGAAATAGACATCCTTTTAATATACAAAAAATGATTGACTGACTTTTAGATAAAATACAAAAATATGACGGAAATCTAATAATTCCTTTTTTTTACCCCCTCTTTTTTGACTCGTATTTCAACAAATTTTATGACTATAAATTAAGAACAAGCTGTTAGCCTATTAGGTTCCATAAATTTGGTCACGTGAATATAACTTTGTATCTAGTCCAAAATCTCCATACTTCCATCAAGTCCCGACCTGACCCGAAAATAAAAAGGGTAAATTATAGTAACACCCTCTAAACTATCACCATTTTTCACTTATATCTCCTAAATTTTAAAACTGAACACCCTCACCCTTAAACTATCGTTTGTTGACACTACACCCCATTCTTCAGGGGGTGTATTTGTTCATTTTGGATAGTTCAGGGGTAAGTCTGTTCAGTTTTGAAGTTGAGGGGGTGTTAGTAAAAAACGGTCATAGTTCAGGGAGTGTTACTGTAATTTACCCAAAATAAAAGTCCCCAAACATGTTCAATTTTATATGTAAAATCAATCCTCTCTAAAAAAATATATATAAATAAATAAAACCAATAAGGAAATAAATATTGTTGCATCTAAATTGTTATCTTGGCATTAAAGCTATTTTAGTATAGTAACAAAGTGTTGATTTTATATTTTGACTTAAAAAAGAAAGAGTAAGGTTCATTTCGTGAGATATGATAGTAAACAAACAATAGATTGAGTCAAAAATATCAAAAAGGAAAAGGGCAAGAGAATATTAGAATTTGCAAGGGACTGTAATCATTTCAAAAGTTTAAAAATAAAGTGAAAGAGTGAGCTGTGTATTTCATGTTGTCTCTATATTTGATTCATCAAATGTACAAATTTGTCTATCTAAATGAATCACACTCAATCACATAAGAAGTTGTGATTAAAGTCGTGTCTATCCGGCATCCGTGTGGCGTTAGCAACCCATAAGACTTTTCAATCCATTGACATTATTTGAGTCTCAATCCTCATTTTTCTTTTGTTTGCCAAAAAAATATTCAAAAGGTGGATTATATATATATAATCTAACAAAGAAAAAGTCATTTGTTTGGTTGTTAGTTTATTAAGACCTTTTTTTTTTCGAATAACAGTCGGTGCCCGGTGGTTATGCCTTCCAAGGTTTACCTTTCATTCCAAGTTTCCAACCAATTGGTCGTCAGAAATTAAGACTTTTATGAAATGTAGTTAAATTCTTAAAATGGCTGAATTATTAATGAAAAGTAAGTCAAAATATAGAAGAAAAAGGATTGATTCTTTAGAGTATCTCCAATGGTGTTAGTTAGGGTAGTTATCATATGCGTTACTTGCAATTTAGGGAGTAAGGGTCGGAGAAATTAGGATAGTGAATGATAGGGAAACGTGAGTTTACTATTTTGCTAATTTTCCTTACCCTATAGCCAAACGATAATGACTTTACCATCCCCAATCCAAATGGCAGTGTTTGCCTTTCCAAAGCCAAACGGCGACGACTTTGCCTTTTCCAATCCAATCTGCAAGTGAATGAATATACAAGTAATGAATTATGAATACAAAAGTAATGGGTGCTAGCCGGCAATGATTTTGTCGTCCAAGAGACTACCGGCATTAGCAATGCCGTCTGGACTCTAACCGACAGACACTATGCCGTTTAATTAACTACACCACCGTGACCCTTGTTGTATTTTTCTTTTCTTTCTATATTTGGTTGTATTTAAAAGCCAATGGGTTTCTCTCTCTAGCTTTTGGGAAAGTGCCTTAAAAGCTTGAAAGGGACCTTTGTCCCACATTGGTTGTGAAGAGGAGGGTGAAAGGATTTATATATTATTTGTGGTCTTAAGCTTGAGTAATAAGCTAGCACATGTGCACACTCACGCGCACGTGAGCCAAGTCCAAGTCCAATGGAAAATTGAGTTTCGTTCCGGAAACCAATTAATCGGGCGCGTTATGTCTTACTCGCGCGCAGGGGGGGGGGTGTAAATCCTGGCCTCCAAGCCTCGCGGGCTCACACGGTTGGACCATCATGCGAAAACTACTCTTAAGGACAATGTCCTTGCACACAGCTCAGTCTTCATCTTATTCCAACTTCGATAAGTATTCTGTTTTATAGTAGTTTCTGTTCAATTTTTTTTAACAATCTTAAGAGTAGTTTATAATAATGGATACTGCTATGTTTACCGCGACTAAAGCTATTCCCGGTGTTACTAAAATTGAATCGTTCAACGGAAATAACTTTAAGCGTTGGCAAACCAAATTGCTGCTTGTTCTTGATATTGCAAAAGTTGATTTTGTATTGACTAAGCCAAAACCCATAGAAGGCTCAACAAACTTTGAAATTGAACTACCTCTCTGGGAAAATGCAAATAAGATTTGCAAAAGCATAATTTTAAATGCACTTTCAAACGAACTTTTTGACATCTATTGTACCTTCAAAATCGCAATTGAAATTTGGGATGCCTTGGTCACAAAGTATATTATCGAAGATGCTGGTATTAAATAATATGCCATCGGTAATTTTCTAAATTTTCAAATGACCGATGACAAAGATGTTTCTTCTCAAATCCATGAATTCCATTTAGTTGTTTCTGAATTGACCAATGAAGGCATGAAACTGCCTGAACCATTTGTAGCGGGTTCCCTGATCGAAAAGCTTCCTGAATCCTGGAAAAATTACAAAAACATGATGAAGCATAAAAGAAAAGAAATGACCCTAGAGGAAATTATTGTGCACATCCGTATAGAGGAGAAAAATCGTCTGCTTGAAAAAACCGAGAAAGCCAAGGCTATGGCATCCAAGGCTAACCTAGTTGAGGAGAAGCCTAAGCGTACCCATAGCAATTTCAAAAGGTAAAATTACAAAACCAATTTCAACAAAAACCTTACACCTCAAAATCAATTTGTTAAAAAGAAAGGAGTATGCTTTGTATGTGGTAAACCGGGCCATCATGCGGCTCAGTGCAGACACAGGAAGAATAATGACAAACCTGCCCCTACAGCTAATTTAGTTGAGACAGATGTTATTGTGGCGGTCGTTTCTGAAATCAACTTAGTGGCTGGGGAGAAAGATTGGGTGGTAGACTCTGGGGCTACCAGGCATATCTGTGGCAACAGAAGTGCCTTTACCTCTTACATTCCAGTAGGGGAAGGAGAGGAACATGTGTATCTGGGGAATTCCAGGCCCTCACCTGCGATTGGAAAAGGGAAGGTAGTTCTCAAACTGACTTCCGGAAAGGTTCTCTCTCTTTCTGATGTTCTCCACGTGCCCGACATACGCTGGAACCTTGTGTCTGTATCACTGCTTGGCAAAGTGGGGGTGAAAGTTACTTTTGATTCTGACAAAGTTGTTATGTCTAAAGGTGGAATGTTTGTGGGAAAAGGGTATTACAATAAGGGTTTATTTATTATGAATGTACTTGATGTCATCAATAATAATGCTACTACTTCTTCTGCTTACTTGATTGACTCTCATGATTTATGGCATAGTAGATTAGGGCATGTGAATTTTTCATATATCAAGAAAATGAAAGAACTTGGTATTCTTGAAAATGTTAAAATCACAAACAATGAGAAATGCGAAATTTGCAGTGAAGCAAAAGGTACTAAGAAACCTTGTAAACAAGTAACGCATAGAGAAACTGAATTGCTCACCTTAATTCACTCAGATTTAGGAGACATGAAATCAACTGAATCTAGAGGTGGAAAGAGGTATTATGTGACCTTTATAGATGATCACTCGAGGTATACTAAAGTATTCTTACTTAGAAATAAAGATGAGACAGAAGGGAAATTCATACAGTACAAAGCTGAAGTTGAAAATAAGTTAGATAGAAAAATTAAAAGACTTAGGTCTGATAGGGGAGGAGAATACGAATCTGGCCCCCTTGGCCAGTTTTGTGAACAACATGGTATAGTACACGAGGTAACCCCACCTTATTCACCAGAATCTAACGGAATAGCTGAACGAAAAAATAGAACTTTAAAGGAAATGATGAACGCTTTGTTAATTAGTTCTGGAGCACCTAACAATTTGTAGGGGGGGAGGCCATCCTCTCCGCGTGTCACATTCAAAATAGAATTGTATTTAAGAAAACAGGAAAAACACCTTATGAATTATGGGAAAATCATACACCTAACTTGAAATACCTTAAAGTGTGGGGGTGTTTAGCCAAAGTTTTACTTCCAGAACCTAAGAAAAGGAAAATAGGCTTGAAAACCGCAGATTGTTTATTTATAGGATACGCTGAATATAGTGTGGCATATAGATTCTCAGTTCTTAAAAGTGATGTGTTAGAGACTAACACAATAATAGAATCTAAAAATGCAGATTTCTTTGAAAATATATTTCCTTTGAAAGCAACATTAGAAAGGCCTAGGACAGAACCTAGAGTTGGACCTAATGTAGAACCAAGTGAGTCTACGGAAGTTAAATTAAGGAGGAGCAAACGTGATAGGAGATAAACAAACCTAGGAGATGGGTTCTTTACCTTTTTGATGGACAATGATCCTATAACTTATAGTGAAGCCATTTCCTCTCCAGATGCTCCCTTTTGGAGAGAAGCAATTAATAGTGAAATAGATTCTATCATGGCTAATCACACTTGGGAATTGGTTGACCTACCTCCTGGTACAAAACCTATAGGATGTAAATGGATATTTAAAAGGAAATTAAAACCTGATGAATCTATCGATAAGTTTAAATCTAGACTCGTAGCTAAGGGATACTCTCAAAAGAAAGATGTGGATTATTTTGATACTTATTCTCCTGTGGCTAGAATATCATCTATTAGAATATTAGTAGCTCTTGCTTCTATGAATAAACTCTTAATTCACCAAATGGATGTTAAAACCGCGTTTCTTAATGGTGAATTAGAGGAGGAAATTTACATGGAACAACCTGAAGGCTTTATAAGTCCTAGTAACAAAAGCAAAGTTTGTAAGTTAGTAAAATCTTTGTATGGCTTAAAGCAAGCACCAAAACGGTGGCATGAGAAATTCGATACTGTTATGATATCTAATGGATTTATTGTGAATGGAGCCGATAAATGTGTATATCATAAATTTGATAATAATGCTGGTGTAATCATTTGCTTATATGTGGATGATATGCTTATGTTAGGGACTGATATGATTGTGATAAATGAAACAAAACAGTTGTTATCATCTAGTTTTGATATTAAGGACTTAGGTGAGGCTAATGTAATACTTGAGATAAAATTGACTAAAACAATACAGGGTTTCATGATGTCTCAAGAACATTTTGTTGAAAAGATTCTAAAGAAATTTGAACATATTGACTATAAATCTGTAACAACTCCCTATGATGGAAGTATTCAATTAAAGAAAAACAATGAAACTAGTATTTCACAGTCTGAATATGCTCAAATAATTGGTAGCCTTACCTATCTTATGAACTGTACTAGACCTGATAATACATATGTTGTTAACAGACTTAGCAGGTACACTCATAATCCTAGTAAAGAACATTGGACAGCTATACATAGAGTTCTTAAGTATCTTAAAGGTACTATGGACTTTGGTTTAGTATATCGTGGGTTTCCCGCTGTACTTGAAGGGTATAGCGATGCAAACTGTATCTCAGATTCAGACGAGACAAAATCCACGAGTGGGTATATATTTACCCTTGGAGGAGGTGCAGTCTCTTGGAAATCTTCCAAACAGACATGCATTGCTCGGTCCACTATGGAATCTGAGTTTATCGCCTTAGAAAAGGCAAGTTCTGAGGCTGAGTGGCTTAGAAACCTCTTGGCAGATATCCCTTTATGGATGAGACCAGTTCCATCTGTGTCGCTACATTGTGATTGCCAGGCTGCAATAGCCCGAGCAAGAAATAAGACCTATAATGGCAAAAGTAGTCACATTCGCCTAAGACATAATATTGTGAAGCAGCTGCTGAAAGACGGGATTATATCCCTAGACTTTGTAAGAACAGAGATGAATTTAGCAGATCCTCTAACTAAACCACTAGGGAGGAAGCTAGTGGCCAATACATCGAGGGGAATGGGACTTATGTCTAGAACAGAGGCCAACAGTAGTGGTAACCCAACCTATATGAGTGGAGATCCCACAAACTAGGTTCATATGGGTAATAACAAGCTACGGGTTGACCAAGTGAGACACTATCATTCATTACATATTACAGTCCATTCCTATGGTGTAGATAGTGTACACTACAATGTGTGAGGTTGAGTTTTATACTCTTAATGAAACCATATCCCTTAAAGGTGGTGTGTGTAATTGTAGTACGCACTTGATGGGTTCACCTATGTGAGTGTGGAAGTGGGGCCGCTTCCTATGAGAACTTAGGCAGGTTCTCTAGAGCATTCATGAAATCCAGGAAAGGCGCATGGCCAAAACGTGCCAAACCGCATTAACAGCCTTGGTTATCGGAGTGTGTTGTGGGTGATAAGATCTCTGACTCACACAAGGAAATGAGGTTCATAGAAATTTTAAATTTCACCAAATTTCTGTGAGCCAGTTCTTATTTTTCCTAAGTGTTGGTTCATAGTCCCAAAGACACCAACATTGATGCAACACACTAAAGTGGTCAATCATCATTCTATATCTTTTCTTTTACTGCCTTTGAAATATGTGGGGGATTGTTGTATTTTTCTTTTCTCTCTATATTTGGTTGCATTTCAAAGCCAATGGGTTTCTCTCTCTAGCTTTTGGGAAAGTGCCTTAAAAGCTTGAAAGGGACCTTTGTCCCACATTGGTTGTGAAGAGGAGGGTGAAATGATTTATATATTATTTGTGGTCTTAAGCTTGAGTAATAAGCTAGCACATGTGCATACTCACGCGCACGTGAACCAAGCCCAAGTCCAATGAAAAATTGAGTTTCGTTCCCGAAACCAATTAACCGGGCGCGTCACGTCTTACTCGTGCGCAGGGGGGGGGGGGGGGGGGGGGGGGGAATTTTCCAAAACTTTCCTTTTAATTTTGCTTTGACTGAATATAATCTTTCCCTCAATGGTTTATTACACCTTCTCTTTTTACTGTGTAATTAATTAGCCGTTATTAAAACCTTACCTTTTATATAATAATACGTTTTGATTAATTGAGGGATTATGTCGGGTTTCTGTGATTATAAATTGCTGAATCGTCCTCTTTGGAAAAACACTGTCACACCCCAACCCGCCTCGGGCGGATTAGGACAAGTGTAACAAAACCACTGAGACACGACCCCAATATATATATATATATATATATATATATGACAGAAAACAAGATTAAACACTCCTTTAAACTCTTCATTAAACTCATTGTATGTAATTAAGCCCAAGGGTAAAATGGTCATTTTGAAATTTTAGTCAAACTCAATGTCAAAATATAATATTTTTCATTTTAAACCCAACGGTGGAAACGGCTTGCGAATCTGAGCTTCCTAGCCCAAGTTATGACCACAAAACATCATTATTTATCAAAACACACCAGGCCGGTTGACCGGACAGAGAGTCAGAAAAATCCGGTCAACCGGACAGAGAGCCTTGCTGCAGAAATTCTGCAGCAACTTCTCCAACCTGTTTTGCAAGTTTAAAACTTCACCAAATATGCCTAAATCACTTGGAAACACTTCCAAAACCTCCACAACATGTCCACAAACATATTTAAACATCCTCACACATTTTGTTTTAAACAAGATCCAACCCAAACCAAATTAAACCAAACTTTGTGGGAACATCAAAAATCATTTAGGAAGCACTCCAAAGTGTTTCTAAACATCCACCAAACATTATGAGAGTTCCTAAAAATCATTTGCAAAAATTTGAAAGGAATGCTTGGACATACCTAAGCCATAATTCCCAACTAAGAACATTATCTTACATTTAAAATCCATATTTTCCCAACATAATCATAAACATACCACCGTAAGGAAAGAAAAACCAAATTAATTTACAACCCAAAACTACTCCATTTTGTTCAAGTCTCTACCCAACTATGCTTAACTAGTGACTTGCAAGTGTAACTCACACTTAAAGGCACATTCAACACCAAATTTGTACTTGACATATTACAAGAGCTTCCAAAACACAAGTTGTCTCTAACATTCTCAAAACACAAGTTATTTACAACACTAGATTACAACTTAACCAAAAACAACTATTCATATACACATGTTAACACTTCTCACAACCCCCACGCCCAACCCGTTGCGCGAATCATTTTCTCTCCTCTTCCCGAGCCGTACCTGCAATGGTTATTCAATAACCACAACAGAAATATATTTTCGTTTAAGCTTTCGCTTAGTGAGTGAACTAATCATGCCATTGGAATGCAAAGTATGTAAATGCAATAATCATTATAAATGACAACAAATTGATCTCCGGGAAGTCAAGTCATTCCAGCCACCACCCCCGGGTCCTTCTCACCCCGGATCTTTCTCACTTTTTGCGCATATAGCGCAACACACACTCTCTTGTGTCCCCGAAGGCGTCACCGGCATTTCATTGTGGTCCTCACCACGTCCTACTCATTGAGGACTTCCTATCCCTTACATATGAGACCTATAAATGGTGACCACTACTTGACTTTCTTTTGATCCATATAAACATTTAAGCAACTTAGCACATAAGCATCACAATTTCACCTTATTGGCATGCTTTTTGCCCAAATTCACCAACATATACATACATGAGCATGAGTTTAGCAACTATGAACAACAATTATCACACTAACATAACTAAACATCCAATTGAGGGATTAGGACACTCACCTCCTCAAATTGTTAGCAAATTAAGCCTAGGACTTCAAATCTCTTGCAAATTTCCAACCCAAATCCTACCGGTGTAAATCCTACACAAAATTGGTATCATAAACATCGTTTATCAAGAGCGGTCGTCGGAAAAACGTTGCCGAAAATGAAAATAAATGACGTGCATGTGATCCCCTTACCTCCACGGGTCCAAAGGTGGTCTCGGATCGTAAATCCGACGCCGGACGACGAAGAAACGGCAAGAAACGTCGTCGAGAATTCCGTCGCCGACCCGAGCTCTCGTTCTCTCTAAATTGCTGGAGATGTATTGTGAATGAGACACATATGCCTCATGCATATGTGTTGTCATTGACTTTCCCTATATTGCGTTTACACCCCCCAATCTTTCTTAAGCTTTATTATGAAACCCCCAAGTCAATTACAATATCTACCCACATTTTCTAAAAGGATTTAATCTAAGTCCCGCGTGGGTCCCACACGTGGTCCCACATAATTTATGAGGTTGCTATTAAACCTACCAGTTATCAATTTTATTCAAATACGCCTTCACATGGGTACTCAAAACTGGTCCCCTTACCTATCATAAGACATGGTTATAACTTTAGGCATTTAAATAAATATACACATAAACATATAATAACATCAAAATGCAAATTATCTTAATTAGACCCTCGTTGGGCCCCACATTTATACCAGTTCTGCCCTTTTTACAGAACTTTCATCTGTGCCCGCATTTGAGCACCTTTTCACATGTGGGTTCATAACCCCACCTTTAAACATCCCATGCATTAATTATCTTTAATTAACACACATTATTATCACATTAATCTTCTTTTCCGGGTACGGGTGTTACAAACACACAGAAACAATTACATCTCTAATTTCTCTTCTCTCGTTTTCCCTCTCTGTATTGTCCACTGATAAATCCAAGGCTGTTCTGAGACCCTTGTTCTTACAAGTGCACGTTAACGAGGAAGAGACTACTCAATCCTGGAGGGTAGATCGCCATTGCCTTTCTGCACCGAGATAAGTTCTCCGAAGGGCGAAAACTACTCTTAAGGACAGTGTCCTTGCACACAGCTCAGTCTTCATCTTATTCTAACTTCGATAAGTATTCTGTTTTATAGTAGTTTCTGTTCAATTTTTTTTAACAACCCTCACTATTTTCGTACACAAAATTAGCCTAAATTTATCCCACCTTTCTTCACACCATTGGAGATGCTCTTAGGCTTTGTTTGTCTCATCAGTTTAATGAAGAAAAGAAAAAGGAAAATTGGTTCCCTTATGTTTATCTTCATACAAAGATAAAAGTGAAAAATTCAAAAGGAAATTACTCACAAAACTCAAACCGTTCCACTTATTTTTCAACATAAATTTTTTTCCTTCCTATTTTCCGTTATCAATCAAACAAAGGAAAATACTTTCATAAACATTTTCTTTTCTCTAAATAAATTCACAAATTATCTCTTGTGCGTAACATGTAGGGGTGGCCAACGACATGATGCCCCTCCCAGCCCGGACCTACTTTTTTCGGGCTTGGGAAAGAAGTTGGCCCGCATAAGCGGGCTTGACTCTTATGTTTTATGCCCGCTCAATTTTAGGCCGGGCTTGGACATAGAAAATGAGGCCCGATTTGGCGAGGCCCGGCCCGAGCATTAGTGTTATATATATTTTTTGTATTTTATTTTAAATAATATGTAGATTAATATAATTATGCATAAGATATTTAATATATATCTATTCTTACAACAATTTTTATTGAATTTTTGGTTAATAATGTTGTGTTAACAATATTTCTAAACATTATTTATGATAGTTTTTTTTTTTATAAAAATTTAAAGTTTAAGTCCTTAAAAAAATATAAAATAAAATAAAAATAATAGCAATGGGCCGGGCCGGCCGAACTTGGGATTTGAGATGTTATTTAGGGCCGAGCTTGGGCAATCATCTCTAAACCCGCCATAAGGCCGGGCTGGACTTGGGCAAGGGTAAGTGCACTTAGAATCTACTGAAGGCCCAACCCAAACAAGGCCCGGCCTGGCTCAGCCCATGGCCACCCCTTGTAACATGTGAGTGGATGGATTTAGAGCAACTCTAACCATGTTATGCATTTTTTTTTTATGCAAAATGCATAGAAATCACCCAAAAATTATTTTTGCAGCATGAATTTTGCATAACCACTCCAATCATGGTATGCATTTTGGTTATCTATCAATATTTTATAATTTTTCATCACTATTTGGAGTTTTGGTAACCGTTGGATTTTTTTTTATGGAGTGTTGATGGCCATTGAATTTGTATAGGTCTTTTGCATCATTATGCAAATTTAATAGTTTTGATTGCACTTATAAATATGCATAAGTATTTTACCACTTTATGTATATCTCATCAAAAAAAAAATATATATATATATATCCATAATGTGGTTGGAGATATGAAAAATGTTGAAGAAGGCCCAAAAAACCAAGAGAGCATTTGGCGCCAAAGGGCCAGCTGTTCTTCTTCTTCTTCTTCAATATTCTCTTCTCAGTTCTCTCTACAGTTGGAGTTGTAGAAATGGAGTCAATCAAGCTTAGCTCTCTTTTTGAGCTTCCACACTTCTCTGACTCACCGATTCACCGATTTTCACTCCGAGTTTGCCCCAACAAAAACTCTTACTTCCCAGTTTTCTCATCCACTCAATTTCCCACTCAAATTCTTCCCCACAACAATCGAATTCAACCAATTTTTTGTGTCAACGAACCAAAAGACCTCTCTTTAGATCGTCCACCCACTTCGTCAGGTACGACGGTCCAATGCCACAACAAGAGCGAGGATTGCATACCTTCAGGTACGCTAGGTTTTTATTACCCCTTTGATCTGAAATATATAACCCTAGTCTACTTGAATATGTATGAATTGTATAAGTTGTATTGATTTCTGTAATTTGTAAAGACGATAGGTTGATTCGTAATGCGGCATGGATTGGTGGGGCTACCATTATATGCAAGATTCTGGTGATCTCCTACATTGTTATTTGATTGTTTTATTTAGGTTTTCATGCTGAGACCAAAAATAATAATTTATAATTGGGAAAATACCTTTTACCCCTGTAGTTATACCCATTTTCTCATAACCCTTTGGTTCATCTTGTAACACTTAACCCCTGTACTATGGACTAAAGTGAGACTGTTAACTTTTCTAACGGAAAAAAAGAAAATGACGTTAATACCCCCAAGCCCCTATACATACTCTTTAGGAAAAAATACATTCTACCCCCCTATGGTTACACCCATGTTCTCATAACCCCTGTGGTTCATTTTTGTAACCCTTAACCCCCCTATACTAATGACTGAAGTGGGACTACCGTTAGAAAAGTTAACAGTCTCACTTCAGTCCGTAGTACAGGGGGTTAAGTGTTACAAAATGAACCACATGGGGTTATGAGAGAATGAGTGTAACCACAGTGGGGTAAAAGGTATTTTCCCCTTTATAATTTTCAGGTTAATTACTCTTTTCATTTGTTGATGTTTTAAGCTCATTTATGGTGTAGGGATTAATTAGGGAAGTTACTATTGCTGCAATTTTTGGCATAGGTCCAGTGGCCACTGCGTTCAAGTATGCATTCCCTTCTTTATTAGCATCTCTCTCTCTCTCTCTCTCTCTCAAACACACACACACACACATGCATGCGCGCGCGCGCACACACACACACTCACTCACTCACTCAGAGTATATATACGAGTGCAAAATTCGTAGAAAGATAAAACCAACGGGTGTTTAGGTAACTTCATATAGTGGGTTTGTCAAGAGAACTTCTTTCATAAATCGTGCTTGTAATGTTGATGTTTTTGTGCCATTTCTCTCAAGAAATTGGATTCACATGGATATGTGACAAACAAAGGGCACCAGGTTTGGAAGAAGTGTTTTTGTTTGGAGCTTGAATTTCACATTATATATACTATATGAGAATTTTCTATTTTGAATAAAATTTGAAGTTATTTTTATTTGAAACATAATATTCTCAGCTTGGTTCTCATTGTATCACTACTTAGGTATGCGTCGGTTCTTCCTGGTTTTTCTTCAGCACTTCTGGGAGGTTAGTTCTCTAACAATACTTATTCACTAATTTCAAATATCAATACCTCTGATATCCTATAATTCACTGCATAGGTTTTAGTTAAGGAAACACGTCATGATCCACATACACTTGTACTCTTATTGTTATTTCGGCTAGTTGTTTGGTGGTTCTGAAAATAGACCTATACAAAAAATATGAATATTTATTTGTTCTCTAAGCTAGAGCATGTAAGACAAGCAGTGTTTGTCAATTTGTCTGCATGAGGTACATGCTTCATCAAAATCCGTCTAGTAATTTGGAACATAACTAGGCCCATATGTGTGTTTTTATGCATTATATTTTGTATTTCTGTATACTGCATTTACGTTCGCTGGTTGTAACGAGCTTGACATTCTCTGCAGGTGTAAATGGTCCCATCCATATTACGATGGCCACCACTCTAAGGTTGTTCATCCTATCCCTGCCAAAAGTTTTTTGGTTCCTGATTTGTATGCCACGGTTTTATTTCACAGCAATTGAAGATATGAGTTAACTAACTGGCACACACTTTTAAGATAAAATCTTTGAGCGATTAAAGGATATTGACTATTCCTAGCTTTTTTGAAGGAGACGACTGTTGACATACACAGTTTTATTTCACAGTACCAGTATTTTGTAAAATATTTAGTTACTTCCTCTGATATTTTTGAGAAAACTGAATCATCAGTAAGCTGGCGATGGAGCGTCGGAGGCAGTTGTTTCAACATATAAATGCTGTGATGTTCCTGGTATGCTTACAGTGGTTTTCCATATCTTTTTTATATATTGGAACCCATTGTCTTGTTTATGACAAGTAGTCATATCATGCAGGTTGGAGGTGTTGTGGGTGCTATTGTATATGTGTCTGCTGAGTTCATTATTCAAATTTATGCACCTGGGTAAGAATTCTAGAAAACTGAAGTGTATGAAGCAGTGCACCTTGCTATTCCTACCCAATCATTGATAATCACTTGCATCTGTTCCTGAGATGCTATTAGATCCAAGAGAGTTAGGTTGATAAAATGACTGTTTCTTCTGTTTCAGAGGTATCATCTTCAAAAGTTTTGAACCATATGATAGGGTTTCGGAGTGGGCTTATGGATGGTCACTCTTTTTCATTGAACTACAGCTATCCCTGATATTACTAATGAGAAAGAGCCCATTTGGGTTAGCTATAAATAATAACTTCTTTGAATGTAGTTTTATTTTGTTTTTCAGAAAAGGGTAAAATGCATTTTGCACCCTCAAACTATACCATGTTTGGCACTTTGGTCCCTAAACAATTATTTTTCGCATTTTGCCCCCTCTGTCACTTTTAGTGACCAAAATGCGAAAAATAATTGTTTAGGGACCAAAGTGCCAAACAGGGTATAGTTTGAGGGTGCAAAATGCATTTTACCCTTCAGGAAAAAAAAAAGAAAAATAAATAAATAAGAAAAGCAACAATTTGGAGCTTTTTAACAAAGCTGTTTTTTTAGCTTTAAAGGAATCATATTTTTTAAAAAGCAGTGAAAACGACAAATCAGAACGGTCAGTGACTATTGGCACATAAATAGTTATTCCAAACGAACTCTAAATCATTCATTACTTATTAACAATTATTGAGTACGCTACCATACTAGCTATCACTGCTGTATCAATAATGCAGGGAATTTTTGTAGGCCATGTTTCTTCTGCCATTAAATGATTCTTAGTTCTTAGTTCCAAATTACTTATGACCAGAACATGCTTCTATTGCGCTTTTGCTTCACTGTCTTGCACTGCTGTATGGACACTGTTGTATAAGTTACCATACCACACGGTCCGCACTTATGGAATAAGAACTTGTACGACAATATGGTTGGCTTCATGTGTGGGAAAGGGTAGCTATGGCATACTATAAAACCACAGAAACTTAAAGAAGATGTAAACTTAATACCTTGCTGACTTCTTATGTCATCAATCATTATATTCGTTATTGCCAGTTTGTGGATCTTAGAAGAAGGTCAGACATTGAGGAAAATTGCCATTGCTCAGGTACGAAATTTCAAGAGGCAAGAACATGTTCTCTGCGTCATATATGTACTCTATTGTTGCGGAAACAAAGTCATATGTTTCATTTCCTACTGTATTGAATGTCGCCTGTCGCACATTTAGACTGGGGTATGCATTTATTCAACTGGATGCAGACTCTTCTTCCATCCTCTTTTTCACCACGTAGGATAGTTGATGGCAAGAAATTCATTATTCTGTAAAAACAATAAAAAATTTGGCTTGATTGTAAGAATAAATATTTTAGATTGGAAGGGAAAATGTCTTATCTGAAGTGCTTCCATGATTGTTCACATTGAGGGTAGATTGATACTTTTATGTGCCATTAGGTGAAAACTTCTTTTTGTTGCTAATGTCTCAAGATTCAGTTATCAATTTCTTGCTTGAAATTGTATTTCTCAATTGCGTATGATAATAGACTGCTGTAAACGACAAGGGTTCCATGTTTATGGCAGTTGAATTCGTAATGAACCATTGTTTTGATGGATACATTACCTACCACTTAACTCCTGCATCAATGAAATAATTTCCTTTTGCTTGGAAAGTATATTTATATGATATTCAGATTGTGGATTGCAGATTTGTGGTGTTGAAGCAACAATGCATGTGATAATGGTTTGCCCATCCTTCAACATGACCAAATCTTTTCAAACTTGGTCGGTTTTTTTTTTGTAAAAATTATTTTTTTATTTTTTATCTCTAATGATTCATTCGTGCAGAATGGAGAAAAATGATTCATACAGCCGACCCCAATTAATTGGGACACAAGGCTTGGTTTGGTTTGGTTTGGTTTATCTCTAATGATTCATTGGTACTTATGATTGCCGCAATATTTTCAAAAATTTATTCATGATTTTCTGTGCTTTTGTGTAGACAAAAGATCTGGGTTTTATTGTCACAAGCTTGGTGGTATATTCTGAGCATGTAATCAAATAACGTATATTTCATAATCATGAATACCCACCGATAAGGAACTAGTTGTTTAGTCTGTTGTTGAAGGAGTTTGAAGTTCTTATTGTGATTCTGTGTGGCACATTACATACATGGTATTACCAAACATATTAGTTCCTTTCATAGTTTCATATTAGGAGCAAGAGTTTTCGCTTATATTTTGTTGTTTTTATTGGTTAACTTCTGCAATTGCATAAACTTACCGTAAAAAACACATGTTACTCTTAGTCCTTTCTATATAACTACTTCTGATGCGCATGGCTTCCATTTTCGTTTCAGCTGAAGATAATGATTCCCTGCATAGTTTTTGGTGGCCCCGTTGGACTTGGCTTTGGATGCATGAGGCAAGTTTTAGACAAAATCTCAATTTTCTTATGCAATTCGATTATTATTATTATTATTTTTTTAATATATATAAAACCAATTTTAATCCTTGCTATCAGTGCAGAAGGAAATAATATCCTTCCCTCTATTAGCCCTGCTTTGTCTAGCATGCTCATGATTGCCTTTGTAAGTCACTTTCAAACATTTCTATTGGTGATATCCACAACTTTATACAGGAGGATGTGACATGAAACTACTCTTGATTGCAGAGTTTCTTGTATGCCCTGATGAGAAGATTAAATGCTTTTCAACCTGATGAAGAGTTATCAGGTATGTATCAAACTTTGTTCTTGAATGCTTCTTTTACTAAGTAAGACTGTTGTTCATGTTAGTGGTTAGAGCTTTATTTAGGTGGGATATTTTTATCGTTTGGAGCTTTACTTGGAATTTTTCTGCAATGGATCGTCCAGGTCCCTAATTCTCATCATAGAACACATTTATATTTTGGTATATGGTAATAGAGGTTGTATATATACTGAATGGACATGCCATGTGTGACTTCCAGGTTATAGTTCTTAGGAGAGGATGGGATAATACAGTTCCAGTTTCATGGATGACTATACTGAAGGACAGAGATGTTTTCCAGGTTACTCCTTATTTTCCAATGCTGATAGTGTCACGACCCAAATCCACTAAGTATGGCACGAGGGTATGTGACATGCCACCGAGGCCTGACCCTATGTTAATAACGTACAAAACGGGTTTTTAGCCTCCCATTTAAACCACATTTGCAAGTGATTAGCCCCAAGGGTATAATAGGAATTTGAAAAATTGAGTTAGATTTTATACCAAAAGATAGCCGTTTGAGTCTAGGTTCCAATGTTGAAAACGGTGCACGATTTCAAAATTTCAGAAAAAGTTATGTCTGTTTCCGTAAAAGTGTCGTTTTGAACCAATTAATACTGCGTGTATTTCGATCGATCGAAACAGCTTCTATTCACAATTCTAGCCATGAGCATCTAAGTAATCAAACATGCTTGAATAGCAAAAGCACTTGCCAAAACCTTTTGTACATGAACATAGGAGTCTTATACATCAAGTTCTACACATGCTCACCTAACAACATAATTTACAAGTCCTTTAGTTCCAAACTACAACTACGCCATATACAATATGTACATTAAACACTTGCTCTCCTCTTTCGTCCTCTACTTCTCTTTCTCCTTCTCTTTCCTTTCACCTGAAATGGTTATTCAATAACCACATGAGCTGAAGCTCAGTGAATAACATACTCTTTGACATAAATTCGTGTATATCATTTAAACATGTGATGCAATTCAACGTAACATAATGAATTACAACCAAGTAAGTATTTATCTCCAAAGTTTCTTGTTCTTCTCACTACCCCGTGCCCGTAATGGCACCCTTTATCCTTGTTCCGAGCTATCCAATACCCTATACAAGGCGTATTGAACACTCAAGCCTTAGAAGGCTTTTCTACACTCCCTTTTGGAGCTTTCTCTTTGTAGTGATAGAACAATTGCTTCTTCAACCACATTATCATATGAACATGTTTCAACACATAATCCTTTCTATCTCTTGCACATATAGTCAATCATGATATACACGCATGCTCATAATCCATGAATTGAAAGTAAATCATTTATATGCCACGATTTCATTACTTGAAAAGTTTCCTCAAAGATAGAGGTTACTCGCCTTGCTCTAGATATAGAATTGACAAGATATAATGCTCACTTTCAAACTCCCTTAGCTTCTCAAGTATATCTTCATTTTGAGATAGAAATCTCCCTAGCACCCTTTTCCCTTTAGTTTTCCTTTCTCTTCTCTCTTGTTTTTTCCCTTTCTTCTTTGCACCTACTTGCTTGTATAGAGACAAGCACCTCGAAAAGATTACATCTTTTTTAACTAGTTATTCTTCCATTTTTCTCTCTTGCCCACTTGAATACACATGGACTTGGCTAAATATAGCCCAACACCTCCTACTAGGTCACCTACTAGCTTAGGTAATATAAGCTAGCACCTTGATTAGGCTAACTAATCATCATTAAGCTAATTAATCTCAATTAGACTAATTAATCTTGATTAGGAAAATTCTACCAAATTTCCGTAATTACACTTGCACCTACCATATTTCTTACTAATTACACAATAGGTCCTCTAGTTCTCATGAATTGCTAATTCACCTACTAGTTAGGAAAATGTATTCTTTTTACTCCTATCAATTATGGCATTATGCCCTTGTCTAGCAATTCAACATTTACATCAAATATATATCCAATACAAGGCATTAAATAATTCCATGTCTTTCAAGATATGCAAATGCCAAATAGATTGTCATGTATAACACATAACAAGAGTTTATCAACTCTTAAATTCCTTCCATCACTTAATAATAAGATTAAGTATGCAAATCGCATAAATATTCATGTCATTACTGTATAATGCACATTAAGATAATATTATCACATGTCAAAATGTTGTGGGATATTACAGATAGACATTGTTGTTGTCACTTGGATGGTCAAAATTTTCAAATCAGGTGATGACTAGTGAAACTTACTCTGCTTATGCTACTAAACAGTTCTTCTCATTGCTGCTTCCAGCTACAATCAGTTTAGGGTTGGCACACATTGCCTCTTTTACTGATCTTTATTTTGCGTCTCTCATTCCGGGTGCTGCTGCGGCTCTCTCATGTAAGCAACTCTCCTTACCTCGGGTCGCTGGGACTATTGTATTTATAGTTATGGGCTTAGCCCATAACTTTTTTTGACTGAAATTTTTGAAGGCCATAACCTTTTTTTTTTTTCAACTCAAAAAAAAAAAGAAAGAAAGTGAAATGCTTTAAAAATTTCAGTCAATTTACGTTTATCACAAGGTTATCGTTATATTTTAGTGATATTTATTCCTTTAAGAGAAGAGTCGTCTAGTGCATGAGGCTTTCACCATTGCATTGCACCTGGAGAAGATATTTTCATGTTTTCAACCCATGACACCTAGGTTACAACAGAACAACCTTAGGGCCCTTGCCCCAAGGTCTGCCAAAGGATATTTTTCATTTTCAGAAGATAAATGTTTTCAGCTGGATCATTGATATAGTTGTGTTCTCAGATGCATATCTGCTGGTAATGGCACCATTGGGCATACTTTCAAGCATAGTTATACTGCCTCTTCTACCTTCTTTCTCAAAACTGGCTAAGGTATTGTAAATCAAAACCCTTCCATGTCCTATATCTACCTTTTTTTTTTAAAATTTTTTTTAATGGTATTTGATTTTCTTTATAGTCTTTATCATGGCCAAGCCTGGTGGACAGTCTAAAACGAGCAATTCTACTTTCCACAGTAAGTTCATTGTACTTGGCAGTGGGGGTTGTACTTTATGTTGAGGATTTTCCTTTCAAAATATTAAGATGTTTGAGATTACTTCGTTGAGAGCGTACAACTTAAAACTTAGTGTTGGAGTTAGATAATTTCTTATCTTGCCTTGATGGGAGGTAGGGGTGTTATCGGTCGGTGTTGGTCGGTTTTCAACTAACTTTCCTAACCGAACCGACATACTCGGTGTTCTATTTCCCAACACCGATTTCAACCAAAGCAAAATGACCTCCATGGTCAACCGACTGTTCTTTGGTCGGTCGATTTCGGTCGGTGTTCGGTGACACACTAGGATAGTATTTGTTTTCCATTTTTCTCTCAACAAACAATAATGATTCCAAGCCAACTAAATATCTAACAAGAAACCTCTCCATCGATTAGATTCAAAAGGGGGGAGAGAACAGGAGAAAGAGAAAATTAATTACCAGATCACTACATTGAGTAATTGACAAGGAAAATTTTATAAATCAACAATTTGACATACTTGTTTCTTCGAGTATGCACCTTTCTGGATATTTTATGCCTTGATTTCTTTTGCTCTTGTTTTTTGGGGCTTGATTTGGATTTATTGGCTTCTTTGGGCTTCAATGGGTGGACGCCGGTGAGGATTATCAGAGGAGAGTGGGCAGCGGCTGCGATGCTTTTAGTTTTAAGATTTTTGATTCTTGGTCTGAGAGAGTAAAACACATTAACAGTGTTCGGTTGAATTTGTTTAAGTTGGGTAAAGGATTTGTATGGCTTTGTTGTGTACTGTAATTGTGTCTCAGAGAGAGAGAGAGAGAGATGAAGGAGAGGAGAGAGAAGAGGGAGAAGAATAAAGGTGAAAAGTCTAGTCTACTCTAAACCAAAAAAAAAAACAGCAGTCAAAGTTAGAGTTCTGTAATGACAATAAATATATTGAATCTTTAGAGAGAGAGAGAGAATAGATAAAAATTAAAATAAGAAAAAAGTTGAAAAGACAGATCTTGAAAGTTGTATTATAAAAGAAGTAGTGTCAGATACTCAAATGCGTGTTGTTACTCAAAACGCATGCATTGTCTCGGTCGGTTCGGTAAAAATCGGTTTTATATTTTCAAAAGCCGACACATAACCGAAAACAGAGAATTTCTATGTTTTAAAACCGTGCACCGACTGCTTGTAAGTTACACCGACCAAAACCGCATATTCCGGTCGGCTTCGGCCGGTCGGCTCGGTTAGGCGGTTATTTTTAACACCCCTAATGGGAGGGTTGTCTGAGGGATAGATTTTCTAACATGATTTTGCTTACCTTGTCAGGTCGTAATCTTGCCTATTATGTCAATCATGTGTGTATTGGCAGCACCAATCACCCGTTTCTTATTTGAGCGCCATGCATTTGATTCTGCAGCAAGCGCCCTAGTTTCTTCCTTGTTCTTTTTTTGTAAGTATCGAGTGAGTTGTCCTTTGGAAAATGTGACATTGCAACTGTTCCACTAGTAAGAACTCTTTTTTTTTCTTCTTCTTTCAAGATATAGTAGCTACTCAAAATTTAGCCTATTTCTCACTTGTTATTTCAGAGCAAATAGACTTGCGAGGTTCCTTAAACGTGTTTAGTATTGTTTATTCTGTTGTATCCCACTGGCTTTTTTAAGGAAGCAAGGGAAGAGTTCGAATAATCTATGGTCCACTTCTAGTGAATTTCTACATCATGGTAGAACTCTCATCCAAGCAAAGGATGCAGGAAACTTTGGGGCTATTTTTTCACTATTTAAAGTAGCCTCAACTCCTATCAGTGTCACTCTTCTCACCTAAGAAGAGTTAATTTTACTTCTCTGTAAACTAACTTTATTTTTTTCCCCCTTCAAGTGATCGTTCAATGTTCATCTCTTGAAGTCCATTGCTTGACAAAGTACTTTTACCCTCTACTACTTTAACCACTATTCTTGCCTGATAACATCTTAACCTTGTGTTGCAACGGTTCAAATAGGTTTAAAAAAATAATAATAATAATTCCCTTTTCTGAAGTGTCTCAATTTCTTAATGTTTTCATTCCCTGACAGATTCTCTTGGCTCACCATTCTACATCGTGAGAGAATTGCTAGTTACGGTGTTTTATGCCCTTGAAGATGGACAACTGCCTTTTCTGGTCAGTATGGGTACTATTACTTTGAATGCCATCCTGGATTGGCTTTTCGTTTCCAGGTTCTATCTTGGAGCACAGGGACTAGTAAGTTGATATTTACTTCTCTCTAGTTGCCAAATACGAATTAGAATAAAAATAAACATTTTTTGGTAGTATAAAATGTCTTAACAAAGGTGCTGTTTGCATTAATGAAGGCACTTTCAACATCGTTTACTACTGCTTTGTCAGTCTTGATATTGTTCCATCTGCTTCAGAAGAAGCTAGCAGGTATAAGTATGTCTATGGAGAAAAATGCTGTTACTATGTGAAACTAATTCCTAGTTATGTTATTTTCCTTCTATCAATCTGGCTGCAAATTTCCACAGGGATAGTCGATTATGCAGAATTTACAAGTCCTATCTTGCTTTTGTTTTCTTGCTCTATAATCTGTGGCCTTACCACATCTATTACCTACAAGATGCTGGACAGTCTGTTGTCTTCCATTTTTATCGCTAGGTCTCTCTCTCTCTCTCTCTCTGTGTGTGTGTGTGTGTGTGTGTGTGTGTTAACAAGCTTTTCTGATACTTCCTCTATAAAGATTCTCTTCTCAATGACTGGTGAGTTTTCGTCCATGTCTTGCAGGCTCCCTAGAATTCAAGAGCTTCTGTCTATTTGTTTGGCTGGTTCTATGGGGATGATTGGGTTCTTCTTCCCCCTTATATTGCTTCATATTTTGGGATTCAAACTAGTTAGAACTCTCTTCAGGACACTGACTAACAGATAATAGAAAGTGGATCTGCTCGATTCCCAACCATGATGGATTGTTGTACTTAACGAGCCATGTCATTGGTATTGCTGGTTATGGATCTTAAGTAACTTGGTGAACTTCTTACAGCTAGATGAACGAAAGGTGAATTCCTAATTTGATGGATAAATTCACCATACTGTAATTGGTGGTTCTTCAGTTCACTGTGAACCAGGTTTTAATAGATTCTATGGTGGTGGATGTATATATTACAGAGTGACTCTGAGGTTGGGCTTAAGAGAACCAATTGGACACTGATTTTGATGAATAATGTAGCATGCTGTCACACCATATTGAGGTCATATGCTAAGTGAAACTGTTTTATTTTAATCTTTTATTTATTATTTTTTTTGTGGCAACAATTTATTTCTCGCGTATGATTCATAGAAATAATGCACATATTTTGAAATTCTAGTGGTACTCTTTGGCTGTTCTACTGCTTGTTGCCTTTTTTTTAAAAAAAATTTAAACAAAAAACAAAAAAACAAAAAACAAAAAACAAAGCACAAAAACAAAAACACAAACAAAGACAAAAAGTTTAGGACAAACACTGGTAGATGGATAATTTTCAATCTTGGAGGACTGTTTATATTCTACAAGATTAGTAGATTTACTTTCCGCAGTTAGGCCTCTTGGTGTTGGGAAAAGAAGTCAGGCATGCAAAACTTGTGAAACTTGAAGAAATGCTGCAACAAGCTATAAATCTTTGGCATAAGCACAACTTAGCTCTGCAACAACAATAAATTGGAAGAGTAAAGATTGGGACACACCCAAAGACAACTTTTGGGACACAACCCAAGAGATGTGTTTGTGTCCCAAAAGTTGTGTTTTTGGGTGTGTCCCAAGTATTACCCTGGAAAATTGGAATGAAAAAAAATAGTTGTTTAATCGTATGAATCTCAGTTTAGGCGCAATTCTGGGGCTAGATCAATCAGAAATGCCAAAGGAATAAAGCTAAATACTTGAAATTTCACATATTGTAACTGGTTTGATATTGTCATCTACTACAAAACAGATTCAGACTTGTACCAAAATTCCAGTAAGAATGAGTCAAATAATAAAACTTGTCCTTAAGCTATGACCCCAAACACATTCACACAAGTATGTCCCTAGATCTGTGGGAACCCGATCACTATCTTTTCTGTAAGTACTCACCATAAAACATAACGACAAATGATATTCCACAGAACAGCACGTGCATACCCTTGCAGTCACGTCGTCTATTCGAATTCCCAGAACTGGAGCACCATAAAAACTTTAACCTTATGCAGTACCATGGAGCAACTGGGTGAGTTTGTGCTTATTAACTTCAACATATAAGCTTTTGTTGGGAGCTCAGCGACGTTTGTACAAACAAGCCTTCAGCTCAGGCCATTCAATTTCCTTCCTCTCTGAATTTTGCTTCTCCTGTACAGCAAATAACCACCAAAAAAGAATAAGCATATGGTAATATACAACTTCACATGGCATGGACATAAAAGGCAGAGAACCACAGTTCATTTCTCCAAAGCCAAATAATAGGATAAAGCTAGCGAACCTTTTTCTTGAAGTATAATAATAGGAACATTTTATTTGCGAAGTCCTGTACATAAATGCATCACTTAATTTGGGATAAATGAAGGATCAATTAGTAAAGAAGGATGAAATAAACATGAATGAACCTTTGATACAGAGGTAAATCCTAGCTGATTGACAGCTTTTGAAAACCTATTTGGGTCTGCTCCTCCAGTACTCGGATCAAACCTGCTCTTTACCTCTGCTATCAAAAGCCAGCCACTGAAAAGAGCCATCACTACTCAAATTAGAAACAAGGAAAGTAATAAAGATAATAGTATAAATGCTTGAGCTAAAATAAGATGCATACCTTGGTTTAAGCACTCTGTGTGCTTCCTGAAGATAATTTGGGAAGTTAGTTCCCATCAGTGATAGGCAAAAGACAGCAACATCAACCGAGGAAGATTCAAGAGATGTCTGCAATAACGAGCACGACAATCTAAATGCTTGTTATGGCCTCTTTGCAAGTTGCAAATAGACATTCTTACTTTTTCTTATGTTGTATATTTATTTTTCGAACATATAAGTTCCAGTTAGTCATTCTTAAAGAAGGAAAAAAAAATATAAAATCTCTGTTTTAGAACTCCATTTTTTTGTGGAGGATACATCACGTTAAAAGGAGTAAAAGATATCATTTCCATTTTACAACTTTCGGGAATCGGGATGTATCCACCAGCACCATCTTTGTGATGTTTAAAAAACTTATTTTCTAAATAACCTTAGTTTAGAGAGAATAGAGGACAGGATATTAATTTACTTTATTTTCTTCACTAACATTTTACTAGATGAAGTTGCAATTGCAACTCATAAGCAGAAAGGTGGAACCACTTGCAGGAAAGCTAATCCTAGATTTTGTTATGAATGTACTACTTGAGAAACTGCTCAAAAATCTTTCAATGATACATCGGCAACAAAAGTAATTTAGAGCCTCTAAAGGATCATACAGAAGCACATACATTTGACATGTCACATGCAATTACTGATGGATCAGTTGAGACAAGATCAAAGGAAAAGACTTTATTCTTAACATTTCTTGCAAGTCGCGCATCCCCTGGAATATCACAAAACATGACGGTGTTAAAATAGGAACCCTTTTTCGTTATATACATACAAGTTCAAAAGTTTCCTTCAAAAACATTACAAGTTCTCACCACAGCCAAAATCAGCAACAATTAAAGAAGGGCTATGATCCTTTAGCCATTTTATGATAATATTAACTGGTTGCTCAGGCCAATGCAACATCTGCTCTTGATATCCTGTATGATACTGGGCAGGTAAGTAAACATAAGTCGCAATACAGAATCTAAATACATGGCATAATATCCGTTCAAAATAAAAAAAGAAAAAATTAGACTATAGCTTGAGGTGCTAGAAAACAATGCTGCATATTGACAGGATGGAAGTAATCAAAACAAAAGGAAATCCGTGTAGTGATATTATAGAGTACCTGTACTGATCTGGTAAAACATTTGATTGAATGAGGTTAAATGAAGACCTAGATATCGAGAGATGGAGTGCCAACTCGTGGGTGTTACATGCATTGTTAATAGTACAATTGGGTATTGCCGCATCTACATATAGGTTTGGGAACCTTTTTTCAGTCTTCCAGAGACAAGAAAATTTGTCAACCTCCTATCCAATGTTGTTTCCTACATCTAATTGCAATGTTGTTGCGTTTCTATGAAATATTCTATACGACAATTGAGGCCATGCATCATAACTAACTGTATGGAAAATTACAGGAACCAAGGTGTTTAGGAGATACAGGAGCCTTCGAGTTGAACCCATCCATTCGATACCTAGGTTTACTGATTTTGTATAAAGCATGGGATATTTCTGTAGACTGAAACCACCATACGTACTTAACACTATGAAGTCAGCAGCTTCAACATGCACGTAGCTCCTTCATCAAGATATATATATATATATATATATCACATGATCTAAATTCATCGCTTAATCTCCATCATAAATATTGAATTTGCGGCAGAATGATACATCAACTCTACTACGTAGATATAAAATGAAAAAAAATAAATAAATCAAATCAAATTGGAAGTTCCGTTTGAAGCAGGCAAAACACACAGATTTGCAGTTTCCCCTGTTGACCACGTCAATTACGTGGTGGAGTGGCCCTACAACACCTCTCACTATCTATCTCTTTGTTATCAATCTGTTACAAACTAAGGCTATCTCTATCTATTTGTTTCCTAAACATCCTTGAATTCCTCTACCACTAACGTATATATATCTATATCTCTATACATATATATTTGGTTTAGATTTCAATATATATATACCCACTTTGAGAGATATCCGGATGGTAACGTTACTTTAGCAACGTGGCAGTAACAAACCCCTTTGAATCTGCAGAGACCTCCTTTGATGGGTTAAGGAGCTCTCTATAAATTAAGAGGCTGGTCCCCAACTTCACTACAACATGTATTCATATCTTGAGGCCTGTGGGTGCCCATCTACTTAGGCAAACATACACTGTACTAGGAGGAAAACCTTCTTCTCATCACTTTCTATATATATATATATATATTGTTTTTCCACTGCAATTGATTGAGAAAGCTGATCGCGTTGGTTGGAAGCTGAAGCTATTTTGAACCCAGCTCTTTTTTCGAACAATCAATTATCATGGCAGGAGGTATGTTTATTTGATTTCTAAAATAGTGGAATCACATTACAAGGATCTAATAGTTGGTATCAGAGCACAAGGTTCTGTTATAGAATATAGATCTTGTATTTGTTTGATATAAAATACCTTTGCTATGATGTAAATTTACAATTTGGTTTTTACGGTAAATTATTTATTAAGACTCAATAACCTTGATGCCATTATTTAGAAGTTTGCTATGTAAATATGAGTACCTAGAGAATAGCCACAGCATCTTAGGTATGAAATATTTGCATATATAGAATTGTGATCAATGTTAATTTTTTTTTTTTTTCCAGAATATCTAAGGAGTAGCCACAACATCCTAGATTTCAGATGGCATTATCATTGTCACAGAAAGGTTATTTTTAATATTGAATGGCATCAACACTTGAATAATGGCAAATTTAATGGCAACAAGAAGCATTTTAAGAAGCCAAAACATGATAATGGAAAATTTAAGTGCTACTTTTGCAAGGCACCAGGACATATGAAGAAAGAATGCCTCAAATTTAAGGAATGGCTCAAAAGGAAAGGTAATCTTTATTCTTTTGTGTTATGAATCCAATTTAATTGATGTACCTCATTACACGTGGTGGATTGATTCTGGTACTACAATCCATGTTGCCAACTCTATGCATGGTTTTCTGACCAAAAGAAGTCCGACGGAAAGTGAACGGAGCATTTGCATGGGAAATGGAATGCGTTCATGTGTGGAAGCTGTTGGAACTTTTAGGCTTATTTTACAATTTGGTTTTATTTTAGATTTAGAGGACATTTTCTATGTTCCTTTATTTTCTAGGAATTTAATTTCAATTTCCAGACTTGATGCAAGTGGTTATGTTTTTGAATTTGGATCATCTTCCTTTCGTATTTGCAATAAATCCAAACTTATTGGTTCTGGAATTTTAGTTGATGGTTTATATAAATTGCTTCTTGATTCTCAATATGAACAAAATCTTTTAACCTTACATGTGAATGTTGGCACAAAACGTCGTAGGACCAATGAAGGGTCATCAATGTTATGGCACAGGAGATTAGGACATATCTCCATTAAGAGAATAAAGAAATTGATAAATGATGGAGTCCTTAAAACTCTTGATTTTACCGATTTTGAGGTCTGTGTTAATTGCATTAAAGGAAAGCAAATAAATAGGACCACTAAAGGTGCCAAAAGAAGCTCCGAGCTCTTAGAGATTATACACACAGACGTATGTGGACCGTTTGATACCCCATATCTGGATGGTCAAAGGTACTTTATTACCTTTATTGATGATTTCTCACGGTACATGTATCTCTATCTACTGTATGAAAAATCTGAGGCATTAAAGGCCTTTAAAGAATACCAATTGGCAGTAGAACGACATACAGGAAAGAAAATTAAGATTGTGAGATCAGCTAGAGGTGGGGAATATTATGGAAGGTATGATAATGGACAAAGACCTGGCCCATTTGCAAAATTCCTAAAAGAACAAGGCATTGCAGCTCAATACTCAATGCCAGGTGAACCATTTCAAAATGGTGTAGCCGAGAGGAGGAATAGAACGCTAATGGACATGGTCAGAAGTATGATCAGTTACTCCACTCTCCCATTGTCTTTGAGGAGTGAGGCCTTAAAAATCGTTGTATACACCGGGTCCCCACTAAAGCAGTTCAGAAAACTCCTTTTGAATTGTGGAAGGGGTAGAAACCTAGCTTAGGACATGTGCACATTTGGGGTTGTCTAGTTGAGGTCAAAATATGAGACAACTAGTGGCTTTTTTATTGGCTATCTAGATGAGTCCAAGGGATAGAGGTTTTATTGTCCAACTTGCACTACAAAAATTGTGGATGCGAGAAATGCCAGATTTTTTGAGGATGGTGAGATTAGTGGGAAAACACAGGAGAGAGTTTAACCTTTAAGAGTGGATCTAATAGAAGCCAGATCGATTTGTTCCTTGTGAGAAAGGCAGACCGATTAGCATGTAAAGACTGTAAAGTCATCCCAGGAGAGAGTTTAACATCTCAACATAGACTTACTATTTTAGATATCCATATAAAAGGACAATGTCGTACTAGAAAAGACCCTATAAACCCGCGAACTAGGTGGTGGAACCTTAAAGGCGAGAAACTAGCAATATTCCAAGAGAGAATGTATACAGAAGCACCTTGGAATTTGGAAGATGGAAGCAATACTATGTGGGATAGAATGGCAGGGTGTATCATGAGAATATCGAAGGAGGTCCTCGGAGAGTCGAAGGGAAGAGGGTTAGCTTCTAAAGATACTTGGTGGTGGAATGAAGAGGTACAAGCTGCAGTAAAAACCAAAAAGGATTGCTTTAAGAAGTGGCAAAATGATAGAAGTGAGGAACACTTCAAAAGCTATAAATGTGCAAATAAGGAGGTTAAAAGGACAGTTAGAGTTGCTAAAATGAAAGCCTACGACGCCTTCTACACCAAACTAGACACTAGAGAGGGAGAAAAATGTATTTATAAGCTTGCTAAGTCGAGAGAAAGGAAAACAAGAGACATTAATCAGGTTAAGTGTATAAAAAGCGATGACTCTAGGGTATTAGTGAACGACGAAGAGATTAAGGAAAGGTGGAAGAGCTATTTTGAGAAGTTGCTGAATGAAAAACATATGGATAACACAATGGAAGAAGAAACTGGAAGTTACGATGAAACTAGAGATTACAGATTCTATCGGAGAATAAGGAAGTTTGAGGTGGAATTTGCTTTGAAGAAGATGAAACCCAACAAGGCCTTAGGACCAGATGGGATCCCCATTGAGGTTTGGAAATGCTTGGGAGATGTGGGGGCATCTTGGCTTACAAAAATTTTTAATAGGATTTTAATGACTAGAAAAATGCCTGATGAGTGGAGGAAGAGCATCCTAGTGCCTATATATAAGAGTAAAGGAGATGTACAACAATGCAACAACTATAGAGGCATTAAGTTGATGAGCTATACTATGAAGCTATGGGAGAGAGTGATGGAGCATCGCTTAAGAGGCGCAACATCAGTGTCAGAAAATCAGTTTGGATTTATGCCTGGGAGATCAACTATGGAAGCAATTTATTTACTTAGAAGACTAATGGAAAAGTATAGAGAGAAGAAAAAAGATCTACATATGGTTTTTATTGATTTAGAGAAAGCTTATGATAGAGTGCCTAGAGATTTAATTTGGTGGGTGCTAGAGAAGAAAGGAGTGACCAAGGGTTATATTGACGTGGTGAAGGATATGTATGATGAAGCGGTTACTACAATTAGATCACCAGCCGGAGAAACCAGCGAATTTCCAATCACTGTAGGCCTGCACCAGGGGTCGGCCTTGAGCCCTTATTTGTTCGCCCTAATTATGGATGAATTGACTAGACACATTCAAGATGAGGTCCCATGGTGTATGTTGTTCGCAGATGATATTGTTTTGGTTGATGAGACTACAAGGGGACTCAACACTAAATTAGAAGCTTGGAGAGAAGCACTGGAGACTAAGGGGCTAAAGATAAGTAGGACGAAAACAGAATACATGGAATGTACTTTTAGCAACAGTGGAAGTAGAGACAACGAAGCAGTGAAGATCGAAGATCAGGAGATCCCAAAGAGGGAACACTTTCGATATCTAGGTTCAATGATCAGTAGAGACGGAGAGATTGGTGATGACGTGACCCATAGAATTAAAGTGGGCTGGCTTAAGTGGAGGAGTGCTTCTGGAGTATTATGTGATCGGAGAATACCAACAAAATTGAAAGGAAAATTTTATAGGACAGCTATTAGGCCAGCTATGCTCTACGGGACAGAGTGTTGGGCAACTAAGAAACAACACATTAGCAAAGTGAG
Organism: Hydrangea macrophylla; assembly: GCA_033977485.1. Classification (NCBI taxonomy): domain Eukaryota; kingdom Viridiplantae; phylum Streptophyta; class Magnoliopsida; order Cornales; family Hydrangeaceae; genus Hydrangea; species Hydrangea macrophylla. The sequence continues at coordinate 128,619,578 of CM066984.1, read as the reverse complement.
TGTAGCGGAGATGAGGATGCTAAGATGGATGTGTGGTAAGACTAGGAAAGATAGAATTAGAAATGAGTACATCCGAGAGACTTTAGGAGTGACACATATTGAGGATAAGTTGAGGGAGAATAGACTTAGATGGTTCGGCCATGTGCAACGAAGACCTGTAGATGCACCTGTGCGAAAGAGTGATAAGATCGTAGTGCCTGGAATGGTTAGGGGGAGAGGCAGACCTAGACTGACTTGGGAATATGTGGTGCAACAAGATATGAATATATATAATTTAAATGAGCATATAACTCTTGATCGTGCAGAATGGAGAAAAAGGATTCATACAGCCGACCCCAATTGATTGGGACACAAGGCTTGGTTTGGTTTGGTTTGGTTTGGTTTTTGGTGAGATTAGTGGGAGTGTACAATCTCAAAATATATATTTTGAGGAGTTACAGGATTCAGTTACCGCACCGATAACTTCATTTGACATGCCAGCTATTCATATATAGCAAACTGTCTGTCACGATGAAGCTATGGTGGAACAACCTGTTAACGATGTACCAATTCATGATGAACCAATCATCACTGTTCATACTGACACTGTTCCTTCAGATCAACAAGGTGCAGAAGAGGGAGTTAAATCAACTAGATCTGGCAGAATAGTGAGACCTGCAATCTCATCAGATTATGTTACATTCCTTCAGGAAATTGACTATGACATTGGGATAGAGGAAGATCCTTTGACATTTTCACAGGCCATGAGTGGAAGTGATTCCAACAAGTGGTACAATGCCATGAAAGAAGAGATTGAATCAATGGCTAAGAACCAAGTTTGGAAATTAGTAGAGTTGCCTAAAGGAGCCAAAACTGTTGGTTGTAAGTGGGTTTTTAAAACCAAAAGAGACTCTTTAGGCAACATAGAACGTTACAATGCCAGACTTGTAGCCAAAGGATTCACACAAAATGAGGGAATTGACTAACATGAGACATTCTCTCCAGTGTCTAAGAAAGACTCGTTTAGGGTAATTATGGCCTTGGTAGCTCATTTTGATTTAGATCTCCACCAAATGGATGTGAAAACAGCGTTTCTCAATGGGGAGTTAGATGAACAGGTCTTTATGTGACAACCTGAGGGATTTAACTCAGATAAAGGCCCAAATCTTGGTTGCAAACTTCAAAAATCCATATATGGACTAAAATAGGCTTCACGTCAATGGTATATCAAATTCAATGATGTAATTTCCGCCTTTGGTTTTACGGAAAACATTGTTGATAATTGTATATACCTTAAGGTTAGTGGGAGCAAATTTATATTTTTAGTCCTCTATGTGGATGACATTTTACTTGCAAGCAATGACTTGGGATTGTTGCATACAACTAAGGAGTTTCTTTCTAAGAACTTTGAGATGAAAGATATGGGAGAAGCCTCTTATGTAATTGGCATTGAAATCCATACAGATAGAACTCAAGGAATACTTGGTCTATCTCAGAAGGCTTATATTAAAAGGGTTCTTGAAAGATTTGGAATACAGAATTGTTCATCTACACCAGCTCCTGTTGTTAAAGGGGACAAATTTAGTTCGCAACAATGTCCAAAGAATGAAATTGAGCAAAGGCAAATGAATGGAATTCCCTATGCTTCTGCCATTAGAAGTCTAATGTATGCTCAAACATGTACAAGGCCAGACATTTGTTTCATCGTGAACATGCTAGGTAGATTTCAAAAGAATCCTGATATGGATCACTGGAAAGCTGCAAAGAAGATCATGCGATATCTTCAAGGTACTAGGGATTATATGCTCACCTACAGGAGGTCCGATCATTTGGAGGTGATTGGCTATTCTGATTCAGACTATGCGAAGTGCCCCGATGATAGGAAATCTACGTCAGGATCCATCTTTCTACTAGCAGGGGGTGCAATCTTGTGGAGAAGTGGAAAGCAAAGTACCACCGCTTCTTCCACCATGGAAGCCGAATTCATAGCTTGTCATGATGCTTTACCACAGGCAATTTGGTTGAGGAATTTCATAATGGGTATTAAAGTAGTTGACACAATCTCTAAGCCATTGAAAATGTATTGTGATAATTCCTCGACAGTTTTCTTCTCCAAAAACAACAAATTTACGCGTGCGGGTATGCGTGTTGACGTGCAATATCTAACCTTGAGGGAGAAGGTTCGGGATCGTAAGGTGTCAATTGAGCACATTGGTACACAGTTCATGATTGCAGACCCTCTTACAAAGGGATTGGCGCCAAAACTGTTTATTGAACATGTAGTCCGCATGGGACTAGTTAGTGCTTTTGAATATATGTAGTTTGACTTTCTGTTTAAATGATATCAATTATGTTTTCATGATCCCAATTGATTGAAGTTATTTTAATGCTTTCATTTGGTGCAAGCTTTAATGTGGAAAGCATAGTGATTGGTTAGATCTTGGACTAGAAGCAAGCTCTAGGATAGCGTGCTGTTTAAAAGGTTAAGCCACCATATTAAGAGTTTGGTAAAATGAATCAATAGTAGTGTGATACTTAGAAGGTTGTGTTCGCTCAAGAATATTTAACCGCTATGATCCGTACTATTAAATTCTTTTTACTAAAGTATGCGGACGTTCGGTAATTAACAAAGAGGTGTGTTTTGGGCCAAGTGGGATAATGTTAACCACGTCAATTACATGATTGAGTGGCCCTACAACACCTCTCACTATCTATCTCTTTGTTATCAATCTGTTACAAACTAAGGCTATCTCTATCTATTTGTTTCCTAACATCCTTGAATTCCTCTACCACTAACGTATATATCTATATCTATATATATATATATTTGGTTTAGATTTCAATATATATATATACCCACTTTGAGAGATATCCGGTTGGTAACGTTACTTTAGCAACGTGGCAGTAACAAACCCCTTTGAATCTGCAGAGAGCTCCTTTGATGGGTTAAGGAGCTCTCTATAAATTAAGAGGCTGGTCCCCAACTTCACTACAACGTGTATTCATATCTTGAGGCCTATGGGTGCCCATCTACTTAGGCAAACATACACTGTAGTAGAAGGAGGAAGACCTTCTTCTCATCACTTTCTATATATATATATATATATATATATATTGTTTTTCCGCTGCAATTGATTGAGAAAGCTGATCGCGTTGGTTGGAGGCTGAAGCTATTTTGAACCCAGCACTTTTTTCGAACAATCAATTATCATGGCAGGAGGTATGTTTATTTGATTTCTAAAATAGTGGAATAACATTACAAGGATCTAACTTCCCCACCTCAGAAATGCGAAAACATGACATCTGAAGGAGTGAACAATTTTGTAGTTTCATGAAAACTAAAAAGTCAATGAATGTCACAATTTAACCATTGATAATACACAGATTCAAAAAAATGTAACATAATTATTTAGTTCAGAACAAATGATAGTACCATATTAAACAAAGCTGGGTCCTCTTTAAAATAGTTAAGCGCCTCATCTCCCCTGGAATTCAAAAATAAAATTCCATGATAAAGTCACAAAAAAAAAAAACCTAGAGTATGTAACCATAACACTAAGGTTAATAAAATTGGAAAGGATAAGAACAGCAAAGTAGAGTTTCTAAAATAAGTACGTGGAAGTGTAGAGCTTCTCGTTAATCATCCGAAAGTGCCCTCCCGATAGCCTGGCTCTCATCTACATAGCTCAACATTCAAATGCCAATTCGCCAGTTATATACATATATATATATATATATATATATATGTATAGAAATACACACACACACAAACAGATAGGTAGAGAGAGAGAGAGAGAGAGAGAGAGAGAGAGAGAGAGAGAGAGAGAGAGAGAGAAGGGGAACCTTATCGAGAAAAGAGGAGGAGGACTTGGAGACTCGTTGAGATTTAAAACGCTTAGCAGTGGATTGTTGATCTTCTTCATAGACTCTGTTAATCGTCTCCGACTGATTTAAAGACTTATTAATAACTTCAGTTTTAGGTTTGCGGCGTCTCGTCCTTTTGCGTTTACTCTTTTTTGATTGATCACCACTATCATCCACCATCTTTATCACTTCCCTTTTTTTTTTTTTTTCTTTTTTTTTTTCGTTTTTAATAACAGAAACAGAACAGGCACTGAGGCACTCCAACAGTCCAACTCTCAAAAATCAACAAAAACCCTCTTTTTAGACTTTGGAGGCTCTGGTTTTTTTTTTTTTTCCTTTCTTTCTTAGTTACTAGGGAATGGCAACTGTGTAAATTACGGACGTGGCAGCTTAATGGGCCCCATAACCTAACGTGCCATTTGTAAACATCGGGCCTAAATGAGTGGACTCTAGCAACCAGCAGGTCCTTGTGGACCACAGGCTTTTGTTTGAAGGACTGTTCCCAGTGTCCACAGTTCCACAGCTGATCTTCCACACTTCTCACTCTCTCTAATAGTTCATGGGAGTACTTCATATCGTTGTTAAATGAAAGATACAATATTTATTGAACAAAAAACTATTGAGTACAAATATTCTTTAGCTTCAATAGATCACAGTCAGGCTATGGAGAGGGCGTCCTCTCTTTAATAAAGAGAGGGTCTCTATTTTGATCGTTAGATCGTATTTTTATTAAGGACAGTTTTGTTACTTCACAGTTTTTAAACACGATTTGACGGTCAAAACAAAAGCCCTCTCTTTATTAGAGATAAGGCGCATTCTCTATAGAATTTTCGCAATAGACCATTAAGCATTTCACACAAAAAAATATAATCGCAAATGGTAGATAATACACTTTTTTTTCTAGTTAAAATGCTTTCACAAGCATGGATAATATCGTAATATTGTTTTAACTTTAAACTCCAAAGAACCCATTTTTAGGGAAGATGCTTGGGGGAAGGGAAGGAAGACGTATTCTGGGTGACATATTGCATCTATCATCATTTATTAAAAGTGGATAGATTTTTTAATTTAAAAAAAAAAAAAAAAAAAATTGACAAAAAAGTGAATAGACTGAGAAAGGTAAAAGACTACCCTTATATTTTGATTGTTTTGCACTTTAAAGAAAACCGATACTTTTACGACACAAGGGTAAATTATTCCCGCTTTTCAATCCTTCGCCAATTATATATATACAGTCAGGCTCTAAAGAGGGCGCACTCTCTTTATTAAAGAGAGGGCTTTTGTTTTGACCATTGGATCGTCTTTAAAAACTGTAAAATGACAATACTGCCCTTAATGAAAACACGATCCGACGGACAAAACAAAGGCCCTCTCTTTAATAAAGAGAGGGCGCCCTCTCTAGAGAATTTTCGATATATATATATATATGTATATATATGTATATGGGGTAAAATTTGGGGGAAAAAAAATACCAAACGACAAAGGCTTTGTCGGCCGGTGGCGGATTGGCATTGCCTTTGCCGCATGGGGGAACTTTTTTGTATAAAAAATAATAAAAAATAAAAAAAGACAGGCTTTGCCGACTGCTGTTTGGGTGCTCCCTAGAGTCTATTTTGATCACAACCCCATCCTTATCCACTCTTTTGGTATTGTTCGTGTAACTGTAACACTCGTATTTTATATTATTAATAATGTAATTTTCGAATATTTATTACCGATATTTTCTATATATGTAAATGAGATTTTGAGTATACTTGACATTCCATGTGTGATCATGCATTTCATATCATAAATCCTTTTAAAACAAAATAAAACAAAACTTCGTTCATTCAGCAAACCCGAGCACTCGGAGAGCATGAGCGCTCAAGATAAAATGGTATGAAAAGACTGTTTTGCCCCTGGGCTCTAAAAAATCCATAAATACCCACTATTTATGTTCATTTTCTTCGTCCAAAAACAGAGTATACAGATAGAGAGCTATAGAGAGAGTTAGAGAGAATTCTGGCATTTTCAATTGCATGTCCTAAATCCATCCACATGCAAGCTTGTATAAGTGTGTGGACATCATCTTTGCTGCATCATTGAAGCTCTCTCAAGTTCATTTAAGTTGTATTGCTGAAATCTTGAAGTTCTCCTCAAGTTTTGGAATCCTAAGCTCAAGATCATCATCATCTCCTCTTTCTGAACAAACATTTATCATCTATTTGAGTGTGATCTCTTTGTGAGAATTACAACTCACATACACTATGTTTGTGTACATATATTAATCTATAAATAGTTGCGTGTTAGATTTAATACGATTTAATCATAGATCATCATAATCTTCATATAATACTCAAGTTTTTATAGATGTCATGATCCATTTGATTTTGATCACTTTGTGAATGTTACAAATCATGTATAATGTATATATATATATGTATGTATCATGTTTTATAAGATGCATGTACGTTTGGTTTAAAGATTTCAAATTTTGACATCAAAATCATAGTTATATTTCAAGAATAAAACAAGCTACTGGAAATCTGCAGAACTCGAGCGCTCGAGCAAGCACGAGCACTTATGTCACGACCCATCCCGCTAACACGCGGAGATGGACACGTGGCACGCCACCAAGGCTCAACCAATCCCCTTAAAGTAAAATAGTAGCGGAAAACATAAGTAAAATCTTTTAAAATCAGAGTTATAAAAAGTTTTGTCCAATTGGAAAAGTTCCAAAAAGAATTCAGTTTTAGAAACAGGGGTCCAGTCGACTGATCGGGGGTCCGGTTGACTGGAGACCTGGAGCAGAAAGTATAAAATTTTCAACAGCCCTGTCTAGTCGACTGTGTCGGGGACTCAGTTGACTGGGGCCTCATTTTTTCAGTTGACTGAGGCCTCATTTTTTCAGTCGACTGGTGCCTTGTCCGGTCGACTGGGCACTATGCATGCAAAATGTGGTGTTTTCGTGCAGGAAACAATTGACTGAAAACCCATCCAGTCGACTGGAGCCTTCGAAATCAGAAAGAACTAACTCAAGAACACAGAGGTCTAGTCGACTGAAACACTGACTAGTCGACTGATTTCTCTCAGCAATGCCCAATTCTGCAGCATTCAAATACCAAGGATCTCTACCCAATTCTCGATAACAACACGACCATAATCCACAATCCAAACATATAAACAAATGTGTTTACTAGGGATTACAAGTACTAATTCAACCCGTAACAAGATTCGATTACAACATATCACAAATTCCAATTCTTATTACAAGTTTGGGACAAAACAAAAGTATATACAAAAGTATTCCCCCGGCGTTCCTAGGCCTCACTTATCATGTTTCTTCTTTCCTTGCTTCTTATCACCTGCAATGGAGTAAATCTCCACTGCTCAGCTATATGTTGAGTGCACAATTCTAAATATATGCTTATATGACAATTCATGGTTTAAAACATCCAAAACACATACAAATAGTCTCTAGGGTGTGTGGTACGCATTCATCCGGTAAATAAAACCGATGCCGTGGAAGGCACACCTCTCCCACGCATCCTGTACACTGGTTGGGCCTTCTTCCATACCAGGTACTGTGTCCTGGTTGGGCCTTCCTCCATACCAAACACAACCACAATCAAATCTCTCAATCCTCAAGGTTCGAGGAGCTTACAACCCAGATGAAATTGCACCAAACTCCCCTTTGACCCAAGTAAACACATAACGTGCTCACATAAACAGTTATAAATGCTTTTTATATAATTTCACATACATAATTAATGGGCCTAATTAATACATGAAATTCACCTGGATCCAAAATATCAAAGTCGATATTTAAAACATGAAAATCTCATATATTTCATAAATCTAGAATTCATACCTCCTACGATGTCTCCGAAACTTTGAAGGATCAACTAGAGGCCCGAATAAACGTCGGATCTCAAAATTATACGTGATTCCTACAAGTTTTACTGGGTTTTTCCCAAATTCCTAGTTTTCATAAAACTAAGCCAAACTAGGTCTAAGAGGTATCAAAATGAAGCTCTTGCCTCGAGGAGTTCAAATCTCAAATCTGGTGAAAATCTGATAGACGAGCGGTCGTCGATCGGCGTAGCAAAGTCGTAGCCACCGAATCTCCTTTTCTCTCTCCACCTCTAGATATTTTTAGTAAGTTTGGACAAAAAGAGTCCAAGCTCATCTATTTATAGACATAGTTTCTGAAAACTACGCTTACCTCCCCACAAGTTTCTCAACACTTCTAATTATCCCACGAAACGTCTTAAACATCTACTTTTTTATTCCACGAGTGAAAGTTAAAATTTATAAAAGTTTTCAACTAAGTCCCGTTTAGGTCCAAAATAAGGATCCAAAACTAAATTCCGTGGAATCTCTACACAACCTACCTTGTATACAACATATCACTCACGTTCTCACCATAGTGTTCGAAATGATCTATAACAATATCAAAATTACTAGAAATTATACTACACAGGTATAATTCACTATTCATCAAAATACCAGATATCTCAAATATAACATTTAAATCATATAAATGTCATTTAATCAAGTCAATGCAATATGAAGTTCCAAGTTCCCGTGTCCTCACTGACACCTCACCGTTGACTTACAGTCAACCCATTTCAAATTATTAATAAACATTAATAATTTCACAAAACCTCAAATCATGTATTTAAAACTATGAAATTTTGGAACGAGTGTGACAACTCTCCCCTCCAAAAAGAAAGTTTGTCCTCAAACTTATACCTCATCGGTCAAAAAGATAGGGATATTCGTTCCTCATTTCCTCTTTGTTCTCCCACGTAGCTTCCTCGACTGTATGACTACGCCATAGCACTTTCACCATTGGAATTGTTTTCGTTCGCAATACATGCTCCTTTCGATCTAGGATCTCTACCGATTGCTCCACATAAGTTAAGTCTTCTTGAATTTGTAACGGTTCTGGTACTAAGATCTTACTCGTATCCGTCATACACCATCTCAACATCGATACATGGAAACATTGTGTACATGTTCCAATTTTGATGAAAGAGCTAATCGATAAGCCACTAGTCCTACTCTCTCTAGGATCTCAAATGTTCCTACAAACCTCAAATTAATTTTTCCCCTCTTTCCAAATTGTACAATGCCCTTTGAAGGCGATACTCTCAAGTATACAAAATCTCCCACTTCAAATACCATAGGTCGTCGCTTAGAGTCTGCATAGCTCTTATAACGACTCTGAGCTACCTTAAGTTGCTCTTGAATCAACTTTACTTTCTCTGTGGTCACTTGTATTAACTCAGGTCCTAGAAACTTTCTTTCCCCAACCTCGGTCCAACAAACTGGTGAACGACACTTTTGACTATACAAAGCTTCATACAATGCCATTCCAATACTCGATTGAAACTCGTTGTTGTAAGCAAACTCAATTAACGGTAAGTGTTTCTCCTAGTCACTCCTAAAATCTAAAACATAAAGTCTCAACGTATCCTCTAATGTCTGAATCATACGTTCTGCCTATCTGTCGGTCTGAGGATGAAATGCAGTACTAAAACTCAACTTAGTACCCATAGTCTTCTGTAGAATTCCCCAAAACCTCGATGTAAAACTACTATCACGATCCGATATAATCACTGTTAGAATCCCGTATAGTCTCACAATCTCTTTCACATACAACTCTGCTAGTCTAGATGGCTTAGTTGTCTTGATCGGTAGAAAATGAGCCGATTTTGTCAATCGGTCCACTATAACCCAAATCTTATCGTTCTTGTTAGTCGAATGTGGAAATCCCGAAATAAAATCCATTGTGATCTCGTCCTATTTCCAGTCTAACACATGTAATGGTTGTAGTAGTCCTGCATGTACTTGTCTCTCTGCTTTCACTTGCTGACATGTGGGACACTCAGAAACATACTTAGCCACTTCCTGTTTCATACCTCTCCACCAAAAGTTCTCTCGCAAGTCCTGGTACATTTCGTTGCTTCCTGGATGCACTGAATATCTAGTACTATGCGCTTCCTCTAGAATTCTTTCTTTCAAGCCTTTCACATTTGGTACACATAACCGATCCCCAAGTTTCAGGGTACCTTATTTCAATATAAAATCAGGTCGCTTTCCCAAAGGTATCTCGTCTCTCATTTTGCACAAGTAGACATCGTTAAATTGTTTACTCTTGATCTCATCAATAATATCTGGGTGTGCTATAATTGCCATCATTAAGCCACCACTAGTCTCTGGTATCACGTCCAATTCTAAACGTTCTATCTCCTTTACTAACTCTTTTTGTTGAGTTAGCTCGTTGGCTAAGTTCCTTGTCATCGTCCCACTTAAAGCATCGGCTACTACGTTAGCCTTCCTCGGATGACACTCGATCGAAAGATCGTAATCTTTTATCAACTCTAACCATCTTCTCTGTCTCATATTTAAATCACTTTGCGTGAATAGGTACTTTAAACTCTTGTGGTCCGTGAAGATCTCACATTTCTCCCCGTATAGGTAGTGTCTCTAAATCTTCAAGGCATGAATTACGGCGACCAATTCTAAATCATGAGTCGAATAATTTACATCATGTGTCTTCAACTGTCTTGAAGCGTACGCAATCACTTTACCACCTTGCATCAGTACACACCCCAAACCTTGATGCGAAGTATCACTATAGATCACAAATCCCTCAGTTCCAAATGATATTGTCAGAATAGGTGCTTTTGTCAATTGCGATTTCAACTCTTGAAAATTGTCCTCACACTCTTGATTCTATTCGAAAGTAACACCCTTCCTCATCAATCTTGTCATAGGTAATGAAATCTTTGAGAAATGCTCAATAAAACGGCGATAGTATCCTGCTAAGCCTAAGAAACTTCAAATTTCTGACACTGAAGTCGGTCTCTGCGAATTAGTTACAGCTTCTACCTTGGGAGGATCAACTGAAACTCTATTCTTGTTAATCACATGACCAAGAAAAGTAATGCTAGGTAGCCAGAATTCACACTTCTTAAATTTACCAAACAGCTGTTTCTCTCGCATCTATGAAGTATCCATCTCAAATGGTTCTCATGCTCTAGCTCACTCGTCGAGGAGACAAGAATGTCATTGATGAACACTATCACAAAATCATCCAAGTTGTCCTTAAAGACTCGGTTCATAAGATCCATAAATGCAGCTGGCGCATTTGTAACTCCAAATGGCATAACTATGAACTTATAATGTCCATAGCGTGTTCTGAAAGCTGTCTTCTCTACATCTTCGGCCTTTACCTTCAACTGATAATAGCCCGATCTAAGCTCTATCTTGGAAAATACTTGTGCTCCGCGGAGTTGATCAAATAAGTCATCAATCCTCAACAACAGATACTTGTTCTTGATCGTCAACCTGTTTAACTCTCGGTAATCAACACACATACACATTGAACCGTCCTTCTTCTTCACAAATAACACTGGAGCTCTCCACAGTGACATACTAGGTCGAATGAAACCATTATCAAGTAATTCTTGTAGTTAGATTTTCAATTCCTTCAACTCTACAGATGCCATTCTATACGGTGCATTCGATACAGACCTTGAATATGGCATTATCTCAATAGTGAACTCAATTTTCCTCTCAATTAGTACATCTGGTAAGTCACCTGGAAATACATCTGAATATTCTCGCACTATCAGAATATCCTCTACTTTTAATTCGGTCTCCGAAGCATCAAGTACTAAACACAGGAATCCCTGACATCCCTTCTTCAACAACTTACCCGCTCAGATAGCTGAAATCAAGTACAGTGGCGGTGTAACCCTACTCCCTTGAGAAAAAAAGCTTCCGTGTATCGGTGATTGGAAATTAACTTCTTTTCGTTCGCAATCTATAGTAGCTTGGTTAAGAGCTAACCAATCCATCCCTAATATCACATTAAAATGGTTCACAATAATCGGTATAAGGTCTACGGTCATCATCTTCTCCCCTAGTTGGATTTCACAATTCTTATATATCATAGACGTTACCACTAGTTTACTAAGCAGCATAACAATGGATAAATCGTATCCTAGTGGCTCGGACTTAATTTTCAAATGTCCAACAAAATTATGCGATACGAATGAATGCGTAGATCCTGAGTCAACAAGTATGCGTGCTAAGTAAGAACATACAACCACCATACCTAAGACCACTGTATTAGTAGTAGCCATATCTCCAGGGTTCATCTGGAAAGATCTCCCCTCATGCTATTTTATCTCTGGTCTCCTCTCACTTGAATGTTGAGGCTTCGAACCACTGGAAGCCATGAAACTCGCTCCTTGTTAAGAACGCTTCCTCAGACAATCTTTTGCTCGATGCCCCAAAGTACCACAATCAAAACACTTGAGTTGCAGATAGGATGCAGAAGCTGCACTATTTCTCCCTCTAGTCTTACCCTAGGAGTTAGTCAGAAAACATCGGGCGGTGTGTGGTCGATTGCAAAGCGGACACATTGGTATGTTACTGGGTGTTCTTCGAGAATCACTCCAACTAGAACCAGAGCCTTGTGGAAACGGCCTCATAAAAGATCCACCCTGGTATCGATCACTACCCTCATAACTCCGTTTGCCTTGTTGATTCTGCCTCGATCTTTCCCATCCACTTTCTACCATAAGTGTTGTTTGTTGCAGTGCACCGACGGTTGAGTGTTCATACGGTTCCACTCTTAGATGAATGTTTTCCCTTAACCCTTCTTCGAACTTCCTTGCTCTATCCTCCTCTTCCGGCACTGAACCCTTACCGAATCTTAGTAATGCATTATATTAGGAGGTACACTCAGTTACGGTCATATCTCCATGCTTAAGATTATCAAACTCTAACTTTTTTGTGTTGTGAGCAGCTCGCAGAAAGAATCGACAATTAAACTCTACGTTGAATCTCTCCCACGTGATCGATACCCCTTGTTCCAACACTACCCACCAATTATGGGCTTCAACTTCAGGACATCACTCACATTTTCTATCTTGAGTGTATCGGACATTGGAATAGTCCTGAATATCCTCTCTATATCCATAATCCAATGTTCTGTGAGCATCGTGTCAGAAGTCCCATGAAATTCTGCCAGCTTCTTTATAGTAAATTGTTCTGACACAGATCTCATACTTCTATTCTCGGGTGTATGTACTACAACTATTGGTTTTACTTCGATTGGAGGCATTGGAGGTAATCGTTCTGCTATGTTCTGAATCATACCTCCCATATTCCCCATCATTTCTGCCATTTCATTCACACGTCGGGCATACGGCGATAGTTCTCAGTTGTCACTCATGATTACTGATGCATAAAAACTATGCATGTATAACAATAGCCAAAATCATGTATGTACAACAGCATACATACACATCAAACATCTTTATAATGCATGGATGCAATCTAGGACATGTGACAATCCACTCAACACTCCACTCGTCGTCGAACGTTCCCAAAGGTTTATTACCTATTGCTCTGATACCAATACATGTCACGACCCATCCCGCTAACACGCAGAGATGGACACGTGGCACGCCACCAAGGCTCAACCAATTCCCTTAAAGTAAAATAGCAGTGGAAACATAAGTAAAATCCTTTAAAATCATAGTTATAAAAAGTTTTTCCCAATTGGAAAAGTTCCAAAAAGAATTCAGTTTTAGAAACAGGGGTCCAGTCGACTGATCGGGGGTCCGGTTGACTGGAGACCTGGAGCAGAAAGTATAAAATCTTCAACAGCCTTGTCCAGTCGACTGTGTTGGGGACTCAGTCGACTGGCCTTAATTTTTCAGTCTACTGGTGCCTTGTTCGGTTGACTAGGCACTATGTATGCAGAATGTAGTATTTTCGTGCAAGAAACAGTTGACTGAAAAGCCATTTAGTCGACTGGAGCCTTCAAAATTAGAAAGAACTAACTCAAGAACACAAAGGTCTAGTCGACTGAAACACTGACCAGTCGACTGATTTCTCTCAGCAATGCCCAATTATGCAGAATTCAAATACCAAAGGATCTCCACCCAATTCTCGATAACAACACGATCATAATCCACAATCTAAACATATAAACAAACATGTTTACTAGGGATTACAAGTACTAATCCAACCCGTAACAAGATTCGATTATAACATACCACAAATTCCAATTCTTATTACAAGTTTGGGACAAAACAAAAGTATATACAAAAGTATTCCCTTGGTGTTTCCCGGCCTCACTCCTCACGCTTCTTCTTTCCTCGCCTCTTATCACCTGCAATGGAGTAAATCTCCACTGCTCAGCTATATGCTGATTGCACAATTCTAAATATATGCTTATATGACAATTCATACTTTAAAACATCCAAAACACATAAAAATAGTCTCTAGGGTGAGTGGTACGCATTTATTCGGTAAATAAAACCGATGCCGTGGAAGGCACACCTCTCCCACGCATCCCGTACACTGGTTGGGCCTTCCTCCATACCAGGTATCGTGTCCTAGTTAGGCCTTCCTCCATACCAGACACAACCACAATCAAATCTCTCAATCCTTAAGATTCAAGGAGCTTACAATCCCGCATAAAGTTGCACTAAACTCCCCTTTAACCCAAGTAGACACATAACGTGCTCACAAAAATAGTTATACATGCTTTTTGTATAATTTCACGTGCATAATTAACGGGCCTAAATAATACATGAATTTTGTTCGGATTCAAAATATCAAAGTCGATAATTAAAACATGAAAATCTCATATATTTCATAGATCTAGAATTCAGACCTCGCGCGATCTCTTCGAAACTTTGAAGGATCAACTAGATGCCCAAATAAACGTCGGATTTCAAATTATACGTGATTCCTACAAGTTTTACTGGATTTTCCCCAAATTCCTAGAAATTAAATTTTCAGAAAACTAAGCCAAACTAGGCCTAAGAGGTATCAAAATGAAGCTCTTACCTCGAAGTGTTCAAATCTCAAATCTGGTGAAAATCTGACAGACAAACGGTCGTCGATCGACGTCGCAAAGTCGTAGCCACCAAATTTCTTTTTCTCTCTCCTCCTCTTGATTTTTGAGTAAGTTTGGACAAAAAGAGTCCAAGCTAATCTATTTATAGACATAGTTTCTGAAAACTACGCTTACCTCCCCACGAGTTTCTCAAAACTTCTAATTATCCCACGAAATGTGTTAAACGTCTATTTTATTATTTCACGAGTGAAAGTTAAAATTTATAAAAGTTTTCGACTAAGTCCCATTTGGGTCCAAAATAAGGATCCAAAACTAAATTCTATGGAATCTCTACATAACCTAACTGTTATACAACGTAACACTCACGTTCTCACCATAGTGTTCGAAATGATCTATAACAATATCAAAATTACCAGAAATTATACTACGCAGGTACAATTCACTATTCATCAAAATACCAGATATCTCAAATAACATTTAAATCATATAAATGTTATTTAATCAAGTCAATGCATTATGAAGTTCCAAGTTCCAGTGTCCTCACTGACACCTCACTGTTGGCTCATAGTCAACTCCAGCTCAAATTATTAATAAACATTAATAATTTCACAAAACCTCACATCATGCATTTTAAAACTACAAAATTTTGGAACGGGTTTGACAGCTTGAGCTTGGAGCGCTCGAGTGATGTGAGCATTTGAGCCCTAAGCACTCGAGTGGTCTAAGCGCTCGAGCATAGCAGTATTTTGGAAATTGTTATTTTCTTATTGAATTATAAAACGAACTATGCTATGCGTATTACTATGAGCTTGTTTAGTTGAACATGAGATTGTATAAGTTATAGATGATCAAGCTTGTTAATTTTGTAGTTGTACTATATGCTCGCTTTATAGTACCATGCTTAACCGAACTTAGATATAACTTCGTATATGGAACTTTTGAGAAGTAAATGATTAAACTTGACTTCCATATAAGTATTAGTTTTCTTAACATGTCGATTTTATAGTTTGCTAGAATATTATTGCGATCATTGTTGTTAACGATTAAAGGAAAGACGTCTGGTTAGAATCACTAAAGGCAGAACAATTAATGCGCAAATAATGTACCTAAATGAATAGGTGCTATCAGTCGCATGTGAGACATGGTTGTGTTGCATGTTTGAGTTGGATGATCTCGTCAATTGTCCCGCATGCGATTGTATAGGGTCGTATGACCTTAACGGTCTTGTTGTCAGTTGAGTTATGTTCAAGAGGTGTTGTTGCCAGTATGTTGTGGTTGTGTCGTGTGGTTTGTGCGTCATTGAGTTAGGGCCAAATGGGCTAGGACGATTGAGTTAGGGCCGAATTGGGCTAGGTGATAGTGTTAAGGCCGAATTAGGCTTGGAATGTATGTTATTGGCTGAATTGGGCTTGGTGTCGTGTTAGGGCTGAATTTGGCTAGGAGTTATGTTGTGGTTGAATTGGGCTTGTTTATGAATTTGAAGTCGAATTGGGCATGATGTATCGGTTGTTGTGGTTTTGGGAAGAAGCTAGTACTGCCAGTGTTATGATTGTGAGGTGACAGGAGCTAGTACTGTCAAGTCACGAGTTGTTGGCATGGTGGATTCGTGGGCACTGTGTTGCATTAGTGTGGTTGCATAGTCGGGAAAGAACGTTGGGTTTTGGGCGAGAACTTGCGTAACGTCGTGATAACTTCTAAATGATAATGTAAATGGTGTATATGATCATATTGTTTGTGCTTTGTAGTATTTCACTCAGCTTTCAGTTGATGGGCGTGTGGCCCTGGACATTCGTGTCCAACTGCTGTAGTTCCAAGTGTTGGAGGTGCTATTCCGCTGGGCTAGTACTCTGTAAATGAGATCGTGGACGAAAAAGGTTAGGACTTTGCTAGCTAAAGAGTTCGTGTTGTTGAAGCCGTCCTGTTCTGTTGGGAACTTTATTATTCATCTTTATGTTGTGGTGGTTGTTGTTATCGGCCGTTTGGCCCAGACTTCTGTTTATTTTAATTTTAAATAATTGTATTATAAGTGTGCATAATAATGGAGATTGTAAGACTCTGATATTGCTTCCGCTGAACTTAGAATCATTTCCGTTGTTACTATTACTCTGATGTTTTATATTCCCGTTGTTTTGGACAATCATGTGATTTGTAACTCGTTACAAGCCTATAGGTCTGATAAGGAAGCTTACTTCCCTTAATTATCGCAACGCCGGGGGCGTGACAGGGATTGTTTGGTATCAGAGCACTAGGTTTTGTCGTGCTCATGATTGTCCTATGTTAAGTTATGAACCATACGATTACCTTGCTAGGATGACACTAAGGTAGTTACGACGCCAATTCGATGAAGACTTCTAGAGCTGCTGCCACAACATAGTCCCACAATAGCGGAACTGAAGCCTGTGACATGCCACCGAGGCTAAACCAATTCAATTAAAGTAAATAACAGTGGAATAAACAACATTAGACATCCACAAATTCATACTATAAAAGTTTTTCCTAGTTGAAAAACACTTAAAGAAACACCCCTTTTGAAACCAGCAATCTAGTCGACTGATCGTAGGTGCGGTCGACTGGAAATGCAAGATGTAGAGAGCTCAAAGCCTCAACACCCTATCCAGTCGACTACCTCCCTTTGTCTAGTCGACTAAGGTGTCATGCTTTCAGTCGACTGCACTGTCTGGTCGACTGAATTCTAGTCCAAGCAAAAAGATCTGATTCTAAAAATACAAACTAGTCGACTGTGTCGGGGGACCCAGTCAACTGCGTTTCACAAAATGATGCAGTGTCTTGCTCAACTAAAGGATCCAATCAACTGCAATCACAAACTAGTCGACTAGTTTCATTACAACAGAGCATTCTGCAGAATTTTCCAAGTTAAAGGTTTTCTGAAATCATCCAAGGACCAATTACACACATCAAACCTCATTCCAAAGTAGTTTTATTGTATAACAACATACCCAAAACATAATTACAATACGTTACCCAATTCTATTACAATTAAGTTCCTTATAAAAACAAGTTAAAGAATCATTTCTATTACAAAACTACGAGATAGACATGATAAGTCGCCTACTAAGTGAACTCCCGACATCTCGTGATCACTTCCCCAATTCTTCGCCGGCATTCACACCTGTAAAGGTTATTTGAATAACCACACATTTCAATTCTTTTAAGCTAACGCTTAGTGAATAAATCAACGATGCACATGAATGATAAATACCCTCGCATTCACACTCTCTACATTTCATACTAGTCTCCGGAGTCTCATGTGTACGCTCTACACTCCTAGCCCGCGACTCCTCGCCAATAAGTCCACGCCACAAAGTAAGACCCACGTTTCTTTTCTTCAAACGTTCGACCTTATGCCTATAACGGCTCCACAAAATGGCTTGGTACCATGTGCTCCTTTGACCCAAATAGCAAATAAACATGCTCAAATACATTTTGTCGTGCTTTCGACATAACCCAAACATTTCATCGTGCAATTGGACCTACTTATCAATATAGCCGCCCAATATGAACTAAACAACATATATCTATGAACTAACCATGGTTTCATACACAACATGAATACATGTCAAGAAATTATTCCAAAACACATAGTTGAATCACACACTTTCGATTAACGCTCCTAAAATTCGTTCCAAAGAAAACCTGAGCACAAAGAACGTGCAAAAGTCTGTCTAGTACAATTCCTATGGATCAAAAGTTTGATAAACAACTTTTTAGGAAAATTATAGAGAAGAAGTTTTTAGAAAACTTAGCCAAACAAGTCTTAGTGGATATCAAAACGAAGCTCTTACCTCTAGGAGTTCAAAAATATGATTTTGGTTGAAAACCAACGGACGAACAGTCGTCGTTTGACGTCGTGAAGATCAAAACTCCCAAATCTCCCTTTTGGCCTTTCTAGCTTTTGGGTTAGAAACTTTTTGTAAATGAAAATATCTCATCTCTTTTTATATATAGCCACAACTCTCGGAAATTGTGTTTACCTCCCTACAAGTTCTCAAAACTTCTAATTATTCTCTGAAACGTCTTACACGTCTAATTCATTGCTTCACAAGTGAAAACTATAAATTATAAAATTTTCCGCTTAAGCTCCATTTGGATGTTAAAATGTGATTTCACACGATTTTATGAAATTACTAATTAGCCTACCAATTATGTAGCGTGTTAATTTGTCCTCACCAAGATACTAAAATTAACAACAGAAACATATTCTAAACCATAGGGTATTCCACAATGACCGTCCCAGTCTCGGAAAGATGTCACAACATCAAGACATCCATTCACACAGTCTTAGAGGGTTCTCTTACATAGACACCCAAATCAACTCGTGAGTCACAACTCACTCACACATGTGCCACAAATGCACATCACATCACATTATCATGCATGACAAATGTAATAAAATTAAACAATAAACCTACACAGAGTGTTAGAGCTGCTTTACGACTTAAGTTGCATACCATGACTTTTACTGTTCTTTTCTTTCATCATTCGCATGTTGTTGCATCTAGATCATGTCTCGACATTCCCGTATGCGATGGCACCTCATGCTAATAAATAGTATGTGTGTATATAATTATATTTGATTTTGGGTAAATGAACACCTCTAGACTATCTTCTAATGGCAGTAGTCTAATCTGAAAAATAATTGTGTCCATGGATACTTGTGCACAGGTTCAAGATGGTTAGAGTTACTTGCAACAACCGCAATGGAGCCAGACCATCTGAACAGGTACCTGAAGGATTAGACCCCACTAGAGTTTTTGAGAGATTTCTCAAAAGGTTGGAGCACATTGGTGATCAGCAAGGTGCGCATCATTATCCACCGCTACCTCTGCCACCTTCACTGAATCCTATCGGCGATAAGTTGTTGGAAAGATTCAAAGGCGCATGCCCAGAGAAGTTTGATGGTGTGTCAGGAGCATTGAAAGCCAAACAGTGGATTAGAGGGATGGAGTCATGTTTTAAGGCTTTGGTGTGCTGAGATGCTAACAAGAAGAGGTTTGCGAAATTTCAACTTACTTATTCTGTCGTAGAATGGTAGGAATCATAGATAGCTGTTTTGGGATAACAAGCTATTAGACGCCTGAGCTGGGAAGAGTTCAAGACTATGTTTCTTCGGAAATATTTTCCTGCGCCTGAGAGAGACAAGAATGAGAAAGAATTCATGGAGTTGGTTCAAGGAACCAAGACTGTTCAAGAGTATACAGTCACATTTGAAAGGTTGTCTCGTTTTGCTCCACACCTGGTGGATACTCTAGAGAAGAAGAACATGAGATATCTATGTGGGCTGGGGATGACTATTCAAGGCCATGCCACAAGTTCTGTGATGCAGCCATTTGGTAACTTGGTGGAGTTAGCTTCTAATTTGGAGACTATGTATGGGAGCAAGCAACAGAAGCAGTTTGCATTCAGGGCAGCCAGTTGCCCCAACCCATGGATACTTGTGCACAGATTCTTATTATTTTCTTTCCATTTCCTCAAGTTGTGAATCTTGTGACTTATGCCCCGAATAATTTATATTTTTCCTCACATTTCCAATTTCTCACATCTCTAATAAAATTGGCTTCATGCATTTTTTAGTGCTGCATCTTCATCTCACATTTTGAATCTATATCTTTCCAAATTCCAAACTTTACCTTACACTCAAATTTAAACTCACAACCGCCTTTTCATATCTCACTCCTTCAACTTATATCTCTCCAATTTTTGGACTACATCCAAGTCTTCATCACATTCGTTACTACAAGTCAGTGTTTTTTTTCATCAAATATGTATATTCCAAACACTTATTACTGGCTGATTTTAAAACATTTGTCACCATGTTCGATTAGAAAATAGTCTCTTTCACTTTTTTTTTTTTGGATAAAAAGTATCTTCCGCTTTCTAATATGAATATTTGGGACACAAACACTTTATACAAACACTTATAAACACACTATATCTCTCTTAGGTGGCATTGTGGGGTTCACTTAACTTATTCGGACCCTACAGTGCCACACAAGAGAGATATAATGTGTTTGTAAGTGTTTGTGCCCCTAGCATTGTTGACTTACCTGGGCAAGACACACACACACACAACACACCCACATCCTACCCTAATCCTAAAACCTCACAATAGCCCACAACAAAGTCTACTAATGACCACTCATTCCGACTGACGAACAATCTCCCCACTGGGGAGAGAGAGGTCATACCATAATTTTTTCTATGATGAATTATTATGAATAAGTATTAATATAAAAATAATTATGAACTTTTTTCTTCGTTGTTATTTTTTTCTGTGCATAGTATCCAAGAAGTTATATTAAAAAGAGTAGATTACACTAACCTCCATTGAGTTTTGATATAATAGCAGCTAGTCTTATTGGTTTGACAAAATTTCACTAACCTCCACTTGAGACCTTTAGCCCCATATTTCTAAAGTATGTTAGAAATTATAAGAAAACGTGATGACAGGTTAGGGCTATCAACGAACCGGATCTAGACCCGGATCTGGCACTTTTTAAAGGATCTGCTCACTTTTACAGATCCATATCCAGATCCGGATCCATATATTATGCTAAATAAACGGACCATATATGATTTTGTAATATCCGATCCGCCTAAGACCCGGATTAGAATAACACCTAAATTGTATGTGTAGATATATTTATATTATGTATATATAATACTTAAAATGTTTACATATATATTATATATAAAATAAACTAGATATAACAAAACTAGATATATATTATAATATGAATAGAAATATCAGGTCAAAGTCATGCCTCGCCACCTCAGCAAAGAGAAGTCAAGTCACCTTGAATCTGGGCTGACTACTCATCCATCCCGGGCTGTTGCACAAAATCGCCCGGTTCGGTCTAAAGCCCGGGCGTTCGTTCCGAACTAGCCCCACATGGGCGCACCTCCATAAGCCATGGTTGTTTGCCCAGCAAGCCTCTAGATAGTTTCCTATCCCAGCTAGAAGACTAAATGGAAGGAGCAAGTAGTTTTCTAAACCACTTAGGAAACTCTCCTAAATTCACGTAAATCGATTGTGATCAGATTAGGCTTCCTAATCTGCAGACTTACCTTGTACGGGTGGTCTCTTGTACCTATAAAAGAGGCCACTCACCCCCTGTTGAGGGGGGGAGGGGGGGCATTCAAACTCTAAAGAATAGCATACAAACAACTCACTGTTATGCATATACTCGAACAGTTTCTGGTAGTGCCGCCTACTCTGTTGGCTCACCAATAGCCGCCGGTGATCTGTTAGTGAAAGCGCACCGACGCACCCATGGTCGTAGGTCACCTCATTAACGGGGCCGAACCACATACAAAATTCATTGTGTCAATCTCTCTCTCTCTCTCCAAATTATTCTTACCCAGATTTTTGGCATCATCAGTTTGGCGCTGTCTGTGGAAACGTCGATCAAGTTTCTCGTCAACAAATCTCTGACTGATCATCACGCCGCTGAAGAAGGGTAAGGGACTGCTGCTCAAACCAGTCAGGAGGACTCACAGCCCGGCCGACCGACCGCTTCTATGACCTCCGAGCAGGTCACCGAGGCTCTCGCACAACTCCTATAGGGCCAGCGGTGAACCCAATAGCAGATTAAAGCACTGCTGGCCCGACAAGATGAGCTCCCCCAAATCGAGGAGTAGCCCGGGAAAGGAGCACCCAACCAAAAGCCTCCACGGGTCAGACAACATACCCACACTGTACGTGCATCCCCGTCGGGTTAGAAACGGCACGGTGATGACAAACGTAGCCAGGCCCCTAAGTAAACCTGACAACATGCCCAAGCTTACCCGCTCCAGGCGGGGGATGCCAGAGATATCATCAATAGTAGGCGTGCTGCCAGAAAAGAGGGGCCAGGACATACAGCCCAGGAATTGGCCGAGGACCCCCCGGCCAGGAGCCGGGGAGATCTTAGGCACACGAACACCCAGAGCTAGAGTCGGGTCCTATCCCTAAGGATAACACACTTCGAAGAATAGGCCTTGTCATCTGATCTGACACCGCTCGGACATAGAAAGGAAAACCGAGCGGAAGGGCGTGAAGGCTCAAATCTAGGACCTACAGAAACAGATCGAGTAACTGAGCCACAAGCAGCGCCATGATCATACCAACACAGAGACGGAGTTTTCCTACACCGTTCGGGTCACTGAATTCCCCATCCCGCAGAAGTTTAAGCACCGCTTCTCAACTTTTATGACGGGACGGGGAGTCCAGTGGATCATGTTCGTTCCTACAAGGCCCAGATGACGTTAGTCACCACTGTCGATGAGTTACTGTGCCTGGCCTTTCCCAACACTCTCAAGGGGCCAACCGCGCAGTGGTTCCATGCTCTTAAACCCCGAACGATTGATGACTTCAAGACACTGAACAAGCTTTTCATTAGTCAATTCGTAAGGATTCTTGATCGGTCGCAATCGGATACCCAACTACTGACCGTCAAGCAACGTAAGGGGGAATCCCTAAAGGACTATGTGGACCATTTCAATCAGTAAAGGCTTCAAATTTGCCACTTGAACGAAATGGCCGCTATCATGGCCTTTTGCTTGGGAGTTCAACACACCAAAGTTGCTACGTTGTTTCATCGTGATCGACCGGTAACCCTAGTAAAACTCTTAGAAAGGGTCAGAAAGTACATCGACACGGAGGAGTTCCTGAAGTCCAAGCGTGCCATCTTCACGGGAGACGAGTCCCCGAAAGCTAAATGGAAATGCAAGGGCTTTGAGAAGGGTCCGAGAAAGAAGCCCAGGCAAGATCAGCAGAGAGGCTGTCGGGATCAGGCCCCGATTACCTTCACGCCATTTTTCCAGCCTATCCACGAGGTCGAAGCCGCCGCTGAGACTCAGAGGCTACTTCAGCAGCCAGCGAAGCTGAAAAGTCCGCCTGGTAAGAGAAACCGGGATAAGTTTGGCCGCTTCCACAAAGACCACGGACATGACACAAAGGATTGCTTTAAGCTTAAGATCGCCATTGAGAAGATGATTGAGTAGGGCCATCTAGCTGAGTTCGTGGCGATAGATAGAGGACCCCGACAAGATGTCTAGGCTTTTGAGCAGCCGCGACGCCTCAGGCAAATCAATGTAATATTCGGAGGAACTTTGGGCGAAGGGGATTCACAGTCGACCAGGAAGAGCCATGCTCGGGCATCCCGATCGGATGTCTGGCATGTCCGATCCACCAGCATCCCCCCGACCGACGTGTTAATGTTTTCATCCGAGGACATGCTAGACTTGCATTGCCCTCATGATGATCCGCTGGTTGTGACGCTCTCTGTAGCAAACTATGTGGTTAGAGGGGTGTTGGTGGACACGGGTAGCTCCTCTGATATTATGTTTGTCTCAGCATTGGATTAGCTCGGGATA
This sequence comes from Hydrangea macrophylla, assembly GCA_033977485.1. Classification (NCBI taxonomy): domain Eukaryota; kingdom Viridiplantae; phylum Streptophyta; class Magnoliopsida; order Cornales; family Hydrangeaceae; genus Hydrangea; species Hydrangea macrophylla. The sequence continues at coordinate 128,595,487 of CM066984.1, read as the reverse complement.
TCCAGGGATCGACTCTGACTAGTGGCCACTTCCTGGTAGGTTTTAATGGGTCCAGCACACAACCTCTCGGTACCATCGAGCTCCCAGTTCTTATGAGGACTTACCCCCAGCAGACATCTGTACTGGCAAACTTCATAGTTGTAGAAGCTCCATCCGTGTACAACGTCATCCTCGGGAGACCAACTCTCAACAAAGCCAAGGCGGTTGTGTCGACGTACCGCCTGGTGGTCAAGTTGCCAACCCCCCAGGGACTTGGAAGCTTGCATGGAGACCAAGCGACCGCTCAGAGCTGCTACGTCAGCTCCCTATGCAGAAAGGCCATCTCTAAAACATTGAACATTCAGAAAATGAACCCGAGGGACCAAAGCGATGGAGTAGGTCTGGTGGAAGAACTAGAGCAAATGGTGCTGGACTCGAAGTATCCTGACCAGTGCGTTAGCATAGGCACTCTCTTGGAGCCAGGCCTCAAGGAGAAGTTGATCTAATTCCTGCAGCAGAGTCAGGATGTCTTTGCCTGGAGCCATGAAGACATGCATGGGATAGATCCCTGGGTTATGTCTCACCATCTCAACATCAACCCGGATTCTTGGCCGATCAAGTAAAAGAGGTGGCGGTATATGAAGAAGTTGAGAAGCTCCTAAAGGCGAATTCCATCTGAGCGGTCCATTATCCCGACTGGTTAGCAAACGTGGTTCTGGTCAAGAAAAGCAACGGGAAGGAGAATGTGTGTGGATTTCATTGACCTTAATATGGCCTGCAAGGATTGCTATCCATTGCCCAGGACAGACCTCCTTGTGGATTCCATAGTAGGACATGCACTCCTCTCGTTCATGGACGCTTACTCGGGGTATAATTAGATCAGCATGTACCCCGGGGACGAAGAAAAGACCTCCTTCATCACGGACTAAGGAACGTACTGCTATAAGGTAATGCCCTTCGGCCTCAAAAACGCTGGGGCAACCTATCAATGCCTAGTCAATCATATGTTCAAGGATCTGATCGGGAAATCCATAGAAGTCTACGTTTATGATCTCTTGGTCAAAAGCTGAGATGAGTCTAACCATCTTGAACATCTGACTGAGGCCTTCAGCATTTTGAGGAAGTTTGGAATGAGGTAGAACCTGGCCAAGTGCACATTTGGCGTCTCATTCGGGTAGTTTCTGGGGTACCTAGTCAGCAAACGGGGTATCGAAGCAAACCTCGAGAAAATCCAGGCCATCATAAACATGCAGTCACCCAGGTCAATCAAAGAAGTTTAGGGCTTGGCCGGGTGGGTCACCGCATTGAACAGATTTGTCTCCCGAGCTACCAGCCGGTGTCTGCCATTTTTCAAAATCCTCCGCAAGGCCTTTCAGTGGTCAGAAGAGTGCGAGGAGGCATTTTAGGAGCTCAAGAAGTACTTGGTATCACCCCCTTTACTCTCAACACTCATGCTAAACGAGAAATTGTTCTCATATTTGGCAGTGTCACCCTCAGCGATCAGCTCAGCTCTCATCCGAGAAGAACACGGGATACAATTCCCGGTCTACTATACCAGTTGGGCACTTCAAGGCACGAAAAGTAAATATTCCCACATAGAAAAGCTTGCCTTTTCCCTCATCACTTCTGCCCGAAGACTTCACCCGTATTTCAAGGCCCACGCAATCGTGGTCCTCACGGATCAGCCTCTCCGCCAGATCTTGAGCAGGCCTGAAATATCCTGAAGGCTCGTCAAGTGGGCCTTGGAGTTAGAGGAATTTGAAGTAACCTATAGACCCCGCACGACGATCAAGGGACAGGCCGTAGCAGATTTTCTCATAGAGTTCACATACCCAGAAGACCCGATTGAAGAGTTTGACCCGCCCTACCTATCACCCGGGCTATAGAAAGACATCCTGACCTAGATACTTTACGTAGACGGGTCTTCCAATAAGCAAGGCATCGGGGTTGGGATTATCCTGACTACTCCCGACAGAATCCAGCTTGAGTATGCACTCAGGTTCGGGTTTCGTGCCTCCAACAACGAGGCCAAGTACGAAGCCCTGTTGGTTGGATTATAGTTGGCTACTTCAATGCGTGCACAGCAGGCCATGGGTACAGTAACTCCCAGCTCGTGGTCAACCAAGTTAATCAGGAATACGATGCCCGAGAAGATAACATGGTAGCTTACCTAGCCCTCGTTCGAACGGTCTCGAGGAAGCTTAAGGGTTTCTCGGTCACACAAATCTCGAGGGAAGAAAATACTAGGGCCAATCAGTTAGCCCGCCTTGCCTCATCCTCCGAGTCAGACTTGCCTGGGATAAGGATGGAATACTTACCCGAGCCAAGCGTGATCAACTCAGAAGGCAAGGAGGTCGAGCCGGTCGCCTTAGGCCCCAGCTGGATGGATCCGATCACGACATTCCTCACAACTGGCGCTATACCGGACGAAAAGGAAGAAGCCCGCCGGGTTAAGTACCGAGCGGCCAGATATCACGTTATTGATGGAATCCTTTACAAGAGGGGGTTCTCTATCCCCTATCTCCGTTACATCCACCATGCACAGGTTCAGGCGGTGCTACATGAAATCTATAAGGGGATTTGCGGGAACCACATTGGAGGCCGGGCACTTTGGCGAAAAGCCTTGCTACAAGGTTATTACTGGCCAACGATGGCCCAAGATTCCCAGGAATATGTAAAGAGGTGTGACAAGTGCCAGAGATACTCCCCCATGATCAACCAACCGGGAGAACTCCAAACACCCATCCTCAGCCCGTGGCCATTCACCCAATGGGGTATCGACATCATTGGTCCCCTCTCGATCGGAAAAAGGGCAGGTTAAGTTCGCTGTTATCGCCATGGACTACTTCACCAAGTGGGCAGAGGTCGAGCCCTTAGCAACAATCACCGAGAAAAAGATGGAAAGTTTCATTGAGAAAAACATCATGTGCAGGTTTGGCATTCCCTGGGTTCTGGTTAGCGATAACGGTAGACAGTTTGACACCTCGGTATTCAAGCAGTTCTGCTTGGGCTCCGGGATATTAAATCACTACTCCTCTCCTTAGCACCCATAGGCCAATGGCTAAGCCGAGGTGATGAACCGGACTATTCTATAGTCAATCAAAACAAGGCTCAAAAACGCCAAAGGCATATTGGCGGAGGAATTATCGACCTTCCTGTGGGCCTACCACGCCACTCTCTGAGCGGCAACATGCGAGACACCATTCTTATTAACCTATGGCTTAGAAGTTGTGCTCCCCACGGAGCTCAGGTTGCCTATGTACCGGGTGGCAAATTTCAGCGAGCAGGGCAATGAGGAAGCCCTCAGAGGAGAACTCGACCTAGTAGAAGAGAGAAGGGATCAGACATATCTGAAAGTGGCAGCCTACAAACAGAGGGTCTCCCGGTACTTCAATAGTAAGGTAAAGCACCGTAGTTTTTAGGTTGGAGATCTCGTTCTGAAGGCGGTAAACCAGTACCAGAGTCCCGAGCCATGGAAAGTTGGGGCCAGATTAGGAAGGCCTATACCTAGTCACTTGGGTAAACATGCCGGGTACCTACAAGTTACAGACTCTGGACGAGCATGATCTAACTCAACCATAGAACGTGCAACACCTACGTAAGTATTTTCAATGACGCTTGGATAAGGGAGATCTAGCATTAGTTAGGAAATTTGTAACTCAACTTGGGCATTTATTATGGCTTTCAAAAAAGAAATAAAGATTTTCTATTCTTGCTACAAGATGCGACCCCCACAAATGTTCTGTGCAAAGACCTTGGTCTAACACCCAAGGCAAAAGACCTCGGGATCAACCCTCGAGGCACCGGCTCCGCTTAGGTCCAACCGACGATGGGGGTAAATCCCCCTAGGTGGATGATGATGGCAAGTCTCAAAAGACCCTGGCTAAAACCCAAGGCATAAAAGACCTCGGGATCAATCCCTGAGGCACCGGCTTCGCTTAGGTCCAATCGACAATGGGGGCAAATCCCCCTAGGTGGCTGATGATGGAAAGTCTCAAAAGACCCTGCAACCACCCACGTTCTAGGTCGGTTTCCTATGCTTACTCCCTCTACACGCCCTCCTTAGCAACAGCTCGGGGGGGGGGGGGGGCAAGGAAATACAAAAAAAAAAAACAGGAAATCACACCGGGTACTAACATGACTTGGAATCCTAGGACATTCCTAACATTCCCAAGTACCTACAGTACCCAGAGAACATTGCCCGAATAATAAATAGGACAAAATCCTACACTATACCGGGCGGGACCTTCAAAATAGATCCCTACAAGACCAAGTATTCTCTACCGGTTACAGTCCTAAACGTTTGCTAAGGCAGGGATTTAGATAGGTTAACAACCGGTCGGGTATTGGCAATCACAAACATGCATACACGTACAAGTAGTAAAAACAGTTGATGAAAAAGATGGCCTCAGAGGACCTTTTCATTAATTAAAAAGAAAAAATAGTACATTGCCTGGGGGCAGTTGTAGTAGCCTCCCAAAAAAAAAGTAAATAAAAATAAAAAAGGGGAAAGCTAAGAGTCTTCTACATTGACCACATCCACCCTCTCCTCAGCTTCCCGTCCTATCTCCCCCGCCAGGGCAAACTCTCCCTCCGGAACCCCCTGGACGGTGGTACCTTCAGTGGCAACGGCAGCGTTTGCCAGGTCCCAGTAATCAGAATCTATCCCCTCGTAAGGGGAAGTATCCCACTCTGGGTGGTCCCGGGCAAGTCGCCTCTTCAGGTCCTTATAGCCCAAGATGAACCCGTCATCAAAGGTCTCCTCCGGGGCCCTAGAGGCCGCTGCCGCCTTCAACAACACCTTCTCTCTGGCCTCCGCTGCTGCACGGCCATCCCAGGCGGTTTCCAGCTCCGTCAAAGCCACCGCCAACTCCTCCTGGGCCGCTCCTAGGTTCAGGACCAGACCCTTGACCATGTTTTTCTCCACGGTCAGGGTCCTCTCCTTGGCTTCGAGGGCCATCTGTCCCTCCATCAGGGTAGTTTCAGCAGTAGTGGCCCTCCCAGCCAGGGCAGGCAAGAAAGTCTCCGCTCAAACATCCACACAGATGACCTACAAAATTGAAAACAAAGAGAATCGATCAGTCGCCAAAGTAGATGGAATCTATGGAAAGCAAGGCAGCATGATGGAAGCACTTACAAGGTGGGAGAGGATATACAACCACCCCTAGAAGGCCTGGGGAGACAGGTTGGCACACCGCTCTACCTGGTTGGGGAGAAGACTGAAGGATAAACAGGTTTAAAAATTAATTCAAACGTACAGCCAAAGTATTTAGTTACAAAAATAAAACTGGTAGCCTAGGATCTACTACTTGTCAATTCTATAGATGCGTACTAACCAGCGGGGATAAGAAACTCATTAGAGAGGTACTCTCCGCCTGTCACTCCCCAATTTTTAGACAACCAATTTTAGTCAAGGGAGAACCCTCAACCAATATCCAGCTGTCCAATCTTCAAGGTGCTTGTAATATAATAACATCACACAGTCTGTACCGAAATAAATCATTACTCACATGAGCTAAAGTAACGGTCAACATCCCACCATAAAAGTCAAACCAAGATTTAAATCCAACTCCAAAACATAATAAAAATCTAAAAAGAACACATCACTAAAATAAAATCTTAGATTGTCAAACGGCCCACAGTGCCAAAATCTTATTTCTAAACTCTCTAAAGTGATATAAAAACGAATCAAGAGAACAGTGCAAGACTCCACACGCCTCCTGCTACCCAGTGCCACGAACTCCCTACTAGCCCTGCAAATTATGATCGGCTACGCTCCAACAAGAACGCACCCGCGAGAAAAACTCAACGGGTCAGTCACGTGACTGGTATGAGTTAAACCACACACACACACAGCTAGGAATCACACGGTGACTCTTACTATCACACCCAATAGGTAATTCGGGCAAGAGGATAGTTCCACTTCACATGTCGGGACAAGCGGTAGTTTCCCTCTATGTGGTGGCCATGCAGTTCTTGCCCGAATTTAAATAAAATAATCCTTACCTTCCGTCACATGGTGAGTCAATACCTGCAAAACGTTAGTGGACCCACCATCCTACAACCACGAAGATTTATAATAACAAAATACCACAAATTATGCGGAACTACTAGTACTAAGAACTCGCAAGAATTAACTTCATAATTTACTCACTACACATCCAAAATAAATATATAAGCCAAGAACAGAAGTCCAGGCAATCAACATTTTAAATCCATTGACTCGTCGGGAAATTTATTGACAATAATCCTCTTACTTATATAAACGATTTATTATTCAATTTCCTAGGTTCACCACTTGGCTACCCTCCATGGTACACCCACACATATATCCCATGTGTGCCCGGACATACTACCAACATCCACTCTGGTGCCAGTTTGGTTGGGGTATCAACCAAATCAGGTATACACACAGAAGGCCAGTCAATATGCCTAGACGTCTAACAAAATAAGACGGGCATAAGGCTTAGGCCAGCTTGGTCACGAAGCCACTGGCAAAAAGGTACACTCAGCAAGTCGAGCTACCAAAAAAAAATATCACAAACACTAAGGAACTTGAAACCATTTTGCATTATCGGAATTATAGAATTTAATCGGACTCAATGTTAATGACTATCACCTATTTTTTTTATATAGCTCAACATTATAAGAGAATTTATGTATCTCCAAGTAATCTTCGTTAAGTCATACGAACGAAATAAATAATAATAAAAAAAAAACAACGAATCATATTTCCCTAATTTCGTACATTTTAATATACTAAAAACTGCTACTGAAATCTTCAATTTCTGCCCAAACGGTGCAGAATCAGGAAAAACACCATTACATGAAAAAACGTGCAGAATCACGTTTTACATGAGACACGCAGACAGAATATTCAAATTCAAAGCCACGATTTTCTAATAATTTTTTAAAGTTTCTGCAACTGTGTGAATTACAAATAAATTAAACGAATTTCACATATATTTCCTAACAAACATGAATATTTCACGTATGGTTTTTATCAAACTAACGATTCACCTAACCCTTTCGAATACTCTAATGTCATGATCGCAAAGTCACACGAAGGGGAAGGAAACTATCTAAATTACTTCAACAATAGCGTGTATCCATTACAAAGATTTAACCCTAACCATTAAATTAAACATGTACGTACTAATTTAATTACTCCCGTATATACATATACATACGTGTATATATATATATATGAATACACAAAGTTTAACTCACCTAGTTGATAAAAAATGGCAATCACGAATACCCCACGATCCACACGTGACCACGAACCCGGGACCGTTCTCCTTTTTCTCCCTTTTCTTCTTCTTCTTCTTCTTCTTCTTCTTCTTCTTCTTCTCTCTCTCTCTTTCTATTCGGCGGCTGTGCAGTGTGTCCTTAGTTTTGTGTGTAATGTTAACCTAATATTTTATTATATTCATATATGTATGATGCACACATACACAACATTATATTTTATCTATCACACACACATCACACCAAACATACACATACCCACACGTGCACTATACTGCTGATATAAGTTTTAAGTTTCAAAAGTATTTCTTATGGTGTAAAACACTCACACTAATTTCCGTATATTACCCACATTAAAATTTCAAATAAAATCATAAAGATACTAAATAAAATACCATAAACTATTTAAAATAATCGGGATATTACATTATATACACATCAAATAAATTCTCGTCCCGAGATTTGGAACACGCGCGAACACTAATCAAACAGTTCAGGATGCGACTTCCGAATCTTCTCCTCGAGTTCCCACGTAACATCATTAATTCTCTCACTCCATTGCACCTTCACAAGATTCACTACTTTCCTCCGCAAATACTTCACATCTCGATCAACGATAGTGATAGGTCGAGCAACATACGTGAGGTCATCGTTAATCTCAAGCTCTGTCGGACGAACAATCTGTGTAGGGTCCTTCACACACTTCCTCAACATCGATACATGGAACACGTTATGGATTGTCGCCAATGTCGGAGGCAGCAATACTCTAAAGGCCAACTCTCCAACCTTTCCTATGATCTCATAAGGTCCTACAAACCTTGGAGCAAGCTTCCCTTTCTTACCAAATCGCATCACACCTTCATCGGAGATACTTTCAAGAACACGAAATCTCCCACTTTGAGTTCTACACCCTTGCGCTTCCTATCAGCATAACTCTTTTGCCGACTCTGAGCAGTCTTAATCCTCTCTCTAATAACACTCACCTTCTCAGTAGTTTCCCGAACCATCTCCGGACCCAAAATAGGTACGTCACCCACTTCTGTCCAACACACTGGAGATCTACACGGCCTCCCATACAACGCTTCGAAAGGTGCCATTCCTATGCTAGAATGGTAACTGTTATTGTAAGCAAACTCTACCAATGACAAGTGTTCTTCCCAACTACCACCGAGATCGAGAACACAAGCCCGCAATATATCCTCAAGAATCTGGTTAACCCTCTCAGTCTGCCCATCGGTCTGAGGGTGATAAGCAGTACTAAGGTCTAACCGGGTCCCCATCGCCCTCTGAAAACTCTCCCAAAACTCTGCCACAAACAACGAATCTCGATCCGACACAATCGAGACCGGAGTCCCATGCAAACGTACTATCTCCCGAATATACAACTGTGCCAACTTGTCTGCCGTCCGATGCACACTCACTGGAATAAAGCGCGCCGACTTAGTTAACCTATCCACAATTACCCAAATTGACTCATTTCCCTTCTTGGATCTCGGCAAACCATCCACAAAATCCATAGAGATACACTCCCATTTCCACACAGGTATTTCTAAAGGTTTCAACAAGCCAGACGGTCTCTGATGTTCCGCCTTAACCTGCTGACACACCATACACTTAGAAACATATTCTCCAACATCTCTCTTCATACCTTCCCACCAAAAGGTTCATTTCAGGTCATGATACATCTTAGTCTGCCAGGATGTATAGTGTATCGAGACCAATGTGCCTCATCAAGTACTTCCCTCTTCAACTCTTCACTATCCGGTACACAGAGTCTTCCTTGAAAACATAAACTTCCCTCTGTATCCACGGACCAATCCGTCGGACTCTCATCAAGCAAATCCACTACCAAGTCATTGAGACGGTTAACTAAAATTGTATCTAACCTCTGCATCTGTCGAACTTTCCCTATTAAAATCGGTTAGACAACCAAACTCCCAATATATGCTTTCTCACCTTCATGCCCTGGCTGAATATCATGAGATGCTAACACTTCAAGAGACTTCCACTCCCTAACCATCAAAAAAGCTATCACACTGTGTTTCCGACTCAGGGCATCAGCCACTACATTACCCTTACCCGGATGGTAAAGAATCTCAAAGTCGTAACTACTGATGAACTCAACCCATCTCTGTTGTCTCATATTCAGTTCCTTCTGTGAAAACAAGTACTTGAGACTCTTATGATCTGTATACAACTCAAATCTCTCCCCAAACAAAAAATGCCTCCACACTTTCAGTGCAAACACGACAGCTGCCAACTCTAAGTCATGAGTGGGATACCTCCTCTCATGTGGCCTCAACTGTCTAGAAGCATACGAAACAACCTTACCTTCTTGCATCAAGACACAACCCAAACCAGTCCCACTAGCATCTGTGAACACTACAAGCTTTCCTTCTTCCGTCGGGATAGTCAACACTGGCACGGTGGTCAACCGCTGCTTCAACTCCTGAAATGCTTGCTCACACTCATCTGTCCACACAAACTTCACATTTTTACGAGTCAACTTCGTCATTGGAGCTTCTATGAGAGAAAACTTCTCAATGAACCTCCTATAATAACCTGCTAATCCCAAGAAACTCCTCACCTCTGTCGGATTAGAAGGTTGTGCCCAGTCTTGCACTGCTGCGACTTTTTCAGGATCTACTGATATTCCCTCAGCTAAAATAACATGACTTAGAAATCTCACTACGGTCTCCCAAAAATGACACTTACTGAACTTGGCATACAACTGATGCTCCCAAAGTATCTGCAACACCACTTTCAAATGCTCTCTATGCTCCTCCTGAGTCCGTGAATAAACCAAAATGTCATCTATGAAGACAATGACAAAACGGTCCAAATACGGCCTGAACACCCTATTCATCAAATCCATAAAGAACGCCGGAGCGTTGGTTAAACCAAATGGCATCACTGGAAATTCATACAACCCATACCGAGTACGGAAAGCTGTACGGGGAATGCTCTCTTCCACCACTCCCATCTGGTGATACCCGGTCCTCAAATCAAGCTGTGAAAAGACCGCCGCTCCCTTCAATTGGTCAAGAAGGTCGTCAATCCTGGGCAAAGGATACTTGTTCTTGATTGTCACCTTATTCAACTCCCTGTAGTCTATACACATACGAAGACTACCGTCCTTCTTAGATACAAATATCGCCGAAGCTCCCCATGGTGAGTTACTAGGACGTATGAACCTGATTCATACACACCTCAAAAGAATTACACTACTAGAAATAAAGATCAACTAAGAAGAAAAATGAATCTACCAGAAAGAAATAATTAACGCACCCTTTCTGAAGCATTTCGTCCAATTGCTTCTTCATCTCTCCCAACTCCTTGGGCGCCATACGATATGCTGCCTTAGAAATTGGTGTGGACCCCGGTACAAGATCATTCCGGAATTCCACCTCTCTCTTAGGCGGTAGTCCAGGGATCTCCTGAAAAACATCCTCAAAGTCGCATACCACTTCCACATCACTAATATCTTTCTTCGGTATCTCCACCGAATATAGGAAACTAGACATAACCAACTCTCCACTATCTGGATACGTATAAGAGAAACGAGGTAATCCTGGGGTATCTATATGAATGGTCCTCTTAGCACAATCAAGGACAACATGGTTCTCCCTAAGCCAATCCATCCCCAAAATAATGGAAAACCCTTCAAACCCCAATACAATCAAATTAACAAGGAAAGTCCTATCCCCAAAGTCTATCACAAAATCTTTACAATGCTCAAATAGAGTAACTGAACCCCCTAGAAGTGTTCCTATGCTCACAGGAACAAGTAAAGGCGTAACAGGAATACTCTCTCTCAAAACAAACTGACGAGAAATAAAAGAGTGGGATGCACCCGAATCAAACAAGACACGAACATCGGAATGAAAAAGTTTGAGGCTACCTTGCACATTCTCATTGCCTGGCATCACTGCAAATGCCCTGGCTGGAGCTGCTTGACCCTGCCTCGCGGCCTGCTTATTCCTAGGAGGGTGAGGACATTCCCTAGCAATATGTCCTGGTAACTGGCAATTAAAACACACTTTAGGAGCTACAGCCATCTCTCCCCTTACCGGTGGTGCTCCAATCTAAGGCACTGGAGGACGGAAACCAATCTGTGGCTGCGGGGCCTGCTGACGTTGACCCTGGAAACCCTGATTAGGCTAACCACCCTGACCATTCCACTGCTGGTTTTGCTGCCTGAAGTTCCCCTGATTTCCTGGGAACCGCTGACCGCCATATCCTTTGTCTTTGATACTGCTGACCTCTCCACCCTTGATCATAAGGCTTAAATATGTTCCCACTACGTCCTGTATCTTTTTGCTGAGTTTGAGGCCGAGTGTCTCTAGAATTCTCATTGGTGTTCGCCCTTGCTGACCTCTTAGCCTGAAATTTCTGCTCCTTCCACTCGAACTTCAAAGCCAAGTCCACCACTTTGTTGAAAGGTTCACTCTCTGCAGATAGCACTGCCTTGGACAAGTGATGTCCCAATCCATCAATAAATTTTTTGTTCTTCTTCTCCTCCGTATCAATCAGATGAGGAGTATACTGAGATAGCTCATTGAACTTCTTCACATACTCCTACATAGTCATGGTACCCTGAGTGAGGTCTTGGAATTCCCTAGCCAATTATGACTTCACTGCACTGGGAATGAAATTTTCCTCAAATAAAACTTTGAACTCTTCCCACGTCATCTCCGCCACGTCATAAGTAGCCCTCAATGATTCCCACCAAAGCAAAGCTGCACCCTCAAGCTGTTGAGATGCCAACTCCTGTTTCTGCACCTCTGTGACCTGCATCCTCTCGAACACGAACTCACACTTTCGTATCCAAGCATCTCCTGCTAACGGACCCTTTTTCCCATCGAATGTTCGACCGCCAATAGAAACAAAATCTTTGTTCCTTTTAGCGAACGGGTCACCCTGGCTTCCTTGCTGATTGTTTTGCACAGCTTGGAGAATCTAGTTCATCATAGCCCCCACGTCAACCTGAACTAAGTTGGGATTTCCTGCCCCAGCTCCTCCAGAACTCTCACCACCTCCAGTCAGAGCTCCATGACGAGTATTGTAGCCTCCAGCCATAACCTTCACAAGACAACCACACATACATAAATATCTGAAACAAATTCGTTCATTGTAATTAACAACCCATTCACCACATTCTGAAGATCACCTAGACACTCTCTAGTCTAGGGCAACCATGAGCTTTGATACCAAACTGTCACACCCCAATTTTTAGACAACCAATTATTAGTCAAGGGAGAACCCTCAACCAATATCCAGCTGTCTAATCTTCAAGGTGCTTGCAATATAATAACATCACACAGTCTGTACCGAAATAAATCATTACTCACATGAGCTAAAGTAATGGTCAACATCCCACCATAAAAGTCAAACCAAGATTTAAATCCAACTCCAAAACATAATAAAAATCTAAAAGGAACACATCACTAAAATAAAATCTTAGATTGTCAAACGGCCCACAGTGCCAAAATCTTATTTCTAAACTCTCTAAAGTGATATAAAAATGAATCAAGAGAACAGTGCAAGACTCCACATGCCTCCTGCTACCCGGTGCCACGAACTCCCTACTAGCCCTGCAAATTATGTCGGCTACGCTCCAACAAGAACGCACCCGCGAGAAAAACTCAACGAGTCAGTCACGTGACTGGTATGAGTTAAACCACACACACACACAGCTAGGAATCACACGGTGACTCTTACTATCACACCCAACAGGTAATTCGGGCAAAAGGATAGTTCTACTTCACATGTCGGGACAAGCGGTAGTTTTCCTCTATGTGGTGGCCATGCAGTTCTTGCCCGAATTTAAATAAAATAATCCTTACCTTCCGTCACATGGTGAGTCAATACTTGCAAAATGTTAGTGGACTCACCATCCTACAACCACGAAGATTTATAATAACAAAATACCACAAATTATGCGGAACTACTAGTACTAAGAACTCGCAAGAATTAACTTCATAATTTACTCACTACACATCCAAAATAAATATATAAGCCAAGAACAGAAGTCCAGGCAATCAACATTTTAAATCCATTGACTCGTCGGGAAATTTATTGACAATAATCCTCTTACTTATATAAACGATTTATTATTCAATTTCCTAGGTTCACCACTTGGCTACCCTCCATGGTACACCCACACATATATCCCATGTGTGCCCGGACATACTACCAACATCCACTCTGGTGCCAGTTTGGTTGGGGTATCAACCAAACCAGGTATACACACAGAAGGCCAGTCAATATGCCTAGACGTCTAACAAAATAAGCCGGGCATAAGGCTTAGGCCAGCATGATCACGAAGCCACTGGCAAAAAGGTACACTCAGCAAGTCGAGCTACCAAAAAAAATATCACAACTGGGAGCGGTGAACACTAAGGAACTTGAAACCATTTTGCATTATCGGAATTATAGAATTTAATCGGACTCAATGTTAATGACTATCACCTATTTTTTTTATATAGCTCAACATTATAAGAGAATTCATGTATCTCCAAGTAATCTTCGTTAAGTCATACGAACGAAATAAATAAATAAATAAAAAAAACAACGAATCATATTTCCCTAATTTCGTACATTTTAATATACTAAAAACTGCTACTGAAATCTTCAATTTCGGCCCAAACAGTGCATAATCAGGAAAAACACCATTAGACGAAAAACGTGCAGAATCACGTTTTACATGAGACAAGCGGATAGAATGTTCAAATTCAAAGCCACGATTTTCTAATAATTTTCTAAAGTTTCTGCAACTGTGTAAATTACAAATAAAACGAATTTCACATATATTTCCTAACAAACATGAATATTTCACGTATGGTTTTTATCAAACTAACGATTCACCTAACCCTTTCGAATACTCTAATGTCATGATCGCAAAGTCACACGAAGGGGAAGGAAACTATCTAAATTACTTCAACAATAGCGTGTATCCATTACAAAGATTTAACCCTAACCATTAAATTAAACATGTACGTACTAATTTAATTACTCCCGTATATACATATACATACGTGTATATATATATATGAATACACAGAGTTTAACTCACCTAGTTGATAAAAAATGGCAATCACGAATACCCCACGATCCACACGTGACCACGAACCTGGGACCGTTCTCCTTTTTCTCCCTTTTCTTCTTCTTCTTCTTCTTCTTCTTCTTCTTTTTCTTCTTCTTCTCTCTCTCTCTCTTTCTATTCGGCGGCTGTGCAGTGTGTCCTTAGTTTTGTGTGTAATGTTAACCTAATATTTTATTATATTCATATATGTATGATGCACACATACACAACATTATATTTTATCTATCACACACACATCACACCAAACATACACATACCCACACGTGCACTATACTGCTGATATAAGTTTTAAGTTTCAAAGGTATTTCTTATGGTGTAAAATACTCACACTAATTTTCGTATATTACCCACATTAAAATTTCAAATAAAATCATAAAGGTACTAAATAAAATACCATAAACTATTTAAAATAATCGGGATATTACACCGCTACACCATTCTGTTGAGGCATACCAGGTGCAATCAACTGTGATAGAATCCCATTCTATACGAGGTGATCAATAAACTCATTAGAGAGGTACTCGCCACCTTGATCAGAACGAATTGCCTTGATATGTGTGCCCAATTGCTTCTCTACTTCAGCCCTAAACTCTTTGAACTTTTCAAAGGCTTTAAACTTGTGCTACATTAGGCTCACATATCCATACCTAGAGTGGTCATCAGTAAATGTAATGAAATACTCATAACCATCTTTTACTCTAATGTTTATTGGTCCACACATTTCAGTATAAACTAATTCCAACAATACATTGGTCCTATTACCCTTAGCGGGAAAGGGCATTTTGGTCATCTTACCCTCTAAACAAGACTCACAGACTTCTATTGGTTCGAGAACCAAATCTCCTAAGACCCTTCTTTGACTAGCCTGTCAATCCTATTTGAATTGATATGGCCAAGCCTCATATGCCAAAGCTTTGTTGGATTAGTGGAAGGTTCTTTTCTTTTAGATGGCACAGTTACCACTGAGTTATTAAGTTCCATACAAGAATCTTTAGAAGTATTAGGAGTAATCACATACAAACCATTTGATTTAACACCAGAACAAATAAAAGAACCATTTCTTTTAATCACAACTTCAGTTTCAAAATGAAAAGAATAACCATTATTCGATAAATTAGAAACTAAAATTAAATTACGTCTTATTGGAGGGACGTAAACTACATCTGATAAAATCAAAACTTTATTGTCTAGAAATTCTAAAACTATGATCACTCTTATAGCAACCGCAGATACGGTTGAGCTAGAGCCTAGAGTTAGTACGATCTCCCCATCACTGCACCTCTTGGTTGATCTGAACCCCTACAATGAATTACAGATATGGTTAGTCGCACTAGAATCAATGCAGCAAGTGTTTGAAGTATCCGTTATAAAACTTACTTTAATCACATGTGATTCAATCATGCCTTGGACTCTTGTAGCTAAGAATTCTAGACAGTTCCTCTTCCAGTGGCCCTTGTCGCTGCATTGGAAACACTTTCCTTTGCCTTGGCCACCCACCTTCCCTTTGCCCTTACCTTTTCCCTTGGATTTTACAATCTTAGGGACCGGTCCAACACTTGGCCCACCAGTGCCAGCCTTCTTCTTTCCTTTCTTACCTTTCGGCGTAGATCGGGAAGAAGAAGAGCTTTTCTCAATGTTTAGAACATTGCCCCCAGGTTTGATTACCCCTTCCTCTGCCAGTACAGAACTCATTAATTCGCTTATTGAAAAATCCATTTTATTCATGTTGTAATTCAATTTAAATTGAGCGAATGATGGCAACAGCGTATTGAGGATCATATCAACTTGGGTCTGTGCATCGATGTTGGCACCTAGGGTCTCCAGCTCGTTTAAATAACCAATCATTTTTAAAACATGTTCTTTGACTGGAGTCCCTTCCGACATCTTTGCACTCATTATCCTCTGCATAGCTACCTGTTTGGCAGGCCTGCCATGCTCTCCAAACATCTTTTTTCAGGGATTCGATAATGTCACTGGCAGAATTATTCGACTGGAATTGGTGTTGGAACACACCAGCCATTGAGGCCAGAATGTAGCAACAAGCCATTCCATTCGATTTCTTCCATTTATCGAACTCGCGTTTGGCAGCTGTCGAAGCATTTACCGCGGGTTCTTTGGGGCATGGGGTGGTGAGGACATATATGTGATCATCCATAGTTAAAACGATGTCAAGATTTCGTTTCCATTCTGTGTAGTTATTTCTAGTTAACTTGTTTTGAGTGAGTATGGTGGCAAGTAGACTAAAGTAGATCTAGACATTATGATTTACTGAAAAAATCAAAAGATAAAATAAATATGGATATCAGATTTTGACAGTTTGAAATAAAAGAATCTTTAAAACGCTTATTTTAAAACAAAGTCGCCGGAATATCGAAACAAAAGAATAAAGCCTCCTTGTGGCGGTCAATACTCGATCTTTCGATTAATCATGACTTGTCTGCTATGCAACTCTTGCAAAACAAGTTGACTCCCGAACCTTTTTGATCTCTAAGTTTCTGAATAATGCCCCAAGTGGGATCCCTTATCCATAGCTTAGCTAGTGTGTACCATTAACTAGGATCCAATCACAACTAGGGGTGGCAATTTGGGTTACACGGGTCATAATCGGGTCATAAACGGGTTGCGTGATTTTGGGTTGATTTTTAGTTTTGAGTATTATTCAATAAAAAAAATTAACTTTTTTATTTAATCGTGTCGTGTCGTGTCATAATCGGGTTGTCTCAGTAAAACGGGTTGTCGTGTCAAAAATTGCCACCCCTAATCACAACCGCCTCAAGTAGCGCCTCCGTGTGGTGGTCACCCTCTAACACGTCTGATTGATCCTATCCATAGGAAGTTCACATCTAGTAACCAATGAGTAGTGTACCCTCCGTATGAAATGATCACCCCTGGTGAGGTGACATAGAATGCACTACTCATCTTATAATGAACCATTAATGGAAGATCGTGGGTGTTATTAATAAGACCCTCTCCCACTAGATTTAGTAAATAAGGATTTTGTTTTTGGAAAAAATTGTTTCCACACATTACCTATAAACATCCAATGTTTACTAATGTATTAAAAACGGTTTTTGAATTTTATTTTAGAAAACTTATTTTACGTGCATGCAAGTTGTAATAATATAATTAAATGCCAATCACAAACGAAGCACATAAAACAAAAAAAATAAAATAAAATAAAAGCATCTAAACGATGCCTCTATCTCCCATGACTCTATCTTCATAGAACCTCCTCCTTGGTTTAATCGCCTCCAGCTCCATCTTCATGGACAACGGCTTACTCCTCCGTCTTCATGTATATTCTAATTCTATTACATTAGTCATATGCTTCTTTCGAATCTTACAATTTATCTAGAAAAAGAAATCAACAACAAGAAAATAAAGAAGGCTAGGAAAACCGGTACGACTTTCCTTTTCATAGGATTGAAGTCGCAGCGCCCTTTACACATGCCTTAAGAACAAACCAACAATAAATACAATTTACAATCATCCACCAATCACAAAACATCTTAATACAAAAATAAAACTTTGATCTTGGTGATCGGTGCCATGGGAGATATCGGACTAATCTTGTTGCAAAAAGGTTAGTCGTACACACATCCACACACATATAACAAATATATACTACTATTGGAACCCTAATTGATTCACATAGTATATAAACTCTTTATACACTGATTTAGAACATAAAACAGCATCTCAGTTCTCTGTCACACTTCGTTCGATCGACAAGGGTTTGATCAATCGAACCTTCAATCGATTGAACATTATTCAATCGATTGAACTTTTCAGTTTCACAGAATGATTTGAAAATATTTATAGAATAATTTAAAATTAAAGTATGCATTTTAAAAACTTTTGAATCTGTGAAAAGTACACCTGGATAGAGAAGCATTCTTGATCAATCAAACACCATTCGATCGATCGAACAGAACCAACGTTCGATCGATCGAATCTAGTTCGATCGCTTGAGAACAGACAAGCTTCGATCGATCAAACTCCTCTCGATCGATCGAACTCACCTTGCATCCAATGCTATCACAGATTTGTATTTTACTGCGTAAATACTGTAGAAACAGATCTGTGACGATGCAGTTTCAAAACCAGTTCTAAAATTAGCATGCAAATCAAAACCAGTGTTCCAAAACTCATCTATAGATCTAAACAAGCGTGGCTCTGATACCAATTGAAGGATAAACAGGTTTAAAAATTAATTCAAACGCACAGCGGAAGTATTTAGTTACAAAAATAAAACTGGTAGCCCAGGATCTACTACTTGTCAATTCTATAGATGCGTATTAACTAGCGGGGACAAGAAATATACCTCAGGTCTTGAACCCAATTCTGATTTTCTTCTTCCTTGGTGATACAGTAGCCTCCACTAGGTTGTCTTCACCCTTATGTCTCCTGTGGATGCTTCCGGGAGAGACTAGAGATGGTGGGATCTCTAATAGAGAGGAAGGAGAAGGTTTGACTCTAAAACAGTATCTGCAGCTTCTGGTTAATAAAAACGATGAACTTCTTTTCCAGAACGCAGTTGACCTATTTATAGATTCCAAGAACCGGCCCAACGTTCGACAGATCAAAGTGTCATCGATCGATCGAACCTTCGATCGATCGAACCATGTTCAAGCGATCGAACCTGCCATAACTTCGATCGATCGAACCAACTTCGATCGATCAAACCTGCCTTGACAAGATCCTCATGTGCCTTTTCAAGTATCCTAGTGGAGCTAAGAGTAGGACCTTCTAGGTTCTTTATTGTTGGCTCAGACCAGTAGTTAATTACCATGATCAAACTCTTTGATCAGCAAACTAACCAACAGGTCAGTTATCGTTTACTCCACTATAAAATGATAACTGAACTCCAACGTAAAAGAACATATCTGAAGCGATAACTAAACTTGTATGGTGTACTAATGTCCCTCTACCGTCAGCATTCATAATCATATTCAAGTAGTCGAATAACTGTTACTATCAACCTGAATCATGATTACTTCTTGTATTCCTTGAGTTCCATTCATCTCTCATGATTACCAAACATGTTGATAACTACTTATCAACAAGACTGTAGTTCTCAATAATCAACTTGGTGACATTCTCAAGGGAATGCTTACTCTTTATCAGAGGATTGATTCTATCTTGACAATATATGTTCACAACCCTATAAACATGACATACCCAAGATACCCAGGTGTTGATCTTCTATAGACCTTACTGATTGGTAATTCAAAGCAGTCATATCCATAGTCTATGTTCATAATCATCTCAAGATTGAGAACACGTACCTTATACAAGTTATGAGTTCCTATCGAATGTTGACAGTCTTGAGTGTCAATAGGAAATCTCAGGTCCGTCAATGCACTCTAAGCACTAGTATATTAACTAAGAGTTACACTTTAGTGATTGAGAATAATCACTCCATTAAGGAGAATATTGCATTTACAGGAAATTGTAAACCAATTACCTGATTCATTTAATAATGCTGCTAAGGTGACAAAGTCATATGTGTCAGCTATGAATGCACCTGCTCGAATTAGTGTCACTGTAGGATGAACTTTGAATACGGCAACAAATGAATCTGTTGCACGCCAGAAGTGTGGCAGACC
Organism: Hydrangea macrophylla; assembly: GCA_033977485.1. Classification (NCBI taxonomy): domain Eukaryota; kingdom Viridiplantae; phylum Streptophyta; class Magnoliopsida; order Cornales; family Hydrangeaceae; genus Hydrangea; species Hydrangea macrophylla. The sequence goes on along the minus strand of CM066984.1, from coordinate 128,575,543 downwards.
TATAGGTTCTAAAGATTTAGCTCTCCAAAAGTGGAGAGTGAATGAGAAATCATGCCCTAATATAGCTCCAGAAGAAAATGTTCATAGCACTCTAGAAGAGGGTATGTACCAAAAGCCCACTTTCCCTGAAATCTCTGCAGAAGATAATGCCTTAGACAAGGCACTAGTCCCTGAAGAGACTATGACTTAGGTACATGATAATAGTGAGATCTCAAAATTCCATATACTTTCAGGAGAACTGTGGGAGCAAAAAAAAATTAGTCATCGATGACATATTTTGTCACGCCACGGAATAGCATAAATAGAGAAAAATAAATTTCCTTTATGGTCCATAAGGAATGACTGGTGAATGTCACTAATCTTCCACACCACACAGTTCTAGATAACAGAAAGAACAACCCACAGTAATATAAAGGAAACCTATTATATTACAACATCAGAGTTATTACAATTGAAAAGCTACAGCGGAAGTATATAAGGTTTGGAAGCAACATATGCCCAAGTACCAAATATAACAAAACAGTCCAAACGGAATTATAAACTATCAACTATCTCCAAGTCTTCAACTGGTGTAAACATCAGCATAGTAGTCCTCCTTGGCATAGGTATCATCATTGGGGCCACCCTCTGTGTATTCCTCTCCCGGATGGTAATTGTCATTGTAAGATCCATCACCTGCAGAATAAGGTACATGATAGTTTGGACGGGAGAAAGTCCAGGAAATAAAAGGCCGTCAGCTTACTGAGAGCTGAGTGAGTAAAAACTAACGAGGTACCAGTTATCTGAAGTAAACACGAGCTTATGAAAACATGAGTTAACAATCTTATTATAATAATAACAACAATATCTTGTTCCTTTATTCCACCTCGTAAACCAACCCTTATCGTCTTGTTACTCAAACATCAATATTAACACAATTTGACTGAACGAACAAACTCAATCATTTCACATATGTAGATATACCATCATTCTGTCTATTTGCTCGTTAAGGATATAAACCATCTATCGCATTCATGGACACCACGTCAGTCCATCCCCCACTCATTAAGGATATAAACCATCCACCGCATGTCAGGGATATAGCGCTTTGAATAACAGCACATCAAATCTATTGCCATGACTTATCGCTATATACCAGTGATCACCCATCCACCGCTCGTTAAGAATATAAATCATCCACCGCTCGTTAAGGATATATCGTAGATCATCGGGATACCTTTGGACTACATGGTCCCGCTCACTGCTCGTTAAGGATATAAACCATCCACCGTATGTGAACGCATATCATGACTAGGCGTCATCCCATGTACCATTCCAGAACTTATCAAACCTACCTGAGATACGTTCTAATATCGACACATGACAATTCCCAATGTGGCCTGACTACTTAGATTAAAAGAAAATGGATATCGAACTCATACAAGAATCAACAGATTACCCACGTTATTACTTCCATCCATTCCATGTAATTATACTTAACTTTGTTGTCACATTATCCCTGTCTAACCCAAAATCGCATAACGGAAGTCCAAATCGAGAAACAAACAACCGAACCCTTAATAAATAAATAGGAAAAGGAATCTATGTTCTGCCCATACCAATCGATTGGTATAAGGTCCAATCGATTGAGATAAAAACTATGTCAATCGATTGCTACTCATGGCAATCGATTGGGAATGTAATAATGTCAATTGATTGGAATTCTGTCCAATCGATTGGGATAAAATAATGTCAATCGATTGGAATTCTGTCTAATCGATTGGGTCCAGACTGATGGCAATCGATTGATATTTATGCCAATCGATTGGCACTTTGTCTTTACCAGCAGTTTGATAAAACAATATATAAACGTACACCTCATGCAAATAACACGTCTAAGGCTTCATAATAACTTGTATATACATCCAATAAAGGGACCAAGTGAGTTTGAAACTCACCAAGGGTGCGTTTGGCTTGTGAATTCTCAAGCTCTCTCTCTCCTTCTCTTCTCTGCCCAGCTCTCTCTGCCTCTCCTCATCTTTCTTTCTCCTTGTTCTTCTCTTCATCTTCTTCTTTCCTTCTTCTCCTGCTTCCCAGCAGTGAGTGTGTATAGATATAGATATAAATATATATGTATAAATATGATACACAAACTCTCTCTCAATCTTAATTGGTCAAAACAAACCCAAGGCACAAATTGAGTTCATATATATAAAGTAACAAGAGTGCCACATGTTTAAAGCTAAAGAAAAGAAAAAAACTTGTCTCAGCTTATGTCAATCGATTGGGACACAAGTCAATCGATTGGCAACAGATATTAGAAGGCAAACGATTGAGAAGAATGTCAATCGATTGGTATGTTGACACGTAATCAATTTTAATCAGTAAAATGGCAATCGATTGGGAACATGCCAATCGATTGGTATAAAAAAGTGTCAAAATCGATTGGGATAAATGGCAATCGATTGGTAACCAAATTTCACCAAAAGGAAAGAAAAGTTTATAGAACAAAGTTTTATATTTATTAATACTCACCAGAAATTCAGGGTATTACATCATCCACCACTCCACAAAAGATTTTATCCTCGAAATCAAAGACAAACGAGGCTAAAACAAAAACGGGAACTTCTCTCGCATCTCTGACTCTAGCTCCCACGAAGCTTCTCCTTCATCATGATGCTTCCACTGGACCTTGACTAGCAGAATCTCATTTTTTCTGAGCTTCTTGATCCCTCGATCCAAAACATGAATTGGTCCTTCATTGAACGTAACATTGTCGTTGACTTCAATGTCCTCAAAGTTGATCTCATGCGCTGGGTTGTGGGCACACTTCTTCAACATACTGATGTGGAAAATGTTGTGTACTCCCGACATCTTCAACGGCAATGCAAGGCAATAAGCAACTTTTCTAACATGTTCTAGAATCTCGAATGGTCCGATGAATCGTGGCGATAACTTGCCTCTTTTATGTTCGAATCTGACGATGCCTCGAACAGGTGAGACCTTGAGTAGCACGTGATCTTCAATGGCAAACTCCAAGTCTTTGCGTCGCTTGTCAGCATAACTCTTGTGTCGAGTCTGAGCTGTTTTCATCTTCTCACGCACTATCTGGATCTTTTCACTGGTCTCTTGTACCATTTCTGGCCCAAGAAGTTGAGTATCTTCGACTTCGGTCCAACAAAGCGGTGATCGGCAAGGTCTTCCGCACAAACTTCAAACGACGACATCCCTATGCTCGAATGATAACTATTGTTGTAGGCGAACTCAATCAAAGGTAACTGTGTCTCCCAAAATCAATGACACAAGCACGTAACATGTCCTCTATTACATGATTTACCCGTTTAGTTTGCCCATCGGTCTGCGGATGAAAAGCTGAATTCAAGTTTAAAGTTGTTCCCATTGCTGTTTGGAGACTCTTCTAAAATTCTGCAGTAAAATACGAATCTTGATCTGACACAATAGAAATAGGTACTCCGTGTAACCGTGCTACGTTTTGCAGATACATCCGGCTCAAACGTTCTACTGAATACATCATACTGTAGGTGATAAAATGTGCCGCCTTTGTAAGTCGATCCACGATTACCCAAATAGCATCATGGTTCTGCTGTGACTTCGGTAATCTTATCATGAAATCCATGGTGATGTGTTCCCATTTCCATTGAGGAATTGGTAACGGCTGTAGAAGTCCTGGTGGTTTCTGATGTTCTGCCTTCACTTGCTTACAAGTAAGACATTGAGATACATACTCAGCTATTTCTCTCTTCATTCCTTGCCACCAGAAATTCCTCTTCAGATCCTTGTACATCTTCGTACCTCCCAGATGAATAGTCATCCGTAACTTATGAGCTGCATCCAATATTTCTTTTTGGAGATTTTCTTCGTCAGGTACACAGAGTCTACCTTTACATCGTAGGGCTCTGTCTGTACTAATACTCCAGATCTCTGGCTCATTAGCTGGCATCTTCGCGAACCATAACTTTAAATCTTCAGTTGTTTGTTGAGCTTCTATGATACGACTAATCAAAGTTGGTTGTACTATAAGACATCCAAAATATTGTCTTTCCATTGGTTTCACTGGCTGAAGCTCGAATTCAGCTAACACTTCTAATGCTTTCCATTCTTGAATTAGCAATGCAGCGACTACTAATCGAGGTTTATGACTCAATGCATCTGCTACGACATTTGCTTTACCTGGATGGTACTGTAACGAAAAGTCATAGTCCTTTAGTAGCTCCATCCATCTTCGTTATTGCATGTTCAACTCATTCTGAGAGAACAAGTACTTCAAACTCTTATGATCGAAAAACAGATCGAACTTTTCTCCATAGAGACAGTGTCTCCAAATCTTTATGCAAACACTATTGTTGCTAATTTTAGATCATGCGTAGGATAATTCTTCTCATGTACTTTCAATTGTCTGGATCCATATGCAATAACATTCCCATTTTACATCAGTACATACCCAAGTCCTTGGTGCGATGCATCACTATAGATCACATACCTTTCTCCTCTCTTATGTATTGCAAGTACCGGTGCAGAAGTCAATCTTTCCTTTAACTCCTGGAATGCACCCTCATGCTTGTCTGTCCATTCGTACTTTATTTCCTTCCTCATCAAATTCGTCAAAGGTCTTGCTAACTTGGCGAATTCTTCTACAAATCTTCTGTAATATCCTGCTAGGCCGAGGAAACTTCTAATCTCTGTAGCATTGGTTGGTCTATTCCAGCTTAAGACTGCATCGATCTTAGATGAGTCCACTGAAATACCGTCCTGAGATATGACATGTCCCAAGAATTTGAATTCCCATAGCCAAAATTCACACTTGTTGAACTTTGCATACAACTTATTATCTCGAAGTGTGTGTAATGCAATCTGTAAGTGCTCCTTGTGATCTTCTTCCGTCTTCGAGTAGATTAGTATGTCATCGATGAACACTATAATGAATTTATCTAGATATGGTCTAAATACTCTATTCATTAAGTCCATGAATACTGCGGGTGCGTTCGTTAATCCAAAAGGCATAACCAGAAACTCGTAATGCCTGTACCTTGTCCTGAACGCAGTTTTCGACACATCCTCTGGTCGAACTAAAAGTTGATGATATCCGGATCATAGATTGATCTTAGAGAAAGTCCTTGATCCCTGTAACTGGTCGAATAGGTCATCTATCCGAGGTAGTGGATATCTATTCTTGATTGTGACCTTATTTAACTCCCTGTAGTCCATACAGAGTTGAAGTGTCCATTCTTTCTTCTTTACAAATATAATTGGTGCTCCCCAAGGTGATGTACTTGGACGAACAAATCCTAGATCTTCAAGTTCTTGGACTTACTTTTTCAGTTCCAACATCTTAGTTGGTGCCATCCTATACGGAGTCTTAGATATCAGCAACGTTCCAGGTATTAGTTCTACACAAAAGTCTATCTCTCTTTTCAGTGGAAGTCCCTTAATATCCTAAAATACATCTTGAAAGTCTTGTACAGTAGGAATCTGATCCATCTTGAGTTTCGTACTCGCACTTCTGATTGTAGCTAACCCATTTGTTAAGAACATATCACTCGTCGGCTGACACTGAAATCTGATTGCCGGTCGTCCTTGTATTGGGAATACAATCGTCCTAGTAGGACAGTCCAAAATGGCATTATACTTAGTAATCCAATCCATCCCTAGGATAATGTCAAACTCCGACATCGATAGAACTACCAAGTCAGTTGGAAGATTCCCATCTCCCAAAGTCAATGGACAATCCTTACATACTTTACCCAGCTTAACAGTCACTCCCAAAGGTGACACAACATTCAATGCTGGCTCAAGTATCTGGGGTTCTAAACTCAACAGACGTATAATCCTAATAGTAATAAAAGAACGTGAAGCTCTGGTATCAAATAAAACTTTAACTGGACTATGAAAGAGTACAAGCGTACCTTCCAAATACTGCTATTCATCAGCATTAAATCCTGCTTTCCCGGGGTTATCACATTCATCCTCGTCTGATTTGGAGGTCCTTGTATTCCTTGAATTGCTGCCCCGTAGTATCCTCCTCATGGTGCACGACAATCCTTGCTCAAGTGTCCTGGTTTATTGTAGTTGCGATAGTTAGCACCCATACGGTGGTTAACCCTGGAAACTGTGCAGAACTTGGCAATGTGTCCTGGCTTTTCACAATCAAAACGTCATCCACTATTGCTTGGAGGGGCTATTAGCAGTGCTTGAGGTTGTGATCCTCGTTGTGGATATTGCTGGGGTTGATTATAACCCTGTTGAGGTTTCCTGGTTCCCTCCCAAGTTCTCTTGTTACTTTGGAAAGTCCCCTGTGGTTTCCAACCTTGGGTATTCCTCGGTAGCTGTGATTGGAAATTCCTCTGCGGAAACCCTCTTAACGGTTGAAGTTGATTCATCTGTGGTCGCTGTACTGGATATGCATCCTTCTCTAGACTTACAGCAAATCTGACTAGTCCTTCAAAACTCTAGTTCAGGTGACCAATCGTCATATGGCGAAGATGGGGATTCAGTCCCTGATGAAATCTTTTCGCCTTCTTCTGCGGTGTTACGATCATATGTTGGGCGAATCGAGACAGTCGTTCAAACTGTGTAGTATATTCTCTTACCGTCCATTCTCCTTGAACTAAGCTCAGGAAATTCTTTTCCTATTGATCCTTTTTATCTTTCGGAAAATACTTCTCCAAAAATCTTCCCTTGAACGTCTCCCAAGGTATTGCTCTTGCAACATTTATTCCTATAGCGGCTCGTTCAGCTTCCCACCAATCTACGGCGGCATAAGTGAGCTGGAATGTAGCAAGGCGACATTTCTCTTGCTCGCTGCACTCCAATGCTTCAAAGATCAATTCCATTTCCCTTATCCATTGCTCGGCTTTCCATGGTTCCGTCAGTTCATCAAACTTTTTGGGACGTAATCCATGAAAATTTGCTAGTAACTTGTCTCCTGTTTGCCTCTGTTGGAACGGTGCAACTGGGGTTTGGAAAGCTCGTTGATTGGTAGCATTGTTGTAGGTATCGCCTACATGCTCCATTCTCTGCATGAATGCTTCAAAAACTCCAGACGGGTCCATTCCTTCTGGAATAGATGCTCCAATACGCACTTGGTGGTTTCTCAAGGGTCCTACCATAATGATAGCGAGTATTGCCTACAAGAGACACAACTATTTGCTGAGAGTTTTCTCGCAGAAACGAAACAAGATAGGGTAAGAAAACACAAGAATAACAGTTCTATCAAATAACACATCAAAGCAACCACACGATCAATAACAAAGTACTGCTCGTATAACAAAAGATGTACCGCATAGTACATACTAGTCAAACTGTGTACCACGTGGGACAAAGCGAAAACAGTACTAAGGTCTGCTATTACAATGCTACGACTACTACTGCTAATATCTATACAAAGCTATGGTCAAATAGCTATCTCTCAAGCTCCAAAAATCTAGTGGACAACATGTCCTGATAAAATCTAACAAAACATAAACCCTCTACAGATCCTGACTCAAAGGTGATCAGCATTTGATCCTGCTGGTGGCGCCTCATCCTCTATATCGATATCCATCTGCTTGAGTGGATCATCCTGAACTGGTGTGACAAGATCTCTAGCTTCCACTCCAATATCCTAATCCTCTATCACCTCTGCATCAGGGTCCTCCATCATGTCTGCTATCGCCTGGTTGGCGACATCGACTGCTACTACTGCGAATCCATCAGCTATATCAAGAGCTCCTGCTACCGCACCTCTCCCATAGCGAAACCTCCTGGCTGGGCTACCATCCTGGCTATCCATCCTACTGCCATATCGGCCATGGTTTCCATATGCATAATAGGCCCAGCCGGTATCTGAAGCATAACGGGTGCCTCTGTTACAACGATCTCCTCATCGGCCACGTCCTTAACTACTACATCGGCCTCCACCCTTATGTCTGCCTTCATAGTCTCTGGGTCTGGTGCTGGATCCTCTGGTTTAAACTCTGGCTCCTCCGGATCATTCTCCGGCTCATCATCATCTGCGTTGTCCATATGCTCATCCTCTACTGGGTCCTCGTAGTCTATCGGCTCCTCCTCTCCATCCCCGTTAATATCCTCGTCCGGATGCTCGTCCTCTGGCTCTGGATCCTTTTCATCCTAAATCGGCTCAGACTCTTGAACTAGTACGTCAGGTACCGGTGATGGTGGGGCTGCCGGTGCTGGTACAGCTACAGGCTCTGGTGGAACGGCTAAAATGGCTCTTAGCTCAATCTCATCCATCTCTGGTTTACTCTGAAATAACCGTAATATCTCCTGATAAATATTTCTACCAACTCTCGCAGAATGGTAAGCATCCATACGCATCTGTGTCGGGTGAATACTCCCAGTCACATAAAGTGCTCTCCATATGTCCTCCTCCAAGTGTCGACTAGCTATCTGGCACACTCGCTCACGATAAAACTTTGGGACGGCTGGCTCCACGGTATCTCCATGGATGACGTGTTCTCCATAAGCATCGATAACAAACTGATGAAACTCAGGATCCATGCTATCCTGCAAAGAGACTATCCAACGTTAGACAGACGAACTTATCTTAAACTCATATCTTATCTCAAAGAAATCTTAACATACTAGGACCAGATGGTGTGGGATGATTAGTGAACGAAAGTATCACAAACCTAGGACTCTGATACCAAAAATCCTGTCACGCCCCGGAACAGCATAAATAGAGAAAAATAAATTTCCTTTATGGGTCCATAGGGAATGACTGGTGAATGTCACTAATCTTTTACACCACACAGTTCTAGATAACAGAAAGAACAAACCACAGTAATATAAAGGAAACCTATTATATTACAACATCAGAGTTATTACAACTGAAAAGCTACAGCGGAAGTATATAAGGTTTGGAAGCAACATTTGCCCAAGTACCAAATATAACAAAGCAGTCTAAATGGAATTATAAACTATCAACTATCTCCAAGTCTTCAACTGGCGTAAACATCAACATAGTAGTCCTCCTTGGCATAGGTATCATCAGTGGGGCCACCCTCTGTGTATTCCTCTCCCGGATGGTAACCGTCATTGTAAGATCCGTCACCTGCAGAATAAGGTACATGATAGTCTGGACGGGGGAAAGTCCAGGCAATAAAAGGCCGTCAGCTTATTGAGAGCTGAGTGAGTAAAAATTAACGAGGTACTAGTGATCTAAAGTAAACACGAGCTTATGAAAACACGAGTTAACAATCTTATTATAATAATAACAATATCTTGTTCCTTTATTCCACCTCGTAAACCAACCCTTATCGTCTTGTTACTCAAACATCGATATTAACACAATCTGACGGAACGAACAGACTCAATCGATTCACATATGTAGATATACCATCATTCTATCCATTTGCTCGTTAAGGATATAAACCATCTATCGCATTCATGGACACCACGTCAGTCCATCCCCCGCTCATTAAGGATATAAACAATCCACCGCTTGTCAGGGATATAACGCTTTGAATAACAGCACATCAAATCTATTGCCATGACTTATTGCTGCATACCAGTGATCACCCATCCACCGCTCATTAAGGATATAAACCATCCACCGCTCGTTAAAGATATATCGTAGATCATCTGGACACCTTAGGACTACATGGTCCCGCTCACTGCTCGTTAAGGATATAAACCATCCACAGCATGTGAACGCATATCATGACCAGGCGTCATCCCACGTACCATTCCAGAACTTATCAAACCTACCTGAGATACGATCTAAAATTGACACATGACAATTCCTAATGTGGCATGACTACTCAGATTAAAAGAAAATGGATATTGAACTCATACAAGAATCAACAGATTACCCACGTTATTACTTTCATCTATTCCATATAATTATACTTAACTTTGTTGTCACATTATCCCTGTCTAACCCAAAATTGCATAACGGAAGTCCAAATCGAGAAACGAACAACCGAACCCTTAATATAATAAACAGGCAAAGGAATCCATGTTCTGCCCATACCAATCGATTGGTATAAGGTCCAATCGATTGAGATAAAACCTATGTCAATCGATTACTACTCATGGCAATTGATTGGGAATATAATAATGTCAATCGATTGGAATTCTATCCAATCGATTGGGATAAAATAATGTCAATTGATTGGAATTCTGTCCAATCGATTGGGTCCAGACTGATGGCAATCGATTGGTAATTATGCCAATCGATTGTCACTTCATCTTTACTAGCAGATTGATAAAACAACATATAAAAGTACACCTCATGCATATAACACGTCTAAGCTTCATAATAACTTGTATATACATCCAATAAAGGGACCAAGTGAGTTAGAAACTCACCAAGGGTGCATTTGGCTTGTGAATTCTCAAGCGCTCTCTCTCTCTCTCTCTCCTTCTCTTATCTGCCCAACTCTCTCTGCCTCTCCTTCTCTTTCTTTCTCCTTGTTCTTCTCTTCCTCTTCTTCTTCTCTTCTTCTCCTGCTTCCCAGCGGTGAGTGTGTGTGAGTGTGTATAGATATAGATATAAATATATGTGTATATATATGATACACAAACTCTCTTTCAATCTCAACTGGTCAAAACAAACCCAAGGAATAAATTGAGTTCATATATATATATATAGAGTAACAAGAGTACCACACGTTCAAAGCTAAAGAAAAGAAGAAAACTTATCTCAGGTTATGTCAATCGATTGGGATACAAGTCAATCGATTGGCAACAAATATTAGAAGGCAATCAATTGAGAAGAATGTCAATCGATTGGTATGTTGACACGTAATCAATTTTAGTCAGTAAAATGACAATCGATTGGGAACATATCAATCAATTGGTATAAAAAAGTGTCAATCGATTGGGATAAATGGCAATCAATTGGTAACCGAATTTCACCAAAAGGAAAGAAAAGTTTATAGAACGAAGTTTTATTTATTAATACTCTCCAGAAATTCAGGGTATTACATATTTACTTATGTAGTAGCTACTGAAAATCCAAGGGCAATGATGGAAATGATCACACTAAATCACGTAGTATAAATGAATGTCGACAAAGTAATGATTGGTCAAAATGGAAAGAAGCAATTCAAGCAGAATTGGAATCTCTTGAAAAATGTGGTGTATTTGGACCTATAGCACAAACGCCAAAGAATGTAAACCCAGTAGGTTTTAAATGGGTGTTTGTGAGAAAAAAAATTGAGAAAAATGATATTGCAAGATATAAGGCACGTCTTGATTTCCTGCAAAAATCTGGGATTGATTATGAAGAAACATACTCCCCCAGTTATGGATGCAATCACATTCAGATATTTAATAAGTCTCGCAGTTTCTGAAAAACTAGACATGAGACTCATGGATATAGTAACTGCATACCTATAAGTGGACTTAGACGCATATATTTACATGAAGATCCCTGAAGGATTGGCTTTGCCTGAAGCAAAACCAAGAAGTACGTACTCGATCAAACGAAGACGAGCACTGTACGATCTGAAACAATCCGGAAGAATGTGGTACAACTGTCTTTAGTGAATATTTGTCTAAGGAAGGGTATGAAAATAATCTCATTTGTCCATGTGTCTTCATAAAGAAATTTGAAAATGGATTTTCCATAGTAACAGTTTATGTGGATGATATAAATCTAATTGGATCTCCAGAAAAGCTTGAGAAAACTGCTAGCTATTTGAAGAAAGAGTTTGAAATGAAAAACCTTGGGGAAGCAAAAGTTTGTCTCGACCTGCAGCTTGAGAGAAATACTAGTGGAATATTAGTTCATCAATCAAGCTATACTGAAAAGATGTTGAAGCGCTTTAATATGGACAAATCTCATCCACTGAGTATACCCATGGTTGTCAGGTCCCTAGATTTCAAGAAAGATCCATACCGACCAAAAGAAGAAAATGAAGAAATCCTTGGTCCTAAAGTACCATACATGAGTGCTATTGGTGCACTATTGTACTTGGCTCAAAGTACAAGATCAGACATTGCATTTTCTGTGAATCTGCTTGCAAGATTAGTTCTGCACCCACCTATAGGCATTGGACTGGAATAAAACACATTTTTAGATACCTTCGTGTGAGCATTGATATGGTCTTGTTTTATTCATCTGATTTATCTAATCATTCCTATTTAGTTGGTTATGTAGATTCAGGTTATCTGTCCGACCCTCATAAGGGTCGCTTACAAACATGTTATGTATTTTTGAACAATAATGTAGCTATTTCTTGGCGCTCTACTAAACAAACTTTAGTAGCTACATCCTCCAACCATTTTGAAATTCTAGCACTCCATGAAACAAGCCGAGAGTGTGTCTGGCTAAGATCATTAGTCCAGCATATACGAAGTAGTTGTCAATTAACTCCAGTCGTTGATGAACCGACTACAATCTATGAAGACAACGCTGCGTGTATTACTCAAATTTAAGGAGGTTTCATCAAAGGAGATCAGATCAAGCATATTTCACCCAAATTTTTCTTTCACACATGAACTTCAAGAGAATCATGAAATTGAAGCCAAACAGATTCAATCAAGCGTTAACTTTGCTGATCTCTTTACTAAGGCATTACCCAAGTCAACTTTTCAAAAATTGGTGTACAGAATTGGTATGCGTCGTCTCAATCATCAGACCAACTGAAGTTTTCTCTAAATGAGGGGGAGTGATCATAAAAGTAGCATCCTGAAGTATGCAATATTTGAATTTACTCTTTTTCCTTCGATTAGAGTTTTTTCCCATAGGGTTTTCTCTTATCAATGTTTTAATGAGGCAGCATTATGCGCATCCACCAAGTTCCTGAAGAACGTTGTACTCTTTTTCCTTAGCTTCGATTTTTTCCCACTGGGTTTTCCTTAGCAAGGTTTTAATGAGGCAACAATAATTTAATAGTGGACATCCACGGGGGAGTGTTGTAAATATTACATATTTATGTGTGACTGTCCACATTGTAAAGTGATATTTATTCACACATTTTGTATTAGATTAGAGATCTAATTGTAAAACGATATTTATTCACACACCCCTACCTTAACCTATAAATAGGGAGCATATCAATGAGAAAAGCTTGCTTGATTCTGGTATTACTTCTCTGCCTTCTCTTATTCTCTCTTTATTATAACAATTTTCACATATGTGATATATTATTATTTTATTTTGATATTATATTCATTATTAGAGACAATTTTTGGAATACCTTTGTAAGAGCAAATTGGACACACACACACACACACACAACACAACACAACACAACACAATACGTAGTCATGGTGATATATCAGCTTTTTATTTATTTATTTATATACCCTTGGACACACATAGTGAAACCCAGTGTGATGATGTACGAAAATCTAAAAAGAATTAAAAATTACCACCAGGATGTGTGTGTATGTGTGTGTGTGTGTCTAAGGGTAGATAAAAAAAATTAAAATGAAAAATAATATATCACCAAGACTGTGTGCGCTGTATGTGTGTCCAAGAGTAGATAATATATATATATATATATATATATATATATATATATATATCACCAAGACTGTGTGTGTCTAAGAATAGATCAAAATTAAAAATAGAAAATAAAATAAATTTATCCTCACAAAATACCCCAAAGTGACCAAAAAATGGTCTCTAGCAACAAATATAATAAGAAAACAATATAGTAATATGCCACATATGACTAAACAAATATTTAAGCACATAAGGGTGTTCTCATTAGCATGTAATAGGGGTAATTTCTTACTTTTACCCATTTTCCGTTAATTTTAACAGAAAATGTAACTGTATCACTTAAGTCTAGACCACATGAAGTATTAGTGGCACAATTTAAAGTACAAGAGGATAACTAAAAAAATGCCTAACCAGAGTGGGTGTTTCTGCAATTAACCCTAAATTAAATGAGGTTTAAGATTATGTGAAGGGCAATATTGGCATTTAAAAAAATAATTGTCGACTTCATCAAATTTTGTTACCTTTTGCTAACGATGTTTAGGAAAATGGGGCTAAGTGTTACAAAGTTATAAATCTTAAAGGAGGTGAGTGAAAATTTTCCAAACTAATGGGATTAGCTGATATTACACCAAATCCCAAGGGAGGTGAGTGTAACATACCCAATTAAAAATGAATGAAACAAGCAGAAAATGAAGCTTATACATGATCGCTTAGCAGCACTTAGAAGAATCTCCAAAAAAAAAAAAAAAATCGGTAGCAGCACTTAGAAGAATCTCCAAAAAAAAAAAAAAAAAAATCGGATCACTTATAAAATTAGGTCTATACCCTTCCCTGATACATGATCTGAAAATGAAGCTGATGTTGTCTATCTAAGGATGGACAACCACCTGGATTTAGTTGGGAAGTTAACAGAGTACAATCAGAGCAAGAGCTACTTAGAAGAATCTCCACCAAAAAAAAAAAAATCCAATAGGAGAACAAAATGAACATTTAAACGGAGTAATTCTTTTGAAGTTGAGAAATTCTGAGTTTATAAAATGTCAACATCAGATTCATACACTACCATACACAGTCTAATAGATGAGGCAAACTATTGCAGCAGAAGTAGCAGCAATGAGAAAAACATCCACATCAAGTTAGGGCCGTAGTTTCATTACTACAAAACACATTTTCTGTTTGCAAGAGACAAATTAACACATAATAGTACATTGATGAAAATGACAAGCAGCAGAGTAATTGAGCCTCATGCTCTGCGACAACCTACACTATAAATTTCTTCGGAACACCTTCAAGGACAGTTTTTTTCTCGACACAATCACTTCCACTTTGCCCATCATTGAGTACAGGATATGACTGGCACGTACAGAACTAGTGCAGCACCTACCAAATCACAGCCCTAAGCAAGAGAAGAGAGAAAGAGTCAAGATTTTGAGAGAGAGAGAGAGAGAGAGAGAACCTGAGATTGGGTCTCCCAAATCGCAGCCCTTTGAAGAGAGAGAGAGACGACCTGCAGTTTGGTTGTGGGCTGAGAAAGGTATAACATCTTTTGGGGGTTTAAAAAATAAAAAGGAAATGGGTTGTAAGGATCCGACCCAATCTCAGTTTCAAACAATTAAGTGGTACAAAGTGGTGGGGACCACCCATTTCGGTACAAATTTTCGGTGCATACGACATTATTGTTTGTCCGTGCATGCATTTATTCATCGAAAATAATTGATCCCCCACACCTCAAACAAAAAATAGAAGGCATCATTCAGCCAAACATTTTGTAACCTATCCTCGATAGTATCAACTACATACATACTAAATTAAAAACACTGTGCAGCCCCCCTGCTGTAATATGGAGCATTTTGCATTACAAACCCAAAAAAAAAAAAAATAAAAAAAAATAAATAAATAAAATTAAAAAAGAATGCTGAAGTGTCAAAATTCAGATTCATAAAATTGAAGTTAAAGCTTAGAAACAGTATGTCATCAGGATAACTCCTTGGGATGCGAGAATTCCACATTTATGTGAAGAAAAATGTAAGCAGACCAAACCAGTATAATTCACCAAGATAAGCATTCCTTGACTCAAAAGTACTGATGTAGTACAAAATCACCAAAAATAAAAATAAAATTAAAATCTGATGTACCCCTGGTCCCCTTCAATTTCCCCTATCTAATGCTCATACCGAGGTAGGCCGAAGAGAGGTGCAATTATGTATCTCATGCATGCAAAATTTAATGCTTCCATTATCTTCCTTCACCTGGTTTTCCCTATATAAGCCACAGAACACCAACACTTATAACCATCCTCCTTTCTTCTACTCAATAACTTTCAGTGTTGAAGAATGGCAACCACTGAAGAGGATGTCACTACCAAAGCTAAGATGGTCGAGATCGAGCCCAAGATCGGTATTGCCTTGAAGCCACAGACACCTAAAGAGGAGGTGAACGACACTGAAACAGAGGTCGGCAATGGCTTGACAGAGAAAGAGAAGGTGAACTATGAGAATGGAATGAAAGCTGCTGAAGAGCCAAAGAATGCAAACGATGAAGAAGACAAGGCAGTGGCTGGTGGGAAAGAACCAAACGGTGATGCACAGAAAGAAGAGGTGCCACTTGAGATTGAACCCAGAACTGGGGCTTCCTTTCCGGTTACATTGGATGATGGGAAGAAATTGAATGCTATTGGTTTGAGGAAGAAGAACATGCTTGGCTTGGGCATCAAAATTTACAGCTATGGTACCATTCATCAAAATTCTTGCTACTTCATTCACGCACGCACACACACACACACGTATATGCAACAGTCTATTTGATATGCATAATCCTACAACCATAGATGGCACACCTGAAGTAGCAACATATTAAATAACCACCACATCCCATGATGGTCTAACATGTTGAAAAATCAAATTAAAACTCAATCAGAACGATAATACCACTGATCTAATACAAGGAATGAACAACCCAATTATGACATAGATCTATAACTTGTGCTAAACAGGACCAACCAAAAGGACAACAATTCAAGATTTTGGTATCAACTATGTTAACTCTTGTAACCATTTAACCAAATTTTCTAGTTGCGTAGCTTGAATGCAAGCTAAGTTACTCGTTTGATTGTTCAATTGCAGGGATATATGCAGACAACAACAAACTGCGAGATCTTATGAAATCAACGATTGGGAAAGCCCCGGTAAAACCTACAAAGGAAATGTATCAAACGGTAATTGACAGTGATGTGGGAATGATGGTGCGATTGGTGATTGTGTTTTCCAATCTTACCATGAGCATGGTAAGAAAGAACTTTGATGAAGGACTTGGAGCAGCAATCAAGAAACTCACTGGTGGAAAAAATGACGAGCTTACAAAGAAGTAAATATATAACTCTCTTCTAATCATAAAACTAATTCCTCTGTTTAAAACTACAAATGGATTATTTTTTTCTCAAAGCTTGCCTACTTTTGTGTGCCTATGAAGGATTATGGGTCAAACATCAGATGACATAAAGCTAACACCTGGTTCTGTGATTGAGATTTCTCGGTTTCCGGGATACACTCTCCAAACAAAGGGTAAGATTACAAGACTATAATTTTGTACATCTATACAAGCTATGGTTTTGGCTGGAAAGCAAATTTAATCACACAGCCGTTTATTTATTTTGGGTGCAGTTATGGGCGAGGTGGTGAGCACAGTCGAAAGTGAACTACTCTGCAGGGCCTACATCTACTTGTATCTGGGAGAAGATCCTTTTGACAAAGAAGCCAAAGAAAAATTTGGAATGTCCCTGCTTTCCCTCTTCTTGTCAAATCATGTTTAGCAGTTTCTATGCCGTAAGGAATAAGGGCAGTGACTGAATAATTGCTCAATAAGTAGGACAATTTAAGAAAGTGACTGATTCCCATTATAAGTTCTAAGTGTCATCCGTGCCACTATGAGTTTTGTGTGTGCGCATTGATATATGATATGAGATTTAATATTTGACAACCACTTCATTCCAAACTATTATGACACCAAAGAAGCATTCTCCATAATCACACAAGAGGCAGGATGAAGACATTCTTGTTGATTATAATTATAAATTCACAAATTTGATGAAAACCGAAACTCCTTAATATCACAGAAAGGCAAGATGATTATATTCTCTGAGAGGAACCTACAACACTGGAACAATTTTCTTATATATTACATTCAGTCATGAATCCTAAACACCACACATAATGAAGCAAGTAAAAGGTAGATAGGTAAGTGGATTAAATTATAGAAGAACCTTAGTTTACTGATCCATTGATGAGATCAGCCCAAGCCGAGAAGAACTTTCCGAGGATCCAACTGGCCACTACAATAACTTGAAGACACAGTAGAGAGCTCTTGACGGCCCTTCCATTCTTCAAAGGGCTTCAATACAATTGGAGTTTCAATTGCAGCAGAATCGATACATAACATAGTTTTGTAATCTTCATCACCCAAATCTGGGAGGACCTTGGCCTTTTTGTCCCATGCGTTCCACAGACCTGCAAACCACATTAATGCCGAGCATAAGCAAGAAAGACCAGAAAATCAAATTAGTGACAACAAACAAAATTGGTTATGGCCTATGTGAATCGCAATACGAACCTGCATCAGGCATGGCTTCCTTACGTAGTACAAAGGTTCGCTTCTTCTCATGGTCTATTATGGCAATTTTTGTTGGTGTGCTCAAATATACTCGGTCAATCTGAAGGAGAACAAGAAGGTAATAAATAGTCGAAAATGTACAAAGATTAAGAAAAACATTTCTCTAAACCACTTGAAAGCTAAGATGAAACGCGGAACCTTGAAAATCTAATATAAATCATGTGCATCTCGTACATCCTGAACTCAGTTCTTGGTTTCCTATTGTTAGAAGAGTAATGCTAGGGGTCCAACTCATTTACAACCATCTCTATCTCTCTCCTAAGAGGCACTGTGGGGTTCGGTTAAATTTCAATGGGCACCAGTGCCACCTAGGAGATACAGAGATGGTTGAAAATGAGTTGTACCCCTAGCATTACCCTAGTTAGAATACGCTAGTATGAAAAACAAAAGCGGAGTACGAAGTAGTACCTCACCATCGAAGGTAATTGCATCAGCCTGCTCTGTGTACCTTTCTCTTTGCGACAAGTTATCGAAATAGTCGAGTGTCTCCAAGCCCTCAACACGCACTTCACTGCAAATTAAACTGCATCATGCAACCTATCTGAAAGATAACAATAGAGTATCTTCCAAACTTAGGTATAAGTAGAACAACACACAATAGAATTCATCATCAGGAAGGGAAAAACAGCATGGAAAATTCGCAGCAGAGTGAAAGTTGTGCAAAAAGTTGTGACTTGTGAGTAGCGGCGATAAGCCTCCACAATGTGAAGAAAAATCACACAAAACCAAAGTAAAATTACTGGCAAACCTGATGTCGGATACAGCTAAGTAGTTACGCAGAGCAAACATAAAAGAGAAGGCCTTGTTATCTGTATTTCTGACGCGAGGAATCAAAGTGAGCTTGCCAGCAGTTAGAGAAATGCGAAGCCGAAACTCAAATCTGCGAACGGAAATTTATGGAAGTTTATATGTCTAAACAAGTAGTATACCACGCTACATTTGTGAAATTATGAAAATGCCTCATGATTATTATAATACCTATGTGGCCAAGTCTTTAGATCCTCTTCTGTAGATTTCAGAATAAGATCTACTGATGAGTGATTGTTAACTGGAGTCAAAGGAGAAGGAGAGCTATCCAGTGACCATAATCTATTTCTTGCAAATCCATGTTGCTCCAGGGAACCAAGGTTTGCAAACTATGATATACATGTAGTAGTTAAAAAATGCAGAATTACCAGTACAGAAACAATGGATAGTTTTGCTCATGCTTTTAGAAGCCAACCTGTGGAAAGCAGATGGGTATACCTCCCCTGATGGCTTTAGGTGGTTTGCGAACAGCCTGTGGAAAGAGCAAGTCCACAAATTAGCTGCTAGATGTAAGTAAACAAGGACAGTTGTACCTCGGGCCAAGTTGGTGAGCTTCTTCAAACTAGTGCCGAAAGGTGGCAAGCAATACCTTAAATATTTTCAACTGCGTTCTCTCTGTCTTTCATGGTATGCTATCCAATTGTCTACCTCTTGTATATGGTAACCTCTCCAAATGTGCAAGGGTTTGCACGTGAGGGGGAGTGTAAAAGATTGATACCCATTATCTGGCCCATTCACCAGCAGCTTAAGCTTTCAGGGCAACTAGGAGTATGCATTACATACTTTTCAATTTGGTTTGGCACCATTTTGACAAGGTTTACATACATCTATATAATACAACACTTGATGACTACGACACTTGGACCCTTGATGTGTGTTATCATCAAAGGGTTCAAAATTGTCCCCACAATTCACCACTTTCTAAAATTTAAAATTTGCAACTTGCACCTTTTGAATTTCCCTCCCCTCTCTCTTTATACATCATTCCCCCTCTCTCAACAGTCTCTTTCTCTCTAACTAAAATATGAAATTATTTTTATCCAAATATGATTAAAT
Organism: Hydrangea macrophylla; assembly: GCA_033977485.1. Taxonomy (NCBI): domain Eukaryota; kingdom Viridiplantae; phylum Streptophyta; class Magnoliopsida; order Cornales; family Hydrangeaceae; genus Hydrangea; species Hydrangea macrophylla. The sequence continues at coordinate 128,555,619 of CM066984.1, read as the reverse complement.
TAGGTTTAAACAAACTTTTATTTGGGTAGTGCCCAAGGGCACATGCAATTTCTATTACGTTAACTAAGTTTTGAGATGCAGGATTATAACATCAGTTGTGGTCCTTGTGGAAACTAAATGACAGATGTCAGGGCACTTATCTTCCAATTACACAATCAATGATAGCTTTATGTAGCTACTAGCTATCTTTCCCCCTATTCATTGAAGCTGTGAAAATTCGACTACTGTAAAGATGAAAAAAAGAGAGAGTACAAATGTCATCCCTATCTCAAGCTAAAATGTGGAAACAACACAAATCTCTGAGTGTATTAGAAGATGAACTAGATTAATCAGAAAAAAATGGCTTGTCATGACAATTTCATAATTCTGAACATCAGATAACGGTATGGTGCCTAAATGTAACAAATTGACCCTAAAATTCCTCAAACATATATAATAAGAATGGCTTCACCTTGCTGCTCATGAAAAGCAGTTCTTCCCTTCGTTCATTCTTCCAAGAAACAACTTGCCCGCCATACAGAAGCACCTAATACAATTGTATGCCAAATACGGTTGTGTCACACTAGCTGATAATTCAATCCCAAAAGATCATTTGATAAATGAAACTGAATTGAAAAGATAACTGAGTATGAAGACCGAATTACAGGATACCCCAGAATGCTATCAATTAGATATAACTCCAAAGCATATACTTCTCAACTATTCGAAAATAAAACAGAAGTCAGCAACTACTCATGGGAATTATGGACGTAAATTGATGTCTCAATCATAGTCCCAAGACTCCCCCCCAACAACCACCTTGTTAATGTATACCCCTGTATTAGACTAGAGAATAAACCTTTTTACAATTACGCTGATCAAACTCTACTATTGTTCATCAACGTATTCACTCAAGGGAATACCAATTTGACATCTTCAACTTCCAGATAACCGAAGGGGTTTTAAGCTTTTCTCAACATGATTATGAATTTCACAGAGCAGCTTAAGTAATTATTTCATTGAATGGAAACAAAGATATCATCTACGTACTCATCTGCCACCCAGCTTACTCTCTACTCCCACATCACATGAAACAACAATCAGTGAATCAATTACGATGCGAACAAACATAATTCCATCATTCTATATCAATTCAACCAAGAAGCAAGAACTAGAAAAGATATTAACCTCAGCCGTTGATCCAGTTGGCTCAGTCAATATGAGTTTGGGAGATCCATGGGAGTCGTGAATTAAATTCATCGTAAACAACCTTTCACTTTTCTCCAATTTCAGCTACACTAGACAAAATAACACAAAAGTGGTAGAGAATAAGAGAGAGAGAGAGAGAGAGAGAGAGAGAGAGAGAGAGAAATACATCAAGAACTAGCTCCCAAAACCCTAGTTTAGTTTCGATGCTACAAACCCTAACAAACTATAGAACAGTTTCCGGATTAAATACACACATAAAAAAAAACACACCATTAATTAACCGAAAACTCATAGACAGACAGGCAATCAAATTAAATATAAAAGAATTGAAGTGATGAGAGTGAACTTACGTTTGATGATTATTTTATCTGTTATCGGCTTCGAGTATGAAGAACAGGCCGCCAACTCCGAGTTCGTGAAAAGGTCCGTATCGAAGAATATAGTATATATGCATAATTGCATATGATATGATATTTTATATATATAGAGAGAGAGAGAGAGAGCTGTTGAAAATTTGTCCATAAGAAACCAAACTATAATATTCCAATTTTTGTCATCGGATGCTCTGTTCGTTTCAGTTAAAGAGTGGACCTTAGAGTACTTTCGGTTTGGCATACCCGCCAGTGGGAGTGGGTCCCACCTACTTTGCCATGTCGGCTAGGAACCATCAGGAATTATACTCCTACTACGGTAGCGGTACGTGCTCTTATTAGCTTTTTTTATTGGTATTTTTTTTTTTTTTAATAATGATGGCGATACACACCAAATAACACACTGTATTTTAAATGCATGTGTCTTGTGTTTTTTTAAAAATTTTACACTTTTCTGTACATCAATTACACTGTACATAATACACGCATTTAAAATTAGTGTGTCGTTTAGTGTGTTGTTTGGTGTGTATCCCTATCATTTTTGTTTTTTGTTTTTTCTTTAAGCTGTATTTTAGTTTTGTTGTCGTATTTTTTATTTGTTTATCATTATTATTATTATTTTTTTGTAAGTTATAATCTTGTTAATAATTTAAAACATTATCCTCTCTATCAAAATTTATATTATTGGTGTTTTCTCCCCTTTGAATTGTATTATGTTATTTAAGTGTTGCAACTAATAATAGAGGGTTAAGAAAATGAATATAAGTAAGCAATACTTCCAAAATATACTTCCACAATATCTTGCATGGTCCCAATTTATTTGTCTATCCCATTTTTAATCTTGATATCAATGGTGTAAAAATGTAATGAAAGACATTATATTCTCTCAAATTATTTTCATTGACTTTTAAAATATGAGCACTTCTAGATTATTAGTATTTTTTCTCCTTTGAGTTGTGTTTTAGCTTTGTTGTCCCTTTTATTATTATTATTATTATTATTATTATTATTATCGATTTATGATCATGTTACCAACTATGTAATAATTTAATAAATTATTGAAAAATATTATCTTCTCTGTTGAATTAATCTTCTTTCAAGCTTACACCATCATTACTTCTATATTATTGGTATTTTCTCCCCTATGGTTTTGTTATGGTATTTAAGTATCGCAACTAATAATACAAACTCAGGAAAATGAAATATGAGTAAGCTATACTTTCGAAATATACTTATACAATACCTTGCGTGATCTCATTTTATGTGTCTATGTTAGCGTTTTCAAGCATGCTTTGTTTTCCTTTGAACAAAGCACTACAATTTTTGTCTCTATATATTCAAAGTGCCGTAATAGATAATGTTTCTGAAATAGTAGATGATAGGTGTGTGTAATAAAAATAAATTTAGAAGCATGTGTGTGAATATATTTATATCTATGTGTTAAAATAGCTAAAAGCTTCATTTTGTATTTTGAAGGATATAAGTTCATTATTTCTATGCATCAAAACATTTGAGTACAAGATTTTAATAGTATTGTTTCAATTTGGTATGAGATTTGAGTAAAAGTGAATTTGGTGGGGATTTGGTTCTAAGATTTACTAAGCAAAAATGTATTCATTTTTTTGAGTTAATTTGATCTACATATATTCAAAGTTCGGGAAAGGCGAAAAACCACAATATGTGTAAAAAAAACCTACAGAAGAAGTGAATGATACATATGCAACAGAATGTTGACGTAAATGTACTTATACATATTACAATATGTAAATCCTAAATTTGAGAGAAGAAGTTTACCATAATGTAAATATTAGTGACCAATTCATAAATAGTGTAGTAACCCGTATTTTCATGTTTTAATTAACGATTTAGACTTCGTGTGCGATTTTAGCGAAAATTGGTCACATGGGTATTTTGGTCATTTGTCCAATTTTATAAGTCATGAATTGAAAATATATTTTTTTGGAAAAAGTTGCGTGAGATTAAATGATTTGGAATTCGTGTTGGAAGTTAAGATTTTTCGATCTCCGTTTAGAAGATATATCGGTTTCAGTACTTTTCACATTTAGTTGAAGCCTAACTAATCTAGTTCAAATCCAACCGACTTGGGAACCAAGCAAAATACTTAGTTGCTACCTAACCTAAATGATCTTGGCCACCAAATAGACTACCTAACCTAAATGATCTTGACCACCAAATATACTACCTAACATAAGCTAACCAATTGTGGCCATCCAATTCATTTTGGTCACCAAGAAGCTTAGCCTATAAATATGGATGCTATGTTTCATTATTTTTACACCAAATTTCATTGAGGTCAAAGAAAATTTCTAAGAGAAAATTAGAGGAAGGAGAAAAAGAGAAGTGTTTGGGAGTTGCTCAACATCATTTATAGGTACCGAGTTGTGTATAATATGCTTTCTAAATTCTCCGGAGTATTTCTTGGTTATCTCTACTTGTACTTTTTTTTGCAGTTATGTTGTGCTTTCATTTGGAATCAATGAGTATGTGTGTTATTGCTAAGTGCTATGGGACTAAAGGGTCATGAGCTAGGAGCACCTATCAACAGTCCAACAGGCCTCAGGGACCGATGTACTGGAGACGGGTGAGGTGAGGTGAGGTGAGGTGAGGTGAGGTGACTCTTTGCTATGTGACTAAGAGGAACCTGGTATGATGCTCTTTGTGTGAGCGGTTGGTTCGAGTGAGCGGTTGGTTTGTGTGATTGGTCTCTTTATTTGATTTCGTTGTACCTTTTGAGCTTTTGATATTCCAGTCATATTGTATACTTCCCGGTGTAGTTTTTAGATGCAGGTAGTGCCGGTAACCGAAGCCTGGAAGGGAAATAATGCTAAGGATGATATAGGAGATTTGTGAAGAATATGGGCCTGTTGGGAGTTTTAAATAAATATTGTACTTATATTTTAAAGAATCAAAGTGTAATTCATTTTATTTTTTTTTAATGAAAATACGCTTTATTTTTGCGGGACGTCACAAATAGCCACTAAAATAACCACTTTATTTGACTTTTTTTGAAGTTAAGTATAAATATCCCAAAACATAGTGACCCAAATGTAATTAGACATATTATAATATATAAATTATAAATTTGAGGGAAGAAGTTGACCAGAATGTAAATATTAGTGACCAATTCAAAAATAGCCACTTTATTTGACTTTTTTTGAAGTGAAGTATAAATATCCCAGAATGTGCTGACTCAAATGTAATTAGACACAATCTTGTTGATTGAAATCTCATTATTATATTAAATAAAATTTCAAAAATTGACCTAAATGTAATAATTAATCTGAAATGACAGAATTACCCTTACACAATTCGAGATATCATTATGAAGAGTATCATGATTTATGCATAATTATAGCATAGTGAAGGAATATTATGGTATTGAGAAGATGTAGAAGGACAATATGGTATTTCACTAACTAAGTTTTTTAGCTTCCCTTATACAGGTAGTTGATATGACATGGTTGAATGAGCTCTGCTTAGCCATACAAAAAAATTGTACTAACCACGAGCCCAAGCGGTCGAGTGATAAGTCTTTGGGTACTATCCAGAGTTTTAATAGTGCTAAAATCATGGAGAGATTGGTTACAGGAGGATTCACCCGGCTGTTAACTTCTGGGTTTATGGGGGTTTGGTAAATTTTTTTTTTTAGTATAGTACAATCAACCCGATCTGATAAGTCACTTAAAATAAATAGAACAAATAGGGATTTATCACATTTATAATGTATATATATATATATATATATTTTTTTTTTTACAATTTGTCCTCTCTCTCTCCCCCCTACCCTTTTTTTTCTTTAAAATAATATGCACGAAACAAAAATGATTCTCAATCTACATTTTATTTGTTAAATTTGCTTCTTTTCCAAATTCAGTATACCATTATTTTTTTCCCCATCTAGTAGGGTCGGTAAAATTGCAGTTTTCAAGTTTTTTTTCTTCTCATTTTATTTAAAAGAAAAAAAAAATGTTTAGTGATTGTTTTTATTTTTATTTTATTTGAAAATGACAACAGAATTAGGTAGGAAGCAAAGAAGTTAATTTTCAACTTTCGTTCTTATGGACCAAACAAAAAAGGTGTTTGGCAATTGTTTTGTCTTGTTTTGTTTTTCCTTTTTTTTAAAAAAAATTAGAAAGCAACAACAAAATTGGGTGGGAAAAAAAGATTATCTTCAATTTTCGTTCTTATAAACAAAAGAATCAGTCTTTGTTTTTAGAATTAAAAAAAAATGAAAAATAAAAATAAAAACATTAACATACGAGCACAAAATTTTTTTTTAAATAAATAAGTAAAATAAAATAAATTTGGGGAAGAGTTAAATGCTGATGTGAATGGCCCCACTCAGGACATCATTCTGGTTGGCTTTTGCAAAACTAGTACATGAGGTTTTTTCTGTCATTCGTCTTCGTCTCTACTGGATTTATATATGACTGTTGTGCCATATGAAAAGGAAGGAACTTCTGATCAATCTTTCCGAAGCATGTTACAATGGCAACTTAATCACCAAATTGCACTCTCAACTCATCAAAACAGGCCACATTCACGACACTTTCCTTGCCACCAAATTGAACAGTTTGTACAGTTGTACTCTAAATACACCTCTGTTGAAACTGCACACAAACTGTTCGACGAAACACCTCATAAAACAGTTCATATTTGGAACACCATAATCCGGAGCTTCTGTAGAGAGAAACGATACGATGAAACTCTAACTCTCTTTTCTCAAATGGTTTCTTCTGAAAAACCCGACAATTTAACTATACCCATCGTGTTAAAGGCCTGTGCTAGGTTGTGGGAACTCGAGTTTGGCAAAGTGATTCACGGGTTTATCAAGAAGAATGGTAAGCTTGATCAAGACTTGTTTGTTGGGTCAACTTTGATTGAATTGTATTCAAAATGTGGACAAACCGATGATTTTTTAAGAGTGTTTGAGGAATATTCCCAACCGGATATTGTTTTATGGACTACAATGATTAGTGGGTATGAACAAAATGGTCATCCCGAAGATGCATTGACATTTTTTACCCGAATGGTGATGGTGGAGCTTGTTAGTTCTGACTCAGTAACTCTAGTTAGTGTCATTTCAGCTTGTGCTAAGTTATCGAAGTTAAAGGCTGGAGTTAGCATTCATGGGTTTGTCATCAGAAGGGGGTTTGATACGGGCGTATCTATATCCAATGCATTGTTGAATTTATACGCAAAGACCGGTGCTATTAATAGTGCCACTAATTTGTTTGGCAAGATGGAAGTAAAAGATGTGATTTCTTGGAGTTCTATGATAGATTGTTGTACACATAATGGAGATGCTATTCAAGCGCTAGATATTTTCAGTGAGATGATTAGTAAAAGAATTGAACCCAATGCAGTTGCAGTAATTAATGCACTAAAAGCTTGTGTAGTGATTTGCAATTTAGAAGAGGGTAAGAAGATCCATAAACTTGCTGCTCATAAGGGGTTTGAGTTAGATGTCCTGGTCTCCACAGCTTTAGTTCACATGTACATGAAATGCTCTTCCCCTGATGAAGCTCTTGATCTCTTTCAGAGAACTCCCAAAAAAGTGTAGATATGTACAAAATGGAATGGCGTAAAACGCAATCAGGATCTTTTGCCAAATGCTGTCTGATGATATTCGACCTGGCGCTATCTTTGTGGTGAAGATTCTCGAGGATTGCTCAGAGATACGAATTCTCCAGCTAGCTTTTTGTCTTCATAGTTTTGTAATCAGAGACGGCTTTAATAACAATGCTTTTGTTGGGTCTTCACTCAGAGAAAATTGTACTCAAAATGTGGCAGCTTAAAAAATGTTGTCAAGGTTTTTTAAGGAATAAACGATAGAAATATTGTCATTTGGAGCTCAATGGTTGCAGGTTATGGATTCATGGGCGAGGAAGGGAGGCACTAAAATTATTTAATGAGATGGTTAATAGTTCGTCAGTCAAGCCTAACAACATAACCTGTCACACCCCGATTTTTTGGACAACCAAATATTTAATCTAGAGCATGTATCCAGACAAATATTCAATTTTCAAAACTCCGAGAGTGACACCCTCACACAGGCTAATAGATAGTTTATTGAAAAAAGTATTTAATACTCCTTAAACAAGGACATGTGATCTTGTGTTTAGAGAAAAACTCTTTATTACTAAACATGTATTCCCAAACATCCTTTTCATTATAAAATAAATAAAGTTCCATTATAAATATTATATCATTTCGATTTATAAAAGAAATTTTATTTTCATTAAATAAAAACCCTCTTTACATAGTTCAGCGGAAAGAAAATAAATAAGAATAAATTGTTCATAGTAAGTACAACGTTCCCAATACCCAATATACAATCTTTATTACAATAATCCAAATATGGCCCACAATGCCAGAAATAAAAATAAGTAAGATACAACTAAATGTAAAGTACAATCCTACACAACTGCAACTCCAACGTATCAACAGCTCCACAGTTAATACCCAAATACTAAACCTGCACAAATACGTTCGAATACGTTTCATATAGAAACGCCCCCAAATGCATAACACACTCGGGTCAGTATATAAAATACTAGTATGGGTTAACAAAAAAATATAAAATGAGTCTTAGGGAACAACGGTGTCCCGTAGACTGCCAAAAATACTCACAAAAAAATATAACCATATCACATCATACATTATTTTCACACAGAAAAAAACAACACTATTACACAGAATCCCTGTCAGATTAGAACAGTAGTTCCACACACATTTAGGACAGAAAGGTAGTTTCCTTCAATGTGGTGGCAGTGGTTCCCAACCCGTATAATACCAATTGAATTCTTACCCATCGGATATCTATGGTGAACTAGCCCTGTATAAAAGTTAGTGAGCCCACCATCCTGCAAAGTATAGATATCATAGTTCTAATCATACCCATTACTACTTCCTGAATTAAAGTCCATAACAATCCAAGAGCCAATCACAATACCATCCAACCTCATAGGTCAACAACAATATAAATTCATAAAATCATCGCATCAAAATTCTCCAAACATAATTCAAAATTTAAGACACAGTCTATGATTATCACATTCAAACTCACGCACAACAATCACAACACAAAAATTAGTAGAAAATTCGATTATTAAGCATCCACAACTTTCTACAATTTTTCCACCACAAGTGGTAATTAAATACAATTCGAACTTCTACAAAGATGAATAAAACACCACAAGTATTTTATCGAATTACACCTTATGTTCACCACCTCGGCCACCCATTCATGGTTCAACCTACACATATATCCCATGTGTTTTCTAACATAATACTAACTCCCACTCCGGTCCCAACTCCCATGGGGTATCACTGGGATTTGAGTATACATCGAAAGGCTAGTTCTTATGTTCTTGTCGTCAATAAACAATGTCTAAATACACATGAAATAGACCAACAAGCCGGGCATAAGGCGTAAAAATGAAGAGACGGGTCATCCACGTAGTCGCCGTCTAAGCATACAAGGACGGGTCATCCACGAAGTCACCGTCTCATCACACAAGGACGAGTCATCCACGAAGTCGCCGCCTAAAATCATAAGGAGTAATGGTGAACTCTAAGGAATTTTCTGACATTCATACATCCACGTTTTCCGCAAAACTCAACTTTATAAGAGATTCATATATCTCAAATCAAATTTTGGTTAGGATCATATTAACAGCTACACGTTCACACAGATTCATAATCCACACAAAATCACACAGTCACAATTTCACAAAGCTCAACTATCCATGAAAACACATTTTTTTAAGTACAAACAATTCAATTTATATTAACGAGCATGAAATCACACAAAAATATGATATAGCAAATACGCTTATTTTTACATTCATTGTAATATGAATTTTCTGCCCAAATAGTGCAGAATCAGAAAAAACACCATTAGACAAAACATGTGCAGAATCACGTGTCCTATAGGCTCTTGCAAACAGAATCACTAAAACAATAACGTATGATTTATTATGAATTTTCTACTCAGATCTGATCCGTGAAAACCCCAAATCCGAAAATTGAATACTTGCTCAAATGTATATCCAATGCTCATCTATAAATCTAAAATCACAACTTCAATCATTGTAAAAAAAAAAAAAAAAAACTTAAAACTCTTAATCCATAACCATACTAATTCAATATTCTATCCATTTAAATTTCAATCAAATGAGATTGAAAGAAAATGACAAGTTAAATCACCAATTTAGGGCTTCAAGGTTGATGATGATTACACAAAACAAATGGTTGAGGGTCCTCTTTTCTTTTCTTATTCTCTTCTTCTTCTTCTTCTTCTTCTTCTTCTTATTCTTCTTATTCTTCTCTCTCTCTCTCTCTCTCTCTCTCTCTCTCTCTCTCTCTCGACTGTTCTATTTTTCTCACATCTTTTTTTTTTGTTATCAAAACCCTAAGAGGTATATTATCTATCTATATATGATACACCTACATATATTATAAGTTATAACACAAACACATAAATAAACATTGGATCCCATTTTTTGGCTTAATGCCTCACAAAAAGGCTTCATAAGGGCCCGAAAATACATTCTAAAGTTCTAAAATGAGTGACCCAATGGTATACATAACCTAGGTACTTAATTTTCATACCAGATACACTATTTGACCCATTCACGGGCCTGTAAACACTACTAAAAAAAATAAACACATTAACTCTTCAATAACTTGTTCAACTTAAGTCCACCACTTAGCTCTATAAAATTTCACACAGTAATTAATAATTAAAATAAATACACACATATACATAAGTAACCATACAAATATAAATGCACACAACCAGTACATATAAAAATTTAGGTCAGTCTCATTAAAAAAATTTTATATGAATATTTATATAAGAAAAATACGGGATGTTACATAACCTTCCTTTCAGTTTTATCTGCTTTGTAGCCATTCAGGTTTGGTTAAAGAAGGGATTGGGTTATTCGATAGGATGGTACGTGAATACCAATTGGTGCCCGATTCAAAGCATTAGGGGATCATGGTTGATCTGCTTGGCCGCACTGGAGAGTTGGACAATGGCATGAACGTAATTAACCAGATGCCAGTGGCAGTGAGTCGGGCCCAACATTTGGGGGCCTTGCTTGGTGTATGTAGGATTCATCAAAATATCAAGACGGGAGAGATAGCGGCTAAGAACCTTTTTAAGTTAGATCCTAATCATGCAAGATATTACATTCTTCTGCCAAATATATATGCTGTTTCTGGGAAATGGGATAACGCAGAAAAGCTTCAAAACTTTGGTTAGTGAGACGAGAAAGAAGAAGATACATGGGCAAAGTGTAGTTGAGGTCAGGAGTGAAGTCCACAGTTTTGTTGCAGATGATAGGTCCACAGTTTTGTTGTAGATGATAGATTTCACCCCGAGTCTCAACAAATCTATGGGTTACTGAGAAAATTGAAGGAAAAAATGAGGGAGGCAGGTTATGTTCCCGGCATGAATATTCTGTTGCACGAGGCAGAGGAAATCATACAGTTCAAAAGTATGTATGTATGCTTGCATGGACTCATCCTACCTACTCTAGGGTCTGTTCATATTATTGCCTACTGATTTAACTAAGTGCTAGGCTTGATTTAATTGATTGCTAAGCATGTCACCAACTAGTCAAATTGGCCTTGCTCGATTTTGATCGAAGAAATCTTGTGTGAATATGACCTTGTATGTTCAAGCTTTTAAGAAATTAATTGGTGATTCATATATTTAAAGGTTGTTTGGTAATACAAAAATAGTTCCATTGTTCCGAAAAGAACTAGTTCTAAATAGTTCGATGCTTGTGTGAAGATGCATTTTGGTAACATAAGCCTGATCCAAAAATACCCAAAGAAAATTTTCTTTATCAAATCGACACAATACTGGTTTTTATTTATTTATTAAAACCATAGCAAATTGAAATTGCGTTCGAACTTGATCTTGCTTCAAGCATTCACAAGCAGGGCCTTTGACTGGAAGGGACTTTAAAAAGTAGGGAAGCCTTCCCTTAAGACAGCCAGTTGATGCTTTTTGACCTACTGTAGTTTGTGTTTGGGCGGAGTCTCGTTGCATCTTCACGATAGGGGTCAAATTCACTAAAAGTTGAGATTGCAAACTAATCTTACTGGTGTTAACATGGTAGCCTATCTAGAAGTTCATTCAGTATTAGAGGTTGCAATTAATATTTTTTGATCTCCCACACAGTTTTAAATCGTAATATGGTGTTTGGTGCATAATTTGCAGATTATGGAGGCTTTCAACAGTATGTCTATCATGTTATGCAGAGAAGCCACCTTAGTTGATTCAAGAGCGACTCAAGGTAGCTCAGAGCCGATATAAGAGTTATGCAGACTCTAAACGACGACCGATGAATTTTGAAGTTGGAGATTTTGTATACTTGAGAACATCGCCTTCGAAAGGCATTGTAAGATTTGGAAAGAGGGGAAAGCTCAATCCGAGATTCATAGGACCTTTTGAGATTCTAGAGAGAGTAGGTCCAGTGGCTTATCGATTGGCCTTGTCATCAGAGTTGGAACATGTGCATAACGTATTTCACGTGTCGATGTTGAGACGATGTATGACTGATGCAAGTAAGATCATTGTACCTGAACCGCTATAGATTCAGGGGGACTTGACTTATGTTGAACATCCTGTAGAGATCTTGGATCGCAAAGAACAAGTTTTGAGAACCAAGACTATTCCAATGGTGAAAGTGCTATGGAGTAGTCATACGGTGGAAGAGGCTACATGGGAAAGTGAGGAAGACATGAGGAATGAGTACCCGTACTTATTCAACGCATGAGGTAAAGTTTGGGGACAAACTTCCTTTTTGGAGGGGAGAGTTGTCACACCCGTTCCAGAAATTTACGATTTTGAAAAATGCATCATTTGAGATTTTGGAATTATTAATGTTATTAATAATTCGAGTTGTGGTTGACTGTGAGTCAACGGTAAGGTGTCAGTGAGGACACGGGAACATGGAAGTTCATATTGCATAATCATGAGTAAATGACATTTATATGATTTAAATGTTCTTTGACCTTATCTAGTATTTCTATGAATAGTAATTATACATATGTAATATAATTCTGATAATCTTTGATATAGATTATATCATTTTGAGAACTGTGGTGAGAACGTGAGAGATACGTTAATTAAAAAGGTAGGTTGTGTAGAGATTTCACAGAATATAGTTTTCGGACGTTATTTTGGACCCAAACGAGACTTAGTCGAAAACTTTTGGAATTTATAATATTCACTCGTAAAGTTATAAAATGGACTTGTGCGAAGTTTCATGGGTTAATGAGAAGTTTTGAGAAACTTGCGGGGAGGTAAACGTAATTCCCGGAAAGTTTGCCTATATATAGATTGGGATGAGATTTCAATCTCATCCAAACACTCACAAATATCTAGAGAGAGGAGAGAGAAGGGAGATTTGGAGCCAACGGGCTTTGCGACGCCGATCGACGACCGTTCGTCCGTCAGATTTTCTCCAGATTTCAGATTTGAACTCGTGGAGGTAAGATCTACGTTTTGATACCACTTAGGTCATGTTTGGCCAATTTTTGTAAAAATATTAATTCTAGACTTTTGGGAAAAATCAGGTAAAACTTGTAGGAATCGCGTAAATTGAAATCCGACGATTATTTAGCCCCCTAGACGATCCTTCAAAGTTTGAAGAGAATCGCACGAGGTATGAATTCTAGATCTATGAAATATATAGATTTTCATGTTTTGGACATCACTTTTGATATTCTTGGATCCAGGCGAAATTCATGTGTTAATTAGGCCCGTTAATTATGCACGTGAAATTATGATAAAAGCACGTATAACTGTTTATGTGAGCATGTTATGTGTCTACTTGGGTCAAAGGGGAGTTTGGTGCAAATTCATTCGAAGTAAGCTCCTCGAACCTTGAGGATTGTGATCTTGTTGGAATTGGAATTGTGGTTGTGTCTGGATTGGAGGTGGGCCCAACCAGTACACGGTACCTGGTATGGAGGAAGGCCCAACCAGTGTACGAGATGCGTGGGAGAGGTGGGCCTCCTACGGCATCGACCGAATGAATGCGTACCACTCACCCTAGAGACTATTTCTATGTGTTTTAGATGCTTAAACCATGAATTGTCATATAAGCATACATTTAGAATTGTACGCTCAGGATATAGCTGAGCAGTGGAGATGTACTCCATTGCAGGTCAAAAGAAAGACAAGAAGAAGCGCGATGAGTGAGGCCGATGAACGCCGGGGAAATCACTTGTATATATTTTTGATTTAAATCCTAAACTTGTGTAAGGATTTGAATATTGTAGTATGTTGTAATAGAAATATGGATTAGTTTCACAATATGGAAATCTTGTAATTTAACATCTGTAATTGCATATTAATATGTTGGAAATCAGTTATGGTTGTATTGTTGTTGGTTTTGAGAAGCATGTGTTGTTAATTTCCATCACAGGGCTGCCAGCAGGGGAGCAGTCGACTGGACCCAGGATCAGTCGATTGGATCCCGTGTGGTTGAGACACTGAAAGTGAATAATAAGGGAAGCAGTCGACTGGACCCTTTGTCAGTCGACTGAACACTGTAGATTTTGGCTACTGCTTCTATTAATGGAAAAGCAGTCGACTGAGTCCCCATATCAGTCGACTGGACCCCTGTGTTATATGCTGCATTTTGGGTTCTGCTTGACCCAGTCGATTGGGCAGTCGACTGGACCTCTGTTGAGGATTTAGGGTTTTAGTTTCTGCCAGGCACAGTCGACTGGACCCTAGTACAGTCGACTGGGCAGTCGACTGAACCTTTGTATTTTTGAAATGGATTCTTGTGAACACTTTTGATTGAACAAAACTTTTTCTAACTCTGATTTTAATGGATTTTATAAACTCAGAGAGTAATGTTCCCTAAGCTTTAATTAACCAAGGTTGTTTTAAAGTTCTTTCCGCTGCGTATCATTATATTGTTGATTGGTTGAGCCTTGGTGGCGTGCCACATGTCCTATTTCCACGCGTAGTGGGATGGGTCGTGACATGTGACTTGTTACATTACCAGTGTAACGCCGTTAGCTCAGAGTAGAATGATTACGTTGCTATCGTCGCCTAACAGGGCCCTATAGCAAATTTTGGTTTTAAAAGAGTGTAATCATTGGACTCTTAGGTCCTCGTGACCTTGCAGGGAGAATAGAATAGTTACAGCGCTATCGTCGCCTAGCAGGGCCCTATAGCATTTGAAAGGTAACTATTGTATTATGATGGATACATTGCTATCGTCGCTTAGCAGGGCCATATAGCGTATCAATCATCAATTCATGCATAACTTCAATGATTTCAATGGAAACTCTGGCTATCGTCGCCTAGAAGGGCCCTATAGCAGTTTCATTATTGTTCCCATTTACTTGACTGTACCACTCAGACCACTACGGTCCACTCAACATGTATAACAATATGACTGGGTTAGTCCCCGTGACTAACCATGCAGACATCAATAAGGACATCATGACTCGACCATGTTCATGTGAATGTTCATGTGACTATATAATCGGGAAATTATGATAAACGAGAAAATCAACGAATATAAACTAAGCATGGAGTATAGTTAACTAACATGCGTTCATTATATAAGAAATAATCTCAACATTTACAATACTAATATTTATCAGTATCGTCCACACAGGACGCACTGGGCATACATATATGATCAAAGAATAATTCTATAATATACCAAGTGAGTTAGGACGACTCACCTCGATGCGGGTGCGTAACAGTAAGCGTAGCGGTTCCTACAAAGTATAAAATTACATAGAACATTGATTAATAAGCTTACTAAATTCGGGGGCATAATGGTAATTGTGCCGGGTGGGTTCCTAAACCTCAACATGATGATCTAGACATCATTCTGAGTTCAACGCCATTGACTAGACTCAAATCGGAGTCCGTCGCATAAAAGGCTGGGTTTTCTATACCAGTTTGGGCCCTAAAGATAAGCTGTATTTTTTACCGTGTCGACAGGTCACCAAACTTAAAAGGAATATTCTAGACATTATTCTAAAACTCTAGGAACTGACCGCGTATTTTTCTGAGCTACGGTTTATTTATTACGAATTTCCGAAGTTTAAATCGTCTAATAATAGGCTGCGGGGTCCCATAATTATAAAATATGATTTAGGGAGACATTTGGCTCTTATAAGTATTTTTATTAAATAGTAGGCCTTAAATTAGGCTAGTAGTATTTATCTCATAATTTTCGGGGCTCGTTTGGTATTTTAAATAATTAAAATACAACCAAACGGATACTTTATAAGTAATTAATAATTATTAAAATATTAAGGCTAGGGTTTTATAAATAATAATTTATAATATAGAGGTACTAGGCCTTAGGAAAATTTAATATAATTTTCCCATACTTGAAAAGGGATCATTAGATATTTGTCACCTAATTATTTTAATTTACAGTATTTACTTATTATTTATTTAAACCAATAAATAATAAGTATATCATATAATGATAATTCATATTTTCATAACATAAGGTTATTACCAAAAATAATATTACAAATTTATTAAAGTATAATTTATAGTATTATTGAAACCATTTTAGATTTTTTTAAAACAATTTAAAATCATTTACACTTATTTATATTTACTTATTAATACAAAATATATTATAAATAATATATTTATATACTAATCTTAATTAATAAGTACTAATCCTTATTAAAATAGATTATTAACGCACTAATTTTGATTAACAGAATACTTAATAATATAAAACAGGTTAATACAATCTTAATTAGGGTTAACAAAATAATTAAGACATTAATAAATCTAAAACAAATTATAATTCTACTAATCTAGATTAACGAATTAATTAGGAATATAAAAATAGCTTAACTAGGGATTAACAGGTTAATCATAGTTAATAAGGATTAACCAAGACCCACGGGTCGGCCCAAATCCGAACCCGTGCCCACGGGCTACCCATATATACTCACGCAGAGGTCCAACTTAAAAAGTCTGACCCGACCCACTAACAATTAATATAACCCGAACCATTAACCATTTATACACTCAAACTAAACCACCCACACGCAACCCGACCCGACCCAAATGGGTTAATGATATAACCCGAAGACCCAACGGATCCCTTCTTCTCTGACGAGCCATCGCCGCCGCCGGCGAGCTCGTTTTCACCGGAAAACTTTAAACGCTCATAACTCCGTCATTCCTCCATGTAAATTGCTCTAACTAACGCCGTTAGGACCGGTTTGGGACCCTCTTCAACATACTAGGAGCTGGAATGGTGGTTGATTCGTTTACTAGTCCTACCATAGGATTATTCTTTTTCGGATTTTGGAGAATAACTCTATGCATGGGCCACCAAACGCGTCCCTAATCAACTGCTGCTCTAAGGAGGGCCTCCTGAGGTCATAAGGGTTTGTTTGGTGTAAAATAAAATATGGGATTTGGTTATTCCTAAAAAAAACCCAGTCAAGCTCCGATTGGGGAGCTTTAATGGCTACCCGAGCCTGTTTGGGAGCCTTAGGCTCTGTTTGGTTCACATGAAGAAGTCTAGGAAGGTGTGGGAGGGTGTGTGAGTGTGTGTGGGTATACAAAAATAAGTAGGAGTATGGGGTTTACCTATTGGGGTCTCAATCTTCTTTCTTCTTCTCCGGCGGTTTCTCTCTCTCTCCCTATCCTCTGCGTCTCCTTCTCTTCCAGTCTGCGTGGGTATAGAGGGTGGTGAGGCAGAGGGTAAAAAGGCAGTGTGTATGTGGTTGTCCCTTCCTTGGTGCTCTCTCATATATATCCAATGCACACTCATACATACACCCATATATCTCATACACACAGATTAGTTGGAGGTGATGGAGGAGACATGGAGTGAGATTGATTGGAGTGGGATCTTGGGGAAATGGGAGGGAGGCCGGCGGTTGGGAGTGGGGAGTTTTGTCCGATGGGTAATAGGGGAGGTGTGGGTGATGGTCCGGCGGGTATAGGGGTTTATTTGGGTAGTGTAATTATCTATTAGGTAAGGGTAAGATAGATTAGTACATTTGCCGATTAAGGTAAGATTCCATCTTTCTTTATATGTATGGTTAAGACGTCGTTCGGATATACGTGCAATAGTCAGTCCGGGTCCGTAACTTACAGTCGAAGAAGTTAAATAAATACGCACTTTGTATATAGTCAGGTTCTTGAAATTTCAAAAATCTAAATACAAAATACGGGGACTCATTATATTAAGGTCGGGAAATTTACGGGTATTACACCTTGGTCAAACCTTGGTCAAACCGATCAACGGGGACTTTTCCGGAACTTCCGGGACTTTCGGGGGTCTCTGGGAGCTGACGATTTTATCTAATTTTGCTTAAAAACTCATTTTCTTACTTTTCTTACGACATAGCATGTTTTCAGAACTTTTGGACCAAATCTGGGAGTTTTCGGGCTTTCAGGGGCATTTTGGTCATTCTGAGCATTTTGAGAAATATAGTTAACTTCCAGGAGTCCTTTTGAGTCTTTTTCGATCATTGTGAACCACCAAGCTATGGGTCTCTTAAATCTGATAGCCGACAAAATAGGGTGTCTACAGTTTGCCCCTCTTTGGCATGAACTTGCGAGGCAACGCATGTCGCAAGCGAGTGCCAAAGTTTTTGAAGAGACAGGACTTTTTGGAGGCTATAGATTTAGGATTAAAAAAAAGCGTTGCAAAAGATGCAATGATGCTGAGGTCTACTGCTGGTCGTGCTCTGCGTGAGCTACCTACGTATCCCAAGGGGAATCAGACCAGGACGTAGTTCAGGGCACAGAGGAATAAATCACATACGCATGTACACAACAATCAGGCGGATGCTATGCTATATGAGTGATATGCCATGCATGTAGGTGATATGAGTTGTGTCATGAGTCCTATCATGTCTAGTGTTATGACCCTAGTATGAGTAGGTGTTGTGGGATGTGTGCCATTTCGAGTGGACTTGTGTAGTGCTAGTGCTTCTGACTACAATGCAGTGGCCGACCACGGTCTGAAAAGACTCTGGGTTTCGGGGCAAACTTCTCAAATTACGGGAAGTGTGCTTTACAAGTGAATGGGATCAGATGTGGGGTCTTTGAGGATGACAACTAAGGATAACCCATAGGTGAGGGAGTTCATGATAACCGACAGTTTTATAATAACCAAAGTGAGGAGGCTCATAATAAGTGGGGTAGCTCACGATAATTGACATGTGAGATAACCGGAGCGAAGAAGCTCACGATGAGTGAGGAAAATCATAATGACTGACAGGTGAGAAAGCTCATGATAATCAGTGGACACGGATCCTTGAATTGTGAATAGACAGTGCTTACCCTGGGAATCGGGGTGATTTAACTGCGAGTGATGTTTTCAATCGTTGGCCGATCCTTATGATGACAAGTCCGGAGAATCGGTTCGGACTTCTGTTATCTTCTGCTGGGGATGGTAGGGGACTCTCTGAGAATCTCTCTTCAATTCTTGACCTAGAACCAGGATCCATCTCTGAAACTATCGTGGTTGGTCAGATTCTGTAATGCTCAATCCAAAAGAGCCGGTTAGGGCCTTCGGGAGCTGATGGACTCTCTGAGAATCTCTCTTCAATTCTTGACCTAGAACCAGGATTCATCTCTGAATCTCTCATGGTTGGTCAGATTTTGTAATGCTCAATCCAAAAGAGCCGGTTAGGGCCTTCGGGAGCTGATGGACTCTCTGAGAATCTCTCTTCAATTCTTGACCTAGAACCAGGATCCATCTCTGAATCTCTCGTGGTTGGTCAGATTCTGTAATGCTCAATCTAAAAGAACCGGTTAGGGCCTTCGGGAGCTGATGAACTCTCTGAGAATCTCTCTTCAATTCTTGACCTAGAACCAGGATCCATTTCTGAATCTCTCGTGGTTGATCAAATCTGTAATGCTCAATCCAAAAGATCCGGTTAGGGCCTTCGGGAGCTGATGGACTCTCTGAGCATCTCTCTTCAATTCTTGACCTAAAACCAGGATCCATTTCTGAATCTCTCGTAGTTGATCAAATCTTGCAATGCTCAATCCAAAAGAGCCGGTTAGGGCCTTCGGGAGCTAAAGGATAATGTACTCTGCTAGGAAGAAGGAAATACGTCCATTGAATGGGAGTCAGGGTATCATTCTATTTGTGATGAGGGATACGGAGATGGTCTGCGGCAGTTAGAGGAGGGTGATCAACAATCACTCATGAACTTATGTTGCTTGAAGAAAGATGATCAACATCCACTTGTGGACTTATGTTGCATGAACGAAGATGAGCAACAACCACTTATATGAAAGAAGATCATCAACAGCCACTCATGGACTTATGTTGCATGAAGAAAGATGAAAGATTAACAGCCACTCATGGACTTATGTTGGTAGGAGAAAGGAAGATCATCAACAGCCACTCATGGATTTATGTTGCATGAACGAAGGAAGATCATCAACAGCCACTCATGGACTTATGTTGCATAAACGAAGGAAGATCATCAACAGCCACTTATGGAATTATGTTGCATGAAGGAAGAAAGATCATCAACAGCCACTCATGAACTTATGTTGCATGAAGAAAGATGAAAGATCAACAGCCACTCATGGACTTATGTTGCTAGGAGAAAGAAAGATCATCAAAAGCCATTCATGGACTTAGGTTGCTAGGAGAAAGGAAGATCATCAACAGCCACTCATGGACTTATGTTGCATGAAGAAAGATGAAAGATCAACAGCCACTCATGGACTTATGTTGCTAGAAGATGATGGTTAACTTTTGGCGGTTTGGAAAGCGATGAAATTTTCCCCAAGTTTGGACACTTCTCATGCTGACGCCTTGACTGGTGCAGTAATAGTGTTTGGTACTCCTGCTTGCATTGTCCTTGGAACACTTTTAAAAAAATTTATAACTTTATTCAGAAAATTCATTATTAGTCACTGTCAACTCACTTATTTGAGACTACGACAGACTTGACGACTAACAGACATCGACACATGATGACGACACATTCGACTCTAAAATGAAACAAGCTCGACTTGCCAAAACTTAATGTGCTCTTGTCATAAATGATGTACCATTTCTCTTTTGTGTTTACTTCTCACCTTAACGTGGCATCACTTTGATGGTGAATCTTATTTTTGAAAATTCCTCCCTACTGATCTAATCAATTTCTTTGCTTCTCCCAAGATGTGCTTTGAATTAGTGACTTAGCTTATAGAATAAAAGATGCTCCATTTTCAAAATTTTCAAAACAACTTGGTGACTTGAAAACTCACCCTTTGGTGTGAAGGGATCGTGTTAGGCAAACGGAGTTTGCCCCTAGTTCATAGGAAAACGAGGTAGGTGACCGAAGTTTGCCCCTAGTTTGGACAATGGTTTATTGGAGGTTTTGGGCAAACAAGGTGGGTGACCGAAGTTTGCCCCTTGTATGAAGGGTTGATAGTAAAATTTAGGCAAACGAGACGGGTAGCCGAAGTTTTCCCCTAGTGTGGAAGGTGATTTCTGGCTTGAGGCAATGACCGTGACTTTAATCTCTCAAATGCTCATAACTTTTGCCTAGGCACTGGTGAGGTGACCTAGTGAGCTCTTTTATCTCTTTTGTTATTGCTCACCTTGGATTTAGCTCTAATTTATACCTAGGCATCCTTTCGGATTTTTGACCTAGCGATCCATCCTTCTTTTCTTTTTGAAAGTCTGCCTACGTACCCCCGGGCGGGGATCAGGTCCAACGTAGTTTGGGCCAAGGCTTTGAAAGAAGGGGGGGTTGATTATGATGGTGTGGATACCGGCATTTGGGCCCACTTTTGTTTTTAAAACATTTTTCAAATTCCAAATTCAAAAACAAATGAGTCGCCACTTAATTTTTAAAAGGAAAATTAAGAAACCATTTTAAAGCAAACTGATCTTTTGCGAAACTAAAGATAAACTGGGTCCAGGGATTATGGAATGAAAGGGGAAGGAGCCCGACGGACTAAAACACCCCCTTTCATCCTATCTCGCGATAGGCCTCTACTCAACATCCTTTTTGATCAAATTAATAATCTAAGCATGCCCTCAATTAATACATATGTACATATACATTACACAAGCATGTTGGAAATGGTGTAAAATTGCTAACGGTAAAATATCATTCATAAGTCACATAATTCAACTAGCAAACATCATGATGTGCAAGTAAGGAACTAGAGAACTCACCCGGGATCCAGCCGCGAAATGGAAACGTGCAATGCATACACAAAATACAAAGCCTAAGAAAAGGTCTCTAATTCACATATTCACATAAGGCAAAACCTAAGCTAAGGTGTCGCACATGGAGTCGAAAATCAATTAAAATCAATGAAGTAAATAAATCAGAGAAGAGATGAGAAATTGTAACTCAAATGTGCTACAAAACAAAGATTAGTCCACATGCTTCACATAATAATATGATATCAAAAAAATCAATCCCAATTCTCTAGCTTAGATCTATTAAGCATGAAATCCAACTTTATTCAATGGCTAGTTCTAATCATAAGCATTGATGTACATGAATGAATGAATGTGAATAAGAATAAAACCTGGATTTATTCACTAATTTGGATCACTTAGCCTCTGGATTTAAGCTAAATTATCATTATTCAAAACATGATTTGGGTCCCAAGACATTAGGGAACCATTTGAGTTGAAATAAATAAGATTAAACAAAAACAGTAGCAGTTTTTTTTATGAATTACAGAGAGCAAACCAGATCTTAAAAAAATAGAAATAAAATACTTCCAACGGTTGGATCTTAATGATTTTTGGATATGTTATGCCTCTGTGAGTCTAGTTTCTAACCCAGAAAGACAATCGAGGTTTCAACCGTTAGATCTCCGGGAATACGGAAAATACTAGACCTCACTCAGGATTTTACAACTCTCTGTCCAGAGATCTTGTATGATTTTTTAAAAATAGCAAACAAATCTGAATTGCTTCATTCTTTTTAGGGAACCTTCCTAACACATTAAGGTTCTTAGAAAAAATTATTTTGGGTCACAAACACTTTATTAAAATCCTGATTTATTTATTCCAAAAGAGTGTTGCTGTGCTGAAATTCTGGGCAGATTGTTGTTACTTCACAAAACTCATGACCAAACCATTTTCAACATGAAACTACCTTAAAACAAAAATTACAGCGGTAGAACATTGTGTTATTAACACTTTCCCGTTGGTTTCACTTGATTTCAACGGTTAGATTTCGAACTAAAAATCTTTGATCAAAAACAGTTTGTGAACTCACTGTTTTCATTTGTCAAGTTCAACTTTATTTGTTAACCCCAACTATTAAATCATAAAGTTGGACTTAAACTAAACCATTTTCTCCTTCCATTTGATGAACATTGGAGACTAAGGACATCTATACATGTAGGTTTTAGATGAAGTATAGAGAACTTCTCAAAACCCAAGGAAGAGATTAGTCTAAGCCATAGAGATGGACTTAAACTAAACTACAACTCCTACCATTTGATGGTCATTGGAGACTAAAAAAAAAACAAATCTACTCTAATCTCCATGGAATATAGTATGAATTCCATAAGATTCATAGTAAAGAGATCCTAGTCATGAGTTGATACTAGTATCTCACCAACTATGTGTAGATTATGACCATGATTCATTTTAATCTCCATATGAATCACAAGGTTATAGGAGAATAAGGAATCAAATTCAAAGAGTTTCAATGAGATATGGAAGATCTCATGAACCTTATGGATGAAATAGAAATAAAGGAAATCAAAGTTTTATTTAGGAACACAAATTCTTCAAAACTAATTTATCTCAAACCCAAGGCATTAATTAGATCCAAATTAATGAGATGTCATGAGGTTCAATCATAAGTTCTTGGTGGTGTGTGATGAAATAGGGTAAGAAGAGAGGTTTTGAAAATGTGAAAAGTTCCTAGATCTAAGAACTTGTGATTGAATTGTCCTAACTCTACCAAGGATTAAGAGGTTACCTCTATGACCTCAAAGAATTCTTCAATTTCTTGTGAAGCTCTTCCAAGATCTTCAAATTCTTCTCAAAGTTCTTCAAATTCTTCAAGAAATTATTTTCTTCTTCTCAATTCTCTATATGATTCTTCTCTCTCTCCCAAAACTCAAGTATATATCTTGTATATATATAAAATGATTCAAAAGCTCCTCCTCCAAATAAAGATGAAGGTCTCTTTATATAGACCTCATTATCTCAAGGATAAATGGGTAAATTCGGGTGGAGACCCATGTGCAAAGTTTTCTTCTAGAACATGTGAGAAAAGCAGTCTGTTACAGCCAGCGGCACTCGACGGGTGCCGGCGGCATTCACTGAGTGCCGGGCGGCATTCACTGAATGCAGGGCGGCAACCCGTGACTGTCGGCG
Source organism: Hydrangea macrophylla (assembly GCA_033977485.1). Taxonomy (NCBI): domain Eukaryota; kingdom Viridiplantae; phylum Streptophyta; class Magnoliopsida; order Cornales; family Hydrangeaceae; genus Hydrangea; species Hydrangea macrophylla. The sequence goes on along the minus strand of CM066984.1, from coordinate 128,531,669 downwards.
CGGCACTCAGTGAGTGCCGCCGGGTTTTCCGGGTGCCGGGGCTAACTGAATTTGCTCCTTTTTAAAATTTTCGAAAGGAAAATTAATCTAAACTTAATTTTTGTGAGTTATCTTTATATATTCATGTATATTTGTGCTAAAATGCACCCATGTGGGTGGTATGCACCCATGTGCATGGTATATTCTTCAATATACTATGCTTATTATTATTATTATTATTATTATTATTATTATTATTATTATTATTATTTTTCAAGAGACAATTTTCCTTTATTTAAAACTCCTTTTTATCATTTTCATTTTATACTTTCTTTCAAAACCTTTTTATATGTATATTGAGCAAATTTTCAGACTGATTTTCTCATGTGTCCTTCAATGTTCGGGTTTCTCCCGAATACCCAAACCCTCTCTTTTTTTTTTTTTTTTTTTATATATTTTTTTAATTTTGCAATTTTAACTTGAAGAACATCTTGAAGATTTTGAATTTCTCGGAAAATCTTCGAACGTCACGGTCATCGTCATCATCGGTCTTTGAGAGGTAACCAATCCCTGGATTTGACGTTTGGTCAAAATTGGGGCGTCTACAGATGGTGTTGACTGAACTGATGCAGTTGCCTACGTATCCCTGAGTGGAAATGTGATGACCAAGAGCCAATACTCCCGAGGCAGGATGGCCAAGACGGATGAGGTGAGGTCGGGTGTGGGGAGTTGTCCCACATCGCCTGGGGTGAAGTTCCTGGACTAATTTATAAGGATTAATCGCCCCTCTATATGCAACAAGGCCTTTTAAAACCGTGAGGGAGCTAAATACGAAAGAACTCCATAGTTAAGCGTGCTGCTGCCTGAGCTGAACCAGGGATGGGTGACCCCCTGGGAAGTTCTTTGTGCTTAGACCCAAAGCGGACAATATTGTTGCTAGACGGGGAGGTGGGTCGTTACAAATGGTATCAGAGCGGAAACCCAGCCGGAAGTATGGGGGCAGGTCCCACACGAGGACGTGTGGTCCTTAAGGAGGGTGGATTGTGATGACCAAGAGCCAATACTCCTGAGGCAGGATGGCCAAGACGGATGAGGTGAGGTCGGGTGTGGGGACTTGTCCCACATCGCCTGGGGTGAAGTTCCTGGACTAATTTATAAGGATGAATCGCCCCTCTATATGCAACAAGGCCTTTTAAAACCGTGAGGGAGCTAAACACGAAAGAACTCCACAGTTAAGCGTGCTGCTGCCAGAGCAGTACCAGGGATGGGTGACCCCCTGGGAAGTTCTTTGTGCTTAAACCTAAAGCGGACAATATTGTTGCTAGACGGGAATGTGGGTCGTTACAGGAAATCAGGTCGAGCGTAGTTCAAGGCAAGGCTTTGAAAGAAAGTTGGGTTATCTTTAGGTAGGTGGGATGACCGAATCGATGCGGTTGCCTACGTATCCCCGAGTGGGAATCAGGTCGAGCGTAGTTCGGGCCAAAGTTTTGAAAGAAAAGGGGAGCGATTATGATGGTGTCGACCGAACCAATGCGGTTGCCTACGTATCCTCGAGTGGGAATCAGGTCAAGCGTAGTTCAAGGCAAGGTCTTGAAAGAAATTGGTTGAGGGTTTTTCAAACCAATCGTCAAAGAAACTCAAACTTGGGTTACTTATGGTAGCTTTGAAGAGGAGGATTCAGTTTCCATCTCCCTTTCTTTTCTTTTCTTTTCTTTTTCTTTTTCTTTTCCTTTTCCTTTTCTTTTTCTTTTGAGGATTGATCCTTTTCACTTTCGCCTAGCCAGTCAATTTTCCTTTTCACATAGTTGATTCATGTGAGATCTTCCGATCATAGTCTCGAAATTCCAGAATGTGCACGTCAGCTCTGGGGATTTATTTGTGGTCGTTTCGAGCCTTTTGAAATGTGATCTAGGCACGTTCTTATGATATATCTTGAAGCATACGATTCTCTGATTTGTTTCATCAAAAATTTCTTCAACCTTTTGACTGGCTAGGGTCAGATTTTGGAAATCAACACCTTTTTAGCTCTCACTTTTGCCTAGGTGCCCTTTTCGGGTTTTCAACCTAGCGAGCTTTTTTTTTTTTTGAAGGGGGGAGAAACTCATTGAAATATTTGGCTACCAACAATGACTAAGTCTGTATTGGATAGGTTTGCATGGCTCTTGATTGGACTCGGCTCAAGGCTTTAAAATGGTTGAAAATGGTGTTGGGCAAGCCCCAAATCAGTTCTAAGTATGTCTTTTTGAGATTTGAGCAAAAGCATCTTTGAATTCTTAAAGTAAGACTATTCAATTCTCGGCTCTTCATCAGTGTCAGCGCAAAATTGACTTTGACCTTTCAGGATTTTTTTTGTTTGAGTAAAAAAATTACCCTTTTTTTTAGCACAGTAATATCCATGGTAATTTGAAAAGTGACACTTCAGTTCAGCAATTCATGCATCTATGACTAGGCACATCAGATTAGGCAAAATGAGACTTCATTCCATCAGTAGAGAAGGATTACAGACTCATTAACAACTCGATGACAGACAGACTCGACCACAAGACTAAACTTAAAATAGACAAAACATACAACAGACTCGACTAGACTCGACCCGGTCTCAAATGGAATGTCACAGTGACTCACTTATTCTTTTTATTTCTTTTTTTCTAAAGAGCATCTTCATTTGGTTTTCTAGAAAGAGTCCCAAACACCATCACTTCACCGACACAGGTTCAACATTCATGGGCCTCAGCGAAGGGGATCATTCGAATAGGTAAGCCAGGGGCTTAGGTGACATGGGGTTGAATGGGCGGTGGCTCAATGATGTTTTGGTCGATGAGGTCCTGGATATCATGGCGGAGACGTATGCACTGGTCGGTGTCATGGCCTAGATTTTGGTGGTAAGTACATTGTAGGCTCATGTTGTAGTGAGAGGGTATGGGATGCGGTAGTGGTTTGTAAGGGAGGAGCTGCATGTGGCCCTTTTTGAGTAGGTGGTCTAAGGCTGTGGAGAGGGGAATATCAAGTCTGGAGAATTTGCGAGGGCCTTTAGGGCGATTTGGTGGAATGGACTGGTATGGACGGAGAGGGTAGGCCATTGGTTGGTGGTTAGGTGCATGGATATCTGGGGAGTCTAGGGAGTAGTTGGGTCCCTTGGACTGGTGTTGAGGTTCATTATTCCTGCACTTTCCTTCTCTGATGGCATCCTTTATTCTGGTGAGCTTGTCAAGAGCTTCTTGATCTAAACTATGTATCCAAAGATCAGCTAATTTTCCAAACCATTCAGTACAAGGTGCTGGCCGGGAAGATAGCAGAATCGAGGGTGGTGGGTTAGCCAAATGCCGTATCATATCTGTCATTTCCGCAAGCTCGTCCCTGATCTTCTCAACAGCAGGTTCCATAGCGGTCATTCTAGCATCCATAGTTATTCTGATTAGTTGATTATTCGGTGTACGAGTCCAAGTGGAGTGAATGCGGACTTCTGGTCTCATTTTCTCAAGATATCCTAGGACCTGGGTGAGGTGATCCAAAAGCTGAGTCATAGTGGTTCTCATCTTGGCGACTCGAGTTTCCAAGCTTTTGTGATCCATAGGTTTGTTTTTGGGAGGGCTATTAATCCCAAGAAGAAAATGTAGCAGGACGACGTTTAGGACCTGTGATGTCTTACAAATTGAAATGACAAGGATCAGACTCGGAGGATGAAGATCGATGATCATGTGATGATGAGAAGGGATAGGCTGTGTGGACTTATGAGATATATGTGCATGCAAACTGACATGAATTGTGTATGCATATGAGACAATCATGCGGATGCAAGCCATAATCTATATGATGCCCCTACTTATAACATATAACAGTTAAGCAAGTAAGGTCTTATCCATACATAGTGTGCTAACTTTTCTTTCCAGTATGATCACCAAGGGATAATAGGGATTTCCGGGATACTTCGGGAATTTTGGACAGAGTTTCTAGGAGAAACAGGGATTTAGAAGATTCGGAGAAATTTCTAGAAGTCATTTGAGTTTCTAGGAGAAATAGGAATTTCTGGAATTTTAGGTGAAACGAAGATACCTAGGGAGTTCATAGGACTTCTGGGAGAAGCGGGAATATCTGGGTGATTCGGACAAGCATTTTTGGGGAAGTCTGGGAGATCTTGGTAGGGTTTGGAAAAAGGGGTTTCTGGGAAATCTGGTGGATTTTGGCAGAGTTTTCGGGGAGCAAAGATTTCTAGTAGAGTTTTTGGGAAACGGGAATTTCTAGAAAATTAGATGGATTCTGGTAGAGGTTATGGGAAATAGGAATATCTGGTTAAATTGGACAGAGTTTTTGGGAGAAATTGTTATATCTGGGAAATCTGGGAGATTGGGATGACGGTGATCATACTGTCTAGCAAGTTTTCATACTCCTATGTTTAGGACCAACAAACAAGGTTTGCGGTGTATATCTTTGTGAACGTGGAGCAGACATCTTTGTCATGGTGCCTAGGCAGGTCATCGCCTCTATAGATCCCCCGTCTTAGCAAAAGCTTGGGGGGCAAGAGGGCACAATGAGATAACAGGCAATCACATCGGCCACTAACAGGATTCAGAACTAAGTGTAAATCACCCTTAATACAGTCTTGAGTACCTATAATGCCTAGAGTTACTACGGATGGGACCTAAGGACTTCCCGACCATCAACGGCTCGAGAATCTAAAGGCACTACGGGTCCCTAACAACCAAGTGTTCCCTACTGGTTATAGTCCTAAACCTTTTGCTAAGGCAGGGTCCTGATACGACTAATAGCCGGTCGGACACAGGCAGTCACAATCACAATCAAATGCAGGAAACCTGAAGTTAAACGAACAACAAATGGCAAAAAGGTGGCCTCAGAGGGCCCTTGCCATTAAAAGGTTAAAAGTACAGTGCCCGGGGGGGGGGGGGGGGGGGGGGGCGCAATTATAGTAGCCTCCCCTGCCCTAAAAAATATACATATGAAAGATGTTTACAGACCAGGAACTAACGATCATCTACGGTAATCACCCTTTAGTCTGTCTGACCTCCTCGCTCGGGGCAGCCTTCTCGGCCGGTACATCCTCGGCGGTGGTACCGTCGATAGCAGTGGGCTCCACATCCCAGAAGTCAGATCCATCCCTTCATAAGACGAGATGTCCCACTCTGGGTGGTCTCGGGCCAGCCTCCTCTTCAGGTCTTTGTAGCCCTGGAAGAAGCCATCATCAAAGGCCTCCTCAGAAGACCTTGCAACTGCCACCTCGGATAGAGCCTTTTCCCGAGCCTCTATTGTCGTCAGACTTACTCGGGCGGTATCTAGCTCCGCTAAGGCAGCCGCCAACTCCGCCTGTGCCACTCCCAAGCCCAAAGCCAGGCCTTTTACCTTGTCCTTCTCTACGGCAAGGGCAGTTTCCTTGGCCTCCAAAGTTGCCCTCTCCTTTGATAAGGTGGCTTCAGCAGCGTCAGCCCTCCCGACCAAATTGGGTAGGAAGGATCGGATCCAGCAGCCATGCAGCCGACCTGCAAAAAGCAAGCATAAACCAGTCGGTTATATAGCAAACGGAAGAATAAACAAAGAACAAGGCGATAGGGTTACTCACAAAGTAGGAGAGGCTGTACAACCATCCCTAGAAAGCTTGGGGAGACATGTTAGCACACATCTCCACCTAGCTCGGGAGAAGGCTCGGCTGTAATACCCGCAAATTTCCTATATATACGAAAAGGATTCCCGGATTTATGTCTGTATTGATGAGTTTATTTTCGGTAATTAATTCTGTAGCCTGTACTAATATAAGTAATTATTCATTTTGAACCAAATATGATTTTCCCTCGCTTTTGCGTAAACCATTAGGAATTGGGTTCCCAAATGTACTGGAAAGTTGTAGGGCTCGTTGAGACGATCGATTTTCATATAGGACTTGCGCAGATCCGATGAAAAATGAGAGAGTTACGATTTATTTAATGTTTATGTATTAATATGTATATATATATATATATACGTTATATATATGCACGATCTGGACAATTTCCTGGGAAGAAGAAGAGTCATAAGAGATTTCCTATGGCGCATTTTTGTAGTATATTTGTACGGTATCTATTGATAAGTAAATATGTTTTAATTAGTTAAATAATATTTATAAAGTATAATCAACATGTTTTAATTTCTGAAAATATTAGTAAATAATATTTTATATATTCTGAAATTATTTTAGTAATATTTTTATTTATATTGCACTTATTATTTATTTGGATTCAAATAAATAAAAAGTGCTAGTTTAAAATTATAATAATAACACCTAAAGGCTATTTTCAAAATTTAGAAAATTATGTTAATGGTCCCAGGGCCAAATGCTTTTGTTTTATAAATCATTTATTTATAAAACTCAAACTTTAAGTATTTATATATTATGACCATTATTTATTTGGGCTTCAATAAATAACAAATGTTAGCTTTAAATTATGATAAATAGATAAATAAATATCTATTGGCCCCTTTTAAAATCTGAAGAATTGTATATTGTGTCCAAATGACATAAAGGACTGTTTTATAATTTAACAAATTATAAAACTAAGTTTTGAAAATTTTAATATATTATACGGAGCCATTTATATAATGCTTTAATTATCTTAAATACTAAACGAGCTTTGAAAATTTTGAGAAAAATACCACTAGCTTATTTTAAGGCTCAGTATTTAATAAAAATATTTATATTGACCTAATGCCTTCCTAAATTACATTTTGTAAATGTGGGACCCCGCAGTCTATTATTATACGTTAGAACTTCAATAATTCATAAAAAAATAAATCGTAGCTCAGAAATAAGCGATCAGTTCCCAGAGTCTTAGAATAACATCTAGAACACCCCCTCAAAATTTGGTGACCTTTCGACACGGTAAAAAATACAGCTTATCTTTAGGGCCCAAACTGGTATAGAAAACCCAGCTTTTTATGGGATAGACTCCGCTTTGAGTCTAGTCAATGGCGTTAGACTCAGAATGATGTCTAGATCACCATGTTGATGTTTAGGAACCTATCCGACACAATTACCATTATGCCCTTGATTCTAGTACGCTTATTAATCAACATTCTATGAATTTATATACTTTATAGGAACCACCGCTACGCTCGTTTTTACGCACCCACATCGAGGTGAGTCGTCCTAACTCACTTGGTGTATTATAGAATTACTCTGTGTGTATCGTATGAATATCCAAGGGGTCCTGTGTGGACCAAATTGATGAATAATATATATACGTGAATGTCAAGATTTGTTATCTGTACGATGAACGCATGTTAGATAACTATACTCCATACTAGTTATTAATTGTCATTATTCAGGCTTATTGTGTTTTACAATTATACAATCATATGAACATTCATATAAACGTAGTCGAGTCGTGATATCAATGTTGACGTCTGCATGGTTAGTCAAGGGGACTAACCCAGTCATGTTGTCATACATGTTGAATGGATCGTAGAGGTCCGTATGGTATAGTCAAATCAATGGGAACAACGATGAAATGCTGTAGGGCCATGCTAGGCGACGATAGCAAAGGTACCCATTGAAATCATTGGGGTGGAACATGAGTTGATGGTTGATACGCTATAGGGCCATGCTAGGTGACGATAGCAAAGTATCCATCTGAACTTGAATACAATAGTTACCTTTCTAATGCTATAGGGCCATACTAGGCGACGATAGCGCTGTAACTATTCTATTCTCCAGGCAAGGTCACGAGGACCTAAGAGTCCAATGATTACACTCTTTTTAAAACCAAAACTGATATAGGGCCCTGCTAGGCGACGATAGCAATGTAATCATTCTACTATGAGCTAACGGCGTTACACTGGTAATGTAACAAGTCACATGAGTCAATTATGGTGTCTGTGGTCGAGTAAAGTCGAATATATCGATGATGCATTATGTCATATCTCATTCATATTATCATGTCATAAATTATACGTATTGAGATAATGCTTATCAAATATTCAAGTTTGAGATATTTATTGTACTTGTATATTATTGTTTGTTTTAGGAGTGATCGGTTAGGTCAACTCACTTGGCTTCAAAAGCTAACGGCTCTCCTTCCTGCCTTGGACATATCACGTCTAGATTTCACAGGTGACGACTCTCAAGACGAGGTCTACCCAAAGGGACACGGCAGATGTACAAGTTGAAGCGAAGGACTCCGATATAGTCTTATTTAGAATTACTTAACTTGCTTTATTATCTTCTATCTGAGGTAATGCTTTAGATATGTATTGTATATAGATCGCCCTAGACTGCCTTATAGATCTTTTATTTAGACTCATGATGTAACAACTAGATCCCCGACATTTGAGTTCTATTGAAGAATACCAATAGGTGTTTTTATGCTTCCGCTTGCTCTGTTAACCATGTGTAGAATGTAGAAAGGACAATCAGCTAATGTAACTCGTCATTCCCTATGGGTCCAGAAAGGAAATTTTAAAATTTTCATATTTTTGGCTACTCCGAGGCATGACACCGGCCTAACTCTCTCACGAATCTCCACTGATTCACCCAGCGGCATCCCGGATAGCAAATCCACCCCGGGAGCGGTGTCCTGCACCACCACTACCACCACCACTCGAGGAACTAATATCTCTCCCGGGTCTCGGTGAACCGTCGGTCCGTGCCTTAGCCTCCTGAACGGCTAATCGTCACCCGTGGACTCGGTGGCCGGTCTCTTCCTCTTCTTCACCATCCAAGAGGCGACAGCAACTTGTCGGGCCCTCAACACCTCAGGATCTCTCCTAGGACCCATTTCTGCAAAGGGAAAAAATTATATCTATGAAGAGAGAGAGAGAGAGAGAGAGAGAGAGAGAGAGAGAGAGAGAGAGAGAGAGAGAGAACAAGAGATGAGAGACCGGGAAAGCAAAAAAAATAAGGACAGTGAAGATGACCCGAGCAACAAGAACTCACCAGGAATGATGGGGGAGAAAACGGGTGCTTCGAAGGGCTGGTCTAGCTCGTAGGTAACTTTTCGATCTCCCTACCGAGTCAACATGTTCCAGACGTTTGTGGATAGTTCCCCCAAGGCCCTGATCCTGTCTTGGCACTCATCGAGGATACTTGGTGAATCAGTCAACCCCAGTACAAAACATAACACGAAACGGTTTTATGCCAAAATTGCAATAAAAGAACAAAGATAAGAAAATGGACATAGAACAGGGGCTTACTCCTCAACTTCCCCGCCCAGGAAGTTCTCAGTTGAATCCCTGGGGCCTCCTCACAGAACCCAAGGGTGGACACTTGAAAGAATTTCTTCTTCCACCCCTTGTTGCTTGAGCAGTTGACTATGATCTTTCTCCCCTGCCGAGCTCCCAGAGAGAAGAATCAGGCCTCTCCATGTACTGGGAACAACCGGTGGGTCCATAAAACTCTTGCAGGGTGAGTTTATACGTAAAGACTTAGGGCTAGAGAGAAATAGACCCCATCAAAAACCTCCAACCGTTGGGGGCAAGCTGCTGGAGAGCAATCCCGAGATAGATCAAGACGTCCCGGGCAACCGGATGGAGGAGGATAGAAAGGCCACCCGTGAAGGCATCTTCATAAAGGGTTACGAACCCCAATCAATATATCTGAGCTCCTCCAACAAGTGCAGTCAAGGAGCAATGGTCAGGAATACCGTATTTGTCCCTAATTCGCTCCAGGTCAGTGGCGACCAAACTGGTGGAAGTAAACTCGCAAGCGAACGCTACCTTCGGACTGCTCGGGATCGGCACCTCGTCGCCCGAGCCATAAGACACTGAAGCCGTTGGGGGCTTCTGACCCGCCTCATCATCCAATACCTGGATAGGAATCCTACCCTCGCTGTGTTGATCGGATGGGGTCACAGAAGGAGGATCTAAACTTGTGTTTGGGGTCCCTGATCGCGATCGTTCATCCTCCGAACGGGAAGACGAGTCAAAGCCTGAATGGCACATCTCTAAGGCTCCTACGGCTAGGATAGAGAGTAACTGGCGACCTAAGTAAGGGACAAGGACTCCAAGTCTAAGATACAAGGGGGCAGTACTACAAGTCTAAAGGACAAGAGATACAAGGTTTTAAGTGTCAAGTAACACTAGGTTAGAACCGCCGTGGAATACGCTAACCGGTTCAACTGTTTATTTACACCACCCAATCTAAGGAAGAAATAGAACCTCAGAAAGAAAAAATCCCACTCCCTCGCGAGCCCTAGCGGATTCCTATTCTCCAGCCTCACTCGGGAATGAGGAGAAATGAAGGAGAGCAAACAAAAACAGTGAATTATAAGGCTAGAGAGGTAAAGACTTACAAGAATTAAGCACAGAAAAGAGCTCAGGATGCTTGACTGGATGCTCGTTCTCTGCAACCGTTCGATACACACTTTCAGTGGACAGCAAGAGTAGCAAAAATGCACAAGTGCTCTTTATATAGAACGCATGAATGGCTCAGATCATTTTAGATCTAAGGGCCTAGCAAAGCTCCCTCCTAAACCAATGCCAGTTGTCACCTCGGGCAGACCAAGCAGTGCCTCAAAAGGTGCGCACATTAAATGCACGACATGACGGTTCAGTTATGATGTGACTGTTCGGTTACGTTCACATCGACCTCGTCGAATCCTAACCAGACCAATCACTCCTCGACATGTGGTAGCTACCAACCCCAAGTTCTCGAGGCCACCGCTCAGTCCAACCCCTGGATAACCAAGACGATCGGCCCAGTCCCGAGTAATGTCCCGGGTGGGATCCCGGACGGTTTGACGAATTGTACCAATTTCCAATGCTCATCTAATGAGGCATCATATTACCCTTGGAAATGGGGGGTAGCTGTCACACCCCAACTCACCCCCGATGCATTAGGACACGTGTAACAAGAGTAACCGAACCCAAAACACACACTAATTAGAAAGAAAATGTGAATAAACCACTTTAAAGAACTCTAGTGTGACAAAACAGCCCCCAAGGGCAAAATGGTCATTATGGAAGTATGTAAAATTTTTATACCAAAAGTTATATTTTTGAGTCCCGGTTCCAACGCAACAAACGGCGCGCGAATTCGAGTTTTCTAGAAAAAGTTATGCACGTTTCCGTAAAAGCGGACGTGCTGTGAAAAAATCACAAGCGGATCGATCCCTTCATACGGCCCGGATCGATCCATTTATATGAGCCACAAGCAGAATGTCCCCGATAAAGGCCAGATCGATCCCTTCATAAAAGCGGATTGATCCGCGACCTTCAGAACAGGCCTTACTGCTAAATTTTGCTGTCAAACAAGTTCCCAACTTACCAATTCATAACCAAAACCCATGGAAACCTTATGAAACTTTGGGAAAACATTTCCAACACTCTCCCAAACATTTTTAATCTCAAGTTAAGCATGAATCACACATTCACATTCATCATTTGATCAAATCCACCATGAACTCATTTCATTTGAACTACAACGAACTTTTAAACTTTGAAACTCAATTCTCATTCAAAATTCATGAAACTTGTTGGGAATCAACTCAAGGTTGTAACTAACATTGTAAACACTAAGGAAACATGTTTAAGACACTAGCGACACATCCGAACTTGTCAAGATGGTTAAGCCTATTACTTGCACCACACTTGAGCAAACCAAAAGATATTACACATTAGTTCCCAAATTCACTTTTAACTACCAAAATACAAGGTTTAGGATCCTAACTCTTTTTCCACAACCCAAGTATGAACATCAACATAAAAGTAACCATAATTACATCATTTTACAAGTTCAAAAGAAGTTCTCAAGCATGAGGCTCAAATCTCCCCCATCTCTCCCTTCTCTCCCATCCACAAGTCAAGACTTCAAGCCTCAAGTCAAGGACCTCAAGCCACTAGTTACACTGTAATAGAGGTTTAAAACATATCTACAAGTTCCAAAACTTTTTCCCCCTCTTCCCGAGCACGTCACTTCCTCTCCGGGTACTGCTCCGTACCTGCGGTGGTTGTTATATACCACAACAGAAATAGAAAAATGATGTTCTTAAGCAATTTGCTTAGTGAGCATTCTAACATGACTGAATGTTTAATACGTGTAATGCTATAATTAACACATAAAAACAAAACCGTAGTCGCCGAGTCACCGGTTATATGGTTCATTCAGACCCGAAGACCTCCCTTGGTCCCATGGCCACTTCTATTCCTTGGACTTCCATTGTTTTATCAGATTCTTCCTCTACACCACCCTTATTACTCCCAACAATGAACCATTTCCCCGGTGCTCATTGACTACCACATAGACATATAAGCACATATACATGTATCAACACATAAAATTTCCATAGAATTGACATCAACAATATATATTTGCTCCTACACAATAGTTATCACCTCTTATATCACATGAAGCTTTGAACATATTAAACACAATCATTTTGAAAGTAGAAAACTCACCTCCCACAGATTTTACCCAAATTAAGCCAAATTATGCAGAATTTTCCCAAATTGAAGCTCAATTTCTACTCCAACAAGAATCCTACAAGAATTCGGTAGACAGTGTCTCACCGATTAGTGTGAGCTACTAAAATCCAAATATTTAAACAGAAATTAAGGGTATAGAAATGATCGTCTCACCTCCACGAGTCCAAAAGTGGTCTCGGATCATAAATCCGACAAACGGCGGCGACGGAACGGTGAGATTTCGACGTCGGTGACGGTTTCTCCATTTCTCTCTTCGAGCTCTCCTCTTTGTTTTGTTTTAATTTTTGTAAAACTGAGAGTCTCTCACTCCCTCTTGACACATACACACACATGCAAGTGTGTGGTGTCATTATTTTGCCTTTTTTCTATTTACAACCCCGAATTTTCTTAAGTTCTTATTATGAAATCCCCCAAACATTCCATTTACTACCCAATTATCTAATGAGTGTTTGTCTAAGTTCCGTATGGGTCCCAATGTGGGTCCCACATATTTTTGTGAAATTGCTATCGCACCTACTAATTTTAAATTCGTTTCATTTACACCCTTATTTGGGTGTCCAAACTAATGCTAACACTTATTAATATGATATTATGAAAGCAACTTAACAATATCCATGTAAGCATATAAAATGCATTTAATCATTTAAAATAAAATTACCAATTTACCCTTCGTTGGGTTAAATTTCAATACCTGTCCCGCCTCACTGGAGACTTTTCAACTAGTGTCCCTCTCTGAACACTTTTTACATGGGCGAGTCCAAGCCTCCCCTTAATCCATTTTATACACTAATTATATTAATTAATGTATATTAACACAATAATTTACCCGTTCCCCGGGTACGGGTGTTACATTTCTCCCTCCCTAAAAAGGAGTTTGGTCCCCAAACTTACTCTTACCTCAAGAATCAAAGAGATGTGGGTATTTGGCTCGGATTTCATCCTCCCGCTCCCAAGTTGCCTCCTCGACTGAATGGCTTCGCCATTGAACCATAACAAGTGGAATTACCTTGGTTCTCAATACTTGATCTTTTCTATCAAGAATTTGCATTGGATGCTCCACATATGTTGTAGACACCCAATTTTGACCACACTGATAGGATTTAGGGTGGACAACGTCTTGGAGGATTCAATGATGAAAAGTACCCCGTGGAAGGTACTGGATTCCACACAATCAGAAGATCGGACTTCGGAAAGTGACTTCAAGCTCAGAAAAGCCCTTTTCCATGGATAAATCCCGGTTTTGTCAAAATCATCTCTCAGAATTCATATTCTCTCAGGGTTATATGAACATTAAGTGTTCTAAACGCAGTATTCTAGGTATCCAGAGATTCAATTTTAAAGAAAAGTTCGAAATCGACGCACATTTGAAAGCAATTTTGGAAAAGACGTCATTTGATTTCAAAAAGACAACGAAAGTTCCGGAGGACTTCCGGACTTCAATTGGACTTCAATTCTCATTATAAAACCTCTGGAAATATTTTTATACTGAAATTCAACCTGACAGCTTTCCAACGGTACGTAAACGGACGATTTCGGACACCAAAAAGCATTTTTACAAAAATCTGGAAAAGCAGTGCACGTGATTTTTGAAACAGGGTTTGTGGGTGACCAGAGGAGCAAGAATAGTAAGTGGCGGTTTTGGGTATGGGGGTGGCGGGTCCCACCATAACCGCCACTTCCATTTGTGTCCTCCACGGAGCTTTTTGAGTTCCAGACCCTTCTAGAAGCTTCCCACTGCGAGGAAATTGCCTGGAAATTGCGTTTAAGCTCCGAAATGGCCATTTTAATCCTCTTTTAAGCTCTAAAAATCCTGTTTTAACCCTGAAACTTAAGAGCTAAGTCTTCAAAACTCTATATAAGATCTCATACATCTCATATGAGATCACACACACACACACACATCTTAACACACTAGACACTTGGAAGAGATACACTTGAATATACTTAGAGATACAAACACACATAGAAGCACATACAAGAGAGAGGAGTATACTTTGAATATACTTTCAATTTAGGTGAATTCTAGAGAGAGAAAATTATGAATTGAATTTAGATTAACTTAGGCTAATTAGACCACAATTTGAACATCAATTGCCTCCCTCAACTTCCATGGATGAGTGCTTGAAGAACACTTGAATAACACTTGAAGAAGAAGATCTTCAAATCAATTTTGGGCTTGTAATTGAGAATCCTCCAAGAGGTAAACACTATAGTTCATCTCTAATTCCTACTTTGTATATATAGATCTATAAGATTTGGATCTAACTTAGTTCTATTTCTACTTATTAGAACACTCATCTTCTTCCTCTCATGTTCTTCACACACTCACATAGTTAGATCCAAATCTCTTTGATTTTTATTGATAATTTACAATTAGAGATTGTTTTTCACTTTGATTTTCAATTTTGGTTTCATTCTTCAATTTTAGTTTAGATTCATGCATACATGATTATATATATATACATATATCTATTTTGAATTCCATGATGGTTTGGAAATATGATCTATGAGAAGGATGATTTCTATGTTCATACCTATCTCTTGATTATTCCTATTACCTAGAATTCCTATTGAATTTCATCTCCAACATGATATTTATAAGTCCCTTTGATCCTTGATCTAAAAGTTCTTCATAGAACTTGAGGGCTAAATTGATTGGGAATCATGATAATTAAGTTGATCTATGAGTTTGATCTCTCTAATAAGCTTCAACTATCACTAAAATGTTTTCCTCACACTTTAAAATGAACTAGATAAAAATTCAGCAAAGCAGATTGGTTTTGTCCATTAGATTTGGTCCATCAAAACCCATAGTTTGATGGATTTCAAATTTTCTGGGTAAACTTTGATGAATTAGCTTTCATCCGGTCCGTTTTGAGAGCTTTTAGGATTCATATACTATTTTTAGAAATTGTTGAGAAATCGGTTGACAGATTTGAACATCGTCTCTTTGTGCTTGAATTTCAGAAAATCTATAATAGTTATCGACGTTCCGCTTTTTGGGGATGATTCCTAACTCATATATCTATATGCCGATGTAAAATCGTGAGCATACGATCGAGTTAGGATCGTTTTCTAAGCGTTTAAAGTTGATACAACTATTCTGGAATTTTCTAAGTTTAATTACAAATATGATTATGTATACAAAATGGTCATACCTTGATCACTCAACAACAATTGATGAATAAAACTTGGTTTAGAAATCACCTAGGATAAATGGATGAGAGATCAAAAGCTTAAATCAACTTGGTTAACATGATTCATGAACTTCTATTATACTTCTATTATGTTTTGCATTCATTTGTCAAATGATACCAAATTTCCAGAATAACAGAGTCTGTTTAAAACACTTTTTCAGAAACCTTGTGATTACAGAATGTCCATGGGTTTATTTTTATCATATACTACAATGAAATAGCTTTCTTTTGACACCAAATAGAGCTTCATATGATTTTTGTAGATTTAATTATGATTTTTACAAGAACAATGGACAGTCCTGATCCACTGTTCCCAAAACATTTATTTCTCAAACAATAAAATTGATATTGAGGTCCCACTTTTTGGAGAAGTTCCCTAAGACATGTATCTAACTTTCTGTAAAAGGGTTTTTATCCAGCTCATGTTTAAAACCACTTTTGATAGGATTCATTAGAGGTTGCTGAATCTGGAAATTTGATTGATGACATGTTTTCTTTGTTTATCATGCATATCATTTGTTTGCTTGTATTTTTGCAATGCTTGGGTATTCTTTGGTGTATTAGTGCAGAGAATTAAGTGCCTCGGACCCGGACTTCGATTTGTGGTTTGCCTCGTCTACATGTGGCTTAGTGCCCATGTATCGTGTACTATCTCTATCCTTTCTCTTAGAATTTTTCTAGGTTTACAACTTTGATTTCAACGACACATTTCCTTTAGGATAAGTCTCCGTTTATATGATTATTTGTTAGAGACATCTTATCTAGGATTGTTGCATGATTGCATTGCACGTTTCCACTCTTTTTGCTTTCGCGACTCCGCTTGAGTCAACCAATGTAAGTCTTCTCGTTCCCTTTGCATATCATGACATGTTTACTTTATTTGCATCGGTCCCGGGCGGGACTAGCCACTGTGAGTATACTTCTCCCTTGTATTGCATGAGCATCCGCTTTCTACTTGATTTAGTCTCTTGAAATGATTTTCATTAGATGTTTCTTTTTGCCATGTATATATCTATCTAGTATGTTTGAGGAAACAACATCTATTATGAATTAATAACAAGGATATTTGAATCAAGGCCTACCATTCGGTAGGGCGAGGAGGGGGTGCTTTAGTCCTGCTTGGGCTCCTTCCCCTCTCGTACCAAGACCCCCGAACCTTGTTTCTGGTAATGAAGGGCGAGTAACCTTATTCAATTTTGGGCGAGTCAAACTTGGGTTTCCTAATTCCCGATAAAAATTAGGTGGCGACTCTTTGTCTCTAGGATCGCGTGAGGAAGTCCTAGTTTTCCCTGAAGTGTGCTCCTTGGGATCCGTCCCGGGACACTATCGAGGGAGAGCGTCAGGACCCGCTCCTCATTCGCAGTGGTCCACAATCTGGCGACTCCGCTGGGGATTTGAACATGAAACCGATGGTTTCTTGTTCTTCGAGGGTTTGACTTGAACCAATGAATATCCTTGTTATTAATTCAATAATCATGTTGTTTCTGCCTGCATTTGCACTTGCATTGTTCTTTCACCGCGACTGCTTGAGATCATTGCCTTGAAGATAGAGGGCCCTCTTTCCTCTATTTGTCAAGAGTTTTGGTAGCATGTAGTCACCGTTAGCCTTGTACCGCGTGCGGTATATAGAGCCTATGTGTGAACGGCACGCCCTCGGGGAGGCGGTCAACCACACCGCTGAGCTTGCTAATGGACCCTTTATGAGACTAAAACCCGGCCTTTGCATATAGTTTCTATAGAACCCTTCAATTAGGATCTTGATTATCATCTTTGATTAGGACAATGTGATGAATTACTTGCGCTTGCCCGTAAGGGATTATGTGGATGATGAGGACGTGTATGCGAAGGCATCATCAAACCTTGTATGGTGGATTCCTCTAGGATAGTATGGTCTTTATCCGAACATCCAATCATTATTTGAGGACAATTTTGAAAATTTTTGAAACTATAAGCACTTCTTTGAAAAACCCCAAGTCTTTTGAAAATTCCAAGAATATCCCTTTTGAAAATTTGCTTTGAGATTCACTTTCACAAAATCTTTCCAAAATTCTCCTTAGATTTTAGAGAATTTCAAAATTCCTATTTCCAGAAATCATGATCCTACTTTGATGATTCAATTTCAAATTCTCCTAGATTTTAGAGAATTTCAAAAAAAAAAAAAAAAAAAAAAAAAAAAAAAAAAAAAAAAAAAAAATTTTACTTTGGTCTTCAAGAAATCATGATGATTCAATTTCAAAATCTTCCTCTCAGATCTTAGAATTTCAAAATTCCCACCTCAATTTTTAAGAATCATGATTTCTCACCACAAGCATTGATGGTTCAAAAATTCTTTTGAAAATTACAAATCTCCCCATCTCTTTCAAAGATTTTCATGAAAAATTTCAATTTTCAAACCTGAACCATCAAGAATTTCAAAACTCAAAATCCTTGGATAATGATTGGATTAGTAGGGTGATTAGCATACTCAAGGAATCTTATGTGCTTATGTGATGATGTGCTAGGTCTAAGCTAGATTAAGGTGCATTGCATTTAGATTAGATTGCATTTCATCTGCATTTGCATGCACTACACGAGCATTGCATATACGACTCACGAGTGCGACGCCTCTAATATACTTTCAAAAGAAAAGATTTGTTTTCCTCAGAATTTTGAAAGCTTGAAAAGATTTCTTTGATTTTAAGAAAAATGTTTTTGAAAAAGGAAATGATTTTCCATTTATGATTTCCATCTTTGTAAATCCACCTTCTTATATCATTCTTTGAAAAATTCTTTTGCAATAAAGATACCTGATTATTTGAAAATCCCTAAATAAACCAGATAAGAAAAGATAGGACCGAAAAGTTGTACTCCTTTCTGGGTCAGAGCTCCGAACAGCCGTTTGATCAGATCAGGGTTAGAAGAAGGAACAGCCGAGTCGACTAGGGTTGAAGATATGACATACGAAGCGGATATGGAAGCCAGATTGGCCGCAATGCAAGCTGCCTTGGATCAGAGCAGGGAGCAGAATCGAGAACAACTTGCCACTATGATGAGAATGATTGAGCAGCTAACTAATCCACCACCACCACCTCCAGAGCATCATGAAGAAGAAGATTTTGGGGAGACAGTTCAACCAAAGGTTCAGCTAGATCAGGAAATTCAGGACAAGTTGGCCAAGATCGACAAACTAGAGAGTGTGATCAGAAAGAGCAAAGGGGTGGATGAGTATTTGTTCGATGTTGAAGGGTTGTGTGACGCTCCAAAAGCCAAACTCCCAGAGAAGTTTAAGATGCCGCATATTGAATTTTTCAATGGAACCGGAAATCCAAAGAGCTATCTGAGGCTTTATGTAGGAACTTTGCAGCCCATGGGCATTGGATCTGACCTCTTCGCTCTATTGTTTCCAAGAGTTTTGAGTGGAGCAGCACTTTCATGGTACTTGACGTTGGAACCAGCCATAACCAGAGATTGGGAGGCATTGGCCAAAGCTTTCGTGGCTCAATATTCATATAACCAGTTGTTTGATGTAACTGCAAGAGATCTAGAAACCACCCGACAAGAGTACAGGGAATCCTTCGCAGGTTTCCTTACTCGTTGGAGAGCTAAAGCTGCTCAAATGACTAGCAGGCCAGCGGAAAAAGATCAGGTCCGAATGATCATCAAGAATCTACAGCCCGAATACTTGGAAAGGCTAGAATTTCAGTCCATTGTGAGTTTCGAACAGCTGTTTGATGTGGGAACTTTGATAGAAGATGCCATTAGAGATGGAAAGATCAAGAAAGAAAGCACGAGCAATCGATACAGAAAGACAGAAAGGCCAGTCTATCATCAGTCTGCTGACGTCAACACACTATCTCCTCAGCCTTTTCAGAAAGAGCGTCGAAGTATGGCTAATGCAAGAGGAAGTCAAAATCAGAAACAGTCGAGAGAGAAAAGAGAATTTTCCGACTTGGGGATGCCACTAAGCACCGCACTTGAAAGAATGATAGAAAAAGGGTACTTGCAGAAATTGGAACCTAAACCAGAGCCAAATCCACTTCCACCGGGTTTCAAAACAGAGTTCTTTTGTGACTTTCATCAAGGCCGTGGACATAGCACAGATAGATGCTGGAGACTTCGCCATGAAATTGAAGACTTGATTGAAAAAGGGGTCATCTCCCCTCCTCCCTCTCAGCCAAATGTTCAGAAGAATCCTCTCCCTAATCATAAGGGGAACATGCCAAATGTTAACTTTGTAGAAGAAGGATCTCAGATTTATAACCCAAAGATCTACATCACATCCTCGAATCAACCAGCTATGGATGTTCAACTTCCGGAAGACGCTGCAATTTGCATCTTGAGGAATATGGAAGAGGAAGAATGGGTCGAAGAAGCACTGGCTTTTGAAGAAGAAATAGCCAACGGAAATCTTACAATTGAATGGTGGGATCCCAATGCCATCACCGACGACTCGATCTGGTATGAGGAAGAAAAGCCCATAGAAGCAGTCACCGAGAAACAAAGCACTGAGCCGATAGAAGAATTGCTAAAGCCTGTCGAGAACCTTGAAATCAAAGATGACGATCTTATTGCAATGATGGAAGAAGAAGAAGATTGGTGGTATGATGATGAGGATGATTCCGTTAATAATACCATAATCCCCGATGATTCTGTTTGGAAAATCACTGTTGGCACCGAAAAGTTAGCCAAAGAACTTGAGTCTATCTGGATCACCAATGAAGCAAACCACTTGACCCGTTCCGGACGTCATTTCAAGCCTCACGAGTTAGAAAATCGTGGAAAAGAAACATGGAATGAGAAAGAAGTCGTCAAAGCAAAAGAGGCTGGTAAAGGAGCCGTGAGCGAAGAAGAAGATGAAATCCTAAAGCAATTGAAGAAAACACAAGCTTGGATCTCAGTATGGGGATTACTTATGACCTCTCACAAACACAGGCAGGCCATGCTCGATACTCTCAATCGTTTGGATGTTTCTGTCAATACTACTCCCGAAGATCTAGTAAACATGATCTCTTCAAAGCCTTGTAAGCCTGTAATCACATTCACAGATGAAGATTTACCGCCGGAAGGGGCACACCACAACAAAGCTCTCTACATCACTGTACATTGCCTGGGGAATAGAGTACCGGTCTGCTTGGTAGATAATGGGTCAGCCTTGAATGTATGTCCTCTCCAAACAGCTCTCAGAATGGGGTTGTCTATTTCAGAACTCTTGCCATCAACACAAACTGTGAGGGCCTATGATAACACCAAAAGGGCCATTGTGGGAATGATTAAGTTGAAAATTGAAGTCGGGCCATTAAACAAAGAAGCTGATTTCCAAGTGATTGATATTCCGGCTAGCTTTAATCTGCTATTGGGACGTCCGTGGTTACATGTGAATGATGCAGTCGCCTCCACTCTCCACCAGAAAGTCAAGTTCATCTGGAAAGAGGATGTGGTGACAATCTTTGGGGATAGCTGGATCAAAGAAGAAGGGACAAGCCATGGTCCTGTGCTAGAAGTCCAAACACCGGAAGAAGAAAATGAATTAGGAGGATTCAACTTTGTGGGAATGATAAATGAAGGAGCTAAGAAAAAGAAATCCGTTTGGGATCGACTCAGCTATGAGAAGAAACTTCCTGATGCATCTGTCTGGGGCGAAGAAATCACTCCGATCAAGAAAAAGAAGCCGTTCATCACCGGACGCGAATATAGAAAGATGTTCGAGAAGGGAAACCCGGTTGCCAAAGATCTACAAGAAGAAGTGGGACAGAATTGGATCCCTGAAGTCATGCCATTGTACTTTGACCAGTATGCCAATCCTAAAGTGGCTCATATGGTGCGGAAGATGAACTATTTTCCTGGAATGGGACTAGGTCGTCGTCAACAAGGAATAACTGAACCACCGAACTTCCACGAACAGAAAGATAAATCTGGGCTTGGGTATCAATTGACTGAAGAAGATAAGAAGAAGATGACAAAAGGAAAAGGGCCGATGGTTGTTTCTGGGCCAAGAATCCTGAATGGATACTTCGTGAAAGAAGGCGATGACTTTCCCTTCTGTGGGTTCCCTGAACCATGGTATGATCCGGCTACCAAGAACATTAAGCCTGGATTTGAGATTTTCTTCAAACATGAGTTCTCCGACTATGAGGATCCGTTCTTGTATACTCCGCCTATCAAGAAAGAAAGGAAGGACTGGGCTGAGCTGATGACAAGTGATGATTTGAACATGCTAATGGGTGAAGAGCTGAACATGCTGATGGATGCCGAAGAAGCACTGGGAAATGTGAAAGAAATCAAGCCAATAGAGGGAGCTCTGAACAATTGGGTGATAGAATCGGAAGTCAACAAATCCCCTCCCCCATTTCCCCGGAAGTCTGTAAAGGCCAATATGAGCCATGATGTTGAGTCTGCTTTTGCTTTTGATGTACCCAAAAATGTTAATGAAATGAACGAGGATTTTGCTTACTCTTCTGTGTCTGATGATCTTGATTTTGAAATTTCTGAGGATTTGCAAAGATTAATTGAAAATGAAAATGAATCTGCATGCAAGATTATTGAAGAAACTTTGCTAATAAACTTGGATAATGAAGATAATCCACAAAATGTTCATATTGGCACCACGCTCACTTCACAAGAAAGCAATGAACTAATCAACTTATTAAAAGAATTTAAAGATGTTTTCGCTTGGTCCTACCAAGATATGCCAGGCATCGATCCAGAGATTGTCCAACACCACATCCCTCTCTTTCCAAATTCAAAACCTGTTAAGCAAAAGTTGAGACGCATGAGACCCGAATGGACTTTGAAGATCAAAGAAGAAGTTGAGAAACAATTGAAAGCTGGATTCCTGATGGTAACCCAATATCCGGAATGGATAGCCAATATAGTTCCTGTGCCAAAGAAGGATGGAAGGATCCGTGTATGTGTTGACTTCAGAGATCTAAACAAGGCTAGTCCTAAGGATGATTTTCCGCTTCCACACATAGATGTTCTGGTAGATAGCACCGCGGGGCATGAGTTGTTATCATTCATGGATGGTTTCTCAGGGTACAATCAGATTTTAATGGCACCCGAAGACAGAGAAAAGACTACATTCACAACTCACTGGGGGACGTATTGCTACCGAGTGATGCCATTTGGGTTAAAGAATGCTGGCGCAACCTATCAGAGAGCTGCTACTACTTTGTTACATGACATGATCCATAAAGAGGTAGAAGTTTATGTGGATGATATGATTGTTAAGTCCAAAGAAAGAAGTGGGCATTTAACAGCACTCGCCAAGTTCTTTGAAAGATTAAGGAAATACAGAATGAGATTGAATCCACAGAAGTGTACTTTTGGAGTTACCACCGGAAAGCTGCTGGGATTTCTCATCACACAGAGAGGAATTGAGGTTGACCCCACAAAGATCAAGGCTATTATGGATATGCCACCTCCGACAAATGAAAAGGAAGTAAGAGGATTTCTGGGAAGAATCCAATTCATCAGTCGCTTCATATCTAAGCTCACTGCTACTTGCGATCCGCTTTTCAGCTTGTTGAGAAAAGGGAAGAAATTCGAATGGGACAATCAATGTCAAGAAGCTTTTGACAAGATCAAGGCTTATTTATCAAACCCACCGGTTCTTTCACCCCCGAAGTCAGGGAAGCCTTTGCTGTTGTACTTATCCGTGTCAGAGAATGCTATGGGATGCATGTTAGCCCAAGAAGGAGATGAAGGGCGTACAGAGAAAGCCATTTACTACTTAAGTAAAAGGATGACTGGATACGAATTGAAGTATTCTCCGTTAGAAAAGACATGTTGGGCTTTGGTTTGGGCCACTCGTCGTCTGAGGCATTATATGTTGGCCTTCCCTGTTGTTTTAATCTCCCGAATGGATCCTTTGAAGTACCTATTTGAAAAACCAGCATTGACCGGAAGAATCTCCCGATGGACATTGATGCTATCTGAGTTTGACTTGATACATGCTACGAGTAAATCTGTTAAAGGAAGGGCTGTCGCAGAACATTTAGCAGAACATCCGATAAATCTGGAAAACGAAGGAGAGTTCATGTTCCCTGACGAAGGATTGATGGAATTAAAAGAAGATGTGTGGAAAATGTACTTTGATGGAGCTGCAAACCAAAAAGGATATGGAGTAGGAATCATCCTTGTATCCCCTGAAGGAGCACATACCCCATTCTCTATTAAGCTGAAGTACACCTCCACCAACAACACTGCTGAGTATGAAGCTTGTATCTTGGGGCTAGAAGCCGCATTGACTTTGGAGGTAAGGAAACTTGATGTATTCGGGGATTCCAATTTGATCATATCCCAAGTTCGAGGAGATTGGAAAGTCAAGGAAGAGAAGTTAAAACCTTATCATGAGTATCTTGATTCTTTACGAACTCGTTTCTTGCATATCACGTTCTTCTACCTGCCTCGAGAAGAAAATCAGCTAGCAGACTCTTTGGCTACTTTAGCGTCAATGATTGAGATTCCTGTGGGGATAAAGCTAACTCCTTTGATGATTGAACAAAGGGAAAAGCCGTCTTATGAGATGATTGGGGAAATAGAAGAAGCAGAAGAACTTCCGTGGTACACCGACGTGTGGAACTTCATTGAAAATGGGGAATATCCGGAAGGCGCCTCCGAGAAAGACAAGAGAGCCATAAGAAGATTCTCGGCTCAATTCATGATTTGTGGCGGAAATCTATTGAAGAGATCTCACAATGGATTCAACTTGACATGTCTGTATGGAAACAGTGCGAGAAAGATGATGGAGCAAATTCACGAAGGGGTGTGTGGTCCTCATATGAGTGGACACATGTTAGCTAAGAAGATCATCCGACAAGGATATTATTGGACTACTATGGACAAGGACTGCTATGAATATGTCAGAAAATGTCACAAATGTCAGATCCATGCCAATATGAAGCATGTGCCGCCGTCACTGCTATACAACATGACTACCCCTTGGCCATTCTCAGTTTGGGGAATAGATGTTATTGGAGAAGTAACCCCGAAGGCGTCTAATGGGCATCAATACATCCTGGTAGCAATTGATTATTTCACAAAATGGGTGGAAGCAGAGTCTTATGCGACATTGAAGGCTAAAGATGTGGCCAGATTTATCAGAAGAAATATAATCTGCCGATACGGGGTCCCTCATGAGTTGATATCCGATCATGGCAGTCACTTCCAGAAAGAGGTTTTGGATCTACTAGAAGAATACAAGATCATGCACCACATGTCAGCGCCGTATAGGCCACAAACAAATGGGGCAGTTGAAGCAGCTAATAAGAATTTGAAGACGATCCTAAGAAAGATGACTGATACATACCGAGATTGGCATGAGAAGTTACCGTATGCACTGTGGGGATACAGAACATCTATCCGAACATCTACAGGAGCCACTCCTTATTCATTGGCTTACGGAATGGAAGCAATACTCCCAGTTGAAATAGAACTACCATCTTTGAGAGTTGTGGCAGAATCCGAGATTCCAGAATTTGATTGGCTAAGAGATAGATATGAGGAGCTAATGTTACTTGATGAGAAAAGGTTGGCCGCAATTGATCATGTGCATGTGTATCAGAGAAGAATAGCTCGAGCATTCAACAAGAAGGTCCGTCCAAGAAAACTTGAGGAAGGCGACCTTGTGCTTAAAGCCTTAAAAGCACCCGTTTTCGATCCTAGAGGGAAATTCAAGCCAAATTGGGTTGGCCCATACGTCATCAAGAAGCTTCTCTCTGGAGGAGCGGCATACCTGATGGATCTAGATGGAGTTAAGTTCAATCAGCCAATCAACATTGACCGTCTCAAGAGATACTATGCTTAAAAGCCTTTTCTTTCAAAACCTGTTCTTTCAAAACCTCCAGCATTCGAGGAACTACACTTGACCTGATTCCCACTTGGGGATATGTAGGCAACCTACTAGGTTCGGTCACTGCTCCTGAAACCCTCAACCATACTTTCTTTCAAGACCTGGCCGAACTACTTTGGATCTGATTCCCACTTGGGGATAAGTAGGCGAGCTTTCCTGGCTCTCGATCCCTGAACCTTGCAAACTAGGGGCAAACTTTCAAGTTTGCCCAAAGCCTCAAGATATCACTGCCACACTAGGGGCAAACTGCGTTTGCCCAAACTTCCATTTATCTCTATCAACTAGGGGCAAACTGTCGTTTGCCCATACCTCGCTACCTGTCCTCTCTGGATCACTTGGCTATCAGAATTAAAGCACCTAAGTGAAAAATCTGGTAATTCTTGATATTAAGTTGAAAAGTTTTTTAGCAATCTAAAGATGTGAATCTAATGTCAAGACTGAAACATTATGTGGAAAATTTTCAAAAGCTTCAAGATTACATGCAAAGCCAACACAATATCCTGCTACAAGATAAAATCTCATTTTCAAAACATGCAAATCCTTAGAAAATTCAAATATCCAAGTCAAAAGACATTGTCGAGAAAGAGGAATCGTCAGAAATTTCCTTTCCCTGTAAAAATCGAGTCCTGTGTGTCAGTGTGCAAAGTGTCAATCAAATCAGTCTCGTGACAAGGGATGCAAAGCGAAACAGAAGGATAGCATAAAGCAGCATCAAGCAAAGTCAAGAGTACAAGCCCATCAAGTCTCAGACAGAATACATCAACATCAGTCTCAGCACAGAAAGCAAGAAAAACAGAAAGATAGTCATGGGTGCATATGATCATCATCAGCGACGACGAGTAGCCCGTGGGTACCAAGCAGGCATATCTGAGGCCGTAGAGCTATCATCATCTTCAATTTGGCGCCTTCGCCTAGACCCACCAGCCCCACCAGAAGGGCCTGCATTCATCCGCTCCAACTGTGATTGAAGCTGCCTAACTTGAGCCACCTGTGGAAGAAAAGAATCAGTATAGGGGTTTGAAAAAGCAATGAGATAAGAAGAAAAGGTCAAGAAATTTACCAGGGTCGCATCACGGTCTATGTAAGTCTGGCACATGCCATCCCACTGCAAAGAGAAGAAAGATATGGTCAGAAAGATCAGAAGAATCAAAGGCACCGCAGCCTGAAAGTGGCCGAGAAACGGCAAACTCCCGTCGTTTTGGGATTGATTATGAGTTGTCTTAGAAAATGGACTACTGTCGCTTGAGAATTACATCCAGAAAGGACTTTCAGAAGATGGGTCAGAATGCGAGATGTTCAGAAAGGGTTAGAGTAAGCCTGACGTGTTGCAAGAATGATTGCGTTGGTCGAAGCACCAATATGAGTCTCAGAAAGAATCAGCAGGGCCTCCAGAATATGTGCTCGCGTCCCAGAAACCTCAGATATCTCCTCAAGCAGAGAGTTTCCAGATATTGTCAAGGTATACAGAATTCGTGCATCTCTCAGAATCATAGGATCTCCCCAGTAGAGAACTTTCAGAATTAAGTTTCTCGCAAGCATCATGTATCCACGGGTTGCCTCCAGATAAAGGGTATCTCTCAGAATTTGAGCATCAAAATCGCCTCCAGAATACAAGGTTTATGCCAAGCATCATGTATCCAGGGTTGCCTCCAGAATGTAGGGTTTCTCTCATAATCGTGGGTTGCCTCCAGAATGTAGGGTTTCTCTCAGAATCAGAATCGTGGGTCGCCTCCAGAATACAAGGTTTATGCCAAGAATCGTGTATCCGTGGGTTGCTCTCAGAATGTAGGGTTTCTCTCAGAATCGTGGGTTGCCTCCAGAATGTAGGGTTTCTCTCAGAATCAGAATCGTGTATCCAGGGTTGCCTCCAGAATGTAGGGTTTCTCTCAGAATCATGTATTTCTCAGCATCGCATATCAGGGTTGCCTCCAGAATGTAGGGTTTCTCTCAAAATCAGAATCGTGTATCCGTGGGTTGCTCTCAGAAGAAGGGTCATCTCTCAGAAATTTGTGTATCTCTCAGAATCCGTGCATCAGAACAGAAGATTTGTCCTCAGAAGAAGGGCCTGTTTCAGAAGAACAGAGGATTTGTCTCCGGCAGAGAGACCTGTTTCAGAAGATTTGTTTCTAGACCTGCCACAGAAGATTTGTCCCCAGAAGAAGGGCCTGTTTCAGAAGAACAGAGGATTTGTCTCCGGCAGAGAGACCTGTTTCAGAAGATTTGTTTCTAGACCTGCCACAGAAGATTTGTCCCCAGAAGAAGGGCCTGTTTCAGAAGAACAGAGGATTTGTCTCCGGCAGAGAGACCTGTTTCAGAAGATTTGTTTCTAGACCTGCCACAGAAGATTTGTCCTCGGAAAAAGGGCCTGTTTCAGAAGAACAGAAGATTTGTCTCCGGCAGAGAGACCTGTTTCAGAAGACTTGTTTCCAGACCTGTTACAGAAGATTTGTCTAGAAGAAGGACCTGTTTCAGAAGAGCAGAAGATTTGTCTCCGGCAGAGAGACCTGTTTCAGAAGATTTGTCCCCAGCAAAAGGACTCTACATCAGCAATCGTCCCCAGCAGAAGGACTCTACATCAGCAATCGTCCCCAGCAAAAGGACTCTACATCAGCAATCGTCCACAGAAGAAGGACCTGTTTCAGCAATCGTCCCCAGCAGAAGGACTCTACATTAGCAATCGTCCCCAGCAGAAGGACTCTACACCAGCAATCGTCCCCAGCAAAAGGACTCTACATCAGCAAATCGTCCCCAGCAGAAGGACTCTACATCAACAATCGTCCACAGAAGAAGGACCTATTTCAGCAATCGTCCCCAGCAGAAGGACTCTACATCAGCAATCGTCCCCAGTAAAAGGACTCTACATCAGCAATCGTCCACAGAAGAAGGACCTGTTTCAGCAATCGTCCCCAGCAGAAGGACTCTACACCAGCAATCGTCCAGTTGTTTGACATGACTCAGAATTCATCCAAGATACTTCACTATTTCAAGAGTCGTCCAGGATACAGATGACGCCTACGAGCCTTAAGATCAGAAGAATAACTTTGACAAAAACCTCGAGAATCATCCAAGATACCTTTAGCATATTCGACTGTGAGAGAGAGTCGTTGCATCCTTTGCATTAGATTTTGCATCTAGGGAACCCTTGAGGATGATTCCTCCAGCACTTTCACATTTCATGTTTTCATACTGCACCAGCATCCTAGGATAGGAGCATTTCATCCGCATTGTTGTTGTTTGTTTTCCGTTTTCCCGCGCGCTTGAACTACGCCCTGGTCTGATTCCTGGAAAGGATACGTAGGCAGCTCCAGCGGAGCACGACCAGCATCAGCTTCAACTTAGCCGCCTCTACCCAGCATTGCATTGCATTCTTGCATTCGTAATTTCTTGATTTTCTCTGATTTTGAATTTCTTGATTTTGCGAATTTTTTTGTTTTTCCTAAAACCTCTCAGTATGGTTATTTGGGTGCCTTCAAGGCTTTGGCACTCACTTGCAGTTCACGTTGTTCACAACAAGCTCTGCCAAAGAGGGGCAAACTGTAGACACCCAATTTTGACCACACTGATAGGATTTAGGGTGGACAACGTCTTGGAGGATTCAATGATGAAAAGTACCCCGTGGAAGGTACTGGATTCCACACAATCAGAAGATCGGACTTCGGAAAGTGACTTCAAGCTCAGAAAAGCCCTTTTCCATGGATAAATCCCGGTTTTGTCAAAATCATCTCTCAGAATTCATATTCTCTCAGGGTTATATGAACATTAAGTGTTCTAAACGCAGTATTCTAGGTATCCAGAGATTCAATTTTAAAGAAAAGTTCGAAATCGACGCACATTTGAAAGCAATTTTGGAAAAGACGTCATTTGATTTCAAAAAGACAACGAAAGTTCCGGAGGACTTCCGGACTTCAATTGGACTTCAATTCTCATTATAAAACCTCTGGAAATATTTTTATACTGAAATTCAACCTGACAGCTTTCCAACGGTACGTAAACGGACGATTTCGGACACCAAAAAGCATTTTTACAAAAATCTGGAAAAGCAGTGCACGTGATTTTTGAAACAGGGTTTGTGGGTGACCAGAGGAGCAAGAATAGTAAGTGGCGGTTTTGGGTATGGGGGTGGCGGGTCCCACCATAACCGCCACTTCCATTTGTGTCCTCCACGGAGCTTTTTGAGTTCCAGACCCTTCTAGAAGCTTCCCACTGCGAGGAAATTGCCTGGAAATTGCGTTTAAGCTCCGAAATGGCCATTTTAACCCTCTTTTAAGCTCTAAAAATCCTGTTTTAACCCTGAAACTTAAGAGCTAAGTCTTCAAAACTCTATATAAGATCTCATACATCTCATATGAGATCACACACACACACACACATCTTAACACACTAGACACTTGGAAGAGATACACTTGAATATACTTAGAGATACAAACACACATAGAAGCACATACAAGAGAGAGGAGTATACTTTGAATATACTTTCAATTTAGGTGAATTCTAGAGAGAGAAAATTATGAATTGAATTTAGATTAACTTAGGCTAATTAGACCACAATTTGAACATCAATTGCCTCCCTCAACTTCCATGGATGAGTGCTTGAAGAACACTTGAATAACACTTGAAGAAGAAGATCTTCAAATCAATTTTGGGCTTGTAATTGAGAATCCTCCAAGAGGTAAACACTATAGTTCATCTCTAATTCCTACTTTGTATATATAGATCTATAAGATTTGGATCTAACTTAGTTCTATTTCTACTTATTAGAACACTCATCTTCTTCCTCTCATGTTCTTCACACACTCACATAGTTAGATCCAAATCTCTTTGATTTTTATTGATAATTTACAATTAGAGATTGTTTTTCACTTTGATTTTCAATTTTGGTTTCATTCTTCAATTTTAGTTTAGATTCATGCATACATGATTATATATATATACATATATCTATTTTGAATTCCATGATGGTTTGGAAATATGATCTATGAGAAGGATGATTTCTATGTTCATACCTATCTCTTGATTATTCCTATTACCTAGAATTCCTATTGAATTTCATCTCCAACATGATATTTATAAGTCCCTTTGATCCTTGATCTAAAAGTTCTTCATAGAACTTGAGGGCTAAATTGATTGGGAATCATGATAATTAAGTTGATCTATGAGTTTGATCTCTCTAATAAGCTTCAACTATCACTAAAATGTTTTCCTCACACTTTAAAATGAACTAGATAAAAATTCAGCAAAGCAGATTGGTTTTGTCCATTAGATTTGGTCCATCAAAACCCATAGTTTGATGGATTTCAAATTTTCTGGGTAAACTTTGATGAATTAGCTTTCATCCGGTCCGTTTTGAGAGCTTTTAGGATTCATATACTATTTTTAGAAATTGTTGAGAAATCGGTTGACAGATTTGAACATCGTCTCTTTGTGCTTGAATTTCAGAAAATCTATAATAGTTATCGACGTTCCGCTTTTTGGGGATGATTCCTAACTCATATATCTATATGCCGATGTAAAATCGTGAGCATACGATCGAGTTAGGATCGTTTTCTAAGCGTTTAAAGTTGATACAACTATTCTGGAATTTTCTAAGTTTAATTACAAATATGATTATGTATACAAAATGGTCATACCTTGATCACTCAACAACAATTGATGAATAAAACTTGGTTTAGAAATCACCTAGGATAAATGGATGAGAGATCAAAAGCTTAAATCAACTTGGTTAACATGATTCATGAACTTCTATTATACTTCTATTATGTTTTGCATTCATTTGTCAAATGATACCAAATTTCCAGAATAACAGAGTCTGTTTAAAACACTTTTTCAGAAACCTTGTGATTACAGAATGTCCATGGGTTTATTTTTATCATATACTACAATGAAATAGCTTTCTTTTGACACCAAATAGAGCTTCATATGATTTTTGTAGATTTAATTATGATTTTTACAAGAACAATGGACAGTCCTGATCCACTGTTCCCAAAACATTTATTTCTCAAACAATAAAATTGATATTGAGGTCCCACTTTTTGGAGAAGTTCCCTAAGACATGTATCTAACTTTCTGTAAAAGGGTTTTTATCCAGCTCATGTTTAAAACCACTTTTGATAGGATTCATTAGAGGTTGCTGAATCTGGAAATTTGATTGATGACATGTTTTCTTTGTTTATCATGCATATCATTTGTTTGCTTGTATTTTTGCAATGCTTGGGTATTCTTTGGTGTATTAGTGCAGAGAATTAAGTGCCTCGGACCCGGACTTCGATTTGTGGTTTGCCTCGTCTACATGTGGCTTAGTGCCCATGTATCGTGTACTATCTCTATCCTTTCTCTTAGAATTTTTCTAGGTTTACAACTTTGATTTCAACGACACATTTCCTTTAGGATAAGTCTCCGTTTATATGATTATTTGTTAGAGACATCTTATCTAGGATTGTTGCATGATTGCATTGCACGTTTCCACTCTTTTTTGCTTTCGCGACTCCGCTTGAGTCAACCAATGTAAGTCTTCTCGTTCCCTTTGCATATCATGACATGTTTACTTTATTTGCATCGGTCCCGGGCGGGACTAGCCACTGTGAGTATACTTCTCCCTTGTATTGCATGAGCATCCGCTTTCTACTTGATTTAGTCTCTTGAAATGATTTTCATTAGATGTTTCTTTTTGCCATGTATATATCTATCTAGTATGTTTGAGGAAACAACATCTATTATGAATTAATAACAAGGATATTTGAATCAAGGCCTACCATTCGGTAGGGCGAGGAGGGGGTGCTTTAGTCCTGCTTGGGCTCCTTCCCCTCTCGTACCAAGACCCCCGAACCTTGTTTCTGGTAATGAAGGGCGAGTAACCTTATTCAATTTTGGGCGAGTCAAACTTGGGTTTCCTAATTCCCGATAAAAATTAGGTGGCGACTCTTTGTCTCTAGGATCGCGTGAGGAAGTCCTAGTTTTCCCTGAAGTGTGCTCCTTGGGATCCGTCCCGGGACACTATCGAGGGAGAGCGTCAGGACCCGCTCCTCATTCGCAGTGGTCCACATATGTCAAGTCTTCCCGAATCTCTAACGGTTCTGGAATGATAACATGTTTCGAATCTGATACATAGCGTCGAAGCATTGATACGTGGAACACGTTGTGAACATTCGCCAACTCTTGTGGCAATTCCAACTGATAAGCTAACGGTCCCACCCGATTAAGAATCAAATACGGTCCAACATATCTCGGACTGAGCTTACCTCGCTTACCAAATCGCGCTATGCCTTTCGAAGGCAAACCTTTCAGAAACACATAGTCACCAACCTCAAACTCCAACGGTCTTCTACCCGTGTCCGTATAACTTTTATAACGACTCTGAGCCGTTTGTAACCACTGTTTAATCAATCGAATCTTATCAGTAGTGATTTGAACTATCTCCGGCCCCAAAAGCTATTTTTTACCAACTTCTGTCCAACAAACTGGCGATCTACACTTCCTTCCGTACAATGCCTTGTAAGGCGCCATTCCAATGCTGGTTTGGAAACTGTTATTATAAGAGAACTCAATTAAAGGCAAATGGGTCTCCCAATCGGCCTTGAAATCCATAACACATACCCTCAACATATCTTCCAAAATCTGAATCACCCTCTCGGATTGACCATCAGTCTGGGGATGAAATGCGGTACTAAAATGTAAAGTTGTCCCCATAGCCCTATGTAAACTCTCCCAAAATCTTGACACGAACCGAGTGTCACGATCTGACACTATCAACACCGGTGCTCCATGAAGCCGTATAATCTCTCTGATATAAATCTCTACAAGTTTTGATGGATCTTTGGTCTTGATAGGTAAGAAATGGGCTGACTTAGTCAACCAGTCGACAATAACCCAAATGCTATCATTCAACTTCGTAGATTTTGGAAATCCCGATACAAAATCCATCATAATATACTCCCACTTCCACTCTGGTATCTCTAGAGGATGCAACTCTCCCGCAGGTCGTTGATGTTCCATTTTTACCTTTTGACACGTCATACATTTAGACACAAATTCCGCGACTTCTCGTTTCATACCACTTCACCAATAAATTTCTCGCAAGTCTCTATACATTTTGGTACTTCCCGGATGTATCGAATATCTGGTATTATGAGCTTCTTCTATAACCCTATCTCTCAAATCACCAACTTTAGGAACACATAAACGATTTATATACTTTAAGACACCATCATGGAAACTAAATTCTGGCCTTTTACCTTCAGGTAATTCATCCACAATCCTCTTGAAATCTGAATCTAGTAGTTGATTAGACTTTATCTCACCATCAAGACTTGGCTGTGCCATAATTGCAGCCATTAACCCACCTTCAATTCTGGGAACCACTTCAAGTTTTAGTTGTTCAAATTCTTTCACCAGTTTTCCTTGTCCCGTCAAAGCATAAGCTAAGTTGTCCGACGACTTTCGGCTCAAGGCATCGGCCACTACATTAGCCCTTCCCTGGTGATATTGAATCTTCAAGTAATAGTCTTTCATTAGTTCCAACCACCTTCGTTGTCGCATGTTAAGATTTCTCTGAGTGAACAGATATTTCAAACTTTTGTGATCGGTGAAGATTTCACATGTCTCCCCGTATAGATAGTGCCTCCAAATCTTCAAGGCAAAAATAACCGCTGCTAATTCCAAGTCATGTGTAGGGTAATTCTTCTCGTGAGATCTCAACTGTCACGAAGCATAAGCTATCACTTTGTCATCTTGTGTCAAAACACATCCCAAGCCTTGGTGAGAAGTATCACTGTAAATTCTGAACTTCCCAGTACTTGTTGGAATCGAAAGTATCGGTGCCGTAGTTAACTTCTTTTTCAATGCTAGGAAACATTCATCACATTCCTTGTTCCATTCGAATGGTACATCTTTTCTCATTAACCTTGTCATCGGAGTCGCAATTCTAGAAAAATAGGTTTAAAACACTAGTTACACTAGTTACACAAGTCAAGACTTCAAGCCTCAAGTCAAGGACCTCAAGCCACTAGTTACACTGTAATATAGGTTTAAAACATATCTACAAGTTCCAAAACCTTTTCCCCCTCTTCCCGAGCACGTTACTTCCTCTCCGGGTACTGCTCCGTACCTGCGGTGGTTGTTATATACCACAACAGAAATAGAAAAATGATTTTCTTAAGCAATTTGCTTAGTGAGCATTCTAACATGACTGAATGTTTAATACGTGCAATGCTATAATTAACACATAAAAACACAACCGTAGTCGCCGAGTCACCGGTTATATGGTTCATTCAGACCCGAAGACCTCCCTTGGTCCCGTGGCCACTTATATTCCTTGGACTTCCGTTGTTTTATCAGATTCTTCCTCTACACCACCCTTATTACTCCCAACAATGAACCATTTCCCCGGTGCTCATTGACTTACCACATAGACATATAAGCACATATACATGTATCAACACATAAAATTTCCATAGAATTGACATCAATAATATATATTTGCTCCTACACAATAGTTATCACCTCTTATATCACATGAAGCTTTGAACATATTAAACACAATCATTTTGAGAGTAGAAAACTCACCTCCCACAGATTTTACCCAAATTAAGCCAAATTATGCAGAATTTCCCCAAATTGAAGCTCAATTTCTACTCCAACAAGAATCCTACAAGAATTCGGTAGACGGCGTCTCACCGATTAGTGTGAGCTACTAAAATCCAAAAATTTAAACAGAAATTAAGGGTATAGAAATGATCGTCTCACCTCCACGAGTCCAAAAGTGGTCTCGGATCATAAATTCGACGAACGGCGGCGACGGAACGGTGAGATTTCGACGTCGGTGACGGTTTCTCCATTTCTCTCTCCGAGCTCTCCTCTTTGTTTTGTTTTAATTTTTTTAAAACTGAGAGTCTCTCACTCCCTCTTGACACATACACACACATGCAAGTGTGTGGTGTCATTATTTTGCCTTTTTTCTATTTACACCCCCGAATTTTCTTAAGTTCTTATTATGAAATCCCCCAAACATTCCATTTACTACCCAATTATCTAATGAGTGTTTGTCTAAGTTCCGTATGGGTCCCAATGTGGGTCCTACATATTTTTGTGAAATTGCTATCGCACCTACTAATTTTAAATTCGTTTCATTTACACCCTTATTTGGGTGTCCAAACTAATGCTAACACTTATTAATATGATATTATGAAAGCAACTTAACAATATCCATGTAAGCATATAAAATGCATTTAATTATTTAAAATAAAAATTACCAATTACCCTTCGTTGGGTTAAATTTCAATACCTGTCCCACCTCACTGGGGACTTTTCAACTAGTGTCCCTCTCTGAACACTTTTTACATGGGCGAGTCCAAGCCTCCCCTTAATTCATTTTATACACTAATTATATTAATTAATGCATATTAACACAATAATTTACCCGTTCCCCGGGTACGGGTGTTACAGTAGCTGATACGTATAAGAATATTTATCAAGGGTAGATCTCCGCCACTTCAGCAAGGAGTGCCAAGTCACCCATTATTTATGCCCGATGCGTGGCTATCCTGAGTCGTGTATCCAGAACCACTCGGTATCACCTGATCCCCAACCAACGGATCGGGGATTTTGTCTGGGTCTGCCCCGTTACAGAGGTTGTCTAGGAGCTCTTCATGGCGAGCCCTAGAGCATCCCAGACAATTTTCTATCTCAGTTAGAAGACTTATGGAAATAGTAAATAGTTCCAAAATCTTGTTAGGAGACTCCCATGATTTATGCTAATCAATTAATGTAAAAAGCATACACACATACATAAGGATCGAGTATAGGTGCGTTACCTAACGGAATAACTCGATAGATCGGTGAAACAGCGTTGTTACGACCCCTCCTTGCAACCACGAGTTTGCTGCGTCCGTGTACCTTCACGTGCTCGTATCAGTCGCGAAGAGAGTTACTAGAACAATCTTCGATGAAGCCACGATCTAAATCCCAAGCTTCTTGGTGATTAGCTAGAGAGAGAGAGACCGTGTCTCTAGAGAGAGAGAGAGAGAGATTAACATATGTATTGAGAGAGAGGCTGCTGAGAATATGATTTCTCTTAGGTTTTCATTGTGATATATATACATATATATAGGTACATGAAAACCTAGAAGGCTTGGGACTCCAAAAGCCCATTATTTGGTGTCCTACCCAGTCCAATATAATGTGGGTGCCCGTATGGCACGGCCATAATATTTGTTACATCTCCCACTCACCCACATAGGGTTGGTACTAAAACCAATTTCTCAACACAACAGAACTTCTCAACCTTCATACAGGGAAATAGAACGTGCGACCTTACGAAAATAAAGTACAGCGACAAGAGTGTAATGCCAAATCATTACCATAACTAGCAAGACACATCACTCGAAAGCTTATCGTGTATGACTTAGACGATTCAACCACACCGGACACAGCATTCTCAATCCCTCAGTGAAAAGAATTGCTGTACCACCTCAATGTAATGTACTCATGACATATCAGTAACAAATTACGATTATTGCAGGCTTGCTAATGAGTCACAAAAACATGGTGTGTTATTGAATAGTCTTCCCTGAGCCCACATGCTAATCTGACTAACTTAACCGCTTGCCCAGACACGCCCCATAGAACGGAATTATCTCTTCATTCTAGGATAGCATGCTAAAGCATCTGTCATCAAGCGTCCTCTTCATGACATAGTCTCAAGTCATGAAGGCAACCAGTTTGTAGGATAACCAATGTCTTAGATATGCTACATGGCTCACACAGCAATGAAGAGGAATCCATTCACTGCTCCACAGTCGATCGCAAAAGCACATATAGCATGATATGTATGCTATGGCGTTCTTCCATAAAAATGTGCATGTTACTCTGTGTTTGGAAAAACAAGTAACGCCATACGAATCTTAGTCTAGACGTTACACAAAACGTCTAACCTGAGTCTCCAGCACAGTCGCTCTTCTTAGCGCCCGTCTGAAAATTCACATTCGGCTGTAAACAGGCTACATAGACTCGTGGGATATCTCTATGTTCGACCAAATGTAAAAGGTTTCATCTTAGATCCATCTAAGGCGACATATAGAAATGATAGGATTTATATCTAGCTCGCTGTGCTTATACTGCGTAGATATAAGTGTTCAAGTTCGCTTTCTAAGCGCTATGGACACACATGTCCTACCTAGCTATCTAGGCGCCATGAACACAAATGTCTCATCTTGCTCGCCATCTGAGCGCCATGAACACGCATGTCCTAGTTCGCTACCTTGGCGCCAAGGTGAATCACCCGTGTGAGCAGGTCGATTTAAGCCCGGTGACATATTAGAAATGTGCATTCATTCCATTCATACAACAATTAGATATATGTAAATCAACAAATTTATTATTAACTGGGTAATAATAAGAATAATAATGTCAAATCCAATACAAGTGTCTAAGCATATCAAATCCTACGAAGTCCCATACTGCTAATGAGGGACTGAAAAACATCTCTGGCAATAGGCTTAGTCAATGGATCAGCCACCATGCTGCCAGTGGAGATATGCCTCAAGACAACTTCCCCTTGCGCAACCATATCTCGAATGTAGTGATGGCGGATATCTATGTGCTTTGACTTCCCATGGTACTTGGGGTCTTTTGCATAGGCCAAGGCTGATGTGCTATCGCTGTAAATGAGCACTGCTTCATCCCCATGAGGCGAAGAGCCTAGGCGTCGCAAAAACCTCCTCAACCAAACAGCTTCCATGACAGCTGCCGAACAAGCCACATACTCTGCCTCCATCATGGATAGTGCGATGCATGACTACTTCTTGCTACACCAAGAGATTGCTCCACCTCCTAGTGTGAATGCATAGCCAGAAGTGGACTTGCGTTCATCTTTATCGCTAGCCCAATCAGCATCACTATATTTTCTCAGCTTCAAATCTCCTCCATGATAACAAAGGGCAAGATCCATAGTCCCGCGAATGTATCGCAGGATCCGCTTCACTGCTCTCCAGTGATATGGACCAGGGTTACTCTGGTAACGACTAACTAGACCCACCGCATAGCAGATGTCTAGACGAGTACACAACATAGCGTACATCAGACTCCCTATCGCAGATGCATATGGCATGTTGGACATCTGTTCCTTTTCCTCTGCATTCTTAGGACAATGATCTAAAGTCAAGTAGAAAGCCTTATCAATTGAAGTGTCAATGGGTTTTGAGATATTCATGTGAAAACGCTCAAGAACTTTCTTTAGGTAAGTCTCTTGAGACAAACACAGAAGTTTCTTTGACCGATCTCTCACAATCTTAACTCTCAATACATAGTTGGCCTCACCCATGTCCTTTATCTCAAACTGAGAGGACAACCACTCTTTAGTGGCGACAATGGCACTCATGTCATTTCCAGCTAAAAGGATGTCATCGACGTACAAAGATAGAATCAGAATACTCTTCTTGGACTGTTTGATGTACACACAGTGGTCCTCCTCAATCATCTCAAAACCAAAGGAGGTGATTGAATCATGGAACCTCAAGTACCACTGCCTCGACGATTGCTTGAGTCCATAAATAGATCGCTTGAGACGGCATACTTTGCGCTCATTCCCTTTGGTTATAAAACCAACAGGTTGATCCATATAGATCTCTTCGTCTAGTTCTCCATTGAGAAACGCATTTTTGACATCCATCTGGAAGAGTTCTAAGTCTAAATATGCGACGATTGCCAGAATAAGGCGTATGGAGGCAAATCTTACCACAGGGGAGAGTGTGTCTCCATGGTCTATACCCTCTCATTGGGTATAACCTTTTGCCACTAGGCATGCCTTATACTTGTCAATTGATCCATCTGCCTTATGCTTGACTTTGAAAACCCACTTGTTTCCAATGGTCTTACGGTCAGGCGGAATTTCAACTAACTCCCAGAATTTATTCTTGTCCATAGAGCTCAACTCCTCTTGCATAGCAACCATCCATTGAGATTTGGCAGCAGAAGAAAGCGCTTCCTTATAGGAAGCAGGCTCATCGTCATCTACTGTACACATGAGAGCTTCTTCCTCAATATCAAAACGTCGACGTGGAACTTTTCTTCTTCTGCTTCTATGATGTGCTACCTAAGAATCTTGAATGTCCAGTGGAGTACTCCCACTATCTGGTACACTCCCACTAGTGTCTAGCGGTGTACTCCCACTTGGCTGAAGACTAGTACCATTTTCAGCGTTCACTGGATGTGGAATGTCAATTTTCCCACCCTCGCCTAAAGATGGTACGACGTCTTCAACATCCTCCATCTCATAGAGGTTAAGATCTCTCTTAGCGTCACCGATATTGGAAAAGTCATTCTCAATGAAATCAACATCACGTGACTCAATCTCTGTCATTCCTCCATCCGAATGTTCACCATAAATAACATAGCCTTTTGAGTTGTCAGAATATCTTATAAAGGTATGCTTTCTAGCTCTCGGGCCTAGTTTCCCATGCTTATGGGAAGTATTGTGAACATATCCTGACGAGCCCCACGGGCGCAAATGCTCTAAATTGGGCTTTTCGCCTTTCCATAGCTCATAGGGGGTAGAAGGAACTGACTGTGAAGGCACTCTATTAAGTATGTAGGCAGCAGTTAAAAGTGCATCCCCCCAGAATGATATTGGGAGGTTAGCTTGCGCCATCATAGATCTAGTCATATCTAGAAGTGTTCTATTCCTTCTTTCTGCAACACCATTTTGTTGCAGAGTTCCAGGAATAGTTAGTTGTCTGCGTATCCCCTTTTTCTCACACAGTTCCTTGAACTGATCAGATAAGTACTCGCGTCCTCTGTCTGTTCGAAAAGTCTTAGGGACTTTTCTAGCTGATTCTCAACCTCTGCTACGAAGCGTTTGAAACAATCTAGAGCTTCATAGCGGCGAGAAATCAAATAGACATAGCCATATCGTGTGTAGTCATCGATAAAAGTAAGGAAATCAGAGGCACCGTGACGTGCTTTCACATTCATTGGTCCACATATGTCTGAGGTATTAGTTCTAATGCTTGGGTAGCTCTTTTAACCTTACCAAAAGGCTTACGGCATGCTTTACCTGCTAGGCAAGACTCACACGTAGGTAGGTTAACCTTAGCGAGTGGGCCTAGAAGGCCTTCTCGAGCTAATCTAGTCATCCTGTCACGTCCTATGTGTCCAAGTCTAGCATGCCATTTTACAGAGTCAATATTTCTATTTGAATCAGCAACTAAAGATGTAGAGGAAATGGAATCAAACAGATCAATTTTAAATAGATTATTCCATAAAAAACTATGTCCAAAAGTAACACCATCCAAAACAATATCCAACTTATCACGTCCAAACTGAAAAATAAAACCTAAATCAAGAAGTGCTAAGACCGAGAGTAGATTATATTGGATTCCGGGTACGTAGAGCACATCATAAAGAAGTAATGTGCGCCCTGTGCGCAAATGAAGTTGGTATGAACCTACTCCAGCTGCTTCTTCACAAGTGCCATTCCCCATGTATACCCTACTGGTGCCACTTGGAATCTTATGATAATCTACGAACCCCCCTCGATCTCTGGTCACATGCCTTGTTGCTCCTGTATCTGCAATCCAATCATGGAGCGAATGAGCGATTAGGACATGAGAACTCACAAAAGAATAGATAGAGTTGGGTGGGAAAGTTACCTTCTTTGGCTCAGTGCATTCACGAGTGAAGTGTCCCAATCCTCCACAGTTGAAGCATTTTGATTTGGAAGCATTTTTCTTGCCAGCGCGCTTACCCCTGCGCTTCTTTGGTTTATCAGCCTTTGGAGCTAACTTATTAGCTCCACCCTTTTTCTGAGCCCTTTTACTCTTGGCATTGCGCTTGGACCCACTAGTCTCGCGCTCACCTCCTCCTATGGAAGTTCTCGCCATGAGTGCAGTAATGCGGTTCGCCTCTTGGCGCTCTGCCTCCAGCTCCACATGTTTAGATATATCAGCAAAGTTTTTGATACTATTATTATGTTTTAAAATTTGCTTCATATGGACCCAAGTTTCAGGCAGTGACCGAATCACCGCTTGAATCTGTTGTTCATCAGTGAGGATGTTCCTAGCAGCACCAAGATCTCGAATCATACCAGACATCGTCCTAAGAAGTTCAGTCATCGATTGCTTGGGATCTTTCCGATACACCTCGAACTTCAACACCAGGCTCCTGAGCCTAGTGGTTGATGTCCCACCAAAAGCAAAATTTAGCTGGTCCCATAATTTCTTAGCACTGAAGTATTGAAAATACTCAGCAAGAAGGTCATCATTCATGCTGCTTAACAATATATTGCGCGTGTGATGATCCTTCTTGATCCATTCATTATAGGTTTTAAGGTCTCGGCGATATTGGGCCATGGGCCCATTTTCAGGCGATTCGGGTTGGACCATTGATTGAGTTAGATGGGGAAGCAATTCTTCCTCATTTAACAGGAGGGTTACTCTACGTTGCCATACGTCATAGTTTTTTCCATTAAACTTGTTATCTTTGTTCAAATCAGCGACAATTTGCTTTGAAGCCATTTCTACATTCAAAAAAATTATGCGCAAAGGTTTTTGACGTTATTATTTGCACATTTCATAAAATTTTGTTTTAAAAATCCAATTATAAACGATATTTCCCCTTTTTACAATTTTAAGACCAAAAAACTTGCTATTGCTTATTAATCAAATACGAAATTTTGTAAATCAAGGAAAAACTTTTATAATTGATTTTACAAACAAATATCAATTAGATGGTTCTTTAACCTATCTAAGATCATCCACAATATGTATAAGTGCGCCATACAACAAAATTGCGCAAGGACACCACGTGGGTCCAAATTGACAATGTAGAGCTTATGCTAAGATATTCAAGTTTATGATATATAAACAAAGAAAACCATCCCTTTACAAAATAGGCTTTTCCAATACAAAACTCTCGTCCTCACATTACATTTATAGCCCAATAAAAATAGGGATGCTTTGTTTATAGACATATACAAGAACGACCTTAAACATACATTGTAAGGACACAAGCTCTATAAACTGTTAATTATTGTCCATTCATTTAAGCCAGATTAAAATTTATTAATCACACACACCAAGCATTCATGTGGTCTTATTTTAAAAAAAATGAATGGACTCATCCGTCACTCCACTTAAGGAGGAGGAATTAGAGGTCATAGGGTCAATCAATCACAAACAACAATAATTAAACGTGACCAATAATGCAATGAGCCTCTAAAAGTTGCAATAAAAATAAATTTGCAGCCCCGGATAGCTCCCATAAGCCAAGGAAGAACTACGAAGAATCCTTGATTTTTTATCAATTGTATAAATAATTTTGGGTTTTAAACTTAATATAAAACCAATTCTTTAAGGACCTTTAAATTGTTAAAAATATTTAAAGTCCACATGGAAATTTTAAATACCTGAAAAACTTATTTTTCATTATTAATTAAAATTTTCATAATTTTATGGGAGCTAAAGATCCAATAATAATCAATTTATCAAATAAAATTGATTTAGCTACAACTTTTTAACAATAATGTGTTAAATTCCTCAAAAAAAATATTTTAAGAGTGAATCTTCCCAGCAGTCTCACATGGCCCAAAAAAGGTGTCCCAACCATATAATATTAATTTCAATAATTAATAAACATATTTGGATATTTTAAGCAATTAAAATAATGACCAAAAAATATGATTTAATGCTTCAAAATTGTCACAAATATTGGAGATAGGCATACAACATTCCTACAACACC
Source organism: Hydrangea macrophylla (assembly GCA_033977485.1). Classification (NCBI taxonomy): domain Eukaryota; kingdom Viridiplantae; phylum Streptophyta; class Magnoliopsida; order Cornales; family Hydrangeaceae; genus Hydrangea; species Hydrangea macrophylla. The sequence continues at coordinate 128,488,536 of CM066984.1, read as the reverse complement.
CCCAGCAGTGTATAAAACATCACATAATAATTCCATGAATTAACAATATGCTTTGGATATTTTAAGCAATTATAAAACACGTACAATAACATATTTTATGCTCTAAAATACCAAAAATAATAGAATAATTTCCCAAGAAATCATTCTGGATCCCACTCACTGCCCACAAGTTAAGAAAAATAAAAAATATTTTTCTATAATTTTCCAAAATTTTATAGCAATTAAAAACACTTTAAAACATTTAAAAATATGTTTTTAATTGACAGAATCTGTTTTAAATACAAAAAGATCAAAAACTGTTCTGGAATATTTTTTTAAAAAATATATTAAAATACTAGACCGAAAATGGGACCCACACTCACTGGAGGTGACGCCGACAGGTCACCGGCGGCGGCGCACGCGCCATACGCGTCGGCGTGCGCGTGGGGTTGGCCCACAGGGTCATCTTCTTCCTCTTTCTAACCCTAAAACGCAGCTTTTAGGCTGCGCGACCCTCCACCTTTGCACGCTCGTATCTCCCTCGTCTGTGATTCGTTTTTAATAAATTTTATATGGTTGGAAAGGTCTCACGGAGTACTTAAGGTTTGAACCAAAAAACAGGTTGATTGCACGTCTCAATCTTTCGGAAAAATGGTTCAAAGTTTGGAAAAAAATTCGGCCAAAATTTTTTCAGAAATTAGGGTTTTTATTTTCTCCTTCTACGGAGATATTTGGGCAACGAAACTTTATGGGTAGACTCTATAGTCATATAAGAACATATTCCAATCAAAGTTTGTAAAAAATATTAGGGTTTAATGGTAGACCCACTTTGAAATCGACTTTGGAAAGTTTTTTTGTAAGACATATTGTGGTCGGGCCATACGGGCACCCACATGTTATTGAACTGGGTCCAATAAGACCTGGCTTGGACACCAAGTTACGGGCTTTGGAGTCCCAAGCCTGTTAGGTTTTCGTTGTGCTTATATATATGTGTGTGTATTACACATTAAAAACCTAAGGGAGACATAAAATTTGAGCCTCTCTCTCTATCTCACGCAGTCTCTCTCTCTTCCCACGGTTTCTCTCTCTAGCCTATCACCACAAGGGCTTGGGATCTAGCGCGTGACTGTCATGGGGATGGCTCAAGAAGCGTCCTCTACGACCTAGGCGATGCATAAGAGAGTACACGGAGGCAACATGGAGCAGCAGTTCGTGGGTGAAGACGCCGGGCTCGTAACAACACCGTTCTGCGATCCGTCGGGTTATTCCGCTAGGTAAGTGACCTAAACCCGACTCGTATGCTTGCGTGCAATACTCTTATCCATTGCTGCATGCCTAGATTATGAGATCTAGCAGATGGACGTCAAAACTGCATTCTTAAATGGCAATCTTGACGAGGACATCTAAATGCAACAACCAGAGGGTCATAGCTAGTCGGAAAGGTAACTTGGTATGCAAGCTGCAAAAGTCCATTTATGTGCTTAAGCAGGCATCCAGGAGTTGGAACATCCGATTTGACCAAGCGGTCAAGTCGTTTGGTTTCATACAGAATCTGGATGAACCTTGTGTTTACAAGAAGTGTGAAGGGAAAGCGGTGGCTTTTCTTGTGCTTTACGTTGATGACATTCTACTCATTGGAAATGATGTAGCGGCATTATCAACGGTCAAGTTTTGGCTAGCTAGTACTTTCGATATGAAGGATCTAGGAGAGGCGAGCTATATTCTAGGGATAAAGCTCTTTCGGGATCGCAAGCAAAAGATAATGGGATTATCTCAAGCTGGTTATATCGATAAAGTGTTAACTAGGTTTTCAATGGATAATTCGAAGAAAGGTTTGTTACCTTTCAGGCATGGTTTAACGTTCTCCAAGGACCAGTGTCCTGAGACACGGGAGGAGAGGAATCGCATAGCAGGAATTCCATATGCTTCGGCAGTTGGAAGTCTCATGTATGCGATATTATGCACTAGACTAGATATCTGTTTTGCCATTGGCATGGTTAGCAGATATCAATCGAATCCAGGTCCAGAGCACTGGACAGCCGTTAAGCACATTTTTAAGTACTTGAGAAGGACTAAAGATTACATGCTTATGTACGACGGTAGTGAGTTAATTCCAGTAGGATATACTGACTCGGACTTTATGTCAGATAAAGATTCGAGGAAGTCAACATCCGGACATCTCTTTACCTTGGGAGGTGGTGCTGTTAGTTGGAGGAGCATTAAGCAGAAATGCATTGCAAACTCAACTACAGAAGCTGAGTATGTGGCTGCTTGTGAAGCCGCAAAGGAAGCTGTTTGGCTCAAGAAGTTCCTTATGGAGCTCGAGGTGGTACCAGCATCATTGTCACCTATTACGCTTTACTGTGATAATAGTGGGACAGTGGCTCAGTCCAAGGAGCCAAGGAACAACGAGAAGGGAAAGCACGTAGAGCGGAAATATCATCTTATCTGAGATATTGTTCAACGTGGAGATGTGACTGTCACCAAGATTGCCACCGCTGACAATCTTGCTGATCCGTTTACAAAGGCCTTGCCACAGAAGGTCTTTGATCGTCATCTAGATAGTCTAGGTCTTAGATGTAATTCTGAATGGTTATGAGTGCAAGTGGGAGTTTGTTGGGTTTGTTCCCTCAAACCATTACTTTATATATGAGACATTGACATTTTAATATATGGATATCAGCTTTACATTTAGTTATGTATGTTTCTTTTATGAGATGATTGTTATCCTTAAGTATCATAGTAAGTAATTCGTGTATGTATGAGATACATACAAGTGAGATACGAATTATTGTTCTTTGTTACTTAGAATGTGTCACAGTGAATGATGAGACTGGATATCTCATCAGGTTTACACTGTAGCATGATTAACTACCATTGGATGGAGTGATTAATCTCAATCACTAGAGTATAACTCTTAGTTAACATGCTAGTGCTTATAGTGCATTGACGGACCTGAGCTTTCCTATTGACACTCAAGACTGTCAATCAGTCGATAGGAACTCATAACTTGTATAAGGTACGTGTTCTTAATCTTGAGACGATTATGAACACAGACTATGGATATGGCTGCTTTGACTTACCAATCAGTGAGGTCTATAGAAGATCAACACCTGGGTATCTTGGGTATGTCATATTCATATGGTTGTGAACATATATTGTCAAGACAGAATCTACCCTCTGTTTCAGAGTAAGCATTCCCTTGAGAATGTCACCAAGTTGATTACTGAGTACTGCAGTCTTGTTGATAAGAGTTATCAACATGTTTGGTAATCATGAGAGGTGAATGGGACTCAAGGAATACAAGAAGTAATCATGATTCAGGTTGACAGTAATAGTTATCCGACTACCTGAATATGATTACGAATGCTGAAGGTAGAGGGACATTAGTACAACATACAAGTCTAGTTATCGCTTCGGATATGTTCTTTTGCGTTGAAGTTCAGTTATCGTTTTATAGTGGAGTAAACGTTAACTGACCAGTTAGTTAGTTTGCTGATCAAAGAGTTCGGTCACGGTAATTAACAAACTGGTCTGAACCAACAATAAAGAGCCTAGGAGGTCCCACTCTTAGCTCCGCCAGGATACTTGGAAAGACACATGAGGAAGTTGTCAAGACAAGTTCGATCGATTGAAGTCTGTTCAATCGATTGAAGTCTTGGCAGTCTCGATCGATCGAGAATGGTTCGATCGATCGAAGGTTCGATCGATCGAAGATCTTCGATCGCTCGAAGTCTAGGTCGGTTCTGGAAATCTATAAATAGGGCAGCTGCGTTCTGGAAAAAGAGTTCGTCATTTTTATTAACCAGACGCTGCAGAAACTGTTTTAGTCTTCCTAAACCTTCCTATCCTCTATATTAGAGATCCCACCATCTCTAGTCTTTCCGGCAGGCATCCTCAGGAGACATAAGGGTGAAGACAACCTAGTGGAGGCTGCTGCATCACCAAGGTTGAAGATATCAGAATTGGGTTCAAGACACCAAGGTATAATCCTATCCCCTCTTGTGCGCATCTATAGAATTAGTGAGTAGTAGATCCTGGGATACCAATCAGTTATTATAACTGAATCTTTTCCGCTGCGTGTTTAAAATAATTTTTTAAACTGGTTTTTCCTACAATTGCTCCAACAAACCATCTAGGCTAGGGATCAAGGCTTGGTAGAAAGAGAGTACACGGAGGCAACATGGAGCAGTAGTTCGTGGGTGAAAACGCCGGGCTTGTAACAACACCGTTCGGCGATCCGTCGGGTTATTCCGCTAGGTAAGTGACCTAAACCCGTCTCGTATGCTTGCGTGCATATTATCTACATTGGTATCAGAGCCTGTAGGTGTTTGATTCGCCCGTAGATCACCCAAATTAAAGCTTAACCAAGTTTTTTTCAAAACTTTGAAAATTTGATTTTGATGTGGGTCTAATACCAAACTCCAATGTAGGTCCAATTTTTAAACATGGATGTGTTCTTAATGGTCCCTAGAGTCCCCCCAATGAGTCCCATGGCTTGATTATCTCAAACAAGGGAGAATCATAAACCCTAATTTCTGGACTGTGTATAAACCGAGATTTTTTTTTGAATTTTGAACCTTTTTTATGGACGATTCAGACGTGCAATCGATCTATTTTTTGGTTCAATCTTCAAGTACTCCGAGAGATCTTTCCAACCATATAAAATTTTCAGAAAATGGATCACAAACGAGGGAGATATGAAGGTGCAAAGGTGGAGGGTCGCGCAGCCTGGGGGCTGCGTTTTAGGGTTTGCAAAGGAGGAAGACAACTTCCCGCGGCCACGCCCACGCGCACGCTGTAGACACCCCAATTTGACCAAACTATTAAACTTAGGGGGATTTACCTCTGGAGATCAATGATGAATATGTCTCGACGAAATCAAGACTCTTACAAGCAATCTGACTCTCTTCTAGAAGAATCTCGGTTCAAAATCACCATTTTCAGCCAAAAGACCAAAATTCTCATCTACTCGTCACCTTGTAGACCATGAGTTTTGAACATGTATAGGAATACGGCAATGTTCTCGGAGCATCTTAAAATCATTTTCAAAAAGAGAGTAATTCAGCATGAACCCTGAAAGAAAAAGTCAACAGTTGACCCAGTGAAAAGTCAACGGGTCAAAAGGGAGTCAATCGTAAAATTTTCGAATTTTAAGATGAAAAGTCCCGGTAATTGTTCATTGGGTCTCCCTTATGCTAGAAATGATTTTTTAGAATTTTTAAATGAAAGGAACCATGGTGAAATTGAAAGGCTTTTAAGAAGAATCGTGCAGAAAATCAAAATTTTGCCTTCGGAGGGAGAGTTGACTTTTTTTCCTTAAGGATATTGATTTTTTAGATATTTTTATTGAATCCAAATGGGGGATATTTTCTTAATTACATTTAATGTCTTAAGTAAATACATAAATTAAACGACATTTACTTAAATGACATGAAATGAAATTAAGGTGCTGAATTGCTGTGAATAGTGCTGGATTGCTGTGCAGCGGCACTCAAAGTGCCCGAACGGCAGTCAGTGAATGCCGCTGCGGCACTCACTGAATGCCGTCCGGCATTCAGAGAGTGCCGTGCGGCACTCAGAGAGTGCCGTTTCATCTCATCGAGTGCCGGCCTGGGCTAATTTGCATTTTTAAGTCAAAATTCTTTTTCAATCTTTGATCAAATGAATGCACCAAACGATACCGTTTTTTGTGTACGTGTTTACTACTCCTAGGTCATGCAAACCATGCTCCCACCATCCCTAATTGACCTATCTACCCTTATCTTAGCCCCTAAGATAATGAAAGTCTATAAAAGCCCCATTTTCTCTCATTTTGGGGAGTTGGAGACTTGAATCTTGAGAGAGAGACTTGAATCTAAAAGAGAGAGGCTGATTTTTGAAGATAAAGTTTGTTCTTAGAGAAATATAGAGAGAGAAACCCCAAGACCCCATAGAAATCTTACCCAATTCATCCAAATTCCTCAAATCTCCATTGAAGAACCTTGAAGCTTCAAGGAAGAAGAAGAAGAAGAGTATTGCTTGTAAGGCTTGGATCTCTCTAAATCAATCAAATCCTGAGAAGATCTAGAGGTTAAATCCTTATCCCTATACTTATTATATATAATTCAATCACAATTCATAGATCTAGGACTTTTACACATTTTCAAAACCTCTCTTCCCACCTCATTTCATCACACACCACATAGAATTGTGATTGAATTCCTACTTGCTTTCATTGATTTGGATCTAAATAAGAGCCTTAGGTTTAAAATAAAACTAGTTTGTGAAGGGATCTTCATTTGGTTTTCTTCAAGTAAACTTTGATTCTATTTCTCTTTGTCTCTATTTTCCTTTTGAGATCCATGAGATCTTTAATATCTCATTGGATCCTCTTGAGTTTGATCCTCTAGTCCCCTATGATCCTATGATTTATATGGAGACTAAGGTTGATCATGGTCATATCTACCCATAGTTGGTGAGATACAAGTCTTAACTCATGGCTAGGGGATCTCACTATGAATCTTATGGAATTCACTCCATGTTCCATAGAGGTTTATGTAAATCATAGTCTCATTTAATCTCCAAGGACCATTAACTTGAGAGGAGAATAAGTTGACTCTATATTCTTCCATGATCATGTACTTGAGAGAAGAATTGGATGTAGATTTTCATAGTCTATATTTGAAATAAGTAAGACCTTAGGATTTTCTTGATAGATCTCCAACTATGAGATCTATGATAAGAATCCATCAAGGTTAAATCTATAAACATTATCCTATAACATTAATTTGTCCCAACAATCACAACCATGCTTGATTCTAGTCCTTTGTAGGATCATGGATCAAGTTGGTTTTAAGGTATGAACATTAATTCAATATTGGTGCAGTGAATCCTTAAACCCTTTGTGATCAAAGTTTTTTCTTAAAATCATGGTCCATTGGAATGGGATGAGACCAATTGGAGGGTGTTCATAACTCATATGAGTACCTCTGTGATTGTTATTTTGATAAGATCCCATACTTAGGATGGTTTGGGCTTATAATTTCCAAATAAGCAATTCTCTGACCAAAATTTCAGAACAGCAAACCGGTTTTAAAATTGATGGATCAGAACTCTAACCAAGTTTTCATGACCTTTAATAATTTTTTCTAAGAACCTTAATGTGTTAGGAGGATTCCCTAAAAAGAATGAAGCAATTCGGATTTGCTTGCTATTTTTAAAAAATCATACAAGATCTCTGGACAGAGAGTTGCAAAATCCTGAGTGAGGTCTAGTATTTTCAGTATTCCCGGAGATCTAACCGTTGAAATCTCGATTTTCTTTTTGGGTTAGAAACTAGACTCACAGAGGCATAACATATCCAAAAATCATTAAGATCCAACCGTTGAAAGTATTTTATTCCTATTTTTGAATGTCTGGTCTGCTCTCTGTAAATCACAAAAAACTGCTACTATTTTTGTCTAATCTTATTTATTTCAACTCAAATAGTCTCCTAATGGCTTAGGACTCAAACCATGTTTTGAATAATGATAATTTAGATTAAACCCAGAGGCTTAGGGATCCAAATTAGTGAATAAATTCATGTCCCATTCTTGTTCATATTCATGCATTCATTCATACATGTTAATATTCGTAAGTAGGACTTATCTCTTGTCTAAGATGTATCTAATTGAACATGACTTAGGATTTACTTATTTATGATATTATATCTTGTCTAAGGCATGTGTAATAACCTTTGTTTTGTAGCGCATTTGAGGTACAATTCCTCAACTCTTTTCTAGTTTAATTCCATTTTTGATTTATATTGATTTTCGACTCCATGTGCGACATCTTAGCCTAGGTTTTGCCTTATGTGTATATATGTGTTAGAGACCTTTCTTAGGTTTATTTTTGCATGCATTGCACGTTTGATATTCGCGGCCGGATCCCGGGTATGTTTTCTAGTTCTCTATTGCATATCATGATGTTTGCTAGTTGAATTATGTGACTTATGAATGATATTTTACCGTTAGCAATTTTGCACCATTTCCAACATGCTTGTGTGATGTATATGTATATATGTATTAATTGAGGGCATGCTTAGATTAATAATTTGATTAAAAAGGATGTTGAGTAGAGGCCTATCGTGAGATAGGATGAAAGGGGGTGTTTTAGTCCGCCGGGCTCCTTCCCCTTTCATTCCATAATCCCCGGACCCAGTTTATCTTTGGTTTCGCAAAAGATCAGTTTGCTTTAAAATGGTTTCTTAATTTTCCTTTTAAAAATTAAGTGGCGACTCTTTGAATTTGAAAAATGTTTTAAAAGTGAGTAAAATTTGAAAACCTGCGATATCCACACACGCCGACGCGTCTGGCGCGTGCCCCGCCACCGGCGACCTGCTGGCCCCTACTCCGACGAGTGTGGGTCCCATTTTTGGTCTATTATTTTAATGTAATGTTTATAAAATTATTCCAGAACATATTTTAATTGTTTTATATTTAAAACAGTTTCTGGTAATTAAAAACATGTTTTTAAATGTTTTAAACTGTTTTTAATTGTTTTAAAATTCTGGAAAATTGTAGAAAAATATTTTTTTTTCTTAACTTGTGGGCACAGAGTGGGATCCAGGATAATTTCTTGTGAAATTACTTCATTGCTTTTGGGTCTTTTAGAGCATAAAAGCGTGTTATTGTACAAGTTCTAAATTGCTTAAAATATCCAAAGCATATTATTAATTCTTGGAATTAATATGTGATGTTTTTAACACTGCTGGGGGTGTTGAGGAAATGTTGCATGCCTATCTCCGATGTTGGTGATTTCTTACTGCATTAAATTGTGTTTTTTGGACATTATTAAATTGCTTAAAATATTCAAAAATGTATATTATTTTTGAAATTGATATATAGTGTTTAGTACACTGTAAGGGACTCTAAGATAATTTTTGTGTAAATTATCATGTATTTATGGCATTTTAGAGCATATAATTAATGTTTATGGATGTTTATTTAATTGCTTAAAATAGCCATAATACATTATTAATTTTTGTAATTAATATGGGACATAAGGAACACTGTTTTAAGAGCATGTAAAATTTTGTGGGACCCATAGATAATTTTTGGTAAATTATCTCAATCATATTAATATTTTAGAGCATATAATTGTGTGTTTTTGTACACATATTAAATTGCTTAAAAATATTTTTATTGATTTTTTAATTCAAGAAATTAACACAATGTGTTTAGAACACTAGTGGTAGCTTGAGAAAATCATTTTAGTTGATTTTCTCGCTCTTTGGGACATATTTTAGAGCATATACATTGTGTTGAATACACAATATTAATTGTTTAAAATATAACCAATTAAAGTTGTTAATTTTTGAATTTAATGTCTAGTGTTTTTTTTATACACTAATTGGAGATTTGAGAAAATTTTATGAATTATCTCATTTTTTTTGGTATTTTAGAGCATAAAATTTATGCATATGGGCATTTATTTAATTGCTGAAAATAGACAAAATAAATTATTAATTTTTGAAATTAATATGGGGTGTTTAGAACACCATATTAGACCACTTAAAATCTTTGGAGAACAAATTCCTTGAAATTTTTGTATTTTTAGGAACTTTGTTGCTCAAAGTTAATTTTGTTTAACTAAATCAATTTATTTCGTTAAATTGATTCAAAATATTTTTTGGGCCTTGGTGAAATTCCGGAAATTTTTATTTATAATGAAAATTTTGTTTTTCAACTAATTAAACTTTCCATAAGGTTTTAAATTAATTGTTAATTTAAAGGGCCCTTAATAAATTGGTTTTAAATTATTTTTAAGACCTAAAATTGGGTTAAAATTAATGAAAAATTCAGGATTTTTTTTATTGATTTTACTTAGCTTATGGGAGCTATCCGGGCTGTGCAATAATCATTTTATTGCACATTTTATTATTTTAGAGGCTCATTGCATTGTTGGTCACGTTTAATTACTGTTGTTTGTGATTGGTTGACCCTATGACCTCTAATTCCTCCTCCTTAAGTGGAGTGACGAATGAGTCCATTCATTTTATAATAAGACCACTTGAGTGCTTGATGTGTGTGATTAATACATTTTAATCTGGCTTAAATGAATGGACAATAATTGACAATTTATGGAGCTTGTGTCCTCTCGGTGTATGTTTAAGGCTGTTCTTGTATATGCATCCCTATTTTTTATGGGCTATAAATGTAATGTGAGGAAAAGAGTTTTATATTGGAATAGCCTACTTGTAAAGGGATGATTTTCTTTGTTCATACATCATACACTTGAATTACCTTAACATGAGCTCTAAGTTGTCAATTCGGACTCACGTGGGAGTCCATGCGCATTTTTGTTGTATGGCGCACTTAATATTACTGTGGATGATCTTAGATAGGTAATTGTACCATCTAATTGATGTTTATTTAGAAAAATCAATTATAAAAAGTTTTTCTTGATTTACAAAATTAAGATTTGATTAATGAGCAATAGCGAATTTTTTGGTCTTAAATTGTAGAAAGGGGAAAACTCATTTGTAATTGGATTTTAAAACAAACCTTATGAAATGTGCAAATAATAATGTCAACCCCTTGCGCATTTTCTCAAATAATATTCTTCAAATTTATTGGATTCACAAAAACAAATGTTTTCCAAACCACACTTTGTCGATCTTTATAAAAGTAACAAGTTTAAAAAGGACTAATTTTTGTAATATGGCACTGTAAAGTAACACACCGATAGAATGAGTAAGAGCTTGTGGGCTTTAGGCTTATTCAATGGTCCAACCCATTAAACCGAATAATGGGCCTCCGGCCCAATATCATTATAACCTTAATAGCCTATAATACTTGGCTCGAGAAGGATCATAGCACGCGCTTTATGATAAGCAGTATGCTCCATGATCTTGTTAGGAAGTATATGTACTACCCAATAGCCAAGGTATTATGAGATCAGCTCAAATTTGTTTTCGATGGCACATTCACTACTAGATTAAGCATCTAGTTATGAAGTTCGGGAAAGTGAAGGAAACGTTCCAAGTACACGATGACTGGACATCTAAGGTCGATGACAGGTATGATTCGTGATTTCAGAATACTCGGAACATCTTTACTGGTGAACTGCAGTTTCAGGCTATGATTAGTTCTTTGCCTGATTCGCGGATCCGTAGAAAACAAATCATAATCCACAAAGAAAATGTTAAATTTTTTGTTTTGACATTTTCTGACATATTAAGCTGAATACGGAGCGCCAAAAAAAAGGTAAGGAGAACCGTATAGTTATACTCTTGACCATGACTTCCATAAGTGGAAGTAAGCGCAAGGCCAGTGGGCCTAAACGCAATGGTAAGGGTAAACCCGCCTAGACGCAGGGTGGGGCTAGCAAGTTTGCGCCCAAGGCTAACAAGGTGTAAGAGCGTAATCGAGGGCATTTTCCAGTTCGGTGGTAATAGGATGGATATCTTTAGATAGTAGTGTTACTAGGACATGGTTATCTAGGTATAACTGCTTAAGAATTTTTTTTATAATTCTGGTTTCCTCTGTTATTCATTTATTCTAAGACATAGCATGCTAGACTTGAACGCATAGGATTGATAGAATGACTTGATTAGCTCGAGAAGCCCTTTTTTGGCCCACTCGCTAAGGTTGACCTACCTATGTGTGAGTCTTGCTTAGTTGGAAAAGCATGCCGAAAGCCTTTTAGAGAGGCTATTAGAGCTACTCAAGCATTAGATCTAGTTCACTCAAATATCTATGGACCTATGGTTGTAAAGGCACGTCATGACGCCTCTTATTTTCTCACTTTTATAGATGATTTCGCGTGATGTGAGGATCGCGAGTACTTATCTAATCAGTTCTAGGAATTGTGTGAGGAAAAAGGGGATACGTAGACAACTTTCTATTCCGGAACTCCGCAACAATATGATGTTGCAGAAAGAAGGAATAAGACATTCCTAGATATGGCTAGGACTATGATGGCGCAAGTCAACCTCCCAGTATTATTTTGAGAGGATGTACTCTTGATTGCTGCCTACATAGTAGAGTGCCTCTCCTCAGTCAGTTTCTTCTACCCCCTTATGAGCTATGGAAAGGCGGAAAGCTCATTTTGGAGCATTTGCGCCCGTGGAGCTCAAGAGGTTATGTTCACTATACCTTGTATAAGTGCGAGAAACTACTCTCGAGAGCTAGAAAGCATACCTTTAAAAGGTATTCTAATAGCTCGATAGCCTATGTTTCGTATAATGAACAAACGGGTATAGAAATGACAGAAATGGTGCCACATGATATTGAGGATGACTTTCCCAGATTTGTATTACTAAGAGAAATCTTGACCTCCATGAGTTGGAGGATGTTGAAGACAACATACCATCTTTAAGCGAGGGTGGGGAGATTGAGATTCCACATCCAGTAATCGCTATAAAATGGTACTAGTCTCTAGCCGAGTGGGAGTACACTGCTAGACGCTAGTGGGAGTATACCAGATAGTGGGAGTGCACCACTAGGCACTCAAGATTCTTAGGTAGTACACTGTATGGTGATGAGGAAAACGTTCCCTATCGCTGTTTTGAAATTGAGGAAGACATTTTCATATGTGTGCAAATGTGTGAACAAGTGGATGATGATGAGCCTGCTTCTTTTATTGAATCGTTTTTCTTCGTCTGCTGAAGCTGAGTGGATAGTTACTATGCCAGATGAGATGAGCCCTATGGACGTAAATAAGGTCTAGGAGTTAGTTGACATTCCGCCTGTGCGTAAGGCTATTGGAGACAAGTGTGTTTACAAAATCTAATGCAAGGCAAATGGTTCAATTGACAAGTATTAGGCGTGCCTTGTGGCGATAGTTTGTACCCAGAGAGGGTATAGACCATGGAAACATGTTCTCCCAAAGGGCGAGATCTGACTCCATTCGCCTTATCCTAGCAATTGTCGCATATTTAGTTTTTGAACCTTTTTAGTTGGATGTTTAAATTGTTCTTTTCTCAATGGAGAATATGACGATGAGATAAATATGGATCATCCCATTGGTGTTGTGACCAAAGGGAATGAGCGCACAAGTGTGCTATCTCAAACGATCTATTTATTATCTCAAATCTTCTAGGCAGTGGTACAATGTGTGTACATTAAATGGTCCAAGGAAAGTGTTTTAATTCTTTATATGTTGATGACGTCCTTTTAGCTAGGAATGAGAGGAGTTTCATTATCGCCACTTGAGAGTGGTTGTCCTCTCAGTTTGAGATTGAGGACATGGGTGATTCCAACTATGTGTTGGAAGTTTAGACTGTGAGATATTGTTCTCAGAAGCTCCTCTGTTTGTCTCGAGGGACTTACAAGATGTAGGTTCTTGAACGTTTTCACATAAAAAACTGAAAACCCATAGACATCCCATTTTGGGGGGACTCACCTTGACCTTAGATCAATGTCTTAAGAATAATGAGAAGAGGAAATAAATGTCCAGTTTGCCATATCCGTCCGTAATAGGGAATCTGAAGTATGCTAATGTGTACTTGGTCAGATGTCTGCTATGCGGTTGGTTTAATTAGTCATTGCCGTAGCAACCATGGTCCTGTCACTAGAGAGTAGTGAAGAGTATCTTGCGATATGTTCGCAGGAGGACTGTAGACCTTGCCTTATGTTGTCTGCGATGGAAGCATAATATGTGGTCTGCTCTGCAGCTGTTAGAGAAGCTGTTTGGTTTAAGAGTTTTTGCAATGGCTAGGCTCTTTATCTCATAGTGATGAGGTTGTGCTTATCTATGGTGATAACACATAAGCCTGAGCATATGCAAAAGATCTCAAAAATCATTTTAGCACATAGACATTCGTTTTTGTCACATTTTGAGATGTAGTTTTCGCAAAGGGAATTTGTCTTGAGGCATATCTCCAATTGGGGATTTGATGTGCTTAGATATTTTATTGTGATATTGACACTATTATTCAAGTTTTTATAAACTAGTTGGTTTCCATATATATTTTTGTTATAAGTGGAACGAATGCACATTTCTTATATGTCACCGGGCTTGAATCGACCTGCTCACACGGGTGATTCACCTTGGCGCCGAGATAGCGAAGTAAGACATGCGTGTCTACGGTGCTTAGATGGCGAGCAAGATGAGACATTTGTGTTCATGGAGCTTAGATAGCTAGCTAGGACATGTGTGTCCATAGTGCTTAGAAAGCGAGCTTGAACACTTATATCTACGCAGTATAAGAACAGCGAGCTAGATATAAACCCTATTATTTCTATATGTCGCCTTAGATGGATCTAAGATGAGACCTTATATTTGGTCGAACATAGAGATATCCCACGACTCTATGTAGCCTGTTCACAGCCGAATGTGAGTTTTCAGACGGGCGCTAAGAGGAGCGATTGTGCTGGGAGACTCAGGTTAGACGTTTTGTGTAACATCTAGACTAAGATTTGTATGGCGTTACTTGTTTTTCCAAACACAGAGTGACATGCCCATTTTGATGGAAGAACGCCATAGCATACATATCGTACTGTATGTGCTTTCGCGATCGACTATGGAGCAGTGAATGGATTCCTTTTCATTGCTGTGTGAGCCATGTAGCATATCCAAGACATTGGTTATCCTACAAACTGGTTGCCTTCACGACTTGAGACTATGTCATGAAGAGGACGCTTGATGACAGTTACTTTAGCATGCTATCCTAGGACGATGAGATTATTCCGTTCTATGGGATGTGTCTGGACAAGCGGTCAAGTTAGTCGGATTGACATGTGGGCTCAGGGAAGATCATTCAATAACACACCATATTTTTGTGACTCATTAGCAGGCCTGCGACAATCGTAATTTGTTATTGATATGTCATGAGTACATTACATTGAGGTGGTGCAGAAATTCTTTTCACCGAGGGATTGAGAATGCTGTGTCCGGTGTGGTTGAATCGTCTAAGGCATACACGAGAAGCTTCCGAGTGATGTGTCTTGCTGGTTATGGTGATGATTTGGCATTACACTCCTGTCGCTGTACTTTCTTTTCGTAAGGTCGCACGTTCTACTTCCCTATATGAAGAGTTGAGAAGTTCCGTTGTGTTGAGAGATTGGTTTTTAGTACCAACCTTATGTGGGTGAGTAGGATATGTAACAAATATTGTGGTTGGGCCATACGGGCACCCACATTATATTGGACTGGGTCCAGAGAGGGCTGGCTTGGACGCCAAATAATGGGCTTTTGGAGTCCTAAGCCTTATAGGTTTTTATGTGCCTATATATACATATATATCACATGGAAAACCTAAGGATATTTCATATATTCACAGCAGCCTCTCTCTCTCTCTAACTCACGTTAGTCTCTCTCTCTATCCCTACGGTTCATCTCTCTCTTGGCCATCACCAAAGGAGCCATGGGATTTAGCACATGATACGTACAAGGACCACTCTAGTAGTGATCTTCATGACCTACGCGAAGCATAAAAGAGTACACGGAGGCAAAATGGAGCAGTAGTTCGTGGGTGAAGACGCCGGGCTTGTAACAAAATCGTTCGGCGATCCGTCGGGTTATTCCGCTAGGTAAGTGACCTAAACAATAATATGCACGCAAGCATACGAGACGGGTTTAGGCCACTTACCTAGCGGAATAACCCGACGGATCGCCGAATGGTGTTGTTACAAGCCCGGCGTCTTCACCCACGAACTACTGCTCCATGTTGCCTCCGTATACTCTCTTATGCTTCGCGTAGGTCGTGAAGATCACTACTAGAGCGGTCCTCGTACGTATCACCTGCTAAATCCCATGGCTCCTTTGGTGATGGCCAAGAGAGAGATGAACCGTAGGGATAGAGAGAGAGAGAGACTAACGTGAGTTAGAGAGAGAGAGGCTGCTGTGAATATATGAAATATCCTTAGGTTTTCCATGTGATATATATGTATATATAGGCACATAAAAACCTATAAGGCTTAGGACTCCAAAAGCCCATTATTTGGCGTCCAAGCCAGCCCTCTCTGGACACAGTCCAATATAATGTGGGTGCCCGTATAGCCCAACCACAATATTTGTTACATATCCCACTCACCCACATAAGGTTGGTACTAAAAACCAATCTCTCAACACAACGGAACTTCTCAACTCTTCATATAGGGAAGTAGAACGTGCGACCTTACGAAAAGAAAGTACAGCGACAGGAGTGTAATGCCAAATCATCACCATAACCAGCAAGACACATCACTCGGAAGCTTCTCGTGTATGCCTTAGACGATTCAACCACACCGGACACAGCATTCTCAATCCCTCGGTGAAAAGAATTTCTGCACCACCTCAATGTAATGTACTCATGACATATCAATAACAAATTACGATTGTCGCAGGCCTGCTAATGAGTCACAAAAATATGGTGTGTTATTGAATGGTCTTCCCTGAGCCCACATGTCAATCCGACTAACTTGACCGCTTGTCCAGACACATCCCATAGAACGGAATTGTCTCGTCGTCCTAGGATAGCATGCTAAAGTAGTTGTCATCAAGCGTCCTCTTCATGACATAGTCTCAAGTCGTGAAGGCAACCTGTTTGTAGGATAACCAATGTCTTGGATATGCTACATGGCTCACATAGCAATGAAAAGGAATCCATTCACTGCTCCACAATCGATCGCAAAAGCACATACAGTATGAAATGTATGCTATGGCGTTCTTCCATAAAAATGGGCATGTCACTCTATGTTTGGAAAACAAGTAACGCCATACGAATCTTAGTCTAGACGTTACACAAAACGTCTAACCTGAGTCTCCCAGCACAATCGCTCCTCTTAGCGCCCGTCTGAAAACTCACATTCGGCTGTGAACAGGCTACATAGAGTCGTGGGATATCTCTATGTTCGACCAAGTATAAGGTCTCATCTTAGATCCATCTAAGGCGACATATAGAAATAATAGGGTTTATATCTAGATCACTGTTCTTATACTGCGTAGATATAAGTGTTCAAGCTCGCTTTCTAAGTACTATGGACACACATGTCCTAGCTAGCTATCTAAGCACCATGAACACAAATGTCTCATCTTGCTCGCCATCTAAGCGCCGTAGACACGCATATCCTACTTCGCTATCTCGGTGCCAAGGTGAATCACCCGTGTGAGCAGGTCGATTCAAGCCTGGTGACATATAAGAAATGTGCATTCGTTCCACTTATAACAAAAATATATATGGAAACCAACTAGTTTATAAAAACTTGAATAATAATGTCAATATCACAATAAAATCTCTAAGCACATCAAATCCCCAATTGGAGATATGCCTCAAGAGAAATTCCCTTTGCACAAACTACATCTCAAAATGTGACAAAAACGAATGTCTATGTGCTAAAATGATTTTTGAGATCTTTTGCATATGCTCAGGATTATGTGTTATCACCATAGATAAGCACAACCTCATCACTATGAGATAAAGAGCCTAGCCACTGCAAAAACTCTTAAACCAAAACAGCTTTTCTAACAGCTGCAGAGCACACCACATATTATGCTTCCATCGCGGACAGCATAAGGCAAGGTCCACAGTACTCATGCGAACATATCGTAAGATACTCTTCACTACTCTCTAGTGACAGGACCATGGTTGCTTTGGCAACGACTAATTAATCCAACCGCATAGCAGACATCTGACCGAATACACACATTAGCATACTTCAGATTCCCTATTACGGACGCATATGGAAAACTTGACATTTGTTTCCTTTACTCATTATTCTTAAGACATTGATCTAAGGTCGAGGAGAGTCCCCAAAAGATGGGATATCTATGGGTTTTCAGTTTTTCAGGTGAAAACGTTCAAGAACCTACATCTTGTAAGTCCCTCGAGACAAATAGAGGAGCTTCTGAGAACAATATCTCATAGTCTAAACTTCCAACACATAGTTGGAATCACCCATGTCCTCAATCTTAAACTGAGAGGACAACCACTCTCAAGTGGCGACAATGGAACTCCTCTCATTCCCAGCTAAAAGGACGTCATCAACATATAAAGAATTAAAACACTTTCCTTGGACCATTTAATGTATACACATTGTACCACTGCCTAGACGATTTGAGATAATAAATAGATCGTTTGAGACAACACACTTTTGAGCTCATTCCCTTTGGTCACAACACCAATGGGATGATCCATATTTATCTCGTCGTCTTGTTCTCCATTGAGAAAAGAACAGTTTAAACATCCAACTAAAAAGGTTCAAAAACTAAATATGCGACAATTGCTAGGATAAGGCGAATGGAGTCAGATCTTACCCTTTGGGAGAACATGTTTCCATGGTCTATACCCTCTCTGGGTACAAACTATCGCCACAAAGCGCGCCTAATACTTGTCAATTGAACCATCTGCCTTGCATTAGATTTTGTAAACACACTTGTCTCCAATAGCCTTACGCACAGGCAGAATGTCAACTAACTCCTAGACCTTATTTACGTCCATAGGGCTCATCTCGTCTGGCATAGTAACTATCCACTCAGTTTCAGCAAACGAAGAAAAATGCTTCAATAAAAGAAGCAGGCTCATCCTCATCTACTTGGGCACACATTTGCACACATATGAAAATGTCTTCCTCAATTTCAAAACAGCGATAGGGAAATTTTTCCTCATAACCATACAGTGTACTACCTGAGAATCTTGAGTGCCTAAGTGGTGCACTCCCACTATCTGGTACACTCCCACTAGCGTCTAGCGGTGTACTCCCACTCGGGTGGAGACTAGTACCATTTTACAGCGATTATTGGATGTGGATTCTCAATCTTCCCACCCTCGCTTAAAGATGGTATGTTATCTTCAACATTCTCCAACTCATAGAGGTCAAGATATCTCTTAGTAATACAAATCTGGGGAAGTCATTCTCAATATCATGTGGCACCATTTGTCATTCCTATACCCGTTTGTTCATTACACGTGACATAGCCTGTCGAGCTATTAGAATACCTTATAAAGGTATACTTTCCAGCTCTTGAGCATAGTTTCTCGCACTTATACAAGGTATAGTGAACATAACCTCCTGAGCTCCACGGGCACAATATCGCCTTTCCACAGCTCATAAGGGGGTAGAGGGAAATGACTGAGAGGGGGCACTCTAGTATGTAGGAAGTAAACAAGAGTACATCTCCCCAAAACAACATTGGGAGGTTGACTTGCGCCATCATAGTCCTAGCCATATCTAGGAATGTCTTATTCCTTCTTTCTACAACACCATGTTGTTGCGGAGTTTCCGGAACAGAAAGTTGTCTGCGTTTCCCCTTTTTCCTCACATAGTTCCCAGAACTGATTAGATAAATACTCGCGATCCTCACATCGCGTGAAATCATCTATAAAAGTGAGAAAATAAGAGGCGCCATGACGTGCCTTTACAACCACAGGTCCACAGATATCTGAGTGAACTAGCTCTAATGCTTGAGTAGCTCTAATAGCCTCTCTAAAAGGCTTTCGGCATGCTTTGCCAACTAAGCAAGACTCACACATAGGTAGGTCAACCATAGCGAGTGGGCCCAAAAGGGCTTCTCGAGCTAATCAAGTCATCCTATTACATCCTATGCGTTCAAGTCTAGCATGACATGTCTCAGAATAAATGAATAACAGAGAAAACTAGAATTATATAAAACAACTCTTAAGTAGTTATCCTTAGATAACCATGTCCTAGTAACACTACCACCAAAAAGTATCCATCCTATTAATACCGAACTAGAGAACGCCCTCGATTGCGCTCTTCCACCTTATTAGCCTTGGGTGCAAACTTGCTGGCCCTACCCTGCCTCCAGGCGGGTTTACCTTTACCATTGCATTTAGGCCCACTAGCCGTACGCTTACTTCCACTTATGGAAGTAGTGGTCAAGAGTATAGCTATACGGTTCGCCTCACCTTTTTGGCGCTCCATATTCAGCTCAATTTGTCAGAAAATGTCAAAATAAAAAATTTAACATTTCCGTTGTGGACCATGATTTGTTTTCTATGGACTCGCGAATCAGGCAAAGAACTAATCATAGCCTGAAACTACAGCTCGCCAGTAGAGATGTTCCGAGTATTCTGAAATCACGAATCATACCTGTCATCGTGTACTTGGAACGTTTCCCTTACTTTCCCGAACTTCATAACTAGATGCTTAATCTAGTAGTGAATGTGCCATTAAAAACAAATTTGAGCTGATCTCATAATACTTTGGCTATTGGGTAGTACATATACTTCCCAACAAGATCATGGTGCATGCTGCTTATCACAAAGCGCGTGCTATGATCCTTCTCAAGCCAAGTATCATAGGCTATTAAGGTTATAAAGACATTGGGTCGGAGGCCCATTATTCGATTTAATGGGTTGGACTATAGAATAAGCCTAAAGCCCATAAGCTCTTACTCATTCAATCGGTGTGTTACTTTGCAGTGCCATATTACAAAAATTAGTCCCTTTTAAACTTGTTACTTTTATAAAGATCGACAAAGTGTGGTTTGGAAAATATTTCTTTTTGTGAATTCAAAAAATTTGAAAAATAATATTTGAGAACATGCGCAAGGGATTGACATTATTATTTGCACATTTTATAAGGTTTGTTTTAAAATCCAATTACAAATAAGTTTTCCCCTTTCTACAATTTAAGACCAAAAAATTCGCTATTGCTCATAAATCAAATCTTAATTTTGTAAATCAAGAAAAACCTTTTATAATTAATTTTTCTAAACAAACATCAATTAGATGGTACAACTACCTATCTAAGATCATCCACAAGATATAAAGTGCGCCATACAACAAAAGTGCGCATGGACCCCCACGTGGGTCCGAATTGACAACTTAGAGCTCATGTTAAGGTAATTCAAGTGTATGATTTATGAACAAAGAAAACCATCCCTTTACAAGTAGGTTTTTCCAATACAAGAAATGTAAACACTCGTCCTCACATTACATTTATAGCCCATAAAAAAAAATAGGGATGCTTTGTTCATATACATACACAGAAACAACCTTAAACATACATCGTGAGGACACAAGCTCTTTAATTGTCAATTATTGTCCATTCATTTAAGCCAGATTAAAATGTATTAATCACACACATCAAGCACTCATGTGGTCTTATTACAAAATGAATGGACTCATCCGTCACTCCACTTAAGGAGGAGGAATTAGAGGTCATAGGGTCAACCAATCACAAACAACAGTAATTAAACGTGATCAACAATGCAATGAGCCTCTAAAATAATAAAATGTGCAATAAAATGATTATTGCACAGCCCGGATAGCTCCCATAAGCTAAGTAAAATAAAAAAAAAAATCCTGAATTTTCATTAATTTTAACCTAATTTTAGGTCTTAAAACGTAATTTAAAACCAATTCATTAAGGGCCCTTTAAATTAACAATCAATTTAAAACCTTATGGAAAATTTAATTAATTGAAAAACAAAATTTTCATTATAAATAAAAATTTCCGGAATTTCACCAAGGCCCAAAAACATTTTGGATCAATTTAACATAATAAATTGATCTTAGTTAAATAAAATTAACTATGAGCAACAAAATTCCTAAAAATACAAAAATTTCAAGAATTTGTTCTCCAAAGATTTTCAGTGGTCTAATATGGTATTTCAAACACCCCATATTAATTTCAAAAATTAATAATCTATTTTGGCTATTTTAAGCAATTAAATAAATGCCCATAAGCATAAATTGTATGCTCTAAAATACCAAAACAAAAAATGAGATAATTCATAAAATTTTCTCAAGTCTCCAATCAGTGTACAAAACACACTAGACATTAAATTCAAGAATTAACAACTTTAATTGGTTATATTTTAAGCAATTAATATTGTGTATTCAACACAATGTATATGCTCTAAAATATGTCCCAAAGAGCGATAAAATCAACTAAAATAATTTTTTCAAGCTACCACTAGTGTTCTAAACACATTGTGTTAATTCCCTGAATTAAAAAATTAATAAAAATATTTTTAAGCAATTTAATATATGTACAAAAACACACAATTATATGCTCTAAAATATTAATATGATTGAGATAATTTACCAAAAATTATCTATGGGTCCCAAAAATTTTTACATGGTCTTAAAACAGTGTTCCTTATGTCCCATATTAATTACAAAAATTAATAATGTATTATGGCTATTTTAAGCAATTAAATAAACATCCATAAACATTAATTATATGCTCTAAAATGCCATAAATATATGATAATTTACACAAAAATTATCTTAGAGTCCCTTATAGTGTACTAAACACTATATATCAATTTCAAAAATAATATACATTTTTGGATATTTTAAGCAATTTAATAATGTCCAAAAAAACACAATTTAATGCAGTAAGAAATCACCAACATCGGAGATAGGCATGCAACACTTCCTCAACACCCCCAGCAGTGTTAAAAACATCACATATTAATTCCAAGAATTAATAATATGCTTTGGATATTTTAAGCAATTTAGAACTTGTACAATAACACGCTTTTATGCTCTAAAAGACCCAAAAGCAATGAAGTAATTTCACAAGAAATTATCCTGGATCCCACTCTGTGCCCACAAGTTAAGAAAAAAAATATTTTTCTACAATTTTCCAGAATTTTAAAACAATTAAAAACAGTTTAAAACATTTAAAAACATGTTTTTAATTACCAGAAACTGTTTTAAATATAAAACAATTAAAATATGTTCTGGAATAATTTTATAAACATTATATTAAAATAATAGACCAAAAATGGGACCCACACTCGTCAGAGTAGGGGCCAGCAGGTCGCCGGTGGCGGCACTGGCACGCGCCAGACGCGTCGGCGTGCGCGTCGGCGTGGCCGCGGGAGGTTGTCTTCCTCCTTTGCAAACCCTAAAACGCAGCCCCAGGCTGCGCTCCCTCCACCTTTGCACCCTCATATCTCCCTCGTTTGTGATCCGTTTTCTGAAAATTTTATATGGTTGGAAAGATCTCTCGGAGTACTTGAAGATTGAACCAAAAAATAGATCGATTGCACGTCTGAATCGTCCAGAAAAAAGGTTCAAAATTCAAAAAAAAAATCTCGGTTTATACATAGTCCAGAAATTAGCGTTTATGATTTCTCCCTTGTTTGAGATAATCAAGCCATGGGACTCATTGGGGGGACTCTAGGGACCATTAAGAACACATCCATGTTTAAAAATTGGACCTACATTGGAGTTTGGTATTAGACCCACATCAAAATCAAAATTTCAAAGTTTTGAAAAAAACTTGGTTAAGCTTTAATGGCAGATTCAATTTGGGTGATCTACGGGCGAATCAAACACCTACAGGCTCTGATACCAATGTAGATAATATGCACGTAAGCATACGAGACGGGTTTAGGTCACTTACCTAGCGGAATAATCCGACGGATCGCTGAACGGTGTTGTTACAAGCCCGGCGTCTTCATCCACGAACTACTGCTCCATGTTGCCTCCGTGTACTCTTTTATGCTTCGCGTAGGTCGTGAAGATCACTACTAGAGCAGTCCTCGTACCAGGGCCGGCCCTGGGCCAAATTTTCAAAGCAATCGCATGGGGCCTCGACTTTAGGCCTTATTTTTAGGCCTATTTTTTCCTAATTTCTTCTTAATTTTTATGAAATTTATCATTTTTAGGCTTATTTTCTTCTAATTTTTATGAAATTTCTATGAAACTTATCATTTTTAGGCCTATTTTCTTTCTAATTTCTATGAAACTTATCATTTTTAGGCCTATTATTTTTATAATTTCAATGAAACTTAGTATAGAGGCCTCATTTTTTCTGCCCCTTAGAAAATTCGCTTGAGGCCTCGGCCAATTTTGGTCATCTCAGGGCCGGCCCTGCCTCGTACGTATCACGTGCTAAATCCCATGGCTCCTTTGGTGATGGCCAAGAGAGAGATGAACCGTAGGGATAGAGAGAAAGAGAGAGAGACTAACGTGAGTTAGAGAGAGAGAGAGGCTGCTGTGACTATATGAAATATCCTTAGGTTTTCCATGTGATATATATGTATATGTAGGCACATAAAAACCTATAAGGCATAGGACTCCAAAAGCCCATTATTTGGAGTCCAAGCTAGCCCTCTCTGGACCCAGTCCAATATAATGTGGGTGCCCGTATAGCCCAACCACAATATTTGTTACAACAGTTAGATTGTGTTGCCTAATCAGGTCACTTACCTTGTACGAGTGGTCTCTTGTATCTATAAAAGAGATCACTCACCCCCTTCATGGGGATCAGATTTCGACCCAACAGAGTCGTAGTTTTACATTGCACTCATACTCTACCCAGACAGTTTCTGGTAGCTCCAAGCCATTGTTGGTTCACCAAAGACCCCCGACGACTTTCATATCAAGTACAAGTGCTCCGACACACCACGTGGACATGGGTTCCTTCATTAATAGGGCCAAACCACACTCAAATCTCTCATGATTAATTCTTCTTACCTCTGACCAAAATTCGGCATAATCAGAGGAATCATCCACTTCTACACACAGTAAGTAGTCTTCCGGACATGTCTCAGTCTCACGATGACATTTGAAGAATACATGGTCGTAGTCACAGTTATGGTGTATCATAACATCGTCACAATGATGGGCATGTTCGTGCAGTATACTCAAGAATACGGCATAATTGACAAATGTCACTCATCTGGAAAGAATAAGATCAATAAAGGATTTGAACACTGATAAATCCAAATTTTGGACAACTGTAAGAATATCATAATTGATATAAAGCTTACCACACCATTAGGTTATAGGCATTTAGTAGGTTTAACCCCGTGATAAAAGATATAATTTATAGTTGGAGAGCACTTCAGTGCTGTAATTACGGTGTTGTTCGAATGAACACAAACTATAAAGGAGAGCACTTCAATGATGTAATTATGGTGCTGTTCAAACTATGCTAGTTTGAACAGCACCGTAATTACATCATTGAAGTGCTCTCCTTTATAGTTTGTGTTCATTCCTTCAATTGTCTTAATTCAAAATTCATCATCCCAAGCTAGTTTTGATTGGGCCATATTTTTGGAGCAAGGGTTGGGAAAATTGCATAGACTGTGCTTGTAACATCTGTACCCAGAGAACGGGTTAATTATCATTTTAAATGCATTAATTAATATAATTAGTGTATAAAATGGATTAAGAGAAGGCTTGAACTCACCCGTGAAAAAGTGTTCAGCAAAGGACACTAGTTGGAAAAAAGTCCCTAGTGAGGAGGGACGGGTTTGGAAGTGGGGCCCAGTGAAAGGCCTGAATAAAAATACTTGCATTTTACGTGATTAAATGCATTTATGTGATTACATGAATACTTGTTCAAATGCTTTGATATTATATGATAATACATGTTTTAGCAACTTGTATTAGTTTGGATACCCAAATAAGGGTATAACTGAAAAAGATTGATAATTAGTAGGTGTGATAGCAACTTCACAAAATATATGGGACCCATGTTGGGACCCATACGAAACTTAGAAAAACACTCATTAGATAATTGGGTAGTTAATGGAATGTTTGGGGGATTTCATAATGAGAACTTAAGAAATTTCGGGGGTGTAAACGAAAAACGGCTAAAATGAGGCTTTGACACCTCATGTAAAGTTGCATGAGAGTGTGTTGTGTCAAGGAAAAGAGTTTAGACTTTCATTTTGCTGGAATTAAAAGTAAAGAGAAGAGAGCTTGGAGAGAGAAACGGAGAAACCGTCACCGACATCGTTTTCAGCCGTACCGTCGCCGTCGTTCGCCGGATTTATGATCCGAGACCACTTTTGGACTCGTGAAGGTAAGAGGATTATATGTACGTAATTTTTTTTCATTTTCGGCAATGTTTTTCCGGCAATCGTTCTTGATAGACGATATATGTTGTACCAAAACTATGTAGGATTACTCTAGAACAAGAATTGGCTTTGGTTCTAGCTTGATTTGGGATTTAAGGAGCATAATTGGGTATAATCTTGCTAAAGTGAGTTTTCTAACTAAAAAGTGATTGTGGTTTAAGATGTTCAATGCTTTTGTATCTATTTTGAGTTGTGGAAATCATGTTTAGAAGTTATAAAATTGTTAGATTGTGCATTATATGTCAATTGTATGAAAAGTTGCAATAATTATGTGTCTACATGCTTATATGTCTATATGGTATTCAATGAACCCGGGACAATGATTCATTAGTTGGGAGTAATAAGGGTGGTGAAGAGGAAGAATCCGAGAAATATGGAAGTCCAAGGAATAGAAGTGACCACGGGACCAAGGGAGGTCTTCGGGTTTGAATAAATCATTGAACCGGTGACTCGGCGATTACAAATATGATTTATATGTTTATTGTTGCATTGCACATGTTAAACATTCAATCATGTTTAGATTACTCACTAAACGTAATGCTTAAGAAAATCGTTTTCTGTTTCTGTTGTGGTAAATAACAACCACCACAGGTACGGAGCAATATCCGGAGAGAAAGTAACGTGCTCGGGAACGGGGAAGAGATTTGAGAATTGTAGTTATGTTTTTAACTTGTTATATGGTGTAACTTGTGGTTTGAGATCTTTAACTTGTGGCTTAAAGCCTTGACTCGTGGTTATGGAGTTGGAGAGATTGAGAACTAGTTGGGACTCTATAACTTATGTGTTTAATGTATATTTGAGGAAACTTATGTAATTCTCTATGTTAGTAGTTAGTTTTGGGCAAGAGGATGGAGGACTTGAGGGTTGCTTTTTTAAATCCTATGTATGTCTTTAAGTTGCATCTATGGATATGCGTAAGTTGTATGTTTGGATCATACCGGCAAGTCCAGATACATGTGTTGTAGATTTTAGCCAAATTCCTTTTTGTAAACAAATGTTTTATGAAGTTTGGTTCTCTTGTCGGAAAGTTTATGTAAATGCTTGCTTAGTTAAATGAAAACTTGAGTTCAAATACTTAACTTGATTCAAGAAAGTTGGAATTTATGCTTAAGAATGTTTGGAAATGGTTTGATGTGGTTTTCCAATGTTCTAAGTTGTTGGTTTTAGTTTTAAGTTCATTTCTAACAAGATTTCATGAGTTACTAGCTTTTGACAAGAGTAGAACTTCAAAAACTTGTTTTGAACAAAAAAGGAGTTGTGTTCATGGTGGATTTGATTAAATCATGAGTATGTGTATATTTCACATGCTTGGTTAATGTTAAAATGTGTTTGGGGACGTGTTTGGAATGTTATTTGAGGATTCCATGAGGTTTGATGAAGTTTTGGGTATGTTTGGACTGGTTTAGCAGGAGTTTTCTGTCAAAAATTGGGTTCTGTAGGAACCGGATCGATCCGGGTCATGAGGGGATCGATCCGGAGCACCTGGAGGGACCATAAATTACATTCTGTCAAAACCGGATCGATCCGGTTTTGGGGCGGATCGATCCGCAGGCCATTTTGCTGCACTGTCGACCTTTATGGAAACTGACATAACTCACTCTAAAAAACTCGGATTCGCGCGCCTTTTTTTTGCGTTGGAACTGGGACTCAAAGACCTATCTTTTGGTATAAAGTTTTCTATACCTTATTAATTACCATTTTACCTTGGGGCTGTTTTGTAACAACAGAGTTATTTTATGTTGTTAAACACATGCGTTTCCTAGTAATTCATATGTTTCTTTGCAAATTAATGTACTTGGGCGCTTGTAGCATTGTTACACATGTCATAATCTACACGAGGTGGGTTGGGGTGTGTCACGACCCATCCCACTACGCGTGGAAATAGGACACGTGGCACGCCACAAAGGCTCACCCAAATGTCATATAACTATACACAGCGGAAAGAACTTTAAAACAACCCTGGGTATTTAAAACTTAGGGAACATTACTCTCTGAGTTTATAAAATCCATTGAAATCGGAGTTAGAAAAAAAAAAGTTTTGTTCAATTAAAAGTGTTCACAAGAATCCATTTCAAAATACAAAGGTTCAGTCGACTGCCCAGTCGACTGTGCCTGGCAGAAACTAAAACCCTAAATCCTCAACAGAGGTCCAGTCGACTGCCCAGTCGACTAGGTCAAGCAGAACCCAAAATACAGCATATAACACCGGGGTCCAGTCGAGTGATATGGGGACTCAGTCGACTGCTTTTCCATTATTAGAAGCAGTATTCAAAAACTACAGTGGTTCAGTCGACTGCTCAGGGATCCAGTCGACTGCTTCTCTTACTATTCACTTTCAGTGTCTCAAACACACGGGATCCAGTCGACTGATCCTGGGTCCAGTCGACTGCTCCCCTGCTGGCAGCCCTGTAAAGAAACTCAACAACACATGCTTCTCAAAACCAACAACAAACACAACCATAACTGATTTCCAACATATTAAAACATAACTATAGGCGTTCAATTACAAAATTTCCATACTGTGAAACTAATCCATATTTCTATTACAACATAATACAATATCCAAATCCTTACACAAGTTTAGGATTTAAAACAAAAACATATACAAGTGTGATTCCCCGGCGTTCCTCGGCCTCACTCCTCACGATTCTTCTTGTCTTTCTTCTTACCTGCAATGGAGTACATCTCCACTGCTCAGCTATATGCTGAGTGTACAATTCTAAATGTATGCTTATATGACAATTCATGGTTTAAGCATCTAAAACACATAGAAATAGTCTCTAGGGTGAGTGGTACGCATTCATTCGGTCGATGCCGTAGGAGGCCCACCTCTCCCACGCATCTCGTACACTGGTTGGGCCTTCCTCCATACCAGGTACCGTGTACTGGTTGGGCCCACCTCCAATCCAGACACAACCACAATTCCAATTCCAACAAGATCACAATCCTTAAGGTTCGAGGAGCTTACTCCGAATGAATTTGCACCAAACTCCCCTTTGACCCAAGTAGACACATAACATGCTCACATAAACAGTTATACGTACTTTTATCATAATTTCACGTGCATAATTAACACATGAATTTCGCCCGGATCCAAGAATATCAAAAGTGATGTCCAAAACATGAAAATCCATATATTTCATAGATCTAGAATTCATACCTCGTGCGATTCTCTTCAAACTTTGAAGGATCGTCTAGGGGGCTAAATAATCGTCGGATTTCAATTTATACGCGATTCCTACAAGTTTTACCTGATTTTTTCCAAAGGTCTAGAATTAATATTTTTACAAAAATTGGCCAAACATGACCTAAGTGGTATCAAAACGTAGATCTTACCTCCACGAGTTCAAATCTGAAATCTAGAGAAAATATGACAGACGAACGGTCGTCGATCGGCGTCGCAAAGCCCGTTGGCTCCAAATCTCCCTTCTCTCTCCTCTCTCTAGATATTTGTGAGTGTTTGGATGAGAATGAAATCTCATCCTCACCTATATATAGACAAACTTTCGGGGAATTACGTTTACCTCCCCGCAAGTTTCTCAAACTTCTAATTAATCCATGAAACTTCGCACACGTCCATTATATGCCTTTACGAGTGAAAATTATAAATTCCAAAAGTTTTCGACTAAGTTTCGTTTGGGTCCAAAAAAATAGCGTCCGAAACTATATTCTGTGAGATCTCTACACAACCTACCTTTTTAATTAACGTATCTCTCACGTTCTCACCACAGTTCTCAAAATGATACTATCATATCCAAATTCACCAGAATTATACTACACAGGTATAATTACTATTCATAGAAATACCAGATAAGGTCAAATAATATTTAAATCATATAAATGTCATTTATTCATGATTATGCAATATGAACTTCCATGTTCCCGTGTCCTCACTGACACCTTACCGTTGACTCACAGTCAAACTCAATCCACCATTATCAACTAACATTGATAATCCACAAAAATCTGAATATGCATATTAAAACCATGAAATTTTTGGAACGGGTGTGACAACTCTTCCCTCCAAAAAGGAAGTTTGTCCCCAAACTTTACCTCATGCGTCGAATAAGTACGAATACTCATTCCTCATGTCTTCCTCACTTTCCCATGTAGCCTCTTCCACCGTATGACTACGCCATAGCACTTTTACCATTGGAATGGTTTTAGTTCTCAAGACTTGTTCCTTTCGATCTAGAATCTCTATCAATTGTTCCACATAAGTCAAGTCCCCCTGAATCTGTAGCGGTTCAGGTACAATGATCTTACTTGCATCAGTCATACATCGTCTCAACATAGACACGTGAAACACATTGTGCACATGTTCCAACTCTGATGATAAAGCCAATCTGTAAGCCACCGGCCCTACCCTTTCTAGGATCTCAAAAGGTCCTATAAATCTGGGATTGAGTTTTCCCCTCTTTCCAAATCGTACAATGCCTTTCGAAGGCGATACCCGCAAGTATACGAAATCTCCCACTTCAAAATTCATCGGTCGTCGTTTAGAATCCGCATAGCTCTTATATCGGCTCTGGGCTACCTTGAGTCGCTCTTGAATCAACTTCACCTTTTCAGTAGTCACCTGTATTAGCTCAGGTCCTAACAACTTTCTTTCTCCCACCTCGGTCCAACAAACTGGTGATCGACACTTACGGCCATACAAAGCTTCATATGGTGCCATACCAATACTCGATTGAAATCCGTTGTTATACGCAAATTCAATTAATGGCAGGTGGTGCTCCCAATCACTCCCAAAGTCTAATACACACAATCTCAACATATCTTCCAAGGTCTGAATCATACGCTCTGACTGTCCATCGGTCTGAGGATGAAATGCAGTACTGAAACTCAATTTCGTACCCATAGCGTTTTGCAAACTTCCCCAAAACCTTGACGTAAAACTACTATCACGATCTGATACAATCACAGCTGGGACTCCATGTAGTCTTACAATCTCTTTCACATACAATTCCGCTAACTTGGACGGTTTAGTCGTCTTGATCGGTAGAAAATGAGCTGACTTGGTTAATCGGTCAACTATAACCCAAATCTTATCATTCTTATTGCATGATCGTGGAAATCCAGAAACAAAATCCATCGTGATCTCGTCCCACTTCCATTCCGACACTAGCAAAGGTTGTAGTAATCTCGCGGGTACTTGTCTCTCTGCCTTGACCTATTGACATGCCGAACATTCGGATACAAACTTGGCAACTTCACGCTTCATACCCTTCCACCAGAAGTTTTCTCTCAAGTTTCTGTACATTTTATTACTTCCCGGGTGCACTGAATATTTCGTATTATGAGCTTCTTCTAAGAGTCGTTCCTTTATGTCTTTCACATTCGGTACACATAACCGATTTCCAAACTTCAGAATCCCTTGTTCCAATACCAAACCAGGTCGCTTTCCCAAAGGTATCTCGTCTCTCATTTTACACAAGTAAACATCGTGAAACTGTTCCCTCTTGATTTCATCAATAATATCTGGGTGTACCATGATCGCCATCATTAAACCACCATTAGTCTCTGGAATCACATCCAAGTCTAAACGTTCCATTTCTTTTACCAATTCTTTTTGTTGTGTTAGCTCGTCGGCTAAATTCCTCGACGTCTTCCGGCTTAAGGCATCGGCTACTACATTTGCCTTTCCCGGATGGTACTTAATCGAAAGATCGTAATCCTTCATCAATTCCAACCATCTTCGCTGTCTCATGTTCAAGTCCCGTTGGGTGAAAATGTATTTCAAACTCTTGTGGTCTATGAATATCTCACACTTTTCCCCGTATAAGTAATGTCTCCAAATCTTCAAAGCATGAATTACTGCAGCTAATTCCAGATCATGAGTCAGATAATTAATCTCATGTGTCTTCAACTGTCTAGAAGCATAAGCAATCACTTTACCCCCTTGCATCAACACGCATCCCAACCCTTTGTGTGAAGCATCACTATAGATTATAAATCCTTCGGTTCCAGATGGTATAGTCAATATCGGTGCTCTCGTCAAACGTGACTTCAACTCTTGAAAACTGTCTTCACATTCCTGACTCCATTAAAAAATAACACCCTTTCTCATTAACTTGGTCATTGGCAAAGAAATCTTTGAGAAATGTTCAATAAAACGGCGGTAGTATCCCGCTAATCCCAAAAAACTTCAAATTTCGGATACGGAAGTCGACCTTTGCCAATTAGATACAGCTTCTACTTTGTGAGGATCAACTGAAACTCCATTCTTATCAATCACGTGACCAAGAAAAGTAATGCTAGGTAACCAAAATTCACATTTCTTGAATTTCCCAAATAGTTGTTTCTCTCGCAATCTCTGAAGTATCAACCTCAAGTGGTTCTCGTGTTCTATCTTACTCGGTGAATAGATAAGGATATCGTCGATGAATATAATCACAAAGTCATCCAAATAATCCTTGAATACTCGATTCATAAGGTCCATGAACGCAGCTGGTGCATTAGTAACCCCAAATGGCATAACTAAGAACTCATAGTGTCCATAACGCGTTCTAAAAGCTGTTTTCTCAACATCTTTGGCCTTTACTTTCAACTGATGATAACCTGATCTTAGGTCTATTTTGGAGAATACTTGTGCCCCACGAAGTTGATCAAATAGGTCATCAATTCTGGGTAGTGGATACTTGTTCTTGATTGTCAACTTGTTCAGTTCCCGATAATCAACACACATACGCATCGAACCATCTTTCTTCTTTACAAACAACACTGGAGCTCCCCACGGCGATACACTTGGTCGAATGAAACCCTTGTCGAGTAACTCTTATAGTTGAAGTTTTAGTTCTTTCTATTCTACTGGTGCCATTCTATACGGTGCCTTTGATACGGGTCTTGAGTCTGGCATTACCTCAATGGTGAATTCAATTTCCCTCTCGATCAAGACGTTTGATAAGTCATCGGGGAATACATCCGGGTGTTCTCGCACTACTGGAATATCCTCTACTATTGATTCAGTCGCTGAGACATCAGTCACTGAACATAGAAATCCCTGACATCCCGCTTTCAATAACTTTCCCGCTCGGATAGCTGAAATCAAGTACGGCGGCAGTGTAACCCCACTCCCTTGAAAACAAAAGTTCCCGTGTACCGGTGATCGAAAATTAACCTCTTTCCGTTCACAGTCTATCGTAGCTTGGTTAAGGGCTAACCAATCCATTCCTAGTATTACATCGAAATGGTTCACCACAATCGGTATAAGATCTACGGTCATTAACTTCTTGCCTAGTATGATCTCACAGTCTTTATATATAGTAGATGTCACTACTGATTTACTAAGTGGCACGGCAATGGATAAATCATATCCTAGTGGCGCGGACTTAACATTCAAATGTTCAACAAAGTTATGAGATACAAACGAATGCGTAGATCCCGAATCAACGAGTATGCGTGCTAAGTGCGAACATACAAGCACCATACCTGAGACCACTGTATCAGTAGCAGCCACGTCTCCAGGGTTCATCTAGAATGATCTTCCCTGACGCTGCTCTGTCCTTTGTCATCCATCACTAGACTGCTTAGGCTTCGACCCACTAGAAGCCATAGAACTTGCCCCTTGTTGAGAACGCTTCTTTGGGCAATCCTTCGCTCGGTGTCCCAAGGTACCACAGTCAAAACACTTGAGTTGCGGATGGGTCGCAGAACTCACACTGTTTCCCCCTGTAGATCTGTTCTGAAAGTTGGTCAAAAAACATCGACCAGTGTGTGGTCGGTTGCAAAGCGGACACAACGGTATATCACTTGGTACTCTCCTGGAATCATTAAAACTAGAACTAGAGCCTCGTGAAAATGATTTCTTAAAAGATCTCCCTTGACTTCGGTCACCACCCTCATGACTTCGCTTTCCTTGGTGATTTTGTCTCGATCTCTCTATTCCACTTTCGGCTACAAGTGCCGTCTGCTGTACTGCCGCAACAGTCGAATGCTCATAGGTCTCTACTCTCAACCGGATATTATCCCTTAAACCCTCTTCAAATTTTCTTGCCCTATCTTCCTCTTCGGGCACTGAACCTTTACCAAACCTCAACAACGCATTATACTTGGAAGTATACTCCGTCACAGTCATGTCTCCTTGCTTCAAGTTATCAAATTCTCTCTTCTTTGCATTGTAGGCGGCTCGCGGAAAGAACCGGCGATTGAATTCCGCCTTGAACCCTTCCCAAGTATTCGGTGCTCCTTGATCTAAGACATTCACCCACCAGTTCTGGGCTTCACCCCTCAGTACGTCACTTGCGTTCTCAATCTTCTCTCCATCTGACATCGAAATAGATCGAAAAATTCGTTCCATGTCCATGACCCAATGTTCTGCCAATGTTGTATCAGGTGTCCCATGAAATTCCATTGGTTTCTTTCGAGTAAACTGTTCAGATATCGATCTCATACCCCTATTTTCGGGTGCATGTACTACAGTTATTGGTTCCACTTCGATGTGGGGTGTGGGAGGCAGTCGCTCCGCTATATTCCGTATCATTTCCCCCATATTCCCCATCATTTCTGCCATTTCATTCATACGTCGAGTGTGTGGCGATAGTTCTCGCTCTTCATCACTCATGATTACAATCCTGTAGTTCTCAATGCATAAACACTATGCATGTACAATAATAACAATGTCATGTATGTAAAACAACATCTATATGCATCAAACATCTCTAAGATGTATGAATGTAATTTAAAACATGTGGCAATTCACTCAACACTCCACTCGTCGTCGAACGTTCCCAAAGTTTTGTTACCTCTAGCTCTGATACCAATAAATGTCACGACCCATCCTACTACGCGTGGAAATAGGACACGTGGCACGCCACCAAGGCTCACCCAAACGTCATATAACTATACACAGCAGAAAGAACTTTAAAACAACCCTGGGTATTTAAAACTTAGGGAACATTACTCTCTGAGTTTATAAAATCCATTGAAATCAGAGTTAGAAAAAAAAAAGTTTTGTTCAATCAAACGTGTTCACAAGAATCCATTTCAAAATACAAAGGTTCAGTCGACTGCCCAGTCGACTGTACTAGGGTCCAGTCGACTGTGCCTGGCAGAAACTAAAACCCTAAATCCTCAACAGAGGTCCAGTCGACTGCCCAGTCGACTAGGTCAAGCAGAACCCAAAATACAGCATATAACACCGGGGTCCAGTCGAGTGATATGGGGACTCAGTCGACTGCTTTTCCATTATTAGAAGCAGTATTCAAAAACTACAGTGGTTCAGTCGACTGCTCAGGGATCCAGTCGACTGCTTCTCTTACTATTCACTTTCAGTGTCTCAAACACACGGGATCCAGTCGACTGATCCTGGGTCCAGTCGACTGCTCCCCTGCTGGCAGCCCTGTAAAGAAACTCAACAACACATGCTTCTCAAAACCAACAACAAACACAACCATAACTGATTTCCAACATATTAAAACATAACTATAGGCGTTCAATTACAAAATTTCCATACTGTGAAACTAATCCATATTTCTATTACAACATAATACAATATCCAAATCCTTACACAAGTTTAGGATTTAAAACAAAAACATATACAAGTGTGATTCCCCGGCGTTCCTCGGCCTCACTCCTCACGATTCTTCTTGTCTTTCTTCTTACCTGCAATGGAGTACATCTCCACTGCTCAGCTATATGCTAAGTGTACAATTCTAAATGTATGCTTATATGACAATTCATGGTTTAAGCATCTAAAACACATAGAAATAGTCTCTAGGGTGAGTGGTACGCATTCATTCGGTCGATGCCGTAGGAGGCCCACCTCTCCCACGCATCTCGTACACTGGTTGGGCCTTCCTCCATACCAGGTACCGTGTACTGGTTGGGCCCACCTCCAATCCAGACACAACCACAATTCCAATTCCAACAAGATCACAATCCTCAAGGTTCGAGGAGCTTACTTCGAATGAATTTGCACCAAACTCCCCTTTGACCCAAGTAGACACATAACATGCTCACATAAACAGTTATACGTGCTTTTATCATAATTTCACGTGCATAATTAACGGGCCTAATTAACACATGAATTTCGCCCAGATCCAAGAATATCAAAAGTGATGTCCAAAACATGAAAATCCATATATTTCATAGATCTAGAATTCATACATCGTGCGATTCTCTTCAAACTTTGAAGGATCGTCTAGGGGGCTAAATAATCGTTGGATTTCAATTTATACGCGATTCCTACAAGTTTTATCTGATTTTTCCCAAAGGTTTAGAATTAATATTTTTACAAAAATTGGCCAAACATGACCTAAGTGGTATCAAAACGTAGATCTTACCTCCACGAGTTCAAATCTGAAATCTGGAGAAAATATGACAGACGAACGGTCGTCTATCGGCGTCGCAAAGCCCGTTGGCTCCAAATCTCCCTTCTCTCTCCTCTCTCTAGATATTTGTGAGTGTTTGGATGAGAATGAAATCTCATCCTCACCTATATATAGACAAACTTTCGGGGAATTACGTTTACCTCCCCGCAAGTTTCTCAAACTTCTAATTAATCCATGAAACTTCGCACACGTCCATTATATGCCTTTACGAGTGAAAATTATAAATTCCAAAAGTTTTCGACTAAGTTTCGTTTGGGTCCAAAAAAATAGCGTCCGAAACTATATTCTGTGAGATCTCTACACAACCTACCTTTTTAATTAACGTATCTCTCACGTTCTCACCACAGTTCTCAAAATGATACTATCATATCCAAATTCACCAGAATTATACTACACAGGTATAATTACTATTCATAGAAATACCAGATAAGGTCAAATAACATTTAAATCATATAAATGTCATTTATTCATGATTATGCAATGAACTTCCATGTTCCCGTGTCCTCACTGACACCTTACCGTTGACTCACAGTCAAACTCAATCCACCATTATCAACTAACATTGATAATCCACAAAAATCTGAATATGCATATTAAAACCATGAAATTTTTGGAACGGGTGTGACAGGGTGTGACAGTGCTACACTTAGTTTCGGAGACGAGGGGTTATGTCGTGTTGTTGCAGAAACTAAGATAGAACAATATTACCAATAACAGTAGCCTTTGACAGTTTTTTTGGAATGAGTCACGGACTAAGTCGTTCTCTTTAAGATACTTCGTGTCTCTGCCCAAATTGTGCAAGTAGTTCGGATAAAGGCCACAACGTTCCCAGGATCAAGTAGCCCAAAAATTGCCTCTATTTCAAATTTTCCTTGCATGGAGGAAAATCGGAAAACCCACACCCTTTCAGAACCAGTTGCTCGGAATCGCTGAAAAATATTGCAAAACTGTATCTCTCTCTATATTACAGAAACTGTTTGTTTTTCCTCTCTGGTTTGGAATGAAAAAAAAATGAAAGCAGTTTTTCTGTATATAAAAAAATGTATTTTGAACATTGGGAAAAGAACATTAGAAATATAACGTTGCAGAGGTCTACTAGTAAACCTACATAGTACTCCAACAACTTAAGCTATATCAGGCATAGATCAATCAGTAGTATAACGGAGGCTACCAATGGTGCTCACACACTCAGTTTGTCTAACACTATCACCAGTGTTCTTGAACAACTTTACACTAGGGTCATATGGAGTACATGCTGGTTTACAGTTAAAGTAATTGTATTTCTTTAAAATCTTCTCAATGTAATGAGATTGATCTAAAGAAAGTCCCTTTTCAGACCTAGCTAGTAATATTAATTCCAAGAATTACACTAGCTTTTCCTAAATCTTTCATATTAAAGTTGGCACATAAGAAAGATTTAACATCATTAATGACATGAATATTTGAACCAAAAATAAGTAAGTCATCCACATATAAACAAATAATAATGCAAATGTTGGTTTCAAATTTGTAATAAATGCATTTGTCACTTTCATTTATTTTTAAACCATTTAAAATGACTAAACTATCAAATTTATCATGTCATTGTTTAGGAGCTTGTTTCAAACCATAAAGAGATTTATCCAATTTGCAAACTTTATTTTCTTGACCAAAAATAATAAAACCTTCAGGTTGGTCTATGTAAATCTCTTCTTCTAATTCACCATTTAAAAAAGTTATTTTAACATCCATTTGGTGTACTACTAAATCATGAATAGCAGCTAAAGAAAATAGTACATGAATAGAAGTAATTCTAGTGACAGGTGAATAAGTATCAAAGAAATCAACATTTTCTCTTTGTCTATAACTTTTAGCTACAAGACGTGCTATATATTTATCTATCGTGCCATCGGGTTTCAATTTCTTTTTAATAATCCATTTGCAACCTATTGTCTTACAACCAGGTGGAAAATCTACTAAGTGCCAAGTCTTATTTGATTCTAATGATTCCATGTCATTATTTATGGCTTCTTGTCATAAATCAGCATCTATAGAAGTCAAGGCTTCTTGGAGGGTGTTAGGATCTTCCTCCAAGTTGTAAGTATAAAAGTCAGTCCCGAAATCTTTTACGATTCGGGCTCTCTTACTTTTTCTAAGTTCTAATTCATATTCATTTGGTTCTACTAGTCTAGGCATATCATATGATGTTGAACCCCCACTAATTTTGAATTTAAAAGTAAATTTATTTTTGAAAAAAATGAACATCACTAGATTCAATTATGGCATGATTCTTTAAGTCATAAAATTTATAAGTCTTACTGTTAATAGCATAACCAATAAAAACACATTCATAAGCTCTATTAGCTAATTTAGACCTTTTAGGGTCTGGGATTCTAACATATGCCAAATAACCCTATGTTATAAAATAATACACATTTTCTTCCTTTCCAAATTTCATAAGGGGAAATATTAGTTATTTCATAAGGGGAAATATTAGTTTTAGAGTTAGGAACTCTATTTAATACATGACAAACAGTTAATAATATTTTCCCCTACCAATGATAAGTTGCCCCTGAACTTAATAAAATAGTAACTACTAGTTCAGTAAAAGTCCTATTTTTTCTTTCAGCTTTTCCATTCATTTCAAGGGAATAAGGGGCAGTTTTATCATGAATGATTCCATGAATTTTATACAAAGCAATAAATTCATTAGAATCATAAGAATCATATTCATGTCCTCTGTCACTAGAGAATCTTTTAATTTTCCTATTAAACTGATTTTCAATCTCATTTAGGAAAATTTTGAACATGTCAATGGCTTCATTTTCATTTTTCACAAGATAAACAAATGAATAATTTGAGCTTTCATCAATAAAAGTGATAAAATACCTTTTTCCATTTCTAGTTAAAATTCATTCATATTCACAAATATCTAAATGAATTAAATCAAGAGGTTTAGATTCCCTAGTGACAAATTTATGTGGTGTTTTAGTGATTTTTACTTGGCTACAAAATTCACATTTGTCAAATTCATTTAAAGACAATTGCGGAATATATCCTAGACTACTCATATTTTTCACCAGCCTTTTATTCATATGACATAATCTAGCATGCCAGACATTAAAAGAACACAACTTGTAAGCAAAAGAAGAAATTTTATTAAAATCAACATTTAACTTCAACATGCCCTCAGTTGCATAACTCTTTCCAACAAACACTACAATCTTTGTTAAAGTAAAAAGATCATCCCCAATAGTTTGAGTAAAGCCAGCCTTGTTGAGAAGATAGCCCGAAACAAGATTTTTCCTCATTTCTGAAGTGTGCAAGACATCCTTCAAAATGACAGTCTTTCCAGAAGTAAACTTCAATTCAACCTCCCCAGTACTAGCAACAGTAGTGGTGTGGGAATCACCCAATAGTAGCACTTTATTGTCCTTAGCTTCAGAATAGGATTTGAACACGTCAATGGCGAGAGGCGCCAGTGTCTACCCACCATCCCTCAGATTGACCAACAATATTAACCTCAAAAATCATAGCAACGAGCTGCTCTTCGACAAGATTTTCTTAGGGAACAAGTCGTCGTGGATTCCGATAGTTTTGAGCCATATGACCTGGCTTACCATAGTTGTAGCAAACAAACTGTCCAGCTTCATTTATTCTTGAGATATTCCTATTTTGATTTGACTTCGGATTCTGATTCTTCTTGTTGTTGCGGTTCTTGTTCTGATTCCGGTTTCGAAACTTCATATTTTTTGCAGGTGGTTTCAGAACAACTGAGGTTTTGTTTTTAGAAAAATTTTGAGGTTTCTTGTTGTTGGAAACAATTAGAACCTGATCTTTTAAATCTTGTTTTCTTGCCTCCTCCTTAATACGAAGGCGAGTTATCAAACTTTCCAATGAAAATTATGTAGTTTTATGTCTCAAAATATTTTTGAAATCTTTCCAACTTGGGGGAAGTTTGTCAATAATGACAGCAACTTGAAACTGATCATTTAATGCCATGCCCTCAGAAATTATCTTATGAACAATCTTTTGCAACTCATGGGTTTGAGCTTCAACAGATTTGTCATCCGTCATTTGGTGTTTCAAATAACGGCTGACTGCAAAATTCTTTGCTTCAGCTTCTTCAGTGTCATATTTTTTTAAGGGCATCCCAAACTTTTTTTTTTGCAGAAAGACAATTTGCATAATAATCATAAAGACTGTCAGCGAGTCCATTCAAAATATAATTTTTGCAAAGAAAATCATTTTCATTCCAAATTTCAGGCTCTCTGATTTGAGCAACAGTAGGATTTTCAGGAGCAGTGGGTTTTTTAGAAAGACAAAAAGAGTGCACTTTTTTTTGTTGTTAAGAAAAACATCATTTCATCCTCTACCGTTTAAAGTGAAGGCCCTCAAATTTGAAGGTTTGTTGAGGTTAGGGGTATAGAGAGCATTGAAGATTCCATGGTAGATGTAAAAGCGTCAAAAAATTGTTTTTGCAGAAATTAAGATAGAACAATATTACCAATAACAGTAGCCTTTGACAGTTTTTTTAGGATGAGTCGCGGACTAAGTCGCTCTCTTTAAGATGCTTCGCGGCTCTGCCCAAGTTGTGCAAGCAGTTCGGGTGAAGGCCACGACGTCCCTAGGATAAAGCAGCCTAGAAATTGTCTCTATCTCAAATTTTTGTTGCACGGAGGAAAACCGAAAAACCCACAATCTTTCAGAACCAGTTGCTCAGAATCACTGAAAAAATATTGCAAAACTGTATCTCTATCTGTATTATAGAAACTGTTTGTTTTTCCCCTCTGGTTTGGAATGGAAAAAAAAAATGAAAGCAGTTTTTCTGTATATAAAAAATATTTTCTGAACGTTGGTAAAAGAACTTTAGAAATCTGAGTTGGAGAATAAAAAACGTGGAAGAGATTGGGTCTCCAACTGTCCAGTCTTATCAGAACTCTATCAGATTATTAAAAAAATTATTTTCCAAATAAATTTTGTATAAAAAGGTATATAGGAGTAGGCCCAATCCCAACCCCAGAACGGAGCGAAGCGACAGTCGAGCGCACGCCTGTGTGTGTTTTGTGGTAAACCCAATTGGGCTCAGGTTATCCCCTTTCACAAAACTTGGTAAATGTGCATTTGAGTTGGTTTGTGAATAAGATAAAATCAAAAGCACTTTTTAAAAGTTTTTCCCTCAAAACCTTTCCCTCCAATTTTGAATGTACATTCTTTCCAACATGTTGCATCCCAAATCAAAATTGTGTCACTTAGTTTCGATTAATGCAATCTTTTGGGTCCTTCGCTTTAGAAGAATCTCAATCTGGGACACACAAATCATGCAATTTTAACTAGAGTTCAGACTTCAGAGCCTAAAGCTTTAGTTCTTGGCAAACTCCATTCTCAAGGTCCCAAGATCATACTTCTCATTTTCAGCCAGAATGTCTTTCTTTCCCCACCCCCCCCCCCCCCCCCCCCCCCCCCCCCCTTTTATCTACATTCTAAACATGGGTTCACGTAATTGTAGTATGGAACAGAGAATTCTTTGTAATTTGTAGAACTGTTTTTTTCTTCAAAAATTTTATATTCAACGCATGACGATCGAAAACTGCTCATCTATTTATAGTTATAGCCGGTTTGACAAACATACTGGAGCTAGGAAACATGGGAACTTCGAAATGGAAGGTGAACTCACTAAGCGTGGGTGATGGGTGTGGCGAGGATTCTTCTAAGTTCTTTTGGTGTTCTGGTTGAGTTTTGGGTGCTGCAAGGACACTTCGAGGGTGCAATTGGGGCTGAGGCTTTTTCGTATTATTTTTTTTATTTAGAAAAAAGGCTCTTCATACAATTTCGTAATATTGCTTATTAATAATTGTTCTTGGTGTCTTACTACAAATATTTTTTTTTAAATAATAATAAAAACTAGACAATGGTTTTATAGGATCATATAAAAATACTTTCTTAGTACTTTATACAAGGACTCTATCGCATTTGCACCCTTCATTTTTAAAAAATTAACGAATCCCCCGCTCGCACAGATGCTTCTTAGTAAGCAATTGAAATTGAATTAAAGTGCAATTGGCCAAAACTTGCCTTGCTTCTTGCCGGTTGCAATTTTTACAATAGCAACCTCAAAAGCGATTTTTGGGAATATAAAACCAGGATTGGGCTCTATTATAGGCAGAGCCCCAAACGGGCACCTATACCCGCCCGACACCATCTATGTTCCTCTCTGCTCAATTGCTCATTTATTTAATGACCCATGTAGGTGCACTTACCAACATGCCTTGTCCATATTTGTTGGTTGCTACTTTTTTTTCAGCAGATGTAAAACTTCAAGAAACAGATTGGGGTCTAATAAGACACATCATGGAATTGCATTGTTATGTCACCTGTGGAATGGACTTTCCTCCAAGAATAGACCAAACATGTACTTATACTATAATAATAATATATGAAATTGATTGAAACTCACTGTTTTTGAATCCAAAGTTTTTGAATGAGTAAAGGCCAAAGAAGTGGGGTCAGGTTCTCAAATTGCCCCCAAATGGGTATAGCCCAAAAGATACGAGAAGCATTTCCCGATGAAGATATGGCTGCTGTGCTGCCGTATAACAGCAAAAAAGCACAGCAGAGATAACCCTCTTATTATGGATGATGACCCGGTTCATGATTTTCAGTTCCTACACTATACTTTTTTGAGACAGAAGAGAGAGAGAGAGATAATTTTGATACTTTATTATTAGGCTTAATTATAAAATGTACCTTTAAAATTTGATCTATCTTATTTTACTCTCTATAGTTTCAATTACATTAATTTGACCTATGAATTTTTTAAAATAGAAACAATGTGGTCTAACTGTCCAATCCTACGAGAAAAATTGACAAAATTTACTCACATGTTATGCATTGTCATGCTTTTTAGGAGAAAAAAATAGAGCACCACCAATCTCCCCCACCCACTTATTAGCGCAATTGTGCATAGCAGTGGGTGAATTCCGGCAAATTTTCTGACGGAATGGGACATTTTGATTATATTGTTTATATTTTAAAAAAATTTAAGAACCAAATTGATACCATTGAAACTACAGGGACTAAAATGAGAAAAAGATGAAACTTCAGGGGTACATTTTGTATTTAAAACTTTATTATTTTAAAACGTCAGCTTGAGTTCACGAGACTTGTTAGCCCAACAAAGGTCATGTTAATCCGGAAAAGCCACAATGACAACAAAGAGTGATGATATTTATGTGGGGTGTTAATCTTATGTATTGTCACTCACTCCTAACTAACCTATTCTCTCAATTCATCATGCTAAAAACAAAGTGAGAATTGATGCAACTTTTTGTCTCTTTTTTCTCTTTTTCAATATATATATATATATATATATATATGTATTGTTTGTGGATTTTAAAGTACCGAATTTCCTTTTTATAATAGACTATCACCCAATTGAGAGAAATTTAAGATCTACACTCTGAAGATTATTGGTTGGTTTTCAATCATATGATTAAGCTATACAGCATACAGCTTTTTATTGCGCGCACACACACAAATAAAAATAAACATAGGGATTTGCTAACTTATGGCTTTTAGCGGCGAAATTGTTCGCCTTTAAAAGTTGGAATCTATAGCGATAAAAATTTCGTCGCTAAAAATCTGTCTTTCGTCACTAAAGAGGTTGTTGTATGTTAATAACCTATAACTATCATGTTGTAGGTTAATAGCCCCCATACATAAAGAGAGTACTGAGCACTCTTTATAGCCTGATTGATATATATATATATATACATACACATATGTATGTGTGAATGAGTGAGTGAGATCCCAGGAGGATCTCCTCATATGTTAGGTTACTATAAAGCTGACTGGGAGGTTTCTTCCATAAAAGGAAAGCAAAAGATTCACTCCAAGGCATATATCCACATAAGACAGTTATGGAAAGCTACTGAACAGGGAATAGTAAGTTGCTTCTAACCCAAACAATCCATACTCCCCCCCTCCTAAAAAGGTCCTCCGTTTATATTACACCCTCTTCAAGCAATCAATAGATATATATATATATATATATATATCAACTCCTTTAGATAAAAACACCTACAGATAGAGGGGGGGAGAGAGAGAGAGGGCTTCCATGGAGGAAGTTGTGGAAGCCCTTCTATTTGGTGAGAGAGAAGCACAGGTTGTAGCAGCCAGGGCACTTGGTGAATTTACGGCGAAGCAGAGACACAAGGTGGCTGAAAAGGGTGTCATCCGACCTTTGATTTCCATGCTTCAAACACAAGATCACAAAACCATTGAAGCTGCTCTGTTTGCTCTGCTTAGCCTAGCCTTCGGCAGTGAAAGGTTAGTCCTCATATAAACCCCTTCAAATGTGAGTGTATCAAAAATTTAGCCGAAAATTCCAAGAAGCAATTAAAGTCCAATTTGATTCTTAATTTGTTAAAAAGTCTTGGAAAGTAAAATTTTTACTTAATTTTCATGTGGTCCAGTGAAATTTTCCCTAATCAAGAATCTTAACTGTCCTCAACTCTAAATTAAAGTGGAAAGATGGACTTGTAATTAAATTGACCTCTATATGCATATATAGTTTTTTGTTAATGAATTTGATTTTATTTTGCAGAAACAAGGTTAGGATCGCAAAATCTGGGGCTGTACCAGTGTTG
The DNA here is from genome assembly GCA_033977485.1 of Hydrangea macrophylla. Taxonomy (NCBI): domain Eukaryota; kingdom Viridiplantae; phylum Streptophyta; class Magnoliopsida; order Cornales; family Hydrangeaceae; genus Hydrangea; species Hydrangea macrophylla. Next base: position 128,443,862 of record CM066984.1, on the reverse strand, counting down.
ATAAAGCTCCTTCAATGCCGAAACATGGCGCTCATCGATCTTTCCATAGCAGCCCTCTTGATCCTCTCTTCTTGCACAGCAAACAAGATGGAAATTGCAGCTTCTGGGGCTATTCAATGCCTCATTGAATTCCTAAATCAAGACTATACATATAATGAAAACAGTATAAGCATGCAAGCCAAGCTTGATATCATATCCACACTCCACAATCTCTCCATTTGTCACCAAATCATCCCCTCGCTAGTTTTATCTCAGGTGGTGTTTCTGTTGCTTCAATTAATTTGTAACTCTGAAAAATCATGGGAGTTGGTTGAGAAGGCAATGGCATTGCTCGAGAAGATTGTTTCTTCGTCTGAGACTGCTCTGAGAGAGATCGCCAGCACAGGCGGCGGTGCAATTCAGGCTTTGGTCGAGGCTATCGAGGAGGGTTCACGATTATGCAAGGAGCACGCGGTGGGGATTTTGCTTATGATATGCCGAAGCTGTAGAGAGAGATATAAAGATATGATTTTGAGGGAAGGGGCTATGCCAGGTCTGCTTCAGCTGAGTGTAGATGGAACTATGAGGGCAAAGGAAATGGCTCAAGCTCTGCTATTGCTTCTTAGAGATTGCTCGGGCCACCGTTCGAAAGGTAAACCGTTGAAGAATGTGTTTTTGGAAGAGGTTATGGAGCAAATTGATGCAGAAGATAGAATGGGGACAGCTTTGATGGAAGTGGAGGAGATGATTGCAAAGCTCACTGCATAGTGATTCTTTGCAAATTTTACAAAAAAAAAATTTTTTTTTTTTAATCCTTCCTTGTTATATATAAGAATATGGGTAGACTTGACTGAAAGATGATATAGGCTTACTCTTTGCATGTTTTGTGTATATAGAATTGGTTGGTGTTGAAGTTTCTTTCACTTCTTTGGGGCTTGATAATTGATATTATTTATTTATTTATTTTTCTTTTTTGTATTGATTTGTCATCTAAAAGTTGGGGTCTATACGACAGCGACTCAGGTTTGGGATTTGTGAAAGGGCGATTGTGAGTTAACCATCAGAATTCTCAATTCAGATTTACAGACCAGCACAATTCAGAAGCTTGATTTTGCTTTACAGACATGCGCAATTTAATATATAAGCATATAATATAGTAGCAAAAGATCTTATGCCACAAGAATGTATAGGTCAGGTATAGCAGATCTTTTACAGCAGTGAGGCTGCTGGAAACCCAATCCCCAAGAAAGTTTTGCCATGTTTTATTGGTGGACAGGGCTGGCTTCTCCACCTTCCCTGTCTTAGATGAAAACAATTTTAGCTATCCATTTTATTACATTCAACTCCAACAATGCTCTTCATTTTAATTTTTATTTAACAAATGAAAGTACAAATTTAGAGAATTGTTATTCTCACTCCAAAATTGAACTAATGCACTCCATGGTACTACTATCACACTATGCAGTCAATGCATTCCATGGAGTACATTGATTTATCCATGGAAAGCGAATAGCAATTCCCTATATTTATGGTTGAGATTTATGGCAACCGATATTACGCAAAGATTCAACGGTCAAGATTTTGAGAGTGAAGATAGAGCCAAAACTAGGCATTAGGATATTTACAAAATAGCTAGTCATATGACTAATCTACTCGAGTTCATAATCTCCACTTTGGTTTCCTATTTGGTTAAAAAGTCAAAATAGCTAGATTGTTGGCAATGCTCTTAAAAGAAGGGTCTTGCTGTCAAAAGCAATTGTAACACAATAGTAAAGAGTTGGTACATAGCAGTTTAAGGAGAGAGAGAGAACAAAAGAAAAAAGGATTGGGTTATGGCGTTATGCTAAACCTATTAATTTCATCATATGAGATTGCAGAAAAACGAGTCGGTGTACTAAACCTTTATTTATTTATTATTTATTTTATCATTTGGTGTAGTAATCTCATGCAAGGACATATTTTCCATGGCCTGGAGAAGGGAGGCAAGGTTCGAACTCTTGTATGACCAACTGGACTAAACCGTTGCTCGAGTCGTCTACTGACTCTACTGAACCTCAAAGATGTAGAAGGATGAAATGCTATCAAGAGATCATGCAAGCGCAACAGTATACCACATGCATTTTTAATGGATTACGCAATTAAGAAAACAGAGTATTGCTTAGAATAAATTTTTTATTTATTTATAAAAAAAAAAAAAAAAAAAAAAGAGCACTTTTAATGATAAAAACAAACAAGAGGATCATAAAATGAAAACGAGAGCATTTCGAATGATAAAACAGAGGAGCATATCATAATTTTAAATGTGAAGAAAGAATATAAAACAAAATTTTAACGGAGTACAGTCCCAGCCATTTTTAATGGAGTAGAGTTGGACTAATTCCTTTGATAATACTAAAGAATTAGAGCAACAGCGCAAAGAAAAATAAATCAAATCTATGTTTTTAAAGTAAGGGTCACATGCTCTTTGTGACTTTTACTTACTAGACCCCACAAGAAACAAGGAGGAAGAGGAGAGGGCCTGATCTACAGAGAAAGAAAAAGAGAACAAACAAGGCCCAGAAATAATGATAGCTAAAATCCCAATCAAACTTGCGATCCCACAATCTTACAGATCCTCGTAATCCTGCCAATGCTGCAGTTTATATGCAATCTGGATCGATTTAGCTACATGGGATCGTACGATCACGATTTGGATCACAATTTTGATAACCTTGCAGTGTGTAAGAAGTTCTTAAGCAGACAAATATCAGAACAAGTATAAAACGTTCCTTACTATATATTGAGACCCTTCCATATGCAGATATCCACAACAAAAGACAGCAGGTATAGTATGTTGTCACAACATTACATTTGCTGAACTTTGGTAATTCATCGTAATACTACTAACATGAAACATACCTATCATTCTCCTCCTAAGAAGAAGATCGTGTTCAGAGGATTATTTAATGAATGTTATATCACCTCTCTACCAAAAAACGAGGGCATACACAGACCCACATGCATACATATGTAATGGATTACAAAATCACATTTCACCCTGACCTTCTATACAAGCTGTAAGCCACGGCAACAGTTGCCACTGCTCCAACCAAAGCAGTAGCTGCAAGAACATCAGCTTGATCCCATTTTCCCATCCAGCTTGACAGTCTGCCAAGTCCCTTCGTTCCTTGAAGTTGAGTGTCTTCTTTCTCGTCCACAATTCCATCTCCGCAACATGAAAACCCGTTAACACCCTGACAACAGCTTACTACACTTTCCTTCTTGTCCTGGCTGTTGCTCTCTTGAGGCTTCTTGCTTTTCTCCAGATCTTTTCCATTAGGAAGCTTCTGGTCATCCTCCTTTTCAGCTTTCTCAACAGATGCACCCATTTGGCCCCTGCAGTTTGATTACGTAAATTACATCTCTCTGCATTATTTACTTTGTTGCAAAATGTGAGAAGATGATCCTAACAGTTGCAATTGCAGGGGACAAAGACAATATGCAGATTATCAAGACCAATTCAACGAGGAAAATTACATCTAAGATGGTAACCATAACCATCATGCACCATCCACAGAGAATAACAAACAAAATAGTATACTATCCATGGTACAGTGGATATAAATGGAAGCAGATGATGAGTATTTAATAAATTAAATCTGGGTCAATGAGAGCCATATGCAATCACAAACTGAATGTCTAAACTGTAACCCCAATACCCATTCTTGACTATTCGTTGATACAAGAAGCTAGATATCTATAGATCATGTTATAAACCAAACAAATCGCCAAACAGATGAACCCTTGTAACTACAACTACATACAAGGAGATACAACTAGTTAAGATTCCGAACTTCATCTAGACATTAAAGGTAGTTTTTCCCTCCTCAAACTCTAATTGATAACAGAGTTAAAAAATCTATATCTATACCATTATATAAAAGAGCCTTAAAAGGAATATTCTTCAATGATTCCAAATTAATTTGGCCTTATTGGTCATTTTGGATTTCTAATTTGGTTATTTGGTAATTTCACATCACATAAATCTAGCCTCAAGTTACTATTCTTAAATTGAATTACCAAATTACCATTTTGCCTTTTGTATTTGAATTACCAAAACATGCCTCAAGTTACTTTTGTACATTTAAGGCATGTTTGACAAGGCTTGTTTGAGCCTTAAGGAATCTTTGAATTGAGCCAAACAAGCCTTAAAGTTACTTTTATAAATTACCCTTTTGTACATAGGTATATATTCATATTATAATTTATTCTTATTATTTATGTATTTAAAGTGTGTAAAATGATAAATTGAATCAACAAATTACCCTTTTGTTAAATTGAATTATGAAATTACCCATTTACCTTTTGTAATTACCCTTGTGTGTGTACATATACATAAATTATTTTAATATATAAAATTACCATTTTGCCTTTTGTAAACTACATTTTTGTTAAAGTTTAAAGTTTGCACAATTATAAATTGAATTACCAAATTACCCTTTTTTTCCTTTTGTAAATTACTCTTTTGTATATGTGTATGTATAATTTATTATTATAGTTTATGTATTTAAAGTGTGTACAATTATAAGTTGAATTATTAAATTACCCTTTTGCCTGTTGTAAATTAACCTTTTGTTTCTATACCTTAAAGAAAAGAGTATTAAAGTTTAAAGTGTGTACAATTATAAATTTCCTTTCATTAAATTGAATTACCAAAATCCCTTTTGCCTTCTGTAAATTACCCTTGCATGTGTATGTATATACATACATGTATATTATTGTCTTGTACTATATTATATGTACATAGATTTGTAGATTTTATCTATATGTTATGTTTTGTTATGTTATGTTATGTTAATGTTAAAGAAAAGAGCTTTAAAATTTAAAGTGTGTAGACTTATAAATTGAACTATACCTTAAAGAAAAGAGTATTAAATTGAATTAACAAAATCCCTTTTGCCTTCTGTAAATTACCCTTGCATGTGTATGTATATATATACATGTATATTATTTTATTGTACTATATTATATGTACATAGATTTGTATATTTTATCTATTTGTTATGTTATGTTATGTTTTGTAATGTTATGTTAATGTTAAAGAAAAGAGCTTTAAAATTTAAAGTGTGTAGACTTATAAATTGAACTACCAAATTACCCTTTTGAAAAAGTTTAAACTATGTACAATTATTGAATATGAGTATTACTCAAATAACTCAATTCTTTTGTTGGCGGTGCATGTTCAATACATAATAAACGTAGCTAAATTTTATTTCTCTACTTCGACTCAAGTTTTTTTTTTTTCCCCTACGAATTCCGAACACAATTTCTAACTGGTCAAAGAAATAGCAAGTAAATGTTACTCTATAAAATTTTTCTACCAAATCCAACGCCCGTGCACCTAGTAATTAAAAAAAAAAAAAAGGGGTAAAAATATCCAAACTCGAGTTGAAAAACCCGAGTAGATTTGTTCATTGTTGGTGCCAATAAAGTACCACAATTACCATGGGTTCCTTTCAAGCAAATTGAACAGCCAGGACTAGCAATATAGCAATGACTTGGCTCACCAATTAAGGTTAAATTTCTGTGTGAAGAAATCTTCAGAATTGACACTCTCTTTACCACAGTGGTTCTACCAATACCAATAAACCAAATACACTCTCCGTACCACATCACAAGAAGTTCTACCAATACCAATAAACCAAATGTTCAGGTAACTGACAAGAGTCAGCTTCTTGTTTACATCATAAGGAATTCTAGAAATAAGTATATCGGATTCCACTGTAAATTAGTCCTACAATTCCAATGCCTAGATACAGTTCACACAGCATTCTGCAATAAAGTGTCTGGTCATTACAAATATACCTCACACAACAGCTGCACAGAGAAAATACTCTCAAATTACACTAGTCATGCATCGTTCAAATATATCCTATCTCCTTCCTGCACTACTTTGTTGATAAATGGAAACTCATTGTAAAATGCAAGTTAAAAATTCATGGAAAAGGCAGCAAAAAAAAAAAAAAAAAAAAATGCATACCTCCAAAGACGTTCAATGATCTCTCCTTTCCCAATGTGTTGATCGAGCAATTCAGGAACATCACTCGGGGTAACATAACCAAACCTGTAAATAAGAAGAAAAGTTAACTGGTAACACCACAAAAAACAATAATGAAACTCTTCCTCTTGAATGTTTAAAAAACACTGAATGTATTATAATAATTATGCGGAATTACCAATGGCCATCAACTTTTCCCTCAGTGTTTGCACTGAAAATTATCAGGTTACCAGCATACTTGTGGCCCCCAACATGCGAGCAAGCACTTACAAACACTTCATCCTTCAAACCCCTTGATTCAATCTCCTCTTTGAATTTCTCAATCAACGCTGGTCCACAAACACCACACCTTCGATCTCGACTATTATGGGCACACACAAATATGTGTGAACCAGTCAGCACCTCCTGCACTTCAGAAGCCCATGGTTTTCCATTCACTAGCACATCCTCCACAAAACCATCCACATCTGACTCCTTCAAACCCCTTCAATAATGGAAACAAACAAAATAATTGGCTCAACAAACAAGATTTAAGAGTCTAGTCCTTAGGCCTAGTTTATTTTAGGAAAATCACTCTACAGAGACTGAATGGAGAAAATTTCAGGCAAAAAAGAAAGAAGAAAACGATTATATCCTTAAAATTCACCTGTATGCGAATGTGACTAATTTGGTTGAGAATCCTGAAGTGTTAGAAATTTCAGGAGTCCAAGTAATCGGAATAATTCACTTTATAAAAATAAACACGGACTGAACATGGAAAAAAAACTAGAGTAAAACCCTAGATAATGAACGTAATTCACTTTACCTGTATTTGATCATCTCCGGGAAAATCAAAACATCCCCATCCGATAATTCACCTTCATCAAGTCCCTCACATATCGTCAAACGAGTCTGCCAAATTAGAAAACGAACGAAAACTCATCAGATCCAAAACCTGTCGAACAATTCCTAATAATATTCTCTTCCTCTATATATACACACATACACAAGTTTGTATACGCTCGTCTTTGTGTCTAATTTTGTTCGGTGGCAGAAATGATCATTCTAGAATCAAAAGAAGTTTTCAGTCGAACCGAAGAGCAATTTTCAATCGATGAAACTAACCTTGACATGGATGTCATTCTTACGAGTTTTGAGAGCTCCAGAGAGAAGCTTGGGAAGCAGATCGGCGTCAGAGTCTTCAACACGAGGAGGCCAAGTCTCGTGACTCTTGTAGCAGAGGAACAAGTGGCGATCGTATGGATCAACAGTGCCGGCGAGGTTGGCGGTGTACATCTCCGGCCTCTGGAAGCCGAACTTAGCGTCGTCGGAAGAGAAATTCTCCACAGCTTCGGCCATGGCGAAAACTAGGGTTTGGGAAGAGAGAGGACTAGGAGAGAGACGCCTGTTGGGAATTGTCGGAGATGAGAGAGAAAGCCGAGCCACTGAGATGAAAGAACTTCTTCGCATTGACTTTATATATACAGTGCTTTTTCCAAGCAACAAAAAATATACTACAGTGCTTTGTTTGGTTTTTTTGGGAGGTTGAGACTGACTACTAGTGACGTGAGTGGAAAGATAAGTAATGCGCATATTGGCACGTGAACGCACGCGCGGGATAGTTGGAAGGAAATTTTCTATTTTTTCGTTGAGTCGGATCTTATCGCTAGCTTGTTTCTATGACTTATTTGGTATGTATACTGAGAAATCGATACATGTGCGCACGGTTCGCCCCATATTCCCGAAGTCGCACATGATAGACTTGAGGATTTGTGTGTGTAATTTTATTTTAGATGCATGTTTTACTGGTTAAGAATGCTTAATTTTGCAAGAGGAATAAAAAGTGAAGTGAATAGCGGAGGAGGAGAAGGAGTGTGGATGTTTTCTCAAAAAGGAAAGATATGTTATTGTGTTTAGTTCCAATAAGAAGTAAGATAAGTTATTAGTAAACAATAAATGAGCTAATGCATCTAAATTTACTATTGTATCATTTACTTCATGAGTAATTTTTTTGTGACAATTTTCATACAACTTTCACACAACATCCTAAAAGATGTTCATCTCTCTCTTGTGTCACGGTAGGGTCCAGTGACATCACCGGAGAGAGATAGACACATCTTTTTAGGAAGTTGTATGAAAATTGTCACCAAAAAATTACTCTTACTTCACATATTATTTTGTCCGACAAATAAGGGTTACTCTATTCACTCCCCTCCGTTTTTACTTCATATTATAAATGTTGTAGTCTTTCACTATATAAGCTAAATCTTCATTGACAAGAGCTTGGAGAAGTTTGTTCTCATAGAACTAAGGGTATAAGTATAATCGAAAATTGACCGAAATCAAATCGATCAAAAAATTGATTGGTCGGTATTTTGAAATATATAACTGACCAAAAAATCGACTGACCGTCATTATTAATTGGGTTTTTTTTTTCATAAAAAAATCGAGAAAATCGACCGCTTACACCCCAACATAGAACCCATAACACAAACCAAAAAATAAAATAAGAAGAAGAAAAAAAAGAAAAAGAAAAAACTTCTAGGTTATAGTGAATTTCTAATTAATATTGATACATCACTAACCGAATTAAAACTAACTTGCTCACTTGAAATCATTCTCGTTCGAATATGACTTATATCAAGATGAGCTTTGTTACATCACGATGATTAACTACCATAGTATGACAGGTTTTAGAACCAAAAAAAAAAAAAAAAAAACGAAAAACCTTAGTATGGCAAGAGGAGAGAGGGGAAAGAATATTGAATAGAATGAGTATTTTGATGACATGGTTTCACCAACTAACATCATCACAATTCTCAGATATACTACTAATATATATGTGATATCCCTGATTCATTCAATAAATAGTCGAGAAGGGGTCCATTTGGGAAGAGAGGCATGAGGAAAAAGGCGACTTCATTTGGCACTTTTCCTCCTAAAAACTTAGAATTAAGTTTAAAATTAAGAAAATTTTAAGCTCACATACATAGAGTGAACGTCAAAAAACAATCATTGGACCAAAGGGTGAAAAGGCAATTTTAATAGTAAGATGTTGAAGTGATCATTCACATTTTTCACCATTTTTTTTTTTTGATAAAACATATTTTGCGATCAAAGTTCATTTATGCACAACTAGGGGTGTTTAAGAAAATTGAAATCAACCGATATCAAACCGATCAAATATTGATTGGTCGGTTTTTTTAAAATAGAGTACAAGTAAAAACCGACCAAAAATCAATCGACAACGCCTAAAATCGAACTACCGAAATCGAATGATTGGTTTTAAAATCACTAAAAAAATCCAAAAACCGACTGTGAACACCCCTAACAACGACAACTCATCGGATCTATATTTGTTACTATATGATCTGATCTTCCCAGATACTCCTAACTAAAAAGGAGAAAAAGACAAACAAGTTATATTCTAGAGTAATCCTAGGTACACATTAATGGGACACCTAAATAATATACCTGTTGATGTGTATTTCCAAAATTATTCAACAGTTACCAAACAAAGTTCGAAGTAATTTCAATACTGCCACAACACATCAGCAATTGGATAGTTTAGGTGCATAAAACTGGTATACTTAGCATTTTCCTATATTCAAAATGAGAAATGCTGGAGGTACAACTCATTTACAACAATTTTTATCTCTCTCCTAAGTGGCACTGTGAGATCCGATTAAATTTCAATGGATCCAATGCCACTTAAAAGAGAAATCAAGATGATTGTAAATGAATTTTAAGAATAATTTGTAACCCTTCTAAAAATTTGAATTATGCAAATTGTTGGTCATAAGATTCATCAATCATCATCACCTATCGTTTAAGCTAGGGCTGAGCAAAGGTCTGCAAGAATATCAAAGTCAAAAGTCCTAAATTATCATTTCATTGAGGCGGTATTGAATGTGAGGTGTTCTTCATAGCTAAATTTTTTTTTAGACGAATGAAATATCTCTTCACTTACCATCCGTAGTCTGGATTCGCCGTCTTTTTTTTTTAAAGAAATATCAATACTCTTTTATCAAAGTAGGATAGAGGGTGATACACTCAAAATTGGCTTTATCTTATGACCGAGCGGATCAAATCAGCAGCTAGTCCATGTCCCGGGCAAATCATGCACAACTCCTCAGAAGTATCAGTCCGAGCGGTTTAGTCTACTCATCATCCCAAGCGGTTTATTCGCGATCCGGCCAGCAGGTCGGGAAAAGCGCACAGGCACATCCCACCGCAGAAACAGCTCATCCGGGCCCACAGGCGTGATCCCGAGCATTACGAGCAGTTTCCTACTCAAGCTAGAAGACTAATGGAAAGTGCACACTATATCCTAATCCAATTAGGAAACTCCCACAATTAATGTCAATCTATATTAATTGGATTATATTTCCTTATCCATGTATGAGTAGGTTTCTTACATCTATAAAAGAGACCTCTCAACCCCAATTAAAGGGGCCACCAATTCTTTAGTCTACACAGCACCTCTATAAAATTCACCATTATATGCATACACCCGGCCGGTATTACTGGTAGTGTCGCCCCTCTTTGTTGGCTCATCATGCCCCCCGGTGATCTGCTAGTGAACGTGCTCAGACACACCCGTGGACGTAGGTACCTTCATTAACAGGGCCGAACCACATACAAAAAATAGTCTCTCTCTATCTCTCTCCTTAAATTGCTCTACTTTACTCTTACCAATTTTTGGCATCATCAGTTTGGCGCCGTCTGTGGGAAACGACAAGTCTTCTCATCAACCAATCTCTTAACTGATCATCATGCCACCAAAGAAGGGTAAGAAGACTGATCAGCAGTCCGACCGGAATGTTCCTTCGGCCCCGGCACCGGCTGTGGCAGTCATGACATCTGAGCAAATCACCGCAACCCTCACACAACTCCTGGAGGGCCAGCGTCAAATCCAGCAACAAATTGAAGCCCTGCTAGCCCAGCAAAGCAATCCTCCAGTGGCCGGGAAACGACCCGGAAACGTTGCGTACGGTCGGGAACCGATCTTGACCAGACAACGTGCCCGAGCCAACCCGTCCCGTGTTGAGAATGCCAGAGACATCAACAGTGGGCGTGCTGCCCGAGAGGAAAGGTAGGAGCATATGGCCCGGGAATCAGTCCAGGGCCACTCGGTCAAGAGCTGAGTTGTCCCTAGGCGAACGGTTACCCGGAGTCATAGCCGAGCCCGATCCCAGAGGACAGCACCCGCCATGAAGAAGCATCTTCCACCAACCCGACTAGTTCCTCAGATTCCGGTCGGGAAGAAGTGGAAGCCCGAATCAAAGACTTGCAGAAGCAGATCGACGGAGTGGCCAAAAAGCTTGGTCAAAACCGTGTTCCGAATCAAGCAAATACCGAGACAGAGTCACCATTCTCCAGCCAGATCGCGAGGTTTTCCATCCCGTGCCAATTTAAGCAGCTTCGGCTAGATTCATACAACGGCTCGGGAAGCCCGATCGACCACGTCCGAAGCTATAAGGCTCAGATGGCCCTAGCCACCAACTCCGATGAGCTACACTGCCTAGCCTTCCCCAGCACTTTAAAAGACCCGGTCATGCAGTGGTTTTACTCCTTGGAGCCCCGATCGGTTTGTAGTTTCAAACAACTCAGCAAGCAGTTCATCAACCAGTTCGCCGGTATGCACGAGCGGCCAAAGCCAGACATGCAGCTACTGACAGTCAGACAACGGAATAATGAGTCCCTCAAGGAGTTCACCGACCGGTTCAACCAACAGAAGCTTCAAATTCGCAATTTGAACGAGACAGTCGCCCTCATAGCCTTCTGCTCAGGAGTTCAACACACCAAGTGCGCCACGTCGTTCCACAGAAATCGACCGGAAACTTTGGTTGAGCTCTCTGAGAGGGTTGGAAAATACATTGACACTGAAGAATTTCTAAAGACCAAAGACACCGAGCAAGAAAGCAACAAGTCTTCCAGAAGTAAGCGAAAGCGATATCAGCTCGGGAGTTCTGACAGTTCCTTCAGCTCACAGCAGGCAGAGTCCGGCAGTCCCGACCCGACCTCTAGTTCGCAGCGGTCTGAGTCCGGCAGCCCCGGCCCGATTTCCAGTTCACATCGGTTAGGATCAAACAGTTCCGACTTTGCCTCCAGCACAGAGAAGTCAGAAGCCCGACAATCCTGATCCGACCTCCTATCTCCATCGGTCTAGAAGAGCCCGACTACAGTGGTACTTGCTTGATCACCACATGAGGCTCCACCGATTGTCAGAGAACTCATACAAAGACCTCGGGCCTAACCCCGAGGCACGAAGAAGACCTCGAGCTCCGAACTCAGGCACTAAAAAGATCTCAGGCTCCGAACCCAGGCACTAAAGACCTCGGGGTCACACCCGAGGCACCGGCTTCGCTTAGGTCCAACCGACGATGGGGGCACACCCCCTAGGTGACTGATGATGGCAAGCTTCAAAAGACCCTGCAACCACCATGTTCCAGGTCGGTTACCTACAGATCATAGCCTCTATAAGACTCTCGTCTTAGCGAGAGCTTGGGGGGCAAGACGGCGCAGTGAACTAAACAGGTAATCACACCGGGTATCTACAGGCCTCGCGGATAACCAAGTCAAAATCTTGGACAACCCGAGCACCTACAGTACTCAGAGGCATTAACTCCACTTAGGTCCAGACCGACGATAGAGGTGACTAAAATCTCTTAGGTTGGCCGACGATAGAGGAGCAAAAGGACCCTAAAGCAACGTGATTTAGGTCAGCTCCACCAACATGGTCAAGCTCTTCTCCCAACAGTCCTGACGAAGGCTGGCCGGGCGGAAGACAACCATCCTGGGGAGTTAACATAAAAAAAAAAGACCCTAGAGCAATACGCTTTAGGTCGGCTTTTCAACATGGTAGAATCCTTCTACCTACAGCCTTGACGAAGGTTTACGGGCATAAGATAACCATCCTGGGAGCTAATTCAAGCAAAAAAGACTCCGAATTAGGCCGGGTCTCAACTCACGGTCAATTCCTGAGCACTTAAAGGTCCCGAGCTAGGCTGGGTCTCAACTCTCAGCCAGTTCCCGAGGACTCACCAGGCTCATAAGCCCCGAGGCAGCTTCCACAAGCACTCAGACAGCGACAAGTAACATCAAACTGATTTCCAAACTTGCCCTGATATAGCATCTGGCCAATCTTGGAAATGGGGGGCAGCTGATACACCCAAAATTGGCTTTATCTTATGACCGAGCGGTTCAAATCAGCAGCTAGTCCATGTCCCGGGCAAATCATGCACAACTCCTCAGAAGCATCAGCCCGAGCGGTTTAGTCTACTCATCATCCCGAGCGGTTCATTCGCGACCCGGCCAGCAGGTCGGGAAAAGCGCACAGGCACATCCCACCGCGGGAACAGCTCATCCGGGCCCACAGGCGTGATCCCGAGCATTACGAGCAGTTTCCTACTCAAGCTAGAAGACTAATGGAAAGTGCACACTATTTCCTAATCCAATTAGGAAACCCCCACAATTAATGTCAATCTATATTAATTGGATTATATTTCCTTATCCATGTATGAGTAGGTCTCTTACATCTATAAAAGAGACCTCTCACCCCCAATTCTTTAGTCTACACAGCACCTCTATAAAATTCACCATTATATGCATACACACGGCCGGTATTACTGGTAGTGCCGCCCCTCTTTGTTGGCTCATTAGGCCCGCCGGTGATCTGCTAGTGAACGTGCTCAGACACACCCGTGGACGTAGGTACCTTCATTAACTGGGCCGAACCACATACAAAAAATAGTCTCTCTCTATCTCTCTCCTTAAATTGCTCTACTTTACTTTTACCAATTTTTGGCATCATCAGAGGGCAAACCCTGAAAACATACAAGTCCACTAGGATTCAAACATACGCTAAACTCTGCATACAGTTCGTCCAATTAATTAAGATCCTTGCAGTTCACTTACAACGATCCATGAAGTTTCAAACTATTGACCTCTCTTATAAAAGGCCAAGATCTCTTATCAACGTAGACAAGCCAAGCTGTTCTTTACACCTATTTCTTTCACACTAAGAAGTTTCCCACATTCTCTTCTGAGTAATACTTGGGGCACAACTTTCATACAACTTTCATACAACCTCCTTAAAAGATGTGTCTATCTCTTTCCTGTGTCACTGTGGGGTCTAGTGACATCACAGAAGAGAGATAGACACATCTTTTGGGGAGGTTGTATGAAAATTGTATGAAGGTTGTGTCCCAAATATTACTCTTTCTCTTATATTTCATTAGTTTTAGTTTATTCAAAGCCCTGTCATCTCAAAAGCTTACTGTCACAAGCAAAAGATTCACACGACTACAAGCACTTCAATTATTATTTTTTCTTGATTCATTTCGAACCGAGTCTTTGGTATACTGTTTTCTTTATTGAGTTCTTTTGTTTTTTATTACTCCAAAGATTGATTTTTCAAGGCAACAAGCAGATAAGGAACACTGACTTAAAAGTTTCTCCAATAACATATTATTTCTGACCCCACTGATTAAATCGATAGAATTTCAACAAGAAGCTTCATGACATATGATTTACAAGATAAACTACATGGAAAATTAAAACAAGAATTCGAGTATGGTATGTCTTTTAATAGAGAGACAAAGTTCACCAATTTCATTCCTCATTTATGTGCATTTTCATTTCAACAAAGGGAGACATAAAATCCCTTTATCAAAGGAACAACAAATTTATGTTCCTTGAAGTGAAGAAGATCGAAGAAGAAAAAAAGCACCATTTTAGCACACCACCACAACCAAGATCAAAAGAAATCGATCTCTAAATAATTACCCGAAGACTTCACATCGACACTTGGCGCCGTCTCTGTATTCACTGATTCCGGCAGATGCACCACAAACGGTTTTGGGACATCCGGTGGATTGGTGCACCTAATGAGTGCCCAATTCACGCTCTGAAAGAACGGATGCTGTTTAACTTCGGTAGCCCCGCGTCTATAGGCAAGCCGGTGCTGTGGCTCTTTCACGAGCAAACCTCGGATCAAGTCCCTCGCAGCAAAACTGACAGGTGGTGATTCAGGAAATCTTAGGGGCTGGCCCACCACATTAAACAATGTAGCCCGGTTCCCCGCTCCCTTGAAAGGAGTCTTCCCGAACAAAAGCTCGTAAAGAAATATCCCAAATGTCCACCAATCCACAGCACTTCCGTGGCCCTCCCCTTTAATAATCTCGGGCGCCAAGTACTCGTGGGTACCCACGAACGACATCGATCGAGCGCTTGTGGGCTCCGCCATGAGCTCGGGAAGATGGGTCATTTGACTAAATATTTCAGTCTTTGGTTTGATCTTCTTTCCTTTCTTGGGCTTGCTGAGAAAACGTGGGGAGAAACACGCTGGTTGGATTACACAAGATGGCTCGATACAAGAAGGTTGAATGCAGTATGCTGAGTTCTTGGATTCCGCGATCGGGTTTGAGGATCGGACTAATGTTGGGCTGACAGTACATCTCAAGGAGAGGTCAAAATCAGAAAGCATTATATGCCCGTCTTCTCTCACTAAAACATTCTCAGGCTTTAGATCTCGGTATATGATCCCGAGCATGTGCAAATACTCCAAAGCAAGGAGAACTTCTGCCACATAGAACCTGCACGACAATATAGAGGTTGAAACGCTGAAATTATAGCTAATCAAATTGATGGAAAAAAAAAAAACCAGCATTATCATAAATTCATAATGTTCATCAAATAAAGTTCACGAGAAGGTATGCATCTACACTTGTGAGTTGTACATTAGTCATGTGACAAGCACCTGCGGAATAAACATATGAACCTATATATACCAATTGTGCAAAGGAATAACTCTCTCTACTTTTTTCTTCCGGGTTTGTTCTCTGCTAGTTATCTATAGAATGCCTACATTTTTTTGGTTATTCAAGTCTTACACCACCAAATGATGTTAACTACTTTTACCTGTTTGACTAACATACCTTCAAAGAACATATAAAGTTTCACATACCTTTTTTAATCTATCAATTCCTGCTTTGAAATATAAACTATTGGTCGGGTCAAAATTTGCATCGACGAAATGACAATAAATATATATATTTGAATTGGTATTGCAAAAATATACATTTGAGCAACAGCAGGAACAAATACCAGAGAAAAGAGCCATAAATTGGAGAAAGATCGTAAGATCACATATTCACTTCACAAGTTCAAACAAGCAACTAATGGCTTGTTTAGCTGTCCCCTTGAATTGAATTGTCCCACTCACCTGTATGTAGCTACAAATTTGTCATCCAGATATGATTCACTTGAAGGAAAATAGTAGTTACCTAAAGTAGAGCTTAAAATCATGAATTTGTTCATCTTAAGAAAGTCTAGAGAGTCATATTCATATCCGAGGATATATATTGCAATTTCCCATTTCTCGAAATACCCTCGTCAAGATGGACTTTTACATTATAATGCTATACACCCTGTGAATGAGGCTAATCAAATTCATGGAAAGTCTAAACAGACACAAGTGAATGATTGAACCAGGTCTTCGTCCACTGCCATTGTTTCTCAAAGGCTCTGGTAGAACATATGGTATTTCAAGCACAAATTCAGCAACAACATTCATTGATTCTATAAAGTTAAAGACTGATTTGACTGTCTCAGCTAAATTTTCTCTTGTTCGTAAGTAGTTAAGTACAAAAGAAACCAAAATGCTATTCCAACTAGGAACTAATTACATAGAAATAGTTTAAGACACACTAAAAGTAATTGGAAATTCACAGACTGTTCATCTATAATTTACCAATTATATTATCTCAATCACCAGAACAAAAAAAAAAAAAAAACTGAAGAACAAGATCCTAACCTGGCGGCATGTTCGGGAAAGTACTTCCTAGGTTGTTTCTGCCTAAGTGCATGCAAATCTCCCCCAGGGCAGAACTCCATCACCAAACAAGAAAACTTCTCGGCCTCAAAGTGCGTGTATAAAGTCGGCAAAAACGGATGATCAAGAGATTGCAAAATCTCTCTTTCCGTTTGCGCCCTCAAAAGCTTCTTACGGCTCGCTAAAGCCGCTTTATCCATTACTTTCATTGCAAAATAATTTCTACTCCCACTCAACTCAGATAGATACACACTACCTATATCTCCACAACCCAATTTCCTCAACAACCTAAAGTGATTCAATCCCAACATCCCATCGCGAGATCTGACGGCTTTGATCGCTTCCCATCTCGTATCATTCGCCATGTGGGGCTTGTACATGGCACTGGTTAAAGTACTTGCGCTGCTCTCATCACTAACATCACTGCCAGTACTGCCCCTATATATACTTGTCTTCCTGCTCTCAACAAAATCCCCAGAATTGCCTACACAATCACTAACTTCTGTGTTAGTGAAACTTTGCTTCGCTTCCGTATATTGAGTGGCAGAATAAAAACTGTTTTGAGGACTCGGACAAAAACCAACACCCGGATCACAATTCTCGGAAAAATCAGGATTATGCTTAAATCCAGATTTGGGTTCCAATGTAGGAACCTTCTTCTGCGAAGAAACTTCCTCGGATTGATCAAAAACATCATCCAAGACCACCAATTCCGAATTCGCGTTACTTGAGTTATAGTATTGCTTTGAAGTAACGGATAGTCCTTCCTTTTGCATATGATCATGGAAAGTTTTATGGGATTGCTTTGAATCGAGAGATTGTTTCGCAGACGGAGGATGAGGTGGAAGATTAATCCGTGAGGAAGAGGGATTATAGCTTACTAAAGAGGTGGATTTATATGCCTTCGTCAGAGAACTAACTCCTTCAACAAATGAATCCATAGAGCAATACTGTCACAGTATAAACCAATTGAACAAAGTGACTACAATAAACCAAAGCATTCAATTGCAGATTATGTAAAGCAAAAAATGTCCTTCAACTGTTTGATACAATGCATCATAGTGTATATATATATATACATATATATTCAAAATTGAAGAGCAAGAAATTGATCCAAAGGCATGTATGTGAATAACCCAATTTGAAAAAACGTATCAATTCATTGAATCTGAAGGGACTCATTCATTGCCGATACAATCTAATTTTATCACAACAAATCTAAATATATATATATATATATATATAGGAGGAATAGAAAAAGAAAGGTTCCGGGGAAAGCAAGATACATAGCACAATTCACAATCAAATAAACATCAAAGAATGAAATCATTATACAGAGAGAATACATATATATATATATATAGTTCTTGACAATTTTAGAAAATTACATTTCTTTCTCAACTGAAATTAAAAAAAAAAAATAATAATAATAAAATAAATAAATAAAAAAGAAAGGAACCCAAAAGAAGAAAGAGATAAAGACCTGTTTAATTGCTCAGAAAAACGTTTGAAAAAAAAAATTAGAGAAATCTGAGAATTTATTTTGGAATTTTCTAATACCAAATTTTCTGAGCAACCAAACAGACAACAAGGAGGGGAATTGAAACAAGAATAAATTAATTCATACCTGAGTAGAATCAGAAAATGCGGGTGATGAAGCAATCTTTCATGGCTTTTGAAGGAAGATAAAATGAGAGAGAGAGAGAGAGACCAAGAAAGAAAGTGAAAGAACTTTGTTTTTGGGATCTTTGTTTCTGTTGTTTTCCAAGTCTTTTTCAGATCCGATCCAAACAAGAAATAGTTAGAGCGAAAGTAATAATTCCACTGAAGATTATATCTGTTTAATTTCGTCGTTTTGTTTTCTGGAATTTTTACTAATAACAAGAAAGAAAGTTCCTCTCTCTCTCTCTCTCTCTCTCTCTCTCTCTCTATGCATATATTAATTGAGGCTATAAAAACTAAGCTCACAAGTCACAACTCACAAGCAAAAGCAAAAGCAACGATACAAAGCAAAAGCATAGCTTAAAAGCCGTCTTTATCTTTGCATGTTCCTCTCTCTCTCTCTCTCTCTCTCTCTCTCTCTCTCGTTTTCTTGTTTATTTTCTCTCTATAGAAAATTCATGTATGTGTGTGCCATACCAGTATGTACCATGTGCGTATATATATAAATGCATGCACGAGACTGCAGGGTGGGATATAGTGAGAGTGTTACAGTACGGCGCACTCAATTTTTATTTTGGGCGCTCCACATGTACATAACCTTGACACCTCAAGAGTCATTTGTCCTCGTATCAACAAAAATTAAAATTAAAAAATAAAATAAAATCTCAATTAAGAATAATGCTAAGTTTCCTAAATTTAGATTTTAAATTCTAGTCCTAAATATTTTAACAGTTTTACACATTGCAAATGCAATTGAGATTAACAGCTATAATTTCAATTCACCTAATTAAGTGAGTAAGTAAGCATAATTAGTCTTTTCTTTTTGCCTTTTCCTTGAAGGATTAAGCAGTGTTTTATGAGTAATATTTGAGCCACACTCATCTACAATTAAAAAGCATTCACACCCTGACGTGGACCAATGAGAAGAGAGTCAAAAAGCATCTACACCCTGAGATGGACCAATGAGAAGAGACATCTTAGGTTGTGAATGTTTTTTGGGTGTGGATGGATGTGCCTCTAGCATTGTTGGTGGTTTATTAGTCAAGGTAAAGTTTAATTTACAATCTTTTGTTGATTAAAATCTTGTAATTATTTGCCCTTCTGCCAATGTTTTACCGTCACTCAACTAGTTTGATTATTTAGAGATGATTTATATAAGCAATATGGTAAGCGTACAAACTCTGAATTATATATACAACAACAGATGCTAAATTAAAATAACTATAATATTTTTATTTTAAAAATTAAAAATATGCTTACTCTTCTTTTCCTTGTATTCTTCTTCTTCCTCTTTTATTTCTTTGTTTCTTTTGTGTTTTTTTGTGTGAGGTGGGGGGAAGAGTGGAACTAAGTCATTTTTTCTTCCATTTCTTACTTGGTAGAAGACAATACAAAGTGAAAAAAATATCTCAAAGATGGACACTAATTAATTTTCTTTATGTGATTGAGAAGAGAAAGTTAATAAAAACATTGATCTACTTCATGTTTTGGCTAATCTTTCCTCTTATTTGGTTGATGTACAGAGAATATAAAAAGGTATGGAATTAAAAGAAAATGATTGAGAAATCCATTTTTATTTAGTTGAGTGAAAAATAGTTATAAATTACACTCTCTTGTGTATCTTTCTTTGCCATATATAACTAGCTTACCCATACATGAGAAAGTCACATTTTTTTCTCTTTAATCTGTATTCCAATCGATTATCCTCAAGGGGCTGAGGGTAAAGAGGGCTAGGAAGGCCTATAGTCCATCCCATTTTTTGGGGAAAAATTTTGTACATAGCCAAAAAAATATATTTATATTTTATATATATATATATATATGTAATTAGCCCGGCCCCCCTAAACTTTGGAAAAAAAAAAAATTACTTGTAATATTTTGTCTCAAATCTAATTTATCTCTCCTTGTATATTTGTCTCATTAACTTTTTTTATCACTTTTCAATTTAGTCGAATCCAAATACTTTTACCATTGGTCAAGCTTAACAAATAATAATAAACTATCAATCCCTATGATCGAAAAATGATGATTAAATGTGTATAAATAGACTCAAAAAAATCACATCGGGAGTGCTGCTTCCGAACCCAGTATAGCTTCGAGACTTTATGCATGCCCCTCCAATTTTCAGCTCCCAAATAAAAAATTCTAGTACCACCCTTACTTATTTTCATATTTCAATAGCTTATGCTAATTTTAATAGAAATAATGAAAATACCTAATACATAGGCGTTAATTAACCGCACAAAATTCATCATCTTCTTTCGCGGGAAGGGGAGGTGTCACATGCGAGCACATGAAACAGAACACTACCATGTGGACGGCTGTCTTGGTAGGCGTAATATCATTAGAATGCGCCTAAAGTGAGGTAAACCACAAAGATTGAAAAAAAAAAAAATGTAAACCACAAAAAATGAAAACATAAATCCAGAAAAAATCAAGAAAAGTGTGGCCTTATTAGACAACTGGCCACAGCAATACTTGCTATTACAAAAGTGAATTAGTTAACAAGGGACTGCAAATAATTGCAAATATACTTACTACCATAAATTGTCAAATCTTTAAATAGAAATTTAGCGAGAAGTCTTTCATTTTAGATTTTTTTTTTTTTTTTTTTGTCAAACTCCATAATTAGTGAACTTAATGGGATTAAGTTTCTATGTTTTAAAAAAGTTATGTGAATTGACTAAATTTCTTATATGAAATTTCACAGAATTAGTACAATTTTTTACAAAAATAATGTGAATTTCACATAACTTTTATAACGCATGGACTATTCACTGAAATAATAAACAGATTGGACCTAATACTAAAAAAGTATATTTTAAAGGACTTTTCCCATCTTTAAATGGTTGTATTGAGAAAATATTCAAGTTAATGGATATTTTGATAATGTGGTATAATAAGCTAATAAAGATGTCTTTTTTTAAACATGCGTTTGCTCTAGATTCAAAGAAAATAATGGTGGTTCCCAACTGTCTTTCTTTCATAGAGTAAAAGTAATACTAATATGCTTCCTATATTTTGTATCTCAAATGTGTTTATTGGGTAATGCTATGTTCTCAAAAATTGTATATCAAATGTGGTAATCAACACTTGTGGCACTGAAACTACCTTTAATAATGGTAGAACCACTTTAGCATTCTCCAATGAAAATCAACTGAACCCCTGCTACACTTGTCGATAATCAAATTTAGGATACTTATTTGAAAAACATAACATTACTTTTACACTCTATAAAATTAAGAGTTTCAGAGGTTTGTAACCATACATTTTATATATATATCAAACTTTATATATATATATATATATATATAAGAATCTAGCAGCTGAAACATGACTTAGTCAATTACCATATTGTCCTTCTGCATCTTCTCAACACCATAATACCCCTTCACTATACCTTAATTACATGTATATTGTAGTACTCATCATAATGATACATTGATTTGTGTGAGGGTAATTATGTCATTTTATATTATTATTTATATATTTAAGAATCTAGCAGCTGAAACCTGACTTAGTCAATTACCATACTGTCCTTCTGCATCTTATCAAGACCATAATACCCCTTCACTATACCTTAATTACATGTATATCGTAGTACTCATCATAATGATACATTGATTTGTGTGAGGGTAATTATGTCATTTCAGATTATTATTACATTTTGGTCAGCTTTTGAAATTTTATTTAATATAATAATGAGGTTTCAATCAACAATCTTGTGTCTAGTTACATTTGGGTCAGTAATTTTTGGGATATTTATTATTCACTTAAAAAAAAGTCAAAAATTGCGGCTATTTTGGCGACTATTTAGGAATTGGTCACTAATATTTACAAGTTGGTCAACTTCTTCTCTCAAATTTAGGATTCATATATTGTAATATGTGTAATTGCATTTGGGTGAGCAAGTTTTGGGATATTTATTATTCACTTAAAAAAAAGTAAAAAAAAACGTGGCTATTTACGAATTGGTCACTAATATTTACATTTTGGTCAACTTCTTCTCTAAAATTTATATATTTAAGAATTGGTCATTAATATACCAAATGATGATGCCAAAATTTGGTTTAGATGAGTTAGAGCAGTTTAAGGAGAGAGTGAGAGAGAGACTGGTTTTGTATGTGGTTCGGCCCTGTTAATGAAGGTACCTACGTCCACGTGTGTGTTTGAGCACGTTCACTATACTGTAAAAGAGCCGGGGGCCTGTGGTGAACCAACAAGTCCGGAGCTACCGTAGGCCGGCCGGGTATGTAGATGAATGCTATAGAGGTGCTGTGTAGATTGAAAAGTCGGCCCCTTCAATGGGGAATGAGATGTGTAGACTGAAAAGTCCGCCCCCTTCAATGGGGGGTGAGAGGTCTCTTTTATAGATGTAAGAGACCTGCTCATACATGGATAAGGAAATATAATCCAATTGAGATGATTGGCATTAATTGTGGGGTTTTCCTAATTGGATTAGGAAACAATGTCTACTTTCCATAAGTCTTCTATCAGTAGGAAACTGTTTGGAATGCTCGGGATCATGCATGTGGGCCCGGATGAGCTGTTCCCGCGGTGGGATGTGCATGTGCGGTCTTCCCGACCTGCTGGCCGGGTCGTGGATGAACCATTCGGGAGGCATCAAGCGAACCAAACCGCTCGGGATGATGCTTGTCAGTAGTTGCAGAATAGAACCGCTCGGGCATGGGCTGATTCTGGGTGTATCAGTTGCCCCCCATTTTCAAGGTTGGCTGGATGCTATATCGGGGCAAGTTTGGGAATCTACTTGATGCCACCTGCCACTGTCCGAGTACTCGGGGAAGCTGCCTTGGAGCTTCTGAGTCTTGTGAATGCTCGGGAACTGACCGGGAGTTGAGACCCGGCCTAATTCAGAGTCTTTGCTTGAATTAGCTCCCAGGATGGTTATCTTCTTCCTGTAAACCTTCGTCAAGGTTGTGGGTAGAAGAATTTGACCATGTTGGAAAAGCTGACCTAAAGCGTATTGCTTTAGGGCCCTTTTAGTTAACTCCCCAGGATGGTGGTATTCCGCCCAGCCAGCCTTCGTCAAGACTGTTGGGAGAAGAGCTTGACCATGTTGGTGGAGCTGACCTAGAGCGTGTCGCTGTAGGGTCCTTTTTGCTCCTCTATCGTGGGCCAACCTAAGAGATTTTAGTCACCTCTATCGTCGGTTTGGACCTAAGTGGAGTTAATGCCTCTGAGTACTGTAGGTGCTCGGGTTGTCCAAGATTTTGACTTGGTTATCCGCGAGGCCTGTAGATACCCGGTGTGATTGCCTGTTTAATTCATTGTGTCGTCTTGCCCCCCAAGCTTTCGCTAAGACGAGGTCTTACAAAGGCTATGACTGTAGGTAACCGACCTGGAACATGGTGGTCGCAGGGTCTTATGAAGCTTGCCATCATCAACCACCTAGGGGGTTTGCCCCCATCGTCGGTTGGACCTAAGCGAAGCTTGTCCCTCGGGTTAGGCTCAAGGTCTTTGGATGCCGCAGGGTTAGGCCCGAGGTCTTTGTATGCCTCGGGGTTAGGCCCGAGATCTTTGGAAGGGCTCTCTGGCAATCGGTGGAGCCTCATGTGGTGATCAGGCAAGTGCCACTGTAGTCGGGCTCATCTACACCGATGGAGACAGGGGGTCGGATCAGGATCGTCGGGCTCCTGGTTTCTCTATGCTGGAGACAAAGTTGGAATTGCTTGATCCTGACCGATGTAAACTGGAGGTCGGGTCAGGGCTGCCGGACTCAGGCCGCTGTGAACTGGAGGTCGGGTCAGGGCTGCCTGACCCAGACTGTTGTGAACTGGAAGAATTGTTAGAACTCCCGGGCTGATCTCGCTTTCGCTTACTTTTGGAAGACTCGTTGCTTTCTTGCCCGGGGTCTTTGATTTTTAGAAATTCTTCAGTGTCAATGTATTTTCCAACCCTCTCTACGAGTTCAACCAAGGTTACCGGTCAGTTCTGTGAAACGACGTGGCGCACTTGGTGTGTTGAACTCCTGAGCAGAAGGCTATAATAGCGGCGGTCTCATCAAGATCATAGATGCCGAGCTTCTCTTGATTAAACCGGTCGGTAAATTCCTTAAGGGTCTCATTATCCCTTTGTATGACTGTCAGTAGATGTATGTCAGGCTTTGATCGTTCATGCGTACCGATGAACTGGTTGATGAACTGATTGGTGAGTTACTTGAAACTGCGGACCGATCGGGGCTCCAAGGAGTAGAACCATTGCACAGCGGGGCCTTTCAAAGTGCTGAGGAAGGCTAGGTAGTGTAGTTCATCAGAGTTGGTGGCTAGGGCCATCTGAGCCTTGTAGGTCCGGACGTGGTCGACTGGGCTTCCTGAGCCGTTATAGGGATCTAGGCGAGTCTGCTTAAATTTACGCGGGATGGCAAATCTCGTGATCTGGCTGGAGAACGGTGACTTTGTCTCGATATTGGCTTGATTCTGAGTGCGATTTTGACCAAGCTTTTTGGCCACTCCGTCAATCTGCTTCTGCAAGTCCTTGATTCGGGCTTCCACTCCTTCCCGACCGGTGTCTGAGTGGTTGGTCGGGTCGGTGGAAGAGGCTTCTTCTTCATGGCGGAGTACTGTCCTCTGGGATCGAGCTTGGCTATGACTCCGGTTCATCGTATGTCTAGGGACAACTTTGCTCTTGACCGAGTGACCCTGGACTGATTCCCGGGCCATATGCTCATGCATTTTCTCTCGGGCAGTACGCATACTGTTGATGTCTCTGGCATCCTCAACACGGGACGGGTTGGCTCGGGCACGTTATCTGGTCAAAATCGGTTCCCGACCGGACGCAACGTTCCCGGGTCGTTTCCCGGGCACTGGAGGACTGTTTTGATGGGCTAACAGGGCTTCGATCTGTTGCTGGTAGGCCTGGCAATTGAAGTCCGACACTAGCGGGCCGCCCACCAAAGCCCGAAACAAAACGTAATTGGGTTTCTATAAATTTTAATATCGGGCCTAAACGGGCTCAACAAATATCAGTGTATTTAAAAGAGGGTCCACGTGGACCCGTTAAAGGCCCGCCACCAAACCAAATGTGTAAAACTAAACCTATCTTCTTCTCTTCAGCCGCACCACTTTTCTCTCTCTGTGTATCTTTTGTTCTGCCGATAAGGTGAAGAAGATTTTGGGTGCTGCAAAGTTGTCTCTCTTTAAATTGATATCCTCTCTCTCTCTCTCTCTCTCTCTCTCATTCACCCACACACATGCACACATATATATATATATATATGTCTCTCTCTCTCTCTCTCTCTCTCTCTCTCTCTCTCTCTCTCTCCTCACACACATACACATGTATATATATACTTGTATAAATATATACATGTGTAACTGAGAAACCCCCCATTTCTGATGTGCATCATGAATGTGTATATATATATATAACCAGATTTTTATACAAAATATTGTATACAGAGATGTGTATATATTTATACAAAAATATATATAATACAAAAAATATTCATGAATGTGAATACAATTGGGAAAAGAGATGTGTATATATATACCCAGATTTTTTTTAAAGGTTTTCATTCAATTCTTCCATGCCAAACACGGCTTTAGCTCCAGCACACTTTTCATTTTCTGTAAAAGCTGCACTGATTCGGATTAACGGGTCTGGCCCGGACCGGCCCGGAATAAACCCGATTTATTCGGGCCTTATCAGTCCTAAGCCCGTTTGCAGCCCGACCCGTCTTCAGCCCGACCCGAGCCCGCCCAATTGCCAGTCCTAGTTGCTGGATTTGACGCTGGCCCTCCAAGAGTTGTGCGAGGGTCGCGGTGATCTGCTCGGATGTCATGACTGCAGTAGCCGGCACCGGGGCCGGAGGAACATCCCGGTCAACATGCTGCGCAGTCTTCTCACCCTTCTTCGGAGGCATGGCTATCAGTCAAGAGATTTGTTTGTGAGGAACTTATCGTTTCCCACAGACGGCGCCAAGCTGATGATGCCAAAATTTGGTTAAGATGAGTTAGAGCAGTTTAAGGAGAGAGGGTGAGAGCGACTGGTTTTGTATGTGGTTCGGCCCTGTTAATGAAGGTACCTACGTCCACGTGTCTGTCTGAGCACGTTCACTATACTGTAAAAGAGCCGGGGGCCTGTGGTGAACCAACAAGTCTGGAGCTACCGTAGGTCGGCCGGGCATATAGATGAATGCTATAGAGGTGCTGTGTAGACTGAAAAGTCGGCCCCTTCAATAGGGGGTGAGATGTGTAGACTGAAAAGTCCGCCCCTTCAATGGGGGGTGAGAGGTCTCTTTTATAGATGTAAGAGACCTGCTCATACATGGTTAAGGAAATATAATCCAATTGAGATGATTGACATTAATTGTGGGGGTTTCCTAATTGGATTAGGAAACAATGTCCACTTCCCATAAGTCTTCTATCTTGAGTAGAAAACTGTTTGGAATGCTCGGGATCATGCCTGTGGGCCCGGATGAGCTGTTCCCGTGGTGAGATGTGCCTGTGCGGTCTTCCCGACCTGCTGGCCGGGTCGTGAATGAACCGTTCGGGAGGCATCAGGCGGACCAAATCGCTCGGGATGATGCTTGTCAGTAGTTGCAGAATAGAACCGCTCGGGCATGGGCTGATTCTGGGTGTATCACCAAATTTCACTTGTACTCAAATCTCATACCAAATTTATATCTTATACTCAAATGCATAGAAATAAAATAAACTTATATCCATATCTTATACTCAAATGCATATAAATAATAAACCCATATCCTTTAAAATACCAAATGATGAAAATAAGAAAAGGAAAAGACAAAACAGTTAATAAGAGGGGATTGTCACGTCCATCGCACGTGCCGGGACCCTAGTGTATATATATATATATGAGAAAGCTGCTTGTAATTTTATTATGCTGAGATTACAGCTCTAATACAATATGGAATTGCAAGATTCCACACTCTCAAATTTCCTAGGACAATTGTTTCCCTAGCAAGCTTGTATAAGAGTATTTTTGCTCACCCCATACCTTTAGTGGTGTACTATAAATGTATGAGAGTAATTTTATTCACCCCAAATTTGCTCACTCATTATTCATTCAAACACTTTGGGTGAGTTTATGGAGCTCACCACTTTTCATGGACTAAAAAAGGAGAAAAAATGATAGGCACACAATACATTCTACAACAGGGCTTTAAATACATATATCATATGCTATTTAAAGCCCTGTTGAATTTTTTTATGCACCAATTACACAACACATGGTACATATATTTAAAACCATATTGTAAAATGTGTTGTAAAATGTATTATGTATTTTGCATTTTTCAAAAAAGAATAAATAGAAGATGAAAGGTGATGGTTGCATACGTTCTTCTAATGGAGGGCTTGAGTGCGAAAAATGCTCACATACGGACGTGCCCATATCAAAATGCTGAAACTCGGTTACATATTTACAATTACTGAATTACAAGCTTTCCGACATATGGGGCAGTGCAGCTTGCCACGCTAGCGGGACCACCATCAGCACTCGGGGTTCAGTGGGGACCCACCTAAAGCATTAGTCCAGTAATAAGTAATGCGCACGGTAGGTACCAAGGTATGTAAATTTAGTAGAGTAAATCTAGTGATAACGACAAAGACAGACACAGACCTGTAATAGATATACTACAATGTTCCCCTGCATACTCAAATCCAACCGGGAATTCTGTGACAACATCAAATAATCAACTCTTGTCACTTTAGAATTCTCCCCTCGATAATCAGGTGCCGTACACCATGCTTAGATCTCTTCGGGTGTATGGACACGTGTCATGACCAGGGAGATAGGGTTTAAGGGCCTGTTTGGTTTCAATCCAGCGCTCATAAGAGCACTGTTTTGGAAAGAATCACTACCAATTTTGTGGTTTATTAAAGAACTGACTCTATATATTCGATCAGTAATGCTACAAGCACAGAAAAATGCACAGAATTTGTGCACAGAATTGATCCAGACCACTCATTTCGGTGGCCCCCATACTAAAATGTGTGGGGGCCTTCGAAATGAGTGGTCCGGATCAATTCTGTGCACAAATTCTGTGCAAATATTCTGTGCACAAATCATTTCTGATATTCGATTGTTTGATACACAACTGCTTATTCCATCGGTGATTCGGTATCTATGTCCGATCTGGAAAAAAAAAAAAAATTTTTTTTAAGCAATGTAAGAATCGAATAAAAGAAGAGAATGTGACTTGATATAACCAAAATTTACACATTTCCCAACATATATATTGATTTTGTTGAAAATCATCTTATTAATTTCATAAAGAATCTGTTTAGATATTATAGCCTCTTTGGGAGTGCTTTCAGACCCATTCCTTTTCTTTTTTTCAAAAACAAACCAACCTCGGAGTATTATTTTTTGTGAGAAAAAAAGAAACCCTGCTGATTATTAAGCTTTAAACACTCCAATTAACATATCACTTGCGAATGACATTGGCATCCCCAAACGCAGCGATTTAAGATTGGCGATGATTCAAATGCACAAAGTAACCACTCACTCATTTATGACTTACCTGACCAGCTGTTCCATCTCTTCAGTTCTGAAATAGTAGAAAGTTTTGGCACAAATTAACTTATTGACAGTGCCTTTTCATCCTATGTTTTGGGGTGGTTGTCTTGTTGAGGGTAGGGCAAGGTGGGGTACAGAGTTGGTGTCTGGTCAAAAATCTTGACAAGAGAAGAAGTTACTGTCTTACAGATGTATAACCAGCAATCATTGCACATTACATAAATATCATTAAGAATAGTTCCCAAATTTGGGTTCTAAATCCTATAACAGTTGTACCATATATTATGGGAGTAATCAAGGATACCGCATACCACTGCATGTGATATATAACTCACAAAACATTTGAAAAGCATAACATTAGTCTATCATTAAACTATTCAAGCATTGAAGTAAAATCGTAAAAATCAAATCTTCTTCCCTTTTGGTGCTGGCTGCTGAGAGAAGAAGTCAACAAAGTTTCTTTCTACTGTTCTACATCTTGTAACTCAAAGCTATTTTCTTTTATTAACTTGTTGGTTTGTACACAGGGCAAATGATTTGAGATTAAATAGACAACAGCAAAAATCAAATAGATCAAGGGTATTACAATTTGGGATTACTTAAAACTTGATCTCTATACCAATTGAACTTACAAGTAGAGGGTCAAGATTGTTCTAACAAATTTTCCAGATACAAGTTTAAGATGTATCGTCCCGTTGATAGAACATCAAGCCTCTTCTCACTGGGCTCATACTTCCCCTTCCGAAGCTGGTAACGATGAGTTACAGCAGAAATTGTATAAGCTTGTCCTTCAATGGTAACACTCTCTCCGCACTGCAAGTTCTGGTACAGGAAAATAAAATTTTGCAATAATAAGACAAAGCAACATTAAGGCCCCTGTTTCTAATCTCACTAGTCTATGTAGGGCCAATGCCAGCAAATTTTGATTTAAATGGTGTAAAGTTTACAACATTACAGGTAGGTCATCAACATTTTGAATGTAATATGCGTTGAATTTGGAGGACGAAGGGCCATTACTAGCTTCCTACATTCTGAATTCATTTTCAAGTGACACCTTATAACAATCATCATCACTAAATAAAGAATACCATGTGCTCGCTATTCATATAATCAAGAGGGTTACAGAGAAAATCAAAGTTTGAAACCCTGAATCAAGATATTAAAAAAAAATATTAAAATTCAAAGAAGGAAAGTTTCCCTGAATTTTGCCATCTCAAATAATCGTCAATTCTTTAGGTCAATTCCTACTAAAGTTCAGTCATAAATTCAGGTAACCTATCTTTCATTCACTAACAAATCTACTTATTTAATGGAGAGAAGATGGAGGATTGTCTTGTTACGAATATCTTCGATGTAACGAAGGAAAATGAGTTTGAATCTGAAAGAAGTCATTCTTCTATAAATAATTAAAAAAAAAAGGTTAGAAACTTGTTAATGCTAGTCTACTGCTCCCATCGTCCAGAATTCGTGGGACCAACATTTGTTAATACTCCTATTACGGAAATTTTTCACTCCAGTAAGGAAAATTGATATCCGGTGCACATGCTGCCAGTTAGAAACTTGATGTGTTAGTCATTATAACCAGCAAATCAAATGCCCCTAAATATAAATAAATTAATAATATATATATATATATATATATATATATATATCCGACAAAATGCTCTCATAAGCCACCAAATACCCAACTGCAGAATTGGTTTTCATTTTCCCCAAAAACGCCAACCGACTGCAACTAATGCATAACCTTCCGAAAACAGGCCGAATCGGTTGGCTTCAGGTCAGTCAGTTTGGATCATCGGTCCGTTAGTACACCCCAACATAATCCAGAAAGATGCTTCTAATTTTCCGGCATGGATTCAATTGGAGCATGAGCAATGAGGCAAACAATCCACACATGGGAATCTATTATTTTGGAAAAGGCTCCAACTGGTAATCAGAAACCTAGCTCCTGACAGTAACTTGTGGGGTTTAAGTTATGAGATGGGAAGGTTCCACGGAGTATCAGAGCGTCCAAATGTTTGAAAACTCGAATTGTTCATTCTTTATCTGGTGGAAGGG
This sequence comes from Hydrangea macrophylla, assembly GCA_033977485.1. Classification (NCBI taxonomy): domain Eukaryota; kingdom Viridiplantae; phylum Streptophyta; class Magnoliopsida; order Cornales; family Hydrangeaceae; genus Hydrangea; species Hydrangea macrophylla. The sequence goes on along the minus strand of CM066984.1, from coordinate 128,412,804 downwards.
CAATCAACTACATTCATTGATGCGGTTAGGGGCCAGTATTGTGTTGCCTAGTAATATAGAACGTTAACACCATGGGCAGCGCTCGAAATTCAAAAACTCAAAACAAAGGGAGAAGAAACCAACAAAAGAGGTTATATTGCATCACTGTCATTGATTTTGTAGTTTTAGCTGATAGAAAACAGTCAAACACACATTTTTTTCGAAGATGAGGTCAAATCCCCCAACATGTCCTCCACGACTTCAAGATTAGTACCTACCAAGTTGGACATTATCCATCTTGAGATTCATCTCTCCAACTAGCTCACACGACCCTTGAGAGGTTTCGAACCCCTGACCTCCCTTAGGGAGGCCAAAGGCCCTGGCCAAATCTCTTGTATTTATCCAAGTGAAGTCTTGAACCCAAGACCAAGGGGTAGTATAATCCCCCGTTTACCACTGGGCTATAGGGGATTTGGTTTCAAACACACATTGATTCCATTTTATCTCTCTTCCAAGTCAGTTAAGGGCAGAGCCAAGAATTATTTATTATATTTTTTTTTTTGGTAAGGGGGGTGTGCCTCTGATTTTTTTTTTTTTTTTTTGGGTCTATTTCTATATATTTGGTAATGAGATAAGATAAAGATACTGAGATAAATATAAACTATTCAACGAGGTATGGTCTCAAACTGGGTTTGGAACACTTAATTGGAATAGGCTAAAATGAGAATAGACATAATAAAGTTTGGTGATGTATGGTGTCAAATATTAGGTGAATTTGACTATAATTTGAATTTTTGAACACTGAATTGGGTTGGGCTGAAATGAGAATGAATATAAAATAAGGTTTGGTATCAAATACTAAGGTAGGTTTAGGCTAAAATATCACATATACAATTATTACTCCCTCCGTCCCATAATAAGTGTCCACATTTCCTTTTTTGGATGTCCCACAATAAGTGTCCACTTTCCTAAATTAGCATATAGCTTTTACTTACTTTCCAAAACTATCCTTATAATAAAGAAAAAGTAGCATTTATTTGTGCCCTCAAAACAAGCAAAAAGTTAAACACCCATCACATCTAAGGGCAAAATTGGAAAGTGATCATTTAATGAACCAAAAAAGCTAAAATAATACAACTTTCTTAAACAATGTGCAAAATAGAAGTGGACACTTATTATGGGACGGAGGGAGTATTATTATAGTGGGCTAGACTACATTTAGGCTAAAATGTCAAATATAGTAAAAAAAAATTCAAATTTTGGGATGGCTTGAAGTCAGTGTTTGTTTCTTTTTCTGTTTATTCGTTCCTATTCAAGTGAATGCTAGCAATTCAATGATAGCACTTGCTTTTACTGCAATGTGTGTGTGTGTGTACAGTACATGTGGAGGGGCAAATTCTGAACTAAAGAGCACATTAAAATTAGCTAAATTTCGTACAAGGCTCACTCGATATAAGGTTTTAAAGTATTAATTTATTCCCATTTTCCTAGAGTTTCACAGCAACCAAAACAAAAGATTTAGCAAATACGTCAAAAAAAAAAAAAAAAAAAAAAAGGGGGAGCGGAGCAATTGTGCTTACGGAGGAGGGGAAGCGACGAGTGCCGAGATTCTTGGGGGGAGGAGTGATTTCAATGACCTTATAGTTATAGGGTGGGTGGCTTTGATCGCTTTCTCTTTCTCTCTCTCTCCTTCTGCAGAAAACTTGTAACCCCTTGTTTGTGTTCTAAGACGTCAACACAAAAACAAACAAACTATTATCTTCAAAATTGATACAAATTGTGATTCACGATTATTAAAAAAAAAAAAAACAGAGGAATAGAAAAAGCACCATGAATGGACAAGTCGCGCACCTTCTGTAATGCAGCAACGTTGCACGACATTGCCATTTCTTTCTCTCGCTAGCGGAGAGAAAAATGATGAACTTCAATCCTCTTTGTATTTTCTGAGTCTTTCCCCGCAAAACCCCCCCGAATTGGTTTTCAAATTACCATTGCCTCCAAACCTAGTGGTGGCAACGACAAGGGTATATCAGTCTTTCCATTCCGGCAACAATTTCCTACTTCTCTTTAAATAAATAAAAAAAAAAAAAAAAAAAAAACCAAATTGAAAAAACGAGTGGTCGTGTTCACAGACCAAGTACTTGGAGTGGAGATATTTTTGTAAGCAGTCTAGTGCATTTGAGGAGTAAGTGGCTGCAGCAATAACACCTCTCTCAATCTCTCTCTTTCTCTCTCTCTCTCTCTCGGGAAAATTCATCCGGATTGGTCCTTGATTATAGTGAATCATGTATGGGACCCACACGAGATTCGCTGGAATCAAAGATCATAACCATGATTGGGTGTAGATTTAGATGTGAGTGTAGTGTTTTCGCTACGAATTTTCGCATTCTCTGAACATTTTGCCTCGAATAAAACTATGATTCTTAAATTTGGATTCTAAATAATTTGTTGGTTGTATCACATATATGATATCTCAGAATATGCTACAACTGCTAAAATATTTGAAAATTAAGCTTCAGAAGCATAGTACTACTTGCCTTGGCTTGGCTCGACTGAAGATTGCCATTGGTCTGGGGAGAATTTTAAATCACCTTATCGTCAAACCTATGTGACTCACTATAATTATGTCTTGCCTTGGCTCGGCTCGGCTCGGCTGAAGATTGCCATTGGTCTGGGGAGAAATTTAAATCACCTTATCGTCACACCTCTGTGACTCACTATAATTATAATTTCAGTAATAATAATTATAATTACAGTAATATCTGACTCACTATAATTATAATTTCAGTAATATGTGAATCTCAAAGTAATAAAGAAACATATTGTTATCGCACAGAGTGACGTTCCTATGAAATAATTAGTGGATCCGATCCAGAGAGGACCCTCTGATTTGGAATGTATCTTTCCAATAACTTGTCGCATTCACATGTCTAATGACTATTATGTGGACGTCTTCCTCATCCTTATAAGTTTTTAAGTTATTGCAATGTTGTCGAACACAAAATCCTAAATTCCCTTCGTCGGGCGCTAAAAGCGAGTGTTTAAGGTTTGATCCTATCACATGTGCAAGTGGATTCTCAACCAGTGGCCTAGCATTAATCTCTAGTGATTCTTTCTACGAGATTCAAACTCAAAAGCCCACTAGCCACCAAACTACTTAGGAGTCGAGAGTAAGTCAAGTGGCACGAGACTAGCGATTCACTCATTCTTCAAAGACCTAATTCTAGAAGTGCACAACCTTATAATCATGTCCATAACTGATATCTGAAGCATATCATACTGTCTGCCATAGGATATATATCTTCTACAAGCTGTGAGCCAGAAAAGCTTATGATGTAAAAGAATGAAACACAAACCATTTCACTGGCTCGTTAGGTTTACTCAAATGATCAAACTCCAAGAAGATAAAGCATTGGTTCGATATCAACTTTCTTCTATGTGATTAGCATTCTTTTCGTTTCCTCTCTCTGTCATTAGCTAATTCTTTTTCCAAAAAGAAAACTTAGAACAGAACAACAATTGTTCAGAAATTGTCTCAAGGGGTGTGTTTGTGAGTGAGAGAGGGAGAGAGAGAGTATTTCATTTCCTACACACGTACATGCTATCGGTTGCAATTGCAAAAGAATAGAGCTCTGTTCATTCGCACTCTACAATAATAGTCTCATGCCATTTCTTTTGTTCTTTTTGTGCTCAATAAAAATCTCATGCCATAATACAAAGTCCGCATTAAGTATCAAAACACAGAAATTAGACAAAGCAAAGGGAAATTGTGCTGGGGCAAAATCACAAACACTTTAGATTGCAAACACAAAGGAAGAAGAAAATGAGACTTTATTGTATTTCTGCTATACCATGAACGATGAACAGGGGCTGAATTTATAGTATCAATCTTACAATCAAAGACAAGGATAAGTTCAACTAAAAAAGGAAACTATAATCCATAGATAAGGATAGACTTTTTATCAATTAAATGAAAATAAAGATGATCCAAAAAGATAAGAACAAATTAAATGACTAAATATCTAGATTAACTTCAACATCCCCCCTTAATCCAGATATAGTCAACTTTGCCATTCCCATCATACGTTTGAGCTTGGTGAATGATTCAAACTTCAAAGGCTTTGTAAGAATATCTACCACCTGATCTTCCGATTTGCAATGAACTAGTTGGATTTCATTCTTGTTCACTTAATCTCTTAAAAAATGAAACTGTGTGTCTATATGCTTACTTCTTCTATGAGTGACTGGATTCTTTGCCAAATCAATGGCTGAAACATTATCCACAAAAAAATTTATTGGCCCTTTAAGCTGAACATGAATTTGATTCAACATGTTTCCTAACCAAACTGTTTGACATGCACTTGAAGCTAAAACTACATATTCTGCCTCACATGTTGACAAAACAACAATCGCTTGTAAGTGAGACTGTCGAGGTGCTTCCATAAACTTGCTTATTAAACCAACTCCATAAGCTATAGCAGGCCTTGTACAAGACAGCCACCTCAAGCTACCAACAATTCTCTTGAAGTGCTTAGGATCTACATCCAAATCATTACCTTCCTTGGACAATCTAGTTCCAACCTCAACCGGAGTGCGCACAAGATTGCAACCGAACATATTAAACTTCTTTAAAATTTCTGCAACATACCTCTTTTGACAAAGGAAAATTCGATCATGTCTTTGCACAACCTCAATGTCGAGGAAGTAAGACATCAAGCCCAAATCAGTCATATCAAATTCCTGCGCCATTGCTTGCTTAAAATCCTTGATCATGTTAAGATTATTGCCTGTAAAAATTAAATCATCAACATAGAGACACACGATTAGTACATCACTGAAACCATTAAGTTTCACATATAAAGCATGCTCACATGAGCACTTTTCAAACCCATTTTCTTGGAAGAAAGTATCAATTCACCTATTCCATGCTCTTAGAGCTTGCTTAAGGTCATATAAAGCTTTCTTCAACCGATACACTTTTCCTTTACTTCATTTCTTTCCGAAACCAAGTGGTTGTTTGACATACACCTTTTCATCAAGAAAATCATTCAAAAATGCCGATTTTACGTCCATTTGATGAATCTTCCAATGGTTTTGAACAACAACAACCAATCTAACAGTCTCAATTCTAGTCACCGGAGAAAAGACTTCCTTATAATCAAGTCCCAGACGTTGCTCATATCCCTTTGCTACAAGCCTTGCCTTGTATCTTTCAACTTCACCACTTGGTTTGATTTTTGTCTTGAAAATCCACTTCACATCAATTACCTTGTGTCCTTGTGGAATATTTGTAAGTTCCCACATGTCATTTTTCTGAATCGCCCTTATTTCTTCGTTCATGGCTTCCACCCACTTGTTACTTTTGGCCGCCTCTTCATAAGTAAGAGGATCACAATCTGTAAACATAGCAAAGTGAACTAATTCTCCATCATCATTAATTGCATCATCATGTATTACCTCAAAATCTTTTAGCCGTGTGGGTGGTTGTCTCACTCTTCTTGGCCTCTCATTAAGTAGAGCTTTGCATTGTGGAATTTTCAGAAGGGGCTGTTGGGGCTGCTACTTGTCTCTCTTCATTTAAAATGGGTACTGCTGTTGGGGTTTCACTTTCATCTTCTTCAAGTTCTATTAATAGTGGAACTTGTTGCTCATTTTGCTGCATTTCTTCATCCCAGTGCCATGCATTTTCTTCATAAAAAAAATAACATCCCTACTCATGATCACTTTGTTAGTAGAAGGGTGGTATAGCTTGTATCCGTGGCTAGACCTGTAGCCAATAAACATGGTCTTCTATCCTCTATCATCCAGCTTTTTCCTTCCTTCACTGGGAACATGAGCATAGGCAATCGAGCCAAACACCTTGAGATGTTTTACACTTGGCCTATTTCTACTCCAAGCTTCTTCCGATGTAATACTTTGTATGCACCTAGTGGGAGATCTGTTCAACAAATAAACAGAACATGAGACACCTTCAGCTCTAAATTTATTTGGCATACCTTTGACTTTTAACATGCTCCTGGTCATGTCCATGATAGTTCCGTTCTTCCTCTCTGCAATACCGTTATGTTATGGCATGCGCAGAATCATGACTTCATGATCAATTCCTTGATATGTGTAGTAGTCATCAAACTCTCTAGAAGTGTATTCACCACCACCATCAGTTCTCAATACCTTAAAAAAAATAACCACTTTGTTTCTCAACTAATGCCTTGAAAGGATTGAAGTTGTCAAAAACTTCTGACTTCTTTTTCAAAAAATAAACCCATATTTTCGTACTAAAGTCATCTATGAATGTAAGAAAATATCGGTTGTTTCCAACATATGCAATGTTCATGGAACCACACACATCGGTATGCACTAGTTCTAGTGGTTTTGAGGCACGCCAAGTATTTCTGCTTAAGAATGGTATTCTGTGATGCTTTCCAAAAATACATCCCTCACAAAATTGTTCAGAATGACATATTTCAGGCAATCCCTTTACCATATTTTTTCAAGCAAGCAAATTTAGACTCTGAAAATTTAGGTGACCAAATCTAAGATGCCACAACCATGATTCATCTTTTACAATTGCACTCATGCAGCGATAAGCATCACTTTTAATTTCTACTGGAAACATAATGATTTTTTTGACAATGGAGCCTTTAAAATGTAGTCCCATCTATCATCATAAATGGCAATTTGCTTATTATCCACCCGCATATCATACCCTATCTCAATAAGTTGTCCTAGACTTAGTAAGTTACTCTTCATGGAAGGAACAAAAAAGACATCAGAAATGTAAGCATGGTTACCATTTTTCAGTTGAATAAGAATCCTCCCTTTACCCATTACAGGTATTGTGCTGTCATATGCAAATTTGACTACATTCTGCACCGATTCATCCAAATCGACAAACAACTCTTTGCTTCCAATCATGTGGTTGGTGCAGCCGGTGTCTAGGAACCAAGTATCTTTGTCTTTAGTTTCCCTTTTTGAGGAAACCATTGTGGCCTTCTGCGTCATCATCTTCCTTTTGTGCAAAACGAGCTTGTTCTTCAGACTGGTTGTCTTTTAGGTATCTGCACTCAGATGCATAATGACAATCATAACATTGTACATTGGACTTATCATACCTTCCACGCCCTCTTCCACTTCCTTTTTGTGAGTTTTGTTGACTTGAATCAGATTGGTGAGAATCGTTTGCACCACGACCATGATTGTTTCTACCTCGACGTCCTCTACAATTTCGGCCTCTGCCACGACCTCTACCATTTCATTGACTTCTAGAAGCAGCAACATCTTCATTACCTTTCTCAACTTTGATGGAAGCTTGGCTTTGGAGAGCTTGCTCGATCAATTTTCTTATGTTTTTCTCATTCAAATGCTGCTCATGAGCCTCTAGTGAGCCCGTCAACTCATCAACCGTCATAACGGATAGATCTTTTGATTCTTCAATTGCCACCACAATGTGTTCGAATCTTGCAGTTAATGTTCGGATGATCTTTTCCACCATAGCAAGTTCTTCAATCTTTTTCTTCATTTGCTCTCATTTTATTTGCCAAGGCCAATACACGAGATATATAAGCAGAGATACTTTCATTAGTTTCCATTTGCAAAAATTCAGATTGACTGATGCATGCAAATGCATTGGAATGCTCATGTTTAAGAGATAATTGAAAAGGGTAAGAACAAATTAGGGTTTGGAGGACCAAAACCCTAGAAGAAGAGCTCTAGGCTCAATTTGGTATAAAACCAATTACAAATATCAAAATAATCAAAAGCTACTTTTACCCTAACCCTAACCCTAACCTACTATTTATACCCTATGTAATTTATACTAACTTCACATTAAGGTGACCAACACTAAACGACAACCAAAACAAATAAGATAAAAGATACTATTAATGAAGCCTAAAGTATTACACTATATTATTTACCAATCTATAGCATAATTATTACATCATACTCTCCCTTCAAAAAAAACTTGTCCTCAAGTTTAAAAATTAGCTTTCTCAATTGCATGATGGTTGTCACTCTCTCTATGTTCACTTCCATCTTCAACTCCAAGGATCGGAAACAAGATGTAACTTTGTTCTTCAAAAGTTCAACTCACTATCCTGGCCCCCATAGATTCATTGTCTTTAAATACCTTCTCAATTCCACCATTACACAACTCAATTTCACAGTCATCACCCCATTTCACCATCTCGAAGACTTCAATTTTGACAAACCCCTCAACAAGAGCTTCCAAGTCAACCTTTTTTCCATCATCAATGTTAGGAGGAACTTCAAGAGAATCAATGACATTGTCTTCTAGTTCCTTACTGTCGTGACCATAGACCTCTTCCTAACTTTTGGAGGCAACGTCACTCTTCTTTGGAGACCAAAGAAGTTCAAAAAAGTCAACTTCCTTGTCCTCAAATCTGCTACCACAACAATCATCAAACATTGGTCCCTTGTCTAATTCCTTGTCAACCACGTCATGTTGGGTTTCTTCAAACTTGCTCACAAAACAATAATCGAATGTTGGTTTATTTTGTAATTCCATGTCGATTTTCCTCAAACTCACTTTAAAAACAATCATCAAGTATTAGTTCTTCAACCAATTCTTCATCATCTTCTTCACGTATTATTAAATCCAACCCACTTTCATAACAAGAAGAAGTGTGTCTCAATTCTCCACATTTTGGAGGGGCGTAGTCCATGGACAAGAATTTATCCTCCAATTTCTTCTTCATTTTGCTCCAATCCTTGACTTTAGTCTTGCCCTCTTTCTTTCTAATAATTTTGATTTGTTTCCACCACTTCACAACCCTTTCCTTTAAACCTTTCGACCAACTTCACTTTCGTTTCTTTAACCGTATCATAGAAATTGAATATAGCTTCAACTTCATCTACCCAATCAACAATCTCCAGTTCATCACCATGGAATTCCGGAAGTTAGATTCCATTACAATGAGGTTGCAAGCGCTTTACCTTAAGGGTGCAGCGATTTGCCTTCGTAACTCCTCTATTCCATATTGTTGGGCACCTTTAGGTCCCATGGGATATGCTAAATCAAATTTATCCCCATCCTCAAAATACATGGTAGTTCCTTGCTCTCTACCCATTCTTCATCTTCCTCTTTGAGCCATACGAATTTACAATCAAATTTAATATCAAATTAAGGAGAGTTGAATTAAGAGTACTAATACCTTGCTGGGAATTCCCAAACACACTGTTGTTGTAACCGAGACCAACCACACTATAAAATCATTCACAGAAATTTCCTTTGCAACTCTGTTTATAAACTGAGACAAGCCTAACCAATTAATTGCAAACCAAGCTAACCAATTGCAATCCAATCTGAATCAATTTTCTCACTTGCAACCCAACATACCCAATTTCTTACTTGCGAACAAATCCTATCCCAAATTCAACCACTTCGATGCTTCAGATGCAGGGTCAAACTATATTTGGAGGATCGACACACACAAGACAACTATAAATCTTTTCAAGAAAAGACTTAAACTCACTCGCGACCTTCGATTGGTCGTAATGAATAAGTCGCAGCTTTCAAGTTTAATTGTAGCTTCAGATTTTGAAGTCGTGAAGTCCTAGAGAACTTAGCTTTGTCACTCGTAAACCAAACTAACCTAGATCCAACCCTTCCCAAATTGGTTAGTGTCAACAAAGTATTTGGTAAAGCTTTGGGTTGAATAGTGTGTTCCACCCTTTTATATTATTAAGAATAATAAGAACCAAATATTACAATAAGACCCATAGACTAAACACAAATTAAAACAAAATAAAGAATAAAAGGCTAATAGCTAACACTCTCCCTCAAGTTGGTACAAAGATATTCCTTAACCCTAGCTTGCTTAACACATCATGAAACTATCTGGAACCAACTCCCTTAGTAAGAATATCTGCTAGTTGATCATAGCTTTTCACAAATGGAGTGCAGATAGTTTTATTACTCAAATTCTGTTTGATGAAATTCCTGTCAATCTCAACGTGCTTAGTCCTGTCATGTTGTGCCGGATTGTGTGCAATACTAATAGCAGCCTTACTATCACAGTCCAACTTCATTGATTCACCAACGTCAAGTTTTAAGTCTTTCAACAACAACTTGACCCATAGGAGCTCATATACACCTTGAGCCATGGCTCTAAATTCAGCTTCAGCACTTGATCTAGCAACCACATTTTGTTTCTTACTCTTCCAACTAACAAGGTTGCCTCCCACAAATGTACAGTATCCTGAAGTAGACCGTCTGTCTGTCACAGAACCTGCCCAATCGGCATCAGTGTCTGCCTCAACTCTGAGATGATCGTGTTTCCCGAAGTATAAGCCTTTACCAGGAGTAGACTTAAGATACCTCAAGATCCTGTAAACTGTATCCATATGTGATTCCCGAGGTGCATGCATGAATTGACTCACCACACTTACAACAAAGGCAATATCAGGATGTGTATGGGAGAGATAAATGAGCTTTCCAACAAGTCTCTGATATCTCCCCCTATCAACCATTGCTCCACTGCTGTTGTTACTTAGTTTTTGGTTGAACTCAATAGGAGTATCACATACTCTACTTCCAAGCATTCCAGTCTCACTTAGGAGGTCAAGAACATACTTCCTTTGAGAGATGAAGATCCCATGTCTCGACCTCGCAACTTCAATCCCAAGAAAGTATTTCAGTTCTCCCAAATCCTTAATTTCAAATTCCATTGCCATATATCCTTTGATACGTTGCATTTCATCTAAGTCATCATCAGTGAGGACAATATCATCCGCGTACACAATGAGAGCTGTAGTCTTACCTTGCAAGGAGTGTTTGATGAATAAGGTGTGGTCCGTATGGCTTTATCTAAAGCCATATCTGCACATAGCCTGTGTGAATCTCTCAAACCATGCCCTTGGAGACTGCTTAAGGCCATACAAGGCTTTCTTTAATCTGCATACCTTTCATTCAGTTAGCTGCTAGAGATAGAAGGATCCTGACAGAATTCATCTTAGCCACAGGTGCAAATGTCTCCTGATAATCCACCCCATAAGTCTGGGTGAATCCTTTGGCCACTAGGCGATCTTTAAACCTCTCAACAGAAATACACCCACATGCACCCCACAGTTCTTTTTCCCATAGGTAACTTAGTCAACTCCCAAGTGTCATTCTTGTGGAGAGCGTTCATCTCCTCATACATGGCATGTTTCCACTTGGGATCATTGAAAGCATCCTGAACATGGTTAGGTACAACAATAGAGGCAATACTTGAAAGAAAGGCACGATAAGTAGGAGATAAATGAGAGTAGGACACAAAATTTGAAATAGGGTGTTGAGTACAAGATCTATGTCACGCCCCGGAGTAGCCAAAAATAGGAAAAATTTAAAATTTCCTTTCTGGACCCGTAGGGAATGACAAGTTACATAAAACTGACCTGGTCGTGCAACATTCTAACATAGATATATCAGAGTAAGAAACTTCATAAAGTCTAATGGTATTCATGGGGGGAACTTAAAATGTTTTGATACTTAAAGCTATTACAGAAGTTCCAAATGAAAACCGCAAAAGATAAGTTGGGCAATCGACGCCACTTAATTTATTACATCAACATAAAGGAAGACTTAATACGGAGGTAGACCAAAGTCTTCTTCCTAATCGGCATACCCATGCCCTTCGTTATCATATTCTTCCTGATAGTTTGTCTCAGGATCACATTCCTGATAGTTCCCATCTTGAGGATAGTTATATTCATCTTCAGGGTCACCTTGATAATTCTCTTCATCATAACCTAGACGTAAAATGTCTAAGGCAGGGAAGGAGCCGTTAGCTTTTGAAGCTAAGTGAGATCGTCTTAACCAATCACTCCTAATACAAGTAATAATATGCAAATACAACAAGTATCTTGGAAATAAACATTGAATGAGCATATGGCATGGCAGCATGATGACACAATGCAATATCGATATATTCGATTTTACTCAACTTCTCGTGACCATAATTCCAACATACCCCTTGACCTCTCTCGTGGGCCAAAGTGGCATCCATGATACAATATTTTCTTCTTACAAATGATATACCCCTTGACCTCTCGTATGGACCAAGGCGGTAGCATTGATATTACTTCCTTAGATGTATCCCCTAGTCTCCCTCGTGGACTAAAGCGATATCATCAACATGCTTTCTTAGATGTATCTCGTAGTCTCTCTCATGGACTAAAGCGATATCATCAACATTTCTTTCTTAGATATATCCCTTAGCCTCTCTCGTGGACTAAAGCGATATCATCGTGTGAGACACAGAACAGTAAAACCAATTAAATTGTTGTCATTAAATTATTTAGCTGAGTTATTTATATTATTATTCTGCTGAGTTATAAAATACTTAGTTCATATAATGATGAGCGGCTAATATAATGTTGAGCTGTGAATTATTTAATTTAAACGCTGAGCTGTTAATTAAAATTTTATATTATGCTGTAAATCGTTATATCGCTGAGCTGTGAATATTAAAGTTGATTTGGGTTATTTGATAGGTAAATAACTCATTTGGAGGTGTAGGAGATATATATATGTGAAGTAGAAAGTTAAAAAAGTTGTAATTAAAAACAATTGGGGAGTTTATTAGAATTTAGCAAAAGTTAAAGTTTTATCTAGATATACATATATCTATCGTTCTTTTCCTGAGAGAGAAATAAGAGACAGTAGAGAGAAAGAAGAGAAACAGAGAGAAAAAGAAAAAGAGAGAAAGAAAGAGATCAAGAAGAAGGATTCAAGAGAAGCCTTAGGAGGTTCATCTTCTTCCCTAGGAATTGGGGTTTTACCCAAGAGCAACAAGGAGGTAAGGTTTTGGTTAAAAGCTTGAATTGGGGTTTTGTGTTCATGGGTTAAAATCTCAAATTAAAGTTGTAATAGATGTTGTAGAACTTGTTTACATGATCCTTAATATGTATATATGATGTGGTATGAAGATTTTTATGTAAAACTTGAGTTTTGGGCAAATTTGGAACATGTATTTTTAGGGTTTGGTATAAATCCGAAAATTGAATATTTTAGATTCAAATTTGAAGTTTGATTTGGTTGATTTTGATAGTGAATATGTGTTCTATATGCCTTAGGTGATATGTATATCATGTATGACAATTTTTGCTTGAATATAGTTGATTTTGGAATTGTTGAGGTGTTGAAATTTAAGGGTTTTCAATAAATCCGAAAATTGCATTTTATTTTGGGTTTTGATTTTAATGTTGTTGGTGTTGGGAGTATACTATTAATGTCTTGAAATATTACTAGTTCAAGTCTTGAAAAGATTGATTTGGGTTTGACTATGGATGAAATTTGGATTTGGGTTTGAGGTGGTAGCCACCATTGATGAACTTTGAAACTTTTGGGTGTTATTGGTTCTTGAAAATTATTGTTTCAAATCTATATGTTGGTTGATTTTTGTTGTTATAATGACATTTTTAATGCTTTGGATTACTCTTATAAGAAACTTTGAAAGAGTTGAGTTGGGAAGAGAAGTAAAGATTGGTATGTGTTCTTGGTGCAGTGTGTGTTCTTGGTGTAGTGTGTGTTTTTAAAATACTCTAACTTATGGGTATTACTTGAATTGGAAAAATTGTTGATTATGAATTGATATTTAAATTTGATAGTTGCAACAACAATATATATATATATATATATATATATATTGGAGAAGTATATAGAAAATATTAGAGTTGGGTTATGATTTGGGTAAAACACCATTGAAGATGTTCTTGAGCCTTTGAAATGGGTTCTTGATTTTTATTTGATGGTTGTGGTGAACAATATTAGATGTGGATTTTTTTTAATGCATTACGAATATTATTGGAACTTGAAAGCCTCCATGGAAGAGTTGTTAGTTTTTTTTATAAACCTTGATTGGGGTAGAGAGAGAGAAAGTTAGAAATTAGCTATTTGGGTATGATTTTGGGAATTTGGGTTGTTTCAAATGAAAACTTGAACTTCTTACATTTTTATTTCTTATAAAAGTTGTTTCTCCTTAAATGTTTCTTATAGAAGTTGCTTATTTTTACATTGTTATTTATAATAGAAGTTGTTTATTTTTACTTACTAGTTATGAAATTGAAGATTGAGAAATATGATTTTTTATTAATTGGAAAGCCTAAGTTGTTAACTTTTTGCTATTATAAGATTTGTTTTGTTATGAAATCTAATTTTTAAGATTTCAGGGACCGAGGCTAGTACTAGTGGACCCAAGGAGGTGACCGAGAAGCAAGCAGAAAGGTGAATTGTATTCACTTACCGGATTTGAGGTGGGTCTTCTAGATATAATTTTATTGTTGTTTATGTTATATACATAGCTGGCATAACATGAATGTTATGCAATATTGCTGAGCTGTATGCTGTATGATTTTAACTTCATTACTAGCATGACATAAACTGTATGTTGTGCACTTGCATTGCTGAGCTGTTAAACCAAGTAGCTGAAAACTTGGTAAATTAGCCAAAAGAGGCTAAAGCTGATGGGCCCGGGTGTGTGAGTCATGGCATGTATGAGATTGCATTGTAGGTATGCGTTAAGCTGTGTTTGTGTTGTGCTGAGCTGTATATATGCTTAAATTCGCATATCTTTATATCTAGTTGTTTGTGAGCCGTGGTTTGCTCACGCCCACACAGATTTTCTTGTGCAGGTACAATGATCTCTTGGGCTATAGGATTGCACTGCCATGGGTCTAGGTTCGCTGTGGATGGCCATATAAAAGTGGTATTTTGCCGGAAGTGTAAAATACAGTCTAGTTTATAACTTTTGTTAGACGTTGTAAAAATTTAAACTTTTAAGTTCAGTAGTGTGGATTAGTTTAATGTATAATAGTTTGAATTGTGGATGACAGAAAAACTTTGAATATGTGTAAACACTTTAAATTTTGTGACATAATGTTATGTGGGTTTTAGTGTAAATCCTGCTAAATAGATGTGGTTTCAATATTAAATCTATTAGTCACAAGTGGAATTAGTTTGTTTGGGCTAGGTTAGTCGTTGTAAATTATTTGTAATATATTTGGATTTTCAAAATAATTGAGCACGTTTTTTTAAAGCTGTTCGATACAGGTTGGATTATCCAAATTTGAGCCGTTATATAGCTGATTTGTTTTAAAACTATTAGTTTCAAGATTAATTAATTGTCTTTGCTGTTAGCTGAGCTGTTTAGTAGGCGTTCTGACCACGTCGGGTCGGGGTCCCACACATCGACCTACCCCTTGACCTTTCTCGTGGGCCAAAGCGGCGTAATCTTATCTATCAACTCAAATCCATTCGACTCTTGGACCTCCGCGGTCCACCCAACGTGTATGACATACTGACGGGGTTAGTACCCTTGACTAACCATGCAGACGTCAACATTGACATCATGACTCATTTATGTTCATATGAATGTCTATGTGATTGTATAATTGTGAATCATAATGAGCATGTATAACCATAGTTAATAACTAAGCATGGAGTTCAGGTATTTAGACATGCGTTCATCATATAAACAGTAATTCTGAACGTACATATAAATAATACTTATCAGATATGTCCACACAGGACACACTAGATATTTACAAATTGCTCAAAGAGTAATACTATAATATACCAAGTGAGTTAGGACGACTCACCTCGATGCGGGTGCGTACAAGTAAGTGTAGCGGTTCCTACAAAGTATATAAATACATAGAACGTTGATTAATAAGCGTACTAAAATCAAGGGCATAATGGCAATTGTGCCGGATGTGTTCCCAAACCTCAACATGATGATCTAGACATCATTCTGAGTCTAACGCCATTGCCTAGACTCAAATCGAAGTCCGCCGCATAAAAGGCTGGGTTTTTTATACCAGTTTGGGCCCTAGAAATAAACTGCATTCTTGACCGTGTCGAAAGGTCACCAAACTTTAAGGGGCTGTTCTAGACGTTATTCTAAGACTCTAGGAACTGACCGCGTTTTTTTCTGAGCTACAGTTTATTTTCTATGAATTGTTGAAGTCCTGGACGTATAATAATAGTTTACAGAGTTCCATATTTACAAAATATGATTTAGGACTATATTTGGCCTTTATAAATATTTTTATTAAATACTAGGCCTTAAAATAGGCAAGTAGTATTTTTCTTGAAATTTTCGGAATTCGTTTGGTACCTAAATAATTTAAATGCAACCAAACGGGTCCTTTTAATAATTAACTAATAAACATTTGAAACACTAAAGTTGGGTTTTATATATAATAATTTATAAAATAGGGGCATTAGGCTTTAGGAAAATTTATATAATTTTCTTGTTTTTTAAAATGATCATTAGGTATTTATTACCTAATTATTTTAATTATAAACAATTACTTATTATTTATTTAGGCTTAAATAAACAATAATTGAAACACATAACAACTAATATCTTATGACATTAGAGTATAAATTACCCTACAATATATTTTCAGAATATATAAGTATTATTTAAAATAATACCTCATAATTTTTAAAAAACAAATTTTGGTATTTAAACATCTATATCAAAATAATTTAAACTATTTATAACTATTTATATTTATTTGTAACTATTTATTAATACATAATATATAATAAACAGTTCCTTTATAAACTAATCTCAGTTAACAGAATAAAAAAATTACTAATTATTATCAAAACAGATTATTAAAACCTTAATCGGGTTAAATAATAATATAAAACTAACTGATTATAATTAATAAGAACCATGGGTCAACCCAGATCCGGCCCGAACCCAACGGGTTACCCATTTACAGACTCAATAGAGTCCATGATAAAAAAACTCGCGGGTCCAACCCGAATCTGAACCCAGCTAATACGGGTAGTCCGTATTTACTAACAATTAAACTATACCTGTTTACCCAATTTGGACTAAACCCGAACCGAAGTTGAACCAAACCCGGGTCCACTTCTACTCACAAACGTACCCGCCCAGTCACGACCCGAACCCGACCCATCAAATCTGGTTGGATCCGAAGCCAAACGACGTCGTTTGGTTAAGTGACTAACGGGTCATTTTGAATGACCCGACCCGTTAACAATTAAAACGATATAACCCTAAATTCAAATGGGTTTGTACTACGGTTTAAGCGTGGGGTAAAAACATCTAAAGCGCTAGGGTTCCGGTCATCATCTCCGGCGCCTAGCCCGCCGCCGGCGAGCCGCGATTTCGCCAGAAAACTTCCCAAGCTCATATCTTGGCCATTTCTTCATGAAAATTCATGAATCCAACGCCAAAATGACCGGTTTGGGACCCTCTATAACATATTAGGGGCTGAGAATGGGGTTCGTTCGTTTTGGGTCCCCACGAACCCATTATTCTTTCGGGTTTTTGAGAGGATAATCCAATGCATGGTCACCCAAAAGTTGCTCTCTTTAAAAACTGTGATTAGGTGGTCTACCTGGGACCTATAGGGTCTGTTGGTCTAACTTTTAATGGCTATAGTTGGGTCTGAAAATTTGAGCTCCGGTGAGGAGCTTTAATGGCTACCCGAGCCTGTTGGGAGCCTTAGGCTCTGTTTGGTTTGTGCGTGAGGGGTCCAGGGAGGTGTGTGATAGTGTGTGAGTGTACAAAAGTAAACAGGGGGTGGGGGTTTACCAATGGAAGCCTCGGGTTCCCTCTTTCTCCTTTCTTCTCCGGCGAGCTCTCTCTCTCTCCTTCAATCTTCTTCTTCCTTCTCCTTCTGAGTTGTGTGGGTGTGTGTGTATGCAGAGAGTGTACAGGATGTGCGTGTGTGTGTTATGTTCCTTCCTCAATTCTCGGTGGTCTCTCTCCCTCTCAAATGGTCCATGTATATAGACACACCTCCTCACACATACTTACCTCCATGTATGTATAGATTCTGTGGAATCTGATTGATATGAACAGAAAAGATGGAGGGGGACCGATTGGAATGGTATCCTAGGGGGAGGGAATGAAGCCGACGATTTGGGGGCTTGTGGGAGTAATCCGGTGGGTATAAGGGGGTGTTTGGGTAAAAGGATTTACACAATGGGCAAGAGTAGGGTAGGTAGTACACTTGCCATTTTCGGGTAAGATTCTTATTTTCCATTTTTATATGGTTGAGTCGTCATCTAGGGCTATGTGCAATACAGTCTAGTTCCTATACAGATTTTACGATTTCGCGTGCAAAGTCAGTCCAGGATTAAACTTTCAGTCTAAATTACAATTTAAATAAATATGTATATGTATTAATCAGGTTCTGGAATTATGAAATTAAAATACTGGAAAGTACGAACCAAAATACGGGGCTCTTTTTATTAATTATAGAAAATTTACGGGTATTACAATCTAACACCTTTGCGAACAGCAATAGGAACATCAAGATCACTAAACTCGACAGGTAGGGAGTTATTTAAATTACCTGAATCACAATCAAGGTCAGTTGGAGCCTCACCAGTTGGAGTAGATAGTAGTGGAAGAAAAGGAGTATTAGTCTCAACCTCTTTGTTTCTTTTCTTACTCCATGTACCCTTGGAATACACCAACAATTCTTTTTTCCTTTGGTAACAGTTCTCCTTGTTTAGGAGTACGTGGTTCTACTTCCATCACCTCATCTACCTCTACAATTTCAGTTTCCTTCTCTTTGT
Source organism: Hydrangea macrophylla (assembly GCA_033977485.1). Classification (NCBI taxonomy): domain Eukaryota; kingdom Viridiplantae; phylum Streptophyta; class Magnoliopsida; order Cornales; family Hydrangeaceae; genus Hydrangea; species Hydrangea macrophylla. The sequence continues at coordinate 128,394,254 of CM066984.1, read as the reverse complement.
TAGATGACATACCATCGGGAATAACAGGAATTTCTGGTAAGGTACCAAGGATCTCTTCACTCTGATTCTCCCCTTGAAGAGGTGTCTTGGAATGTCCAAAGAAAGGAACAGACTCATGAAATGTGACATCCATAGACACATACCACTTCCTAGACTCAGGATGATAACACTTGTAGCCTTTCTGGGTAGGAGAGTATCCCACGAAGACACACTTGAGAGCACAAGGGTCTAACTTCCCATGAGTAGGAGAGTGATTATGGACAAAACAGACACACCCAAAGACCCGAGTAGGAATAGAAAAAAGAGAAGAAGATGCATACAAGAGTTCAATGGGTGCCCTTTTTTTGGAGAACCTGAGTGGGCAGTCTATTAATGAGGTACGTAGCCGTAAGGACCGCATCACCCCAATATGTTTTTGGAGCATTAGCCGTGAAAAGCATAGAACGAGCAACACTAAATAAATGATGATTCTTGCGTTCTGCTACCCCATTTTGTTGCGGGGTGTCAGTGCAAGACGTCTGATGAATAATTCCTTTTGAAGAAAGAAAATTTCCTAGACCGGAATCTATGTATTCTCCCATTTGATCAGAACGAAGTATCTGAATCCTCTTTCCAAATTATGTCAGAACCATTGATAGAAGTTTCGAAAAATGGAGAAAACTTCACTTTTGTTTTTCATTAGGTAAATCCATGTGGTACGGGAATAATCATCAACAAAACTAACAAACCAACGATAACCTTTTAAAGATAAAATACGAGAAGGACCCCATACATCAGAATGAACCAAAGTAAAAGGAGCTAAACTTTTATTAATACTCGGTGCAAAAGATGCCCGATGATGTTTCCTAAGTTTACATGACTCACACAAATATTCTGAAACATCTTTATTAACAAGTAAAGACGGAAATAAATGCTTAAGTAAATAAAAGGAGGGGTGGCCTAATCTCTTATGCCAAAGCCAAATGTCTACAAACTTATTTTCAGAAACTAGAGTGTGATGTGCTCCTTTGGTTCCTACATCCAACAGGCAAAGACCATGCTACTCTCTACCACTGCCAATCGTCCTCCGAGTGATAAGGTTCTGAAAAACACAATACGAAGGAAAAATGTTACACTACAATTGAGATCACGAGTGATATGGCTAATAGATAAAAGGTTAGAAGTGAAACTCGGAACATGTAAAACAGAAGACAGAGGTAGAGAAGGAGTGGCATGAATGACACCCTTTCCAGAAACAGAAGAAAAGGTGCCATCAACGATACTAATTTTCTCTTGACCAGAAGAAGGAGTATACACTGAAAATAAATCAGGTGAACTAGATGAATGATCTGAAGCACCAGAATCAATAATCCAAGGGAGCGATGAGTGAGATAAACATGCTATGGCAGAGTGTACTAGGTTACTTGTCTGGGCAAATGAAGTGGAAGCACCTGTAGAAGTAGACGGAGAGCGACGAGTCATCAGGTTACGAAGAGCATCTAAACCCCATAAAGCAATCTCATACTCCGTGGTAGATAAAGGGGTTGATGGAGATATCCCTGGCTGAGCTGTAGACCCGGAGTCTGTAACATCAATGACATTAGTATGGTGAGCACAAGATTACCCTCCACAACCGCCAGAGCGACCTCCACATGTCCCAAGCGGACGTCCATGAAGACTCCAATAAGTAGCCCGAACATGTCCCCGACGGTTGCAATAATCACATAATTTCTGCGACTTCTAAGAAGAGTCAAACCCACTCAAAGAAGGAGTACCACGAGACTACGGAGGGCTCTCTAGAGCAGAAACAAGGGCAGAGCGTTCAGTAGAGGTAACCGAAAGCATAGCAGAACGGCGACTCTCCTCGTTCTAGACAAAAGCAAATGCTTCCCGAAGCATGGGAAGAGTTTCCATTCCAAGTACCCTACTACGAACAGAATCATATTCGGAATTAAGCCCTTAAAGAAACTTGAATACCCATTGCTTCTCTAGAAGTTTCTGATACCCAATAACGTCCTATGGACAAGTTGGATGATAGTCCTGGAGATGATCAACACGTTTCCACTAGGTAGTGAGAAAAGTGTAGTACTGAATAACTATCATAGTCCCCTGCTCTGAGCTATCAATTACCCTAGACAACTCAAACTCTTGAGCATAATTTCCCTTACGAGAGTAGATATGAGCATGTATCCCAAATATCGCGGGCTGTGGTCATACCCAGAAAGCCTTCACCAATTTCGGGTACCATAGAATGAATTAGCCATGCTCTAACAAGAGCATTCTCAACCTTCCACTTAGCATAACTAGCATCAGCAACACTCGATGCTTGGATAGTCCCATCAATATAGCCCTCCTTTGCTTTCCCTTCCAAGTAGAGAAGAACATACTGTGACCAAGGTACATAATTTTGGCCATTGAATAGAAAGGTTGTGATTTTAAGAGTTGGGTTATCCTGTGGAGCAACTAACTGGCTCATCTAAGGCTGTTGGAGATCTCCAAACGACGTAGTCTTATCGCCAACCATGGTTCCAACAAGCAAAGGGAATACCCACAATAATCACACCAAAAAAACACGAAGGTAGGGAGCCAACAAGGGACTTTAAGGCATACGGATTAGCACAAGACTGATCTGGGGTCCATAAAGGTACCCAAAAATAGGTGGAAATTAAACGTCAATCAAAACACAGGCCTCGTAATGATGTGAGGATGAATGAAGAAAACTATAATAAATGAGGAATATATATAGGTGGTATAGCAGATCTAGGTTAGCATAGGACAATTGGAGGACTAGAAGATAGCGTATAGGGTTCGGATATGGTGGGGTTGAAGTATGGACTGTGTGTGTGATGTCGGCACAAGGTTTAGATGGTCATAGAAGGTTCGGCGCAGGCTGGGTGGTCTGGAGTGAAGCTGCGAAGGTGGGGGGTGTGGTGTGGTGTTGCAGCGAGGCTAGTTGGGTGGTCTGGTGGGAAGCGACGAAACTGGTGGTACTGTGTGGTGTTGTGACAGGTTGGGTAGGGGCTGGCGAATTAAGGGTTTGTAGGATCAGGGGTGGTCCAGTGGTGGTGATTGGTGGTGTATATGGTGGTGGATGGTGGAGCACCCCTTAGGGTTAGACTCTGATACCATGTAAACAGGGGTGGTCCGGTGATGGTGATTGGTGTCGTATATGGTGGTGGATGGTGGAGCACCCCTTAGGGTTAGGCTCTGATACTATGTAAACAAAGTATTTTGGTAAAGCTTTGGGTTGAACAATATGTTCCACCCTTTTATATTATTAAGAATAATAAGAACCAAATATTACAATAAGACCCATAGACTAAACACAAATTAAAACAAAATAAAGAATAAAAGGCTAATATCTAACACTATTTATACCCTATGTAATTCATACTAACCTCACATAGAGGTGACCAACACTAAATGACAACTAAAACAAATAAGATAAAATATACTATTAATAGAGCCTAAAGTATTACACCATATTATTTACCACTATATAGCATAATTCCTACATCATTTATGTCTCAAAGTTTGAAGTCTCACCATTTAGTCTTCTCAACTCCTTTGTAGGATCGTTCTAAAAGGTCCCATGCTTCCTTGATGTATTCACCCCAAAAATCTTCTCAAACACCGTATCATTGACACCTTGGTGGATGAAAAATAATGCCTTCCGATCTTTCTTCTTGTTCTCTCGGTAGGCTTGTCGCTGAGCATCGGTTGACTGCTCTCCAAGTTCAACAACTCCAGCCTCCACAATATCAAGAATTTCTTGATAACCAAAAGTACCTTCATCTGGATACTCCAACGAACAAAAAATTTCCCATCTAACTTAGGAAAAGTACTGGGCTAGACAGAGCCATTAAGTGCTGCCATTAGTGGCTCTGATACAAGTTTTGTTGGGGCAAAATCACAAACACTTAAGAGTGCAAACACAAAGGAAGAAGAAAATGAGACTTTATTGTATTTCTGCTACAACATGAACGATGATCATTGGCTGAATTTATAGTATCAGCCTTACAATCAAAGACAAGGATAAGTTCAACTAATAAAAGAAACTCTAATCCATAGAAAGGATAGACTTTTATCAATAAAATGAAAATAACGATAATCCAAAAAGATAAGAACAAATTAAATGACGAAATATCTAGATTAACTTCAACAAATTGTTCTGTTATGGAACATAACAATGCCATTTGAGGGAATGATCACTAAATTACATGTTATACACCAAAATTTTGGCACACGCATTGCCAGGTTTCAATCATCTGCCGTTACACATTGCATGAGAGAGAGAGAGAGAGAGAGAGAGAGAGAGAGAGAGCCTACTGGTGATACAGATACAGATTCGCTAAAAATGCCACTCCACAAATCTAATAAGTATTCTGTGGATTAAACCTTCTACCTTCTCTCCGATAATATGGAGTTTCATCTACTGTCCTCCTCACATAATCGATGAAAGGCTGGGGTGTCCTAGGAGACTGTTTGTTCACAACAGCTGGACTTCTTTGATCAGGTGTAACAGGTGCTGCAACACTAGGTGTTACAGGAGGAACGGACGGCCGAGATCTATCAGGCCTGTCCAGGAAACATATGAATATTGCCACTGTCAAAGTCAACACGGCACAGCAACCAAGTACGCCAGCCCATAAGGTTATATTAGCTATATTTGCTGGTACTTCAACCTCTCCGGGTTCATAATTAACATCAAGTTCCACTCTCTGACCTGTAAAAAAGAGGGTGGCACGCTAAAATTGTTCCTCAAATAGATCATAATGAGTCTATAAACCTTTTCAGTAGTGATAAATGGGATTGTATCAGGATTTTAGGATAAAATGCACTCACCAGTGGATGGAAGTGTTATGATGACTGTATCTTTGAATCTTTGGTCTCCAAGTACTTTCACCTGAAGGACCAATAAGCATAGATGAAAAAAGAAACTAAAAAAATTCTCTGAAACACAAATCACTCTGATTCTCCAAGCTTTCAAACCGGTTCATCACTCTTTTTTCGGTAAGTGCATCACCAGCAAGAATTCCAGCCAAAGTAATTATACTCCGTTTAATATGGAAGTAACCTTTTTTTTTTCGCGGCACATGTATAATAATTTATGTACATTAGATGTAGAGAGAAAAAAGATGAAAGAATGGTAGAGATAAAGATGGAAACATTATAGAGTGATAGTTCTTTGTTATAAAAATGTAGTAGTATGGGGTTCCATCAATCCCCAACCCATGTCCCTATGTGCGAAACACCTCCTCCAACTTAAAAGCAGAAGCAAGTAAGATTTGCTTTTTTGAAAAAGCAAAAACCACTTCTCTTGTTTGGTAAGTTAAGTTGGGCGGGGAACAAACTTGATCTAGCGGGAAAACTTCACATGTGGATATACCTGGAAGGAGGTCCTAACATTATACTTGATTCCTAGAACCCCGGGCAGCTTTTTCTACCCGACTAATTCTCACCCAGACATTGCTTACACTTGCCACATAGGAGGATTGGAAATAAAACATTTGCTAAAAGGACCAAAATCATCTATATCTTGGGAAAAAAAAAATTGATCAAGTAAAATCATTTCAATGCAAGTCGTATCTAGCTGCTTTGTAAATGTCATCTAGTATGGTAAAACAGCAAAGTATTCATTCATCGTTACTGGGTATCCACACATCCCACAGAAAATTGGATAAAATATATTAAATCATACATATCAACATAAAACAAGAAGCAGCACATACCTCGTATTGTGCTTGCCCTCCTATCCCAGAATCTTCTCTATGGATAGGACTTATCATTAGTTTATTCCGGTCATGCCAACGAACTTGAACATCTGCAATGTAAAATATTGACCTAGTTCATCAGCAATATAATATGGTGATGGAATATTGTGAGTGCTATTGTGGTGGAGGTTGAGGTGGTGATAGAAAATTGCATCACAAAAGCAACAGAGCATGATGATAAAGATAATGAAGGTTCTGATTCAAAGCTAGTAAAAGAAAGCACCTGCTGCCCATTCTAAGTAAATACAATAGGAAGGCAAAAACATGAATACTATATTAGTATCTTAATTAACCCAAAATTGGATCAATAAGGTATAAGTTACTTTTAGTATTGTAGAAATTCTGATAAAACCACTCAAGAGGCCTCACTGACTAAAGTTACTTGGGGCAGGCGGCAGGCCTCTCCTCGTCTCAAAGATGGTTGATTAGGGTTTACTTGTAATACCGCAATCCTAGAAGTTACTTTGAGCAGATCTCTCACTTTATCCAACACGATTCTACAAGATCTCAAGTAATTGGTATTTTAGAAAGAAGAAAAGTGGCCGGAACAAAGCAAGAATAGAAGATTCAGAGTCTTGGCTGTAGATTATACCTTTCTGTTAAAGGGTAAATATGTGTGTGTATAGTGTAGTGCTTAGTGAGCATGTGGTTGTCCCACATCGAATGCTGTCAATAGTATAGGTTGATCTAAAGCCTATAAATAGAATACTTGTATTCTATTCTATTATGTTGAATATATAAGATATTCCCATCACTCTTTACATGGTATCAGAGCCTCCCATTCTGGGATTGCTACTTTCTCCGCCTTCTTTGTAAATCAAACAAATTCGACCAATTTTTTTTTTTCCTTCCTTCATTCTTTCAAAAAAAAAAGGAGAAGAAGACAACACAACAGCCACACAAACCCTATCCCACCGGCCATCACACAACCGTGCAGCCCCCTGGCCCACCTGCACCCCCTCCGACGACCTTTCCCACCCACGGTGACCATCGCCAGCGACTCCTGGTTCTCCGGCCACCCTCACCTACCCTCCCCGTCCTCCGGCGAATGTCCAGCACCCCAGATCCATACATACAGACCCTTCCGCCGACCCCAGCACCCTCCGGCGACCTCGCCTCACTCCGGTGACCTCCTCCAGTGGTCCCACCAGGTCCTGCGACCCCTGCCGACGACTCTGTAGCTCCGGTGAACCCTTTTTTGGTTTAGATCTACTTGTTATTGGTTCCAATCTGCCCTTTTTTGGTTCGGGTCACACTTTGCAGCCCTCTTTGCTTCAGATCGTGTGTCCTTTGGCTTTCTATTTGGTTCTTTGCTCATCATGGAGTCCAAAACTATCACCCAACTCACCACTCGTAAGTTAAATGGCAACAACTATCTTCAATGGACCAATGCTATTAGCATGTCCCGTACTGGCTTAGGCCATGATGCCCATCTTATTGGGTCTCCTCCTACCACTGATGACAAAGCTATTCTGGCGTGGAAACGTTTGGATGCTCAACTCGTGACCCTCTTATGGAACTCCATGGAACCGGAAGTTGCCAATTTATGCAATCACTTGGGCTCTGTTAAGGCACCTTGGGAGTATCTCCACCTTCTTTGCTCTAGTAACTTAACACAGATAACTTAACACGGATGTATGATTTGTCCTCTCAGTCTTTTAAGCTCGAGCAGAATGATTGATCTGTTACCGATTATTTTGCTGCTATGAAGCAGTTACATGAAGAGCTGAATACTGTTATGCCCTCTACCACAAATGTTCAGGAACAACAAAAACAAAGGGAACAGATGTTGGTTATGAAGTTTCTTGTCGGTCTCAAACCTGATTATGAGGCTATTAGGTCTCAAATTCTTGGGAGTGATACTCTTCCTACTTTTGTCGAGGCATATTAGCGTGTTCTACGGAGCACCCCTCGAGACCCACTTCCCTCCCCTTCGCTTGTTCATCGCTCCGCCATTATTACTCAGACTCCACTTGCTCCTGGTAAGGGAGGTGGTCCTAATCGCGGAAGACGCGGAGGGGGATTTCAGGGTGGTCGTCCTGGCCGTGGTAGAGGCCAGACTCTCCAGTGCACCTATTGTTATCGAGATGGTTATAGCAGGGATACATGTTGGCAGCACCATGGTCGTCCCCCCGAGGTTGTGAATGCTGCCATCTCTGATTCTGGGTACTCTCTTGCTGCTACTTCTATGGATACCGTTTCTGTTCCTCGCAAGGAATACTCTCAGTTGCTTCAGTATCAAGCAGCACACGAGGCATCCACCTCATGTGCTTCCTTAACTCAGCATGGAGGTACACATACTGCTTGCATTGCTCCAGGTTCTTCCCCATGAGTAATTGATTATGGAGCTAGTAATCATTTGACAGTTATATCAAGTCTTTTTTACATCTATCTGACTATCATCGTCTCTTCCCCCAGTCACTTTAGCGAATGGGTTCTCGACTCCTGTTGAAGGAATAGGGACGGCTCAACCCTCTTCGTCTTTATCCTTGTCTTCTGTTTTGTACATACCTTGTTCGTCCTTCAATTTAATGTTTGTTGGTCAATTGACCAAGGATCTTAACTCTTATGTCTCCTTTTCTCCTGATTATGTTCTTATTCAGGATTTGACAACTAGGAAGACGAGCATAAGTTCAATGGCCTTTATTACTTTGATGGTGATCCTATCCCTGCTCCTTCACCAATTGCCTGTCCTGCTACCGTTTCACCTTATCAGATCCACTGCCGCCTTGGTCATCCTTTATTGGCTAATTTGAAGCTCTTAGTTCCTAATTTAAGTTCTTTGCAGTCTTTAGAGTGTGAGTCGTGTCAGATGGGGAAGCATCACCGTGTTCAATTTGCTCCCCGAGTCAATAAAAGAGCGTCTAGTCCTTTTCAGTTAGTGCATTCTGAAGTATGGGGTTCCCACCGTATAACCTCCCAAAAGGGGTATCGGTATTTTGTTACCTTTGTGGATGATTATTCAAGAGTAACTTGGCTTTATTTAATGAAAAATCATTCCGAGTTATTTTCGATTTTCTGTGCATTTTGTGCTGAAATTAAAACTCAATTTGATGTTTCTGTTCGTGTTCTTTGCAGTGATAATGCACAAGAATATTTCTCTGACCCTTTTAGTACTTATATGGCCCAACATGGAATGATTCATCAGTCTTCCTGTGTGTATGTATAGTGTAGAGCTTAATGAGCATGTGGTTGTCCCACATCGCCCAGCTGTCAATAGTATAGGTTGATCTAAAGCTTATAAATAGGCTCCTTGTATTCTTATTCTATTATGTTGAATATACAAGATATTCCTGTTGGAATTAGGAAATATTTTAATACTGCTGATTTTATTCTTTTTATTTTAGGTCGTGTTGACCCGTCTTTATTTCATATTTATTAGGCGATATTTCTTTTCCTTTTCTGGCTTTCTAGTTTTGTATATATATATACATGGGATTAGTTTAATAAAATTACTCTTTTCCCAAATTCTATTTGGTATCAGAGCCAAAACTTACCACCACCACCACCATCCTTGCACCGTACATCACCACCACTGACCACCACCTCTGCGCCTACCACCACTACCCTTGCGCCGCACCCTCATAGCCCACCGAACCCTACCCTAGCCTTCCCCTACCCAGCCGCAACCCCCCAAGCCTGCCCTAGCCTGCGCCGCACCCTACCCATCCAGCGGCGCCACTACCGAGCCTCTCGGCTCTGTCAGTAGTCTTCGGGCTGCTCGTCTTGCCCGTGTTGGGCTTGTTTGTGATGTACTAGAGTCGTCTTTGTGCTCTTGGTTTTATGTTTGGGTGACCAAGTGTCCGGTTGACCCGTCGTTATTTCGCCGAGTTTCCGGCTGTGTTGGTTGCTGTTGTGTCTCTGGCTGTATGTGTTCATCAAGCCCCATTCGTTCGACAGTGTGTTTTTCAGATTACTTGGCTCTCGTCTTGATCTTGTGATGTTTTATGCTTGAAATTAGTAAGGAAGCCGCATAGTTTGTTCGTTCAAGTGTACGGTTGCCCTCATCTCTCTCAGCCAAGTTTTCGATTATTGTTATTGATCGTATTACTTCCTTTTTTGGAGCCGTGTGTTGTTTGTCCTTACTAGTTTCATGGCTGATACAAGAACAGATAGTGCTTTCCCTTCATCTTCTGGCCCCACGACCGCTTTTGCAGCAAGTATTCCTACCGCTCTTTATAGTAAGTCAGACCACCCCACTTGGATTTTGGATTCTGGTGCCAATAATCACATGACTGGTGAGCATTCTATTTTTACGTCTCCTTTTACTTTCATTGATCAGTCTGTCCGTATAGCCGATGGGTCGTCCATTCCCATCCATAGTCAGGGTGATGCACGCTTGTCCCCAGACATCACTCTTTCCTCTGTTTATTATGTCCCAAACTTTGCTTATAATCTTCTTTCTGTTAACCGTCTTGCTAACAGTCATAATTGTGTCGTTGTTTTCCTACCCAACTGTTGTTATTTACAGGATCTGACTTCGAAGAAGATTTTTGGCAGGGGGTATGAGCGAGACGGTCTCTACTACTTTGGTGATCCTCCATCGTCTAAAGTGTCATCCTCCAGTCTCCAAGCTTCTGTTTTGCGAGTTTCAAATAATGTTCTGCCATCCTCAAATAATTATGTCTTTTCTCTTCAAACATTAGAGTTGTGGCATGCTCGTCTAGGACATGCCAATTTTCAGTATTTGTGCTGGTTATTTCCCTCTTTAACTAAAGCTTGCAAGGATTCTAATTTTAAATGTGTGGTGTGTGAACTGTCAAAACATACTCGCACTTCATATATTCCTCGCATGCACCGGGCACCTAGTGCTTTTGATCTTATCCATTCTGATGTGTGGGGGCCTTCACCTGTCACGGCCCTCTCTCAACACCGTTATTATGTCACATTTATTGATGATTACACTCGTTGCACTTGGGTTTATCTAATGAAGAAAAAATCTGAAGTCTTCACTCATTTTAGAAATTTTCTACAAATGATCAAAACCCAATATCATACTGTTGTGTGTAATATTCGGTCTGATAATGGTAGGGAGTATATAACAGATGAGTTTCGATCTGCTCTTAACAAAGATGGGATTCTCCAACAACTTACATGTCCTTATACTCCAGAACAGAATGGCGTGGCGGAGCGTAAAAGCCGTCATATCATGTCTGTAGTTAGATGTCTCTTATGTGGTATGGGCGTTCCTAAATATTTTTGGCACATCGCTGCTCTCACTGCCACTTACCTTATTAATCGTACTCCCAGTCGAGTACTACAGGGCAAGGCACCTCTTCACGTGCTTAAGCCTGATAGTACTCTCTTTCCTATTTTACCACGGGTCATTGGTTGTACTTGTTTTGTCCAAAATAGGAGTCCTACCCGTACCAAACTTGATAATAAGGCAGTTCGTTGTGTCTTTTTGGGGTATTCATCCATGTCTAAAGGGTATCGGTGTTATGATCCCGCCACTCGTCACTTCTATCACTCTTTGGATGTTACCTTTCTGGAAACTGTTCCTTTCTTTTCAGGTTCTTCCTCACCAACGCAAGTATCTGTGGAGCTTGTTGAAGATGATAATTCTGCTCTACCACGTCCCGTTCCCATCCTTGAGTCTGCTAGTGAATCTCTGCCTTCAGGGCTACATCTACCTCCAGTTATCTCCAGCGATCCCTCACAGGTTTACTCTCGCCGTCCACGCTCGACTGCTCCCCTGCCAGATTCTTCTCCAGATTCAGGTATCTCATCTTCTCCTTTACCTTCTGATATTGCTCCTGAAATTGTTTCTCCCCGTTACCCCACTCGTGTACGTCGCCCCCCTGCTCGCTTTCTTCTTTCTAATAGTACTAACCATCCAATTTCTAAGTATATCTCTTATCAGGGTTTGTCTACTTCTTATCAGTCATTTATTAGTCAAGTTGATTCGATCTCCATTCCTCGTTCTGTTCATGAGGCCCTCCAGAATCCTAAGTGGGTGGCTGCTATGAAAGCGGAAATGGCTGCTCGACAAGGAAATCAAACGTGGGAGCTTGTTGCTCTTCCAGCAGGTAAGCGCACGGTTGGCTACAAATGGGTCTTTACCCTAAAATATTTAGCGGATGGGACTATTGATCGCTATAAGGCTCGATTGGTTGCTAAGGGTTTTACTCAGGTTCCTGGTAAAGATTTTGGTGCCACTTTTGCTCCTGTGGCTAAGCTAACTACAGTTCGTCTTCTGGTTTCGTTAGCTGCTTCTTATTGTTGGCCACTTCATCAACTTGATGTTAAAAATGCTTTCCTTAATGGTGATTTCTCTGAGACTATTTATATGGATCCTCCACCAGGTTTTCCTGCTCAGGGGGAGTATTCTGGGAAAGTTTGTCGCCTCTGTAAGTCTCTCTATGGCCTGAAGCAATCTCCTCGTGCATGGTTTAGCCGCTTTAGTGATGTGATTCTTCGTATGGGGTTTATTCGGTGTCACTCCGATCATACATGTTTTATCCGTCGCCAGTCTCATGGGAGGTGTATTATTATCTCAGTATACGTTGATGATATTATTATTACTGGTGATGATGCATCTGGCATCGCTCGAGTGAAGCGTGATCTTGGTATGTCGTTTGATATTAAGGGCTTGGGTCCACTTCGTTATTTTCTCGGTATTGAAGTAGCTCGCTCACGCCAAGGTATCTCCTTATCCCAGCGAAAGTATGCTCTGGATCTTCTTCAGGATACTGGTATGCTTGGGTGTAGACCGGCTTCTTCTCCTATGGATCCAAACCTAAAGTTATCTACTGAGTTGGGGGAATTATTACCTGATCCCTCGGTATATCAGCGTCTTGTGGGTCGTCTAATCTATTTGACGAACACAAGACCGGATCTGACATTTGCTGTTAGTGTTGTGAGTCAGTTTATGCACTCACCTCGCACCTCTCATTTGGATGTTGTGTATCATATTCTCGAATATCTTAAGACCTGTCCGGGTCTTGGTATGTTCTTCAAGGCAGGAATACAGTCAGGTCTTTCCTGTTTTACTGATGCCGATTATGCAGGTTCGAAAAGTGATAGACGTTCTACTTCTGGTTTGTGTACTTTCCGTGGTGATCACCTAATATCGTGGAAAAGCAAGAAACAGGCAGTAGTCTCCCGTTCTTCTGCTGAAGCTGAATATCGTGCTATGGCTCAGGGGACATGTGAGCTGCTTTGGCTTCGTTCTATTCTTGATGAGTTGGGGTTTCCTGTGAAGGGCTCGTCTACTTTGTTTTGTGATAATAAGTCGGCTATCATGTTATCATCCGACTCCGTCCTTCATGAGAGAACAAAGCACATAGAAGTTGATATTCACTTCATCCGTGAAAAAGTTAAGTCAGGAGTTATCTCACCAAGCTTTGTCACCTCACGTGAACAAACAGCAGATATGTTTACTAAATCTATTGGTCCTAGTCTTCTTCAGTCATCTATTCACAAGCTAGGGCTAGTCGATATATTCGCCCCAGCTTGAGGGGGAGTGTTGGAATTAGGAAATATTTTAATACTGCTGATTTTATTCTTTTTATTTTAGGTCATGTTGACCCGTCTTTATTTCATATTTATTAGGCGATATTTCTTTTCCTTTTCTGGCTTTCTAGTTTTGTATATATATACATGGGATTAGTTTAATAAAATTACTCTTTTCCCAAATTCTATTATTCCCATCACTCTTTACACTTTCTAATGAAAGCTGCTCCAGATGAGAATACTAGGGTACAAAATTATTTAAATTATCTTCCCCACAAAGAAAAGCAAACACAAATTACATTGATAATTTGTTTAGACGTGCAAATTAACTTTCAAAAGAATCGGTGGTAAACTTAAATGGCTTTTTCCAACAATTCCTAAGGGATGATTCGGTGCATGTTTTGGGAGGGAATTGCATTGTCCTTGTCTTTTTATTCCAATATTACGCATAACTCTGAATAAAAGCATGGGGCCAACCAAGATATAATACGGAATATGTTTTAGTCATTTACCTGTATTCCCCACGATTGTTATGACAGTCTTGTTATAACCTGGAGTCAAAGATAGCTGCAAGAAATTCTGAAACAGTTAATCCATTGCATCATGCTACTGTGTTTTGAAGAGACTAAACTCGATAGAATCAGTTTTTTTCAGATCAAATCAAAGACCAATTTAATAGTATCTAAAATTCTTAAATAATTAATTGACATGTAAACACCAATGCCACCATTCTATTACCTTGTCCACCCCCAGTATTGAAAACCCGCCAATAAAAAGAGCAGATGCAGATCCGGATATGTGATTGGCTCCTCTTAGAGAAGCATTGACGGAAATAGATATACCATGTCTCGTGTCTTTTGACTTGGGAATAGAAAGCATTAAATGCCCAGGAGAGTAAGGGAAAAAGAGGCAGTATGAAATACCAGTATCAAGATCCCTCCATGGTTTTGCATACCTACGGTCCACAACGACAAAGTAACATTGACGGACCAGAATGTAAATTACCTTTTATGAAAAATTAAGATATGGGGAAGAAAGGATATACCCGACAAAAGGTGGGTCCACCCTACAGTCATAAAGGACTCTTGTGTCATTTCCAAGAGATTCATTCTTGTGGTAGTACTCATCACTTTTGCAGAAAAACAAATAGATCATCAGAAAAATAACCAAGAAATTACACGGAAAGGTAAAATGCCACAGCTAAAACAAAATGCAAAAGAGAAGAGAGAATTTCCTGAAATTCATATAGCAAAATCCCCCAAGACCAAAGGAAAATGAAGAAAAGAACAAAAAGAACTACCATGGTTGATACTTTCAGTACATTTTAACAATGACTTGCTATGAATGAGCAAAAGTACACCGCAATATTGACAAATTAAATGAAGCAAAATCTGTCAACTCAAAGAACATAATGTGTCGAAACCATCAAGGAGAAAACAAGAAAAACCAATTCGTTTCATTCTAAAGTGATAAGCAGAATAATGGCAAAAATCATTGGGCAGAAAATATTTGCCGATTTTTGCTGTTAATTGAAAGGCTAAGAAGGGAAAGGGTTAAATTCACACTACTTGTGGTAATCTCACTTTTACAATAGAACAAATAGGCTAGTTACATGAACATACCACCTTATCTCATCATGATGTCATAACATCAACAAGCATCAAGCATACGGATAATAACTTTTAACATGTTCAAAAGTCAAGCTGTTCTCAACAGCCAGCCCAAACTTTATCTCTGGATCTTTTATCTTGTAGAAGACACTTCACTTTGTTATAACCACAAGCTCAATAGAATATACAAATGGCTTATTTGTCTTTTAAGGTACACAAACTCTTTAACTATGGACTGATATGATCACTCGCTTATATAGTTTATGTTACACGCAATGGTTATATTATACAAAGATGTGCTACATTCCAGCTACCGTAGGTTCAGCTACAAACCTGAACTTCACAGTGAAGCTATATCCTTTTGCTGGAAAAGGAACATTTGTTAAGGTCTCTTTTGGAGCATCAATTGACACAATATTTCCCTTTAACACTGCAACTGCTGTTTGCAATTTGTAACCTGAACCTCCAAAGATGACTGTAACGAGAAACAAGTTCCAGATGAGGAAAATTTGCATCACAGAAGTCAAATCACAACAAAAGAACAGTGATTAGTAATCCATTACGAGCCCATTCTGGGTTAGCTTTTGAAATAATCACTTTTTAGAATAAGAGTTATTATTATTATTATTATTATTATTATTATTATTATTATTATTATTATCATTATCATTATTAAAGGTACATATTGGAGCTTTGTAAAAAAGCTGTTTTTAGCTTTAAAAAAGAAACAGATTTTTTTAGGAGTGGTGAAAAACAGAAAAAGTAAATCCCAGGGTTCACAGCTTTTTACAAGCTGTCCCAAACGGGCTCTAAACAAGTTCCCTCAAAACCAAAATGCAGCACAGGAAAATATATTGTCACCCAGTACCTTGGGTGGAACCTTCCCCAATGGCTTCGGCTTTTCCAGACAGCATGTTTATAGATATGACACTTTCATTGGCACTCAACCACTGGCCCTGTCCTTGACCATTTAATCCTGCCATATAAAATAAGGTGATGAAGTATCAATTAATTGCTAGCTGTACTTTGTCCGCATAAAATTAAATAAATGATGCTGAATCTTAATGATTAATTTCAGGATAAGAAGATTTCTGTCTCGTGAAATTGTAGTCGTTTCTTAAAACTTGAGAATGTCTGTTTTTAAAATTGAGATCCAATGATACGACTTTAAGGAAAAAAGACAGGGCCACCTGCCAGCACTGTTGCTATCAAACACACACATACTTCGAATTAATTTTTTACTTTCAATTTTATAGATCACAATTGGATAAGAATATCACTTCTGAAATCTCTAGAACCATAAAATGCTTTTATTTCCTTAATGACTCCACAGATATATGTTTTCACAGCACTCAGAAATAATGAAAATTCCTTCAAGATACGCTAATTTTGGGATCACAACACAGCTGTTGAGATTATTTTTCAAAACCCTAGCACAAAAGAGTAATACTATGCTTCCAAAATTTGAATCTCAAATTTGGTTCCCAAATGCTTTGTCTGTTGTTCCACATGCAGTGGCATGTGGTACCGTCGATCACTGCCACAATGTGCGGTACAACTGTTAAACTATTTGGAACCAAATTTGGGATTCAAATTTGGGAAACATAGCATCATTCAGCACAAAAAGGAGCATAGACATGATTGCATAAAGATTCATGAAAGACTTAAATGAAATCCAGTACGACCACTGGACTAAGTTTAAAGCCAACATATTTAACTCAGGAAAAATTGTAAATCTCGTGCTGAAGAAGCAAAGATTGACCGAGTCACAACAAAATAAAAAGCACCAAAAGGGAATGCTGTTAAAGCTTTCACGTCATCTAAATAAGTTCAAATGACAAAGGCATAATAGACCACAAATAATTCATATTGGTAGTGGCAAAGTAATGAACAACTGCTTTAGTTGAGTCATAAAAAGATGATAATAGAAGTCGAGCGTTCACCATACGCCTACCTTCGATACTGAAGTTAAGATGACTTCCCACGTGCACAACCACTTTCTGAGGATGAATTCGAGCAGCAACCGAAACCTGAAAAAATTTACGATCTACAGGTGATTCTGAAGTGCAAGGAGAACTAGCAAACTTTCATAACAGGCTTGTACCAGAAGGAAATTTAAAAGAGTAACAAAAACGAAGAAATTTGAGTAAAAAGGTTTACCTTTACTCTTAGAGAACTAAAACTATACCCCAGAAGACAAGGAAAAACTCGGACTTATTAAGAAACAAGAGAACTCAGTAAATTGGCAATTAACAAGCGAAATATGGCCAGGCCACTGCTGCAACCGAATACTAAGACAGCGTCTGCGTTTGCTTTTAAAATAATCACTTTCTGGAACTCATTCACTCATAATATCTTTAAAACGAGACAGAGACAGACACAGAGAATAATACTACAAAGAGAAGTTATTACTCTATTTTTTTTATTTAAAATAAAATTGACTAGCAGCCAGCCAGTGTTTGGTCAATGGTGAAAGGTTGGCCACCAAGTGTGAGAATGAAAGTTTGAGCTCCTAGAGTAGCTGTTAATATGAATAAGAGAAACTCTGTTATAGCCATTTCTGTGCATTCAATGTACTCTACGGATGAAGGAATACAAACTGATTATGGAGTTATTGGAGTATATTCATAACAAAACTGAGACCACCCATTGTGTAAAAAAAAATTGACAAAAATTATGGCTATGTCCACTCCAACCCTCTCAAATAAATTTTAGAAATACAAAACCTATAGAGATGAAACATCTTCAGCATAAGCATGGAAAAAGGGTCAGTGTGTACCATCATGTAGTCTGACTTCTGCGGATTCCTATTGAATGATATTTGTACAAGAGCTTTACCATGACGCAATGCCTTCAACCAAGATTAAGAGACTCTGAGTGAGTGTTAATATTGTGCCAGGTAAAACTCAATCAGAATCAAAAGCAAAGACGTTTTGTATATACGATATGATGTGATTGTCCACATTAAAATACTTCAAACAATCAAGAAAGAAAAAATAAGTTAAGAAAAAATAGTGAATTCAAAAGGTCAATACAATCCAATAAAGATCAACAAACCTTGAGATGGATGTTCCCATTGCCATTACGCGCGTCATTAATGGAGACAACATCACGATAGTTAGTTTCAGCATCAAAGAGAGTAATGTTATAAGCCTCAAGAAACGGGTTTCCTGTTCAAAAGAAAATTACAGAGTGTTAAAAAAAAAAACTCCTATCTTACGTACAAGAAGCAGAGTGGAATTAATCACATTATTAAAACTAAATACCTAGAATATCAAAATATTTTATTGCAAGATCAAGTTCAGCACCAACAGCAAGATCAATTCTGTGAACCGGAAACTCCTCAGTTGGTATTCTTATTTGAGCCACCTGATCACAAATTACAGTATAAGCACCATATACTATAGTACTATAATACATTTAAGATTTTAAATTTAAATTCGGTAAAGTCTAGCTTTCTTTTTTGAAAATAAAGAAAGAATACGAATTAGTCTAGAATCTCGATATGCTATATTACAGAGATAATCCACAAGTATATTTTTTCTTTTTGGACTAGTTGTATAGCAGTGGTCCATAGGTGAGAATTCAGGGGAGACTGCGCTGTGAGGTCTTGACTTTATCATGTCTGGTCTCTAACTATATACGCACCCATTCAATTCACTGAAACAATTGAGTTTTAGAAAATAAGGATTTTGTATTATTTTCCCCTAGAAGCTAAGTCCTAAGAACTGAGAGGTAATTAGTAAAGGCTTCTTTGTCTCTTCTTCTCCTCTTTGATTTTCAACTCTCTTTATATGTCTGAACATCCTACCTGACAAGCCACTCGTCCCTCTGGCCTCTTTATAAGATCTAGCCAAATGAATGACATAAAACAACCATCATTCCATTGTCCAAACTCCCAGGCCTTGTACCTAAACCCCTAAAATTATTTACTTTCCAGCAACTAGTTTCAAAAATTCCTACAACTTGCCACTTGACTCACTTTCTAAAACAAGCTAATTCGAACCCATTTCCTTCCAGCAACAGCTAATCCTTGTTTCCCATACTTTCGAACCTTAAAGCCGCAAGCTCCAATAACCTTAGTCAACCACAAAACTAATTACGAGTACACTATTTTGTATTGCCAGTATTACTTTACACGGGCCATTGTTTGACACAATAGTAAAAGCTAGGGTCCACAAGCAAGAGATCATGAATTCAAGAAGAGAAAAATACTAGTAGCAGCAGTTATTTTGTAAAACCGTTCGGGCCACTGTTGTCAAGAACATACTTGAGGTGAAGTATTTGTTTATGTATGGGCTTGCTATCCTACTACATTGTGTTCAATTTTAAATGGGCAAGAAAAGTCCTTACCACCACATTAAAATGGGGGAAAGTAATTTTGCAATGAGGTCACTACAATAATTTCTTTGGCTCCTTTGCAAAATTACTTTGGTATCCTCATTTTAACAAGGTGGCAGGGACTTTTAAGTCCAAAAAAATATGCATACTGATAAACATGCAGACGGTTAGCAATGCCCTTTATGTATGTTTGAATAAATTACAATACAAATATCCACACATGCACATCAGTATATTACCTCAAAGTAAAGCATGACACTTACCTCAGCAACCCTAACACAAGATGCAACCTCAACTCTTCCCGTTGACCTATCTTTTGCCTGAATACATGCAAGATTATTAGCATCCATTGTCTTTATTCTATCCCCATCGATAGATATAGCATTCTTCTGCACCACCTCATCTTTTCCACCACATTCTCTCAACAGAGAATAACTAATCCATCCTTGGGGAGTCTGAATACCAGATTGACTGTCTGAACTTGAAGAAGACGAAGGCAAAAGACTTGTAGTGGTATAATGAGGAGGAAGGATCCAGGTGATCGGCGCGCCGAGGGAAAGCGGAAGATCAGACACCACAGATATAGATACAGATGCATTGTAAGATCTTGACTGTGAGAATGAACCTGAAGAGAGAAAATCACAAGAGAACGAAACCGCAACATTTGTCCTGCCGGCAGATCTGGCATGGATACAGGATCACTGATGAGATTTATTTTAACATGAACGCGACAGACAGATGGTATGCACTAGATGACAGTTAGACCAACTTGCATATAACAAGATTCAAGTAAACAATGATGCGTAGTGTGGAGTATGCTTCATTTTGAACATAAGATTTGTTATTTTGGTTATTTTTGCACTTACAGCATGTTGAAGCCCTAAACTTACGGTAAATAAGGGCGGCTATCAATGTTTTATAATCTTCTTTTATTACTCTGAGCAAAGTGAAAATCTCAGTAGCTCTTATGGACGTAACCCTGATTTGGGGTGAACCACATAAATGTGGTTGTACAGTATGATTCTTTAGATTTCTGGCTTTATATCTCAAAGTTCATGGGATGAGAGAATTCCTAAAAAGCAACACTAAAAAATTCGCCCGAAAGTTACATTTACAACTCTCCAGAATTCTATAAACAACATCCTAATACAGACACTGAAAACATCATTCATACGCCTGATCAAATTTCATGGGGACTAACTATACCAACTATCATTCATCACGTGCCAAAAGGACCTTGTAAATCATGATTTCACTAGAAATCTCACCCATGAGAACACAGTTCACAATAACTCGGGCATCCAAATTACACCTAAACTCTGAAATACAAACAGATGTTGACAAAACCTTTCAAATAAAGCTAATTAAAGTTAACATCTAGACGTCACATAACTTAATCAAGAAAATGTGACTTAATTTACTTGATGTATCCTTCAGAATTTCGCCAGTTTACTAGGTTTGATTTCATAAAATTCATAGGCTTATTTTATACCTCTTTCGCAAAATGAACCCAATGGAAAGTGTTCGCGTTTCTAAAACGATGGAGAAGCCGAATGAAAGACTCTTCAAGAAAATTACCAATTGAATTCACAACCCCCTCCCTCCCCCCACCCAACAAAACATAAATAAAAATGTAAAAGAAGAATAAAATAAAGGAACGGGGCACTTATTGATGACTGAAGACTGTGAAAAGGTATGGATAACAATTGTAGTCAGATTTATACTGGAGCAGCTACTATTAAGCAGAAGATGACAATAACAAAAGAAACGTAGATTTAATTTCAAGTTATGGGGAATTATTAAGCGCATAGAATAATCCATTCAATGATTGCAAACCTAATCCAACAGAAAGTGTACACATTCATAAGTATAAGCAAACAAACCTTAATAGCCTAATTTGGTTTTGAACAGCCAACATTACTCAAGAGATAACTACATTCACACAACTTCTTCGTGAAATATTTTTGATAATCTCTCACTTATTGGCGGTAAGATTTAACACCCACACACATTCTTTTAGGTGCCTTGTAAACTTTAACCTCTAAGCCACAGAGGCTTCAGCATGAGAATATATTGAATTAATTCAAGCTATAAGAGAATTTGCATTGTTGTTTCAGATGCAAAGCTCACCATTCAAAACATTGATTCCCAAAATAGTGCAGAGGATTAAGTCGAGATTCTAAATAACACTACCTTAAAGCAAACGAGCATATACCTTCCATACAAAACCTCAATAAAACCAAGGTCCTTCTGATCCAGATAGCTGGTATATTTGATTTCCTTTTCACCGGAAAATTTGATTCCATACTCGTTACCACTTAAGTGCTTTACTACTTGGAAACTCAACACCTAACAAACAAATTTGAATTTTTCATGTATATAACACACAAAGAAATCACAAGCATTAACTAGAGAACAGCACAAAATCTGACCTTTTCATCCTCTATATTCCACTTGTAATTGTTACACAGCTCATAAAAAGAAAACAAATTGCCCTACAAATGACAGTAGTTAGTCAATGTTCTAGCAAAGCATAATTAAAAGTACGATATATGATTTTACTAACAAGTTCTTGCCTCAGAAAAAGAAGGAAATATTGGCATCTTACGACCAATAGCAAGCTGGTCGCTCTGTATGTTTAATACTGCTGAAGAAGGGACCCCAACTTTAACTCTGCCATATGCCTTACTGATGATGGAATCACCTCTCCCATAAACTGCGGCAACCAGAGTCTGATCATGGCAACAAAAGTGTAGAATTATGCAAATATAAGTTGGATTTGTAAAGGAAGCCCATTATAAGTGTCACACGCCAACAATTATCTTTAATAGTCAAAATATTTTTTCCAAGTTGTTATTAGAGAATTTAAGGGTTGAGGTCAAGGAATTACACATACATACACATATATGTTGGTGTGTATTTAAAGGTTTAACACCTCAAAATAAACACTAACGGGGATGGTATCAAGGTGGTAGGTCTAGATATCAACTTCCTCTTGTAGACAATTGGTCAGTTATTGCCTCCGAAAATTGACCCAGTCACCAAAATGCCCAGGAAAGCCCATTTATTCAAGGAAGGTTGTTGAGTCCGTATTTTGCCAGTTCAAGCTAAAGCAGTAAAACATTTCCTATTCAAGGGGTCAAATGGGCAGGGTTTTTAATAAACAGGCTCTCTCCACTGTCGAATAAGAGTGGCACTGCAACTGCTCGGTATGGTAGGTATAGAGGAAGGAACAGAGGGAGAGAGAAAAAGATCACCGTATAAATGGGTTGGCTCCTCTTTTTATCTATACCATCACCAAAAGTAAAAAAAAAGCACAAAAATAGCCCTACTTTTTCTTTTTCTTTTTGGATAAACTTGTCACAAAAATAGCCCTACTTTAAAAGAACTTATTTTCTTAATGCCCCCAAAAGCTAGAGGATAGATGTCAATCATGCCAACTTGTCACAAAAAGTTTGAGAACTAATTCTTGTTTAAGGCTTCTGTGAAAGGGACGCCTAATTAATCAAATGACCTAAAACAGTTTGTGTTGGAGATCAGGTTATTTGTAATTAGGAAATATTTTATTTTCCTTATTTTCTTAATTATTAGTTTTTTCTTGTTTTCGGTCTTTTCCCTTGCAACATATTAACAGTGGACTCATTATTGGAGAAATGTAAGATAAAATTATTTATCAATTCTAAATTTGGTATCAGAGCAGGTCATGTAACACACTAGCCCCTCCAACACCACCACAGCCACTAACCACCACCACCGCAGCCAACCCAGCCCTAGGCGCACACCACCCAGCCCAGCCACAGCTCCCCACAGCCACGGAAATATTTTATTAGGATCTTATTTTCTTTATTATTAGTTTTTCCTTGTTTTAGGTCTTTTCCCTTGTAACATATAAATAGTGGATTCAATGTTGGAGAAATATACGATAACAATATTTCTCAATTCTCAATTGCTAACACCAACATGCTTCCGCACAACCGTGTCTCACACAAAGTGAAAATCGACTTAATATGCTTCAGTGGCTCAATTAACATGAGCTATTTACAAAGCTGCATGATTATCACAAAACATCTTCATAATCTTCTATTAGAAAAGAAAATCTACTATAACAATAATCTCACCCATGACATATCACACGTTCCAAAGGAAATAGTTATCTAAGGGAGAACCCTCCTGAGAAATGACAAATTCACCCTTAAAGAAGGTGACATCCACACAAACAAACTAATGAAGAGATTTCGGATTCAAACCCTTTTATCCTTTTCATGTATAATAGAAGC
Source organism: Hydrangea macrophylla (assembly GCA_033977485.1). Classification (NCBI taxonomy): domain Eukaryota; kingdom Viridiplantae; phylum Streptophyta; class Magnoliopsida; order Cornales; family Hydrangeaceae; genus Hydrangea; species Hydrangea macrophylla. Next base: position 128,370,818 of record CM066984.1, on the reverse strand, counting down.
CTACTAAGAGACGATTAATAGCTCGAGAGACAACTTATCAAAGCCTAAAGTAAGCACCTATACAAAACAAACACAATCAAAATTGTGGAGATAGATCAAACAACTGAAACTTTGGGAATTGGGAACTAGACGTGCTAAAGTCTTTAACCATTAAAACAGATGAAGCATCTGTTAGAAGTTACTTAGTTTTACTTAGTTCCTTGTTTTATTTTATTTTTATTTGCTTCTCCTTATAACTCTTCTGTATTAGACATAGGGTTACAATTGTAATTTTATTTTCCTTCTTTTCATATAATAAAATACAGAAGACAACATTGGTCTCCTTAGTTTTGCCCTAATTCAAATCTACATGGTATCAGAGCTTCCCTAAGAGGGATCTCTAAGCACCATCACAAACCACCAAGTCGCAGCCTCTACCACCAGCAACCTCCAAGCCGCAGCCACCTAAGCCATATTAGATCCAGGCACAGCCCCTAGGGCTTCGCAGCCTTCAGTCACAGCCACAGTGGCTTCGCAGCCCTCAGGGACAGCTTTCTAGGGCTTCGGCTCTATCAGTTCTTCCCCTACATCAAACCAGCAGCCATACCATGCAACACTAGCTTCTGTCGCACAAAAGTAAGCCAAGTTCCAGCCTTGTTTCCAACCTACATCCTTCATCAACATCCTAAAAGTTTCAGTTTGATTGGGGTTTAATTTCCTTTCAGTTTTTGGTCCTATATGGACCCATGAACAGTGACTGATTTTTCGTCATCCTGAATGGTGCTCTAAGTTATGATTGCGTGCTACACCTCCGTTGATACCAGTTCCTATTCCTCGTTTTTTTGCTTGCTGCGGGTATTAGTTGCGTGTCGATTCAAGATGTCGGATTCAGACAAGTCCACTATGAATACACAACAGCCTAGGAGTGAAACTATTGTTGTTGCTCCCTCTGATAGCCCAAATGTTAAGCTTACTACTTCTCTCTTCAATGGTCAGAACTACCTGGCTTGGTCTGGGTCTGTGATCATGTCTCTTAAGGGTAGAGGAAAGATGGGGTATATCAACGGACGAATCAAGGCACCTAGCACCGAGGATGCCACATACGACAAGTGGGAGATGGAAAATTACACTGTTATGACATGGATTTGCCATTCTATGATTCCGGAGATTGCTGAAGGCTTTTTGGACATGGCGACTGCCCAAGATATTTGGGAGATCATGGCCAACACCTACTCCCGAAAGGGCAATTCAACACAGATATTTGAGTTGAGGCGTTCGATAGGTCGCTCGGAACAAGGAGAGATGAGTGTTCTTCAGTATTTCACATCTCTGACCACTAGTTGGAAAAGACTTGATCACCTCTTGGACTATAAGCCTGTTTGTCCAACCGATTATGTTGCTTCTAATAAACTTGTTGCTGAGGAGAGGATCTTTAAGTTTTTGGAGGGACTTAATACTGAGTATGATCTTGTTCGCAGCCGTGTACTTGGGATGGATCCTTTGCCTTCTCTCCAGGAGGCCTTTGCGTATATCCAGAACGAGGAGAGTCAGCGTTCTGCTATGGTTCCACTCGCTCCTACTGAGAGATCTGCTCTCATCTCCGTTCCCCAGAGAGATGGGAACAAACAGTCCTGAGGCCACAATTCTTCTAGTGAGTCTGGATCGTCAGAGTAAGCTAAGCAGTTCTGTGATTATTGTAATCGGCCCTATCATACCAGGGAGACATGTTGGAGACTACACGGTCGCCCACCTGGAGGACGTGGGGGTCGTTCAAGACAGTCTGGGGGTCGTGGGGGACACTCACAAGGAGGTAATTCTCGTGCTCATCATACTACAGCTTTAGATCCTACAGCACCATCTCCAGTTGAGCAGGCCCAATCCATTTCCAATGCAGCTCTATTTACTGCCTCAGAGGTGGAGGAGGCTCTTCGTTCCTTGATGGCGCGCCGTACTTCTGCTTCTACTGCATCTACAGGCACCTCCTCTTCATTTGCTCATTCAGGTAACTTTGTCACCTCCGCAAGAGCACACTTGTCTCATTCTTTTTCTCCTTGGATTATAGATTCTGGTGCGTCTGATCACATGTCTAGATGTTCTAATATTTTCTCTGTTTATAAGCCTTGTTCAGGTAGAGACAAGGCTCGTATTGCTGGTGGTACATTTTCTTCTGTTTCCGAGAAGGGTACTATTCATGCCACTCCATCATTGCCTTTGTCATATGTTCTTCATGTTCCTAATTTCTCCAATAATTTGTTATCCACTAGTCGTATCACTCAAGATTTACACTGTAGTGTAACTTTTTTCCCTTCTCATTGTGTTTTTCAGGACCTTACCACGAGGAGGACGATTGGCAGTGGTAGAGAGGAGAGTGGACTTTATCTCTTGGATGTTGGAGGGCCGTTAGCACATCACACAGTGGTTTCAGAGAATAAAACTAAAGACATACATCTTTGGCATAGACGTTTAGGACATCCTTCGTTTTATTTACTAAAGCATTTGTTTCCTTCATTAGTCTTGAATAAAAATGTTTCTGACTTTCTTTGTGAAACTTGTGAACTGGGTAAACAACATAGAGCGTCTTTTGCTCCTACTTCTAATAAAAGTTCAGTTCCATTTGCTTTAGTTCATTCTGATGTTTGGGGTCCTCGTTTTACTTCCTTGAAAGATCATAGATGGTTTGTTACATTTATTGATGATTATTCTCGTACCACATGGCTTTATATGATGAAAGAAAAAAGGGAAGTTTTCTCAATTTTTAAAGCTTTCCATAAGATGGTATACACTCAATTTGGGACTAGCCTAAAAATTTTAAGATCCGATCAGGGCGGTGAGTATATTGATTCCGGTCTTGCTGAATATTTTTGTTCCCATGGGATAATTCATCAGACTTCTTGTACCGACACCCCCCAACAAAACGGGGTGGCGGAACGCAAGAATCGTCATCTGCTCGATATCGCTAGGTCCTTACTTTTTTTGGGTAATGTACCCAAGTCCTATTGGGGTGAAGCCGTGTTAACAGCGGCATACCTTATTAATCGCCTTCCAACTCGAGTTTTGAACAAAAGGGCAACAATTGAAGTCTTGTCAGACACTTCTCCTTTGTTTCCTATCACTCCGCGTGCTTTTGGTTGTGTGTGCTTTGTCCACAATCATTCCCCTACTCGTGGGAAGTTAGAGCCCCGAGCGATTAAGTGTGTATTTGTGGGCTATTCTCCTACCCAGAAAGGTTACAAGTGCTATCATCCTCCTTCGAGAAAATGGTATGTTTCCATGGATGTTACATTCCATGAATCTCAGTCGTACTTTCAGTCCTCGTCTACTTCTGAATCACCTCTTCAGGGGGAGCTGTGGAATGAGGAAGAGGTGCCTTCGTCAGTCCCTTTGTCTTCAGGGGGAGGAGTTGTAGATGTTATCACTGAGGGACTAAAGGAAAAAGAAAAAATTGAGGGAGAAAGTGAGGTTGGGAAGGATATGGAGAAAGAAGACGCTTGTACTCCATTAAAAGAAAAGGAGTTAATGGTTTATTCAAGAGGCACATGGAGTAAGTTCAAGAATAAAGAGATCGCTCCTTCTACTCTTCCACTGACATCTCCTTCAAGTGTTGAGGACCAAGGTAACTCTGATTCTGATATTGATATTCCTAGAATGGAAAAAGATGAAGGAGAATTTTATGATATATTTTATTCATTCTATGCAGTTCATTATATACACATCCAAGATAACAATAAAAGGAAAGAAAATAGAAGAAAGGAAATAAGAAAGAGGAAATAAAATCAATCTAATCCTAGAATCCTGGGATAGAATTTTGACTGAAATTATATCCACGAAATCTTATCTCCAACACTCCCCCGCAAGTTGAGTCACGGAAACTTGATGACGTGAGCAACTTGAACTTGGACTTTGGATGATCCTACCATATGTCGAACAGCCATAAACAAGAAGCGTGGAAGTTCCAGTAGAAGTGAAACAATCCCTTGACGAATTGCCTGGACATCACAGTGCAATAAAACGAACAAGGCCGCCGGAAACCACGGCAGAGCTAATCAACTAGAACCGACGAACGGAAGATTGCCCGGACACTCGGTGCAATAAAAAGGGTCATGGCTGCAAGAAAATACGGCTGAGCAAATCAACCGGCGAGCACATACATGTTCAAGCCCATCAAGAGAGCCCACAAAGGGGTTGCACACTTCAACTCCCCCGAAAATGGCTGCTGGCCAAGGACTGGACAAGGCTTGGCCAATGGCTTGATGATGTTTGATGGGGGTTGAATCTGAAAGTAGCAGGAGTGTGGGTTTATTTGAAAAAAAAATAATGGGAACAAAAGAGTTTGGTAAAAGATAATTCTATTATTTACACAATAGGTTTATATAGAGTTACAAGGGAAAAACAAGAAAGGAAATAACATCAAGACATTAAAAGATAAAAATCATAATGGTCAACATGACCCAAAAATATCTCCTAATCATGGATATAATTGCTTAATTAATTGCTTAATTTCAACACTCCCCCTCAAGCTGGGGCGAAGATATCGACGAGTCCAAGCTTGCAAAGAGAAGACTGAAGTAGACCAGGACCAACAGACTTAGTGAACATATCAGCAGTCTGGTCACGTGATGACACAAACATTGGGGAGATGACCCCTGATCGAACCTTTTTACGAATAAAGTGAATATCAACTTCTATGTGTTTGGTTCTCTCATGAAGGACAGAATCTGATGATAACATAATAGCAGACTTATTGTCACAGAATAAAGATGATGAGTCCTTCACAGGAAAGACCAATTCCTCAAGGAGAGAGCGAAGCCAGAGAATTTCACATGTTCCCAGAGCCATGGCACGATACTCAGCTTCAGCGGAAGAACGCGAGACAATAGCCTGTTTCTTACTTTTCCAAGATATGAGATGATTACCATAAAAAGTACACAACCCAGAAGTAGATCGTCTGTCACTCTTTGAGCCCGCATAATCAGCAACAGTAAAACAGGAGAGACCTGCCTGCGCTCCTGCTTTAAAGAACAAACCAAGACCAGGACAGGTCTTAAGGTAGCGGAGAATATGATACACAGCATCCAAGTGAGAAGAGCGGGGTGAATGCATAAACTGGCTCACAACACTGACAGCAAATGTTAGATCCGGTCTTGTATTCGTCAAATAGATGAGACGACCTACAAGACGCTGATATACCGAGGGATCCGGCAACAGTTCACCTAACTCAGCAGACAATTTTAGGTTAGGATCCATCAGAGAGGATGTTGGTCTACACCCAAGCATACCTGTATCCTGAAGAAGGTCAAGAGCATACTTTCGCTGGGATAAGGAAATACCCTGGCGAGAACGAGCTACTTCAATACCAAGAAAATACCTTAAGAGACCCCAAATCCTTGACATCAAATGATGTCCCGAGATCACGCTTTACAAGAATAATACCTGAAGCATCATCACCTGTGATGATAATATCATCGACATACACTGAGAGAATAATACATTGTTCGTGGGTGTTGCGCTGAATAAAACAAGTATGATCTGAATGGCAGCGGATAAAACCCATAGTAAGAATCACCTCACTGAAACGACTAAACCATGCACGTGGAGACTGTTTCAAACCATAAAGAGACTTACGGAGACGACAAACTTTCCCATAGCACTCCTCCTGAGGGCGAAAACCAGGCGGGGGATCCATGTAGATAGTCTCAGAGAGGTCGCCATTAAGGAATGCATTCTTAACATCCAGCTGATGAAGAGGCCAAGAATAGGACGCCGCAAGGGAAACCAGAAGACGGACAGTGGTTAGCTTAGCCACAGGGGCAAAAATAGCACCAAAATCCTTACCAGGAACCTGAGTAAAGCCCTTAGCAACAAGTCGGGCTTTATACCGATCAACAGTGCCATCTGGCAAATATTTAACAGTGAAGACCCACTTACAACCAACAGTACGCTCACCAGCAGGAAGAGTAACAAGATCCCACGTATGATTTTCCTGAAGATCACTCAGTTCTACTTTCATAGCAGCCACCCATTTAAGATTCTGAAGAGCTTCATGAACTGACCGAGGGATTGGAATTGAGTCAACTGTACTAACAAAAGAGCCAAAACCTGGTGACAGTCCCTGATAAGAAATATACTGGGAAATGGGATGATTAGTACTATGAGAAACAAGAAAGCGGGAAGGTGGGCGGCGAACACGGGAGGGATAACGAGGAGGGGGAACAATATTAGAAACAACATCAGGAGGTACATCAGAAACTAAAGGAGAAGAGGAGATACCTGAGTCCGGAGAAGAAGCTGGTAGGAGAGCAGGAGCGTGTTGACGCCTAGAGTAAACCTGTAATGGAGTACTAGAAACAACAGGTGGAAGAGACTCAAACATAGGAACCGGACGAGGTTGAACAGAAATATCCTCCATCACAGATTCCACAGACGCTGGAAGAGTGGAAGAACCTGGATAAAAAGGGACAGTTTCGAGGAAGGTAACATCCAGAGAATTATAGAAATGGCGCGTGAGAGGATCGTAGCAGCGATACCCTTTAGACATGGATGAGTACCCTAGAAAAACACAAAGAACTGCCTTATCATCAAGTTTGGTACGGGTAGGACTTTTATTGTGGACAAAGCAGGTACAATCAAACACCCGGGGTACAATAGGAAAGAGAGTGCTACCAGGTTTAAGGGCATGAAGAGGTGCCTTTCCAAGAAGGACACGGCTCGGAGTACAATTAATAAGATATGTAGCAGTAAGAACAGCCATGTCCCAGAAATATTTAGGTACTCCCATACCACATAAGAGACATCTAACTACAGACATGATATGGCGGTTCTTTCGTTCTGCCACACCATTCTGTTCTGGAGTATAGGGACATGTAAGTTGTTGAAGTATACCATCCTTATTAAGGGCAGCCCTAAACTCATCAGTGATATATTCACGTCCATTATCAGGAACGAATATTACGCACAATAGTATGATACTGAGTTTTAACCATTTGTAAAAAATTTCTAAAGTGAGAAAAGACTTCAGACTTTTTCTTCAAAAGATAAACCCAAGTACAACGGGTGTAATCATCGATAAAGGTGACATAATATCTGTGTTGGGACAAAGCCGTGGTAGGTGAGGGACCCCATACATCAGAATGAATAAGGTCAAAAGCACTAGGTGCTCGGTGCATACGAGGTATGTAAGAGGTGCGTGTATGCTTTGACAATTCACAAACCACATACTTAAAGTTATAATCTTTGCAAGCTTTATTTAACGGTGGGAATAACCAACACAAATATTGAAAATTTGCATGTCCTAAACGGGCATGCCACAAATCCAAAGTTTTAAGAGAAAAAACATAAGTATTCGAATATGGTAAGACACAATTATTGAAACTAAAAGAAACAGTAGCTTGCAGGCTGGAAGAGGACACCCTGATTGAAGGAGGATCACCAAAGTAGTAGAGGCCGTCACGCTCATACCCCCTGCCAAAAATCTTCTTCGAAGTCAGGTCCTGCAGATAGCAACAATTGGGTAAGAACACGACTGCACAATTATGATCTTTGGCTAACCGATTAACAGATAGAAGATTGTAAGCAAAATTAGGAATAAAATAGACAGATGAAAGAGTAATATCAGGAGATAAATATGTGTCACCCTAACTGTGAACAGACACAAATGATCCATCAGCAATACAAACTGACTGATCAATGGAAGTAAACGGAGAAACAAAGGAAGAGAGCTCACCAGTCATATGATTACTGGCACCGGAGTCCAGAATCCAAGTAGGATGGGTAGACTTACCATAAAGAGCAGTTGGAGTACCTGTGGCAATAGCAGCTGTAGGTCCGGGAGCAGAGGAGGAGGTAGTGCCAAGGCCCAAATGTGACTGCAGCTGGGCAATTTGGGACTGAAGCTCAGTATAATCTGGTGACGGTGGAACCGTTTCCGCAATAGCTCCAGTACGAGGAGCACCTCTCCCACGACCCACACCCCGAGCCTTATTATATTGTTGCTTTAACTCAGGATGAAGGTCAAAACAACGATCAATAGTATGATCAAGCACACGACAGTGTTGGCAATATGGACGATTGCCCGTAGGACGAGGACCTGAGGGAGCACCACTAGGAGGACGAGGTCCGATAGTACCAAAGGAGAGCGTGGGCCCGGGCGGGCAGCAAAAGCCATCTGATCAGAGACTGGAGGAGCAGGTACAGTCGGCGATGCTAAAATGCGACGGCGACGCTCGTCACCCTCAACGGTAGCAAAAGCCTCAAATAAAGAAGGCATAGGAACAGTGTTTAGAATCTGGGTACGCAGGGCCTCGAACTCAGGTTTTAGGCCCATCAAGAATTGGTAGGTATGCCGACGGTCGAGACGTTGAACTTCAACATCACCATCATTAGGGAAATCACTGATGGGTTCATATTGCGCTAACTCCTCCCACCGGGTCTGCTGATAGCTAAAGAATTCAGAAACAGAATGACCTAAAGTCGCCTGAGAGGCATGAGACATGTCCTGGTAAAGCTCAAAAACTCGTGAATCAGAGTGGGCATGGGCATACATCTTCTTTAACGCCGTCCAAAGCCCATGAACAGTGGTGTGATACATAAACATGTGGTATATTGACTCCTCCATCGAATTAAACATCCACCCCAAAATAATACAGTTATCGGAAAACCATTCTTCATACTTAGCATCAGTTTCTGCTGGTTGGGGTTCCTTGCCAAGTAACCACCCAATCTTCCGTTTGCCGCCAAGGCAAAGACGAAGGGAATTGGACCAAGCATGGAAATTCTTCCCGTTCAAGACGACGCTAGTCACCCGTTGAGCGGGTGTAGGATGAGAGGGATCCAGACGAGCATGGGTAGGAACAGTGGTTGTAGTACTGGACTTAGCGGAATCACTCATGGCAGCAGTAAGAGAGAATAACTTTAAGGAGAGGACAGCCGGTAGACAGCGGCAGACTTAGACGGGGGTAACCGGAGACGTGGTTACCCGATGAGACGACGAAAGAGGACGGAAAGTCCTAGGACATCACTCACATGCCCACGAAGAGCAGAAGAAGCAGCCGAGGGGCTGCTGGACCAAGCCGAGGGGCTTGGGGGCTGCGCCGCAGAGAGGAAGGGGCTGGTAGGCTACGCCACAGGTGGTAGGGTGCTGGGGCTAGGGTTAGAGGAGTGGGTGGTGGCGGTGGCAGTGGATGGTGGTAATGGACTGGTGGTGGATTGGTGTTGGCGGTGGTAGTGATTAGGGTTGGCTCTGATACCAAAAAGAGTTTGGTAAAAGATAATTCTATTATTTACACAATAGGTTTATATAGAGTTACAAGGGAAAAACAAGAAAGGAAATAACATCAAGACATTAAAAGATAAAAATCATAATGGTCAACATGACCCAAAAATATCTCCTAATCACGGATATAATTGCTTAATTAATTGCTTAATTTCAACAGGAACAAATGAAGTGCACAGAATAGCAACCCAATAAATTTAACGAAGAAAAGAAGATTATAGGAGTCCAGCGGGTGGCGGCTCGCCACCCGCTGGAAAAAGATGAAGGAGAATTTTATGATATATTTTATTCATTCTATGCAGTCCATTATATACACATCCAAGATAACAATAAAAGGAAAGAAAATAGAAAGAAAGGAAATAAGAAAGAAAGGAAATAAAATCAATCTAATCCTAGAGTCCTGGGATAGAATTTTGACTGAAATTATATCCACGAAATCTTATCTCCAACACCTAGTAAGTCTGATTCTGATCTTGATGTACCTATTGCTATACGTAAGGGTGTTAGGACTTGTACCGAACATCCTATCTCGCATTTTGTGTCATACTCTCACTTGTCTCCCTCCTACAAAGCTTTTATTTCGAAAATTGCTTCTGTGTTTGTCCCTAATAATGTCCAGGAGGCTCTTGCGGATCCCAAGTGGAAGCATGCTATGATCGAAGAGCTGAAAGCTCTTCGTAAGAATAGCACTTAGGAATTGACGAGGTTACCTGAGGGCAAAAGAACTGTGGGGTGCAAGTGGGTGTATACTGTGAAGCATAGGGCTGACGGTTCCATTGAAAGGTACAAAGCTAGGCTTGCTGCTAAGGGCTTCACACAGACCTATGGGATTGATTATCAGGAGACATTTGCCCCTGTTGCAAAGATGAACTCAGTTAGGGTCCTTCTGTCACTGGCATCCAATTTTGGGTGGCCTCTTCACCAGTTTGATGTGAAGAATGCATTTCTCCACGGTGATCTAGACGAGGAAGTATATATGGATGTTCCTCCTGACTTCGCGGACTCTAAGACAAACGGCAAGGTGTGCAGACTCAGAAAATCATTGTATGGCTTGAAACAGTCTCCTAGGGCATGGTTCGAGAGGTTCACACAAGCTATGCTCAGGTATGGTTTTAGACAAAGTCAAGCTGATCACACTTTGTTCATTACACATTCGTCACAGGGAAAGACTACTGCATTGATTGACACACACTTAAGAGCCCGAGGGTCTAATTTCCCACGATTAGGTGAATGATTGTGGACAAAACAAACACATCCAAAGACTCGAGGTGGTATAGAAAATAGAGAAGAACATTCAAATAAGAGTTCAATGGGAGCCTTCAATGGGAGCCTTCTTTTGGAGAACCTGAGTGGGCAGTCTATTAATTAGGTATGCAGCCACAAGGACCGCATCACCCCAATATGATTTGGGAGCATTAGCCGTGAAAAGCATAGAACGAGCAATATTAAGTAAATGACGATTCTTGCGTTCCGCTACCCCATTTTGTTGCAGGGTGTCAGTGCAAGATGTCTGATGAATAATCCCTTTGGAAGAGAAAAAATTCCCTAGACCCGAATCTATGTATTCTCCCCCTTGGTCCGAACGGAGTATCTGAATCCCCTTTCCAAATTGTGTCAACACTATTTGATAGAAGTTTTGGAAAATGGAAAAAACTTCATTTTTATTGTTCATCAGGTAAATCCATGTGGTACGTGAATAATCATCAACAAAGATGACAAACCAACGATAACCTTTTAAAGACAAAATACGAGATGAACCCCATACATCAGAATGAACCAAAGTAAAAGGAGCTAAACTTTTATTACTACTCGGTGCAAAAGATGCCCGGTGATGTTTCCCAAGTTCACATGACTCACATAAATATTCCGAAACATCTTTATCAACAGGTAAAGAAGGAAATAAATGCTTAAGTAAATGAAAGGAGGGATGGCCTAATCTCTTATGCCAAAGCCAAATGTCCACAGACTTATTCTCAGAAACTAAAGTGTGGTGCGCTCCTTTGGTTCCTACATCCAACAGGTAAAGACCATGCTCCTCTCTACCACTGCCAATCGTCCTCCGAGTGATAAGGTCATGAAAAACACAATAGGATGGAAAAAAGGTTACACTACAATTAAGATCACAAGTGATACGACTAATAAATAACAGGTTAGAAGTGAAACTCAGAACATGTAATACAGAAGACAGAGGTAGAGATGAAGTGGCATGAATGACACCCTTCCCTGAAACAGGAAAAAAAAAAGGTGCCATCTGCAATACGAATTTTTTCTTAACCCGAAGGAGTATACACAGAGAACAACTTTGATGAACTAGACGAATGATCTGAAGCACCAGAATCAATAATCCAAGGGTGCGATGAGTGAGACAGACATGCCGTGGTAGAGTGTACTAAGTTACTTGTCTGGGCAAATGAAGTGGAAGCACCTGTGGAGGTAGACGGAGAGCGACGAGTCATCAGGCTACGAAGAGCATCTAAGCATCCTCATACTCCGTGGTAGATAAAGGGGTTGATGGAGATATCCCGGGCTGAACAGGGGAACCTGAATCTGTAACATCAATGACTTCAGTATGGTGAGCACGAGATTGCCCTCCACAGCAGCTACGTCCTCCACGACGATTGCAATAATCACACAATTTCTGCGACTTCTCAGAAGAATCAGACCCACTCAGAATAGATGTACCACGAGACTGCAGAGGGCCTTCTGGAGGAGAAGGAGCAGAAATAAGGGCAGAGCGTTCGGTAGAGGTAACCGGAAGCATAGCAGAACGACGACTCTCCTCGTTTTGGACAAAAGCAAATGCTTCCCGAAGCGTGGGAAGAGCATCCATCCCAAGTACCCTACTACGAACAGAATCATACTCGGTATTAAACCCCTGAAGAAACTTGAAAACCTGTTGCTTCTCTAGAAATTTCTGATACCCAATAACGTCCTGAGGACAAGCCGGATGATAATCCTTAAGATGATCAACACATTTCCACTGGGTAGTGAGAAAAGTGTAGTACTGAATAACCGTCATAGTCCCCTGCTCTGAGCTATCAATCACCCTAGACAGCTCAAACTCCTGAGCATAATTTCCCTTACGGGAGTAAGTATGAGCAACGGTATCCCAAATATCGCGGGCTGTAGTCATGCCCAGAAAACCTTCCCCAATTTCCGGACCATAGAATGAATGAGCCATGCCCTAACAAGAGAATTCTCAACCTTCCACTTAGAATAACTAGCATAAGCAACACTCGGTGCGTGTATAGTCCCATCAATATATCCCTCCTTTGCTTTCCCCTCCAAGTAAAGAAGAACAGACTGTGACCAAGGCACATAATTTTGGCCATTGAACAGAGAGGTCGTGATTTTCAAAGTTGGGTTATCATGTGGAGCAACTAATTGGCTCATCTGAGGCTGTTGGAGATCTCCCGACGATGTAATCTTATCGTCAACCATGGTTCTAACAGCAGAGGGAACACCCACAATAATCACACTAAAAAAAAAAAAACAAAGGTAGGGAGCAAAACAAGGGACTTAAAGGCTTACGGATCAGCACAAGGCTGATCTGGGGTCCATGAAGGGACCCAAAAAACGGGTTAAAAGTAAACGTCAATCAAAACGCAGGTCTCGTAATGATATGAGGATGAATGAAGGAGACTAGAAGAAAGGAGGAAGATATGTTGGTAGTGTAGCAGATCTAGGTCAACATTGGGACAATTGAGGGACTGGAAAAATAGTGTATAGGGTTCGGATCTGGTTGAAGTAGGGTATATGAGGTTCGGCTAAACTGGTATAGGATGGTGGGATGTCGGTGAGGGCTAGATGATGATTGGGTGGCTATTGCGAGATGTGGGTGGGCTGGGTGACGTCGCAGGGTCCTGGGAGAGGTGGGTATTGTGGCGCAGGTGGTGGTGTAGTTTATGGGCTGCGGCTAGGCTAGGAAAGGGTTGGGTTGCTGTCGGCTTAGCTGTAGTGGTGCTGGGAAGCGGCGCAGTGGTGGTGATGGTGGAGGATGTCGGCACATGGTGAATAGGTAGTAGGGATGTATGTCGGCTCTGATACCATGTTAACACTGTGATTTTGGTAAAGCTTAGGTTAATCCAAATGATTAACCCATATATATATATATATATATATATATATATTATTCAAAGAGAAATTACAATAGTGTCCTTGACACTTATAAAATAAAAATACAATCAAAGACAATATCTAACACTGGTTACCCACTCCTGTCTTAGATAATAAATCTCCCATTCAAACTCTCATTAATCCATCGTCTCTGTCTAACATTCCTCCCAAGGTGTTTGGTTGTGTTTGTTTTGTCCACAACCATTCTCCATTGCAGTAAAAGTTGGATCCTCGTGCTCTCAAGTGTGTCTTCCTTGGTTATTCACCCACTCGAAAAGGGTATAGATGTTGTCATCCTCCTTCTCGTAAGAGGTACGTGTCTATGGATGTTACTTTCCATGAGACATATTCATACTTTCAGTCTCCACAGCCATCTCTTCAAGGGGAGAAAGAGAGTGAGGAAGTGACGCCTGGTAGAGAGAATGAGGATGAGATGCATGTTCTTGTTCAGTTTATTAATGAGGGAGGGGAGCTAGAAAATGAGACGAGGGAGGGAGAGGAGGTAAGAGAGAGTGAGGTAGAATATGGAGAGGACTGTGAAGGGGCAACTGACAATAGGCAGAAAGAGTTGCTGACATACTCAAAGAACAAGGCGAAAAAAAGGTTTGGGGCAAAGGTAGCAGATATAGAGGCTATTCCTTTTTCCCCACTACAGCCAATCTCTTCTAGTGATGATAGTCCAGGTATTTCAACTCCCTCCGCTCATATTCCTGATTCTAGTAATGATTTAAACATTCCTATTGCTCACCGAAAGGGCACTAGAGCATGTACTAAACATCCACTTTCTAATTTTGTCTTGTATTCTCGGTTGTCTCCATCCTATAGAGCTTTTGTATCCAAATTTCTTCTATTTTTATTCCTAATAATGTCTAGGATGCTCTCTCTGATCCAAAGTGGAAATCAGCCATGGTTGAAAAGATGAAAGCACTCTCCAAAAGTGGTACTTTGGAATTAGCATAATTACCTCGAGGGAAGAGGACAGTAGGGTGCAAGTGGGTATTTACTGTGAAACATAAAGCTGATGGGACGATTGAAAGATACAAAGCTAGGTTGGTGGCTAAGGGATTCACTCAAACTTATGGAGTGGATTATCAAGAAACGTTAGCTCCTGTGGCTAAAATGAATTCGATTAGAATCTTGTTGTCTCTTGCAGCGAACTTGGAGTGGCCATTACATCAATTCGATATCAAAAATGCCTTTCTGCATGGTGATTTAGAGGAGGAAGTGTATATGGATGTTCCTCCAGATTTTGAGGATTCTAAGACAAGAGGGTAAGTGTGCCGACTTAAGAAGTCTCTGTATGGGCTTAGGCAATCTCCTAGAGCTTGGTTTGATAGATTCTCACAAACTATGATCAGGTATGGATTCAAACAGAGTCAGGGTGATCATACTCTCTTCATAAAACGCTCTTCCAAAAATAAATTGACCGCTTTGATGGTCTTATGTGGATGACATAGTACTCACAGGAGACGACTTAGAAGAAATGGGACAGTTGAAGAGTTATCTTGCTAAAGAATTTGAGATCAAGGATTTGGGGAGCTTGAAATATTTCTTGGGGATTGAAGTTGCTAGGTCCAAAGATGGGATCTTCATCTCTCAACAACAATATGTCTTAGATTTGTTGCAGGAAACGGGGATGCTTGGTAGTAAAGCAGTTGATACTCTAATGGACCCAAATCAGAAACTTAGCAATGATACAAGTGGAGAACCTGTGGATAAGGGTAGATATCAGAGGATGCTTGGTAAACTGATTTACCTATCTCATACTAGACCAGACATAGCGTTTGCTGTGAGTGTGGTCAGTCAGTTTATGCACTCTCCGAGGCAAGTTCACCTTGATTCTGTCTTCCGAATCGTGAGGTATCTCAAATCAGCACCTGGAAATGGTTTATTCTTTGCTAAGCATGGTCACACTCGAGTAGAGGCATACATAGACACTGATTGGGCTTGGCTCAGTTACCGACAGAAGGTCAACAACGGGGTACTGTTCCTTTGTTGGTGGAAACTTGGTAACTTGGAGGAGCAAAAAGCAACCAGTGGTGGCGAGATCCAATGCTGAGGCTGAGTTTAGAACTGTGGCACAGGGACTTTGTGAACTATTGTGGATTCAGATTATTCTATCTGATCTTGGTTTTGGGCCTCAAGATTCAATGAAGTTATATTGTGACAATAAAGCTGCTATTAATATTGCTCACAATCCGGTTCAGCATGATAGGACCAAACACGTGGAGATAGATCGGCATTTTATCAAGGAGAAACTCAATAGCGGTAGTATATGTACTCCGTTTGTGAAGTTTGGAGAACAGCTGGCTCATGTTCTCACAAAGAGTCTTGCAAGCAAATCTTTTCATCTTATCCTTGGCAAGCTGGGTATGAAAGATATCTTCGCACCAGCTTGAGGGAGAGTATTGAGATTTGTTATTTTTTATGTCTTGTAGTTTATTTTCTCTTTTATCAGGGACCTTCTTGTAATTATTTTCTCCATCTTTTGTTGGATGAATAAAAGATGAGAGACACGTTTGTCGCTCTAAGTTTGGCTTTATTCTTTGTCAACAGTCACTTCAAGCAAGTGTCAGAATTGATACATGACCACATAAATTTGCTATCGTAGAACAATAAGAAGATTGATGAATAAAACCATGTAAATCAGAATAATACAGAGAATACCTTCATCATATTCCAATGCATTACAAAATAATCAAAAAGAGAAGAGAACAACTTTAAAGAAGCTTGCAAAGCAGAAGTATAACTAATAATAACTTAAAAGGCATCCTACAATCTGAAAACATGGACCTCAATGTGGAAGTCAAAATCTATTCATTCCAGGTAATATACAATTGGAAATATAAGTTAACCATTGAGCGAGCTCACCCCAACTCATAATTTTTATTAACAGAAGAATTAAAAATTGTTTGCTAGCAGTCTATAACATTTTCATTTGGAAACAGTAGCCTTTTTTCAAAACTAGTAAACCAACTAGTTGATGCAGTATAAGTGTCATAGTTGACATCATCTTACAGTGTTCCCAGTAAATACTGCCGATAGTCTTCCTGACGATTTGTGCACTATGGCCGTGCCATCATCCATACTAGCATATTCGACATATGCACCAAAGGTAGGGCCTCCTCTAACAGTAAGCTAATCAAAAGACAAACCAAAAATTAATCTCTCTATAGTAAATAAAATAAAAGAACAAGTTAATTAATCAAGTCATAGATGGAAAACACTACCATATCAACCAACTTTTTATGTAATAACTTACAGAATACCAAGAGTGTTTAAAGTTGCAGATACAAGCGACACCAAAATATTAGTTAAGTAGCCACAATAGTTTGTTTTTAACTCCTAAACTCTCCGATTTAAAATCATATTTGAGAAGAAAAAGGATGAAAATTGAGGAAGTAAAAAAGAATGCAGGAACATACCACGTAAGATGCACCTGGTACAAGGAAAATATCATTAGGATGTATTGTTGGTGGTGCATAAACTTCCACCTTAATTGGTTGACTCAAAATTTCATGTCCAGATTGCTGCCGAGCACTGACCTGATTTTCAAAATATCAGTGAACATGATTCCGAATTGTGCAACTACAGTGAGAGCCAATCAAAGACAATTACACTTTCTTGCTCGAGGCACTTACATAGAGAGTGGTAACCCCAAGTTGTCTAGCCTGAATAATGAAACTTGGAGCCTTCAAATATCCATGAACAGGATCTCGGAAACCGTCACCGTCTACAAGCTCAATTATAGGGCCCTCAATATGCACACGAATATTCATGTAAATGTACTGTATTAAAGAGTGTCAGTCAGTCAATTTGTTAACATCAAAGGAGATTTTTATTTCGTTCTTTTCTCTCTTTTTCCCATTTTTGAAAGAAAATAAAAATAAGGTCATTAACCATTGAAGAGGAAAGTAACAATGTCAATAAGATTTTACTTTTTTTTTTAATTTAAAAAAAGAAGGCTATTATTTCACATGCAAGCTGCTAAACTAGTCTTAGTTGGAACAAACAAGCAAACATGTTCATCAGCATATAGCTCATCACAAAATAACTTAAACCGGAGCTCAAACCTGAGAAGCATCAAAAGTTTTTCCACTAGTTACCCCAGCCAAAAAATCAATAGACTGCGAACCTCCTTCCTGCAAAAGTCTAGGTAAGCACATGATTGACAGTTACGTGCAAAATCAAATACCCTGTTGCACATACCATGAGGCTAATCTCTTCTTGTCTAGTAATCTTAATCCATTCAACTTCAGCAACTTGGACCTGTAAAACATGTAAAGCACTATGACATACTAAGAGCCTGTTTGGGTTAGCGTATTAAAAATAACCAATGTTGGGACTAAGAGTTTTTTTAAATAGCTACGAATTGGAGCTTTATAAAAAAGCCTTTTTAGCTTTAGAAAGGAACCAAATCAGATTTTTTTTAAAACTGTGAAAAGGCTAATCCAAACGGTCCAGCTTTCTAAACAAGCACTTATAAGTGATTGACGGCCCCAAAGAACATATCCCAAACTGGCTCTAAATGGGTGAATAAGAATATCTAAGACAGAGTGCTAGAGAATCATTACTTGTATAATGCATTAACAAATGATTGAAGGAAACAGTTCAGAGATTTGAGAAGGCAGCAATATAATAGTTCTACACAAAATAACAGGAGATAATGACAATATAAACATAAAAATCAATATGTTTATATTACCCAGCACCTTAGACATAGTTCCAGTGGCATTTTTTCCCATATTACATATTTTGATTAGTTGTGGGAACAGTTAAAATATGAATTTAGTTTTTGCATCTATTCAACCCTAAATTCCGTAGCTGAAAAGCTAATCTTCTTCCTTCCTTCCCATTTTTTGTCTTACATGAGAGTGCCTTTTATATTTATTCAATAAAGGTATGTCATGAAAACAAGCATGACTGTAATCCATAGCCAATTTTCCACTGAACTGGAGCACATCCCCACAATATCTTCAAATAAAAATACAAGAATTCAAAATAAGAACATGAACGAAAGAAAAACAAATTTAACAAATTTGTATAGTCTACCCTTCAATCCAAAAGCACAACATCATTACATTTGAACATATCAAACTTCATCAGATAAAGATTGTCTATTGACAAAGCAATAGAAAACCCTGCCTCTTTGTAATTACCATTTTGAACATGATTGCAAGCAAACTCTAGAGTTTAAAGCTTGACTCAAAGAGAATATGAGAACCAATCAATTGTATGGAAAATGGTTATATGGGAAAAAAAATTTAAATAGACTCAGAGGATGTAAAATGACCAATCTAATCATCTACCAGAATGGCAGAAAATTGGAAAATATTAAAAATATATATATATTAAAAGAATTATGGGAAAAGGATAGGTAAATTATTTACATCCCAAAGTTTATATAGATTACATGAGTGAATGAAAAAGGAAAGAGAATAAGAGAAAATAAAGGATAATAAAAACTATCATAACTATGGTCAACATGACCCATAAATATAAGAATAAAATCAGTAATTAATTGCTAATTCCAACACTCCCCCTCAAGCTAGAGCGAAGACATTGACAAGCCCAAGCTTGCTAAGAGAAGATTGAAGAAGAGTTGGACCAACAGACTTGGTAAACATATCGGCAGTTTGATCGGAAGAGGGAACAAAACTTGGTACTATAACTCCAGATTGAACTTTCTCCCGAATGAAATGGATATCAACCTCAATATGTTTAGTTCTCTCATGAAGAACAGAATCAGAAGACATCATAATGGCAGATTTATTATCACAAAACAAGGTGGATGATCCTGCTACTGGGAAACCCAACTCACTTAGAAGTGAACGAAGCCATAAAAGCTCACACGTGCCTTGAGCCATGGCGCGATACTCAGAAGAACGTGAAACGACAGCTTGCTTCTTACTTTTCCAAGATATAAGATGACAACCATAAAAGGTACAAAAACCAGAGGTCGAGCGCCTGTCACTCCTAGAGCCAGCATAATCTGCATCTGGAAAGCAGGAGAGACCTGACTGTGTTCCTGCATTAAAGAAAAGCCCCAGACCAGGACAAGTCTTGAGATACCGAAGAATGTGATAAACAGCATCCAAATGAGAAGTATGCGGTGAATGCATAAATTGGCTCACAACACTGACAGCAAAAGTAAGATCCGGTCTTGTGTTCGTCAGATAGATGAGACGACCCACAAGACGTTGGTACACAGAAGGATCGGGCAAAAGTTCTCCCATATCCGCAGTTAACTTAAGGTTTGGATCCATAGGAGAGGAGGCAGGCCGACACCCAAGCATACCCGTGTCCTGAAGAAGATCAAGAGCATACTTTCGCTGGGATAAGGAGATACGTTGGCGTGAGCGAGCTACTTCAATACCAAGAAAATAACGAAGAGGACCCAAATCCTTAATATCAAACGACAAACCAAGATCACGCTTCACTCGAGCGATGCCAGAACCGTCATCACCAATAATAATAATATCATCAACGTATACTGAGATAATAATACACCTCCCATGAGACTAGCGACGGATAAAACACGTGTGATCGGAGTGACACCGAATAAACCCCATACTAAGAATCACATCACTAAAGCGGCGAAACCATGCACGAGGAGATTGCTTCAGGCCATAGAGAGACTTACGGAGGCGACAAACTTTCCCATAATACTCCCCCTGAGCCCGAAAACCCGGTGGAGGATCCATATAAATTGTCTCTGATAAATCACCATTGAAGAAAGCATTTTTAACATCAAGTTGATGAAGTGGCCAAGAATAAGAAGCAGCTAACGAAACCAGAAGACGAACTGTAGTTAACTTAGCCACGGGAGCAAAAGTGGCACCAAAATCCTTACCAGGAACCTGAGTAAAACCCTTAGCAACCAATCGAGCCTTATAGCGATCGATAGTCCCATCCGCCAAATATTTCAGGTTAAAAACCCATTTCCAACCAACCGTGCGCTCACCTGCTGGAAGAGCAACAAGCTCCCACGTTTGATTTTCCTGAAGAGCATCCATTTCCGCTTTCATAGTAGCCACCCACTTAGGATTCTGGAGGGCCTCATGAACAGAACGAGGAATGGAGACCGAATCAACTTTACTAATAAATGACTGATAAGAAGCAGACAAACCCTGATAAGAGATATACTTAGAAATTGGATGGTTGGTACTATCAGAAAGAAGAAAGCGAGCAAGGGGCCGACGGACACGAGTGGGGTAACGGGGAGAAACAATTTCAGGAGCAATATCAGAAGGTCAGAGAGGAGATGAGATACCTGAATCCGGAGAAGAATCTGGCAGGGGAGCAGACGAGCGTGGACGACGAGAGTAAACCTGTGATGGGTCGCTAGAGATAACTGGAGGTAGATGTAGCCCTGAAGGCAGAGATTCACTGGCGGACTCAAGGATGGGAACGGGACGAAGTAGAGCAGCATTATCGGCTTCAACAGGCTCCACAGATACTTGCCTTGGTGAGGAAGAACCTGAAAAGAAAGGAACAGTTTCCAGAAAGGTAACATCCAAAGAGTGATAGAAGTGACGAATGACGGGATCATAACACCGATACCCTTTAGACATGGATGAATACCCCAAAAAGACACAACGAACCGCCTTATTATCAAGTTTGGTACGGGTAGGACTCCTATTTTGGACAAAACATGTACAACCAAAGACCCGTGGCAAAATAGGAAAGAGAGTACTATCAGGCTTAAGCACGTGAAGAGGTGCCTTGCCCTGTAGTACTCGACTGGGAGTACGATTAATAAGGTAAGTGGCAGTGAGAACAGCCATGTGCCAAAAATATTTAGGAACGCTCATACCACATAAGAGACATCTAACCACAGACATGATATGACGGTTTTTACGTTCCGCCACGCCATTCTGTTCTGGAGTATAAGGACATGTAAGTTGTTGGAGAATCCCATCTTTGTTAAGGGCAGATCTAAACTCATCTGTTATATACTCCCTACCATTATCAGACCGAATATTACACACAACAGTATGATATTGGGTTTTGATCATTTGCAAAAAATTTCTAAAATGAGTGAAGACTTCAGATTTTTTCTTCATTAGATAAACCCAAGTGCAACGAGTGTAATCATCAATAAATGTGACATAATAACGGTGTTGAGAGAGGGCCGTGACAGGTGAAGGCCCCCACACATCAGAATGGATAAGATCAAAGGCACTAGGTGCTCGGTGCATGCGAGGAATATAGGTAGTGCGAGTATGTTTTGACAGTTCACACACCACACATTTAAAATTAGAATCCTTGCAATATTTAAAGAAGGAAATAACCAACATAAATACTGAAAATTTGCATGTCCTAGACGAGCATGCCACAACTCTAATGTTTGAAGAGAAAAGACATAATTATTTGAGGCTGGCAAAACATTATTTGAGACTGGCAAAATAGAAGCTTGGAGACTAGAGGATGACACTTTGGAAGATGGAGGATCACCAAAGTAGTAGAGACCGTCTCGCTCATACCCCCTGCCAAAAATCTTCTTCGAAGTCAGATCCTGCAAATGACAACAGTTGGGTAGGAAAACAACGGCACAATTATGACTGTTAGCAAGACGATTAACAGAAAGAAGATTATAGGCAAAGTTTGGGACATCATAAACAGAGGAAAGAGTGATGTCTGGGGACAAACGTGCATCACCCTGACTACGGATGGGAATGGACGACCCATCGGCTATACGGACAGACTGATCAATGGAAGTAAAAGGAGACGTAAAAATAGAATGCTCACCAGTCATGTGGTTATTGGCACCAGAATCCAAAATTCAAGTGGGGTGGTCTGACTTACCATGAGCGGTAGGAATACCTACAGCAATAGTGGTCGTGGGGCCGGAAGATGAGGAGGAAGCACCATATGTTCTTGTATCAGCCATGAAGCTTACTGATTTAGTAGCAACGACAGGCACAACCGGAAACTCGGCGGGAAACAGGAGCAACTGGAAACTCGGTTACGGGACCGAAAACTTGGCGAAAGACAATATGCTGTGAAGAATACCAAAAAGATGATATGAAGAGATGTAGACTTGCCGGAAATGATACTGTGAAGAATACCCAGAAGATGATATGAAGAAATGTAGACTTGCCGGAATAATAACCAATATCGGCAACAAAGACAATCACAGCCGGAAACTCGGCAGACAAGGGCAACCGGACACTCGGTTACCCAGACTGACAATTAAGAGCACATGGCCTGCTCTAATACATCACACACAAGCCCTAACAAGGGCTGAAGATGCTCCCGAGGAGCTACAAGGCTGTGAGTGAATGAAAAAGGAAAGAGAATAAGAGAAAATAAAGGATAATAAAAACTATCATAACTATGGTCTACATGACCCATAAATATAAGAATAAAATCAGTAATTAATTGATAATTCCAACAATATTATTTATTCAGCTATTAGGGAGTTGAGCTTCAAATTTCTAAAAACCGTGATTAATCATATCAAATTTCTTACCAGTTACCACAGCCAAGAAAATAATAACTCAACACAGGCTTACATGTCCTACAAAGGTCTATTAAAGGGAGAAAATGCTACAACTACCAGTGAATCATCGACTGGCATAGGAAACTAAGGTAAGAGTGTTGAGTGATAGTCTTTATGTTACTGTTATTTACTACTTTTATTATTTATCTTATGTCAAGGGGTCTCTATGTAATTATTCTTTTCTCTAATTAATAAAAGAGAGGGTCACTATTGTGAACCCTAAGCTTTCTGAAATCAACATGGTATCAGAGCCTCCTTAATCAAGGCTTACGATCCCTCCACCACCATCACCCAACTTCGACCTCCACCACCACCACCCACCTTCGACCTCCACCACCACCATCTAACCCTTTGCCGCCACACCTTAACTCCCTAACCCTTCGCCGGACACATTCCAGCCACCACAAGCCCTCGCCGCACACCATCCCAGCCACCACAGTCCTCGCCGCACACCACCCACCCTCCAACCCTTGCGCCGCACACCATCCCAGCCACCACAGCCCTCGCCGCACACCACCCACCCTCCAACCCTTGCGCCGACACCTCCTAGCTCATCCTTACCCTCTCGGTGCTCCTCCCTGATCTTGTTGGTGCACTTCTTCAACCCTGGATTGATCCCAGCCCCTCCATAATTCCTCTTTCATTCAGCTTTTCCTTAACCTAGGCAAACTTTCAGCAATTGTGTGGTTCTGAGCACAACCCTTCCTTCTATCCCTCTTTGGGTCCATCTATGGACCACATGAATTGTCCATAAACAGGACAATTGCACCAGATTGGTGCCTTTGATTGCTAGGTAAGCCTTGCTTCCATTCAGTAGTTTCTTGTTTGCGTGCCTCCTTTCATCATGGCAAAAGACAGTGAGACACAAAAAGATGCCGTTGTTACAAATTCTCCTGCAGGTAATGAGAGACTCATTACTGAGAACCCTGGGTCCAAGATCACCACAGCATTACTTAATGGTGATAATTATTTATCATGGTCCCAATCGGCTACGTTTTGGCTCAAGAGTAGGTCAAAGTATGGTTATGTGAATGGCACGATCAAGGCACCTAGCCCAGACGAACCCACTTACGCAAAGTGGGAGGTGGATAATTTTTTGGTGATGAGTTGGTTGACTCATTCTATGGAGCCAGAGATTGCTGATGGTTTTTTTGAAATGGGTACTGCACAGGATATATGGGATACCCTTGTCGAGACTTATTCTCGCAAAGGTAATGTTGCTCAAGTTTATGAGTTGAGAAGGGCTATTGAAGCCGAGATACAAGGAGATCGTACCACCCTGCAATATTTTACTGCTTTAGGAGCTCATTGGAAGCGTCTTGATCATCTTATTACCCATCATCCAGTGTGCCCAACTGATGCTGCTAGTTTTAAAGCTTACATTGAGAGTGAACGGATTTTTAAATTTCTTGCGGGCCTTAATCCAGAGCTTGACCCAGTTCGGAGTAGAATTCTCGGTATGGAACCTTTACCCTCACTTAGGGAAGCATTTGCCTATGTCCAGAACGAGGAAAGTCGTCGTTCAGTTATGCTCCCACATCCTTCTGCAGACAGATCTGCTTTGGTTTCCTCTGGCTATAGAGGAGGCAAGCTTCCCACTCAGCGTAAGGATTCGCATTATGACGTGAGTGATGATAAAGATAAACTTTGGAGTGATCATTGCAACCGTCCTCGGCATACCCGTGAGACTTGTTGGAGCCTTCACGGACGCCCTCCTATGTCAAAAGGGAGGGGTGGTGGCCGTAGTAGTGGTCGTGGTAATGGTAGTCGTGGTGGACGAGGTAGTGGTGGACCACGGGCTCACTTGACCACACGATCAGAGTCGACTCATCAAGAGGAATTCTCAGCTCCTACTTCTTCACCTGTGCTAGGTAGCATCAGTAGTACCGATATCGAAACATTGAGGCGCATAATGGCTCAGTTTGACACATCCACTAGTGCTTCTACCTCTTTTGCCCAGAAAGGTAATTATGCTAATTTTTCTAGTGCTTTGCATGCTCACTCTCCGCAACCATGGATAATTGATTCTGGAGCTTCCGATCACATGACCGGTCTTCCTAGTATTTTTTCCACTTATAATCCATGTTCAGGGAAAGATAAAGTTAAAACTGCCGATGGCAACTTGTCCTCTATCTCTGGTAAAGGTGTTATTAATGTGTCTAGTTCTCTTACTTTGTCTTCAGTTCTTCATGTTCCTACTTTCTCGACAAATCTTCTTTCAATTAGTCGTTTAACTCGTGATTTGAACTGTTGTGTAACTTTCTTTCCATCTCACTGTGAATTTCAGGACCTCTCCACGAAGAAGGTGATTGGCAGTGGTAAAGAGGAGAATGGTCTATATCTTCTGTTGCCTGATGGAGTTGAAAAAGGGAAACTGACAAGTGTTGCTCATACTACACACAGAGAGAATATTCCTCCAGAGTTGTGGCTGTGGCATAAAAGATTAGGACATCCTTCCTTCTATTTGCTTCGTTATTTATTTCCCTCCTTAGTTTCCAATAATTGTGTTTCTGAGATTTCTTGTGAGGCTTGTCAACTCGGAAAACACCACCGTGCAACTTTTAATTCAAGTATCAATAAAAGTACAATTCCCTTCGCACTTATTCATACTGATGTTTGGGGTCCATCTCCTATTATTTCTTTGAATGGCTATAGATGGTTTGTCACTTTTATTGATGATTACACTCGCACAACTTGGGTATATTTGATGAAAGATAAGAATGATGTTTTTTCAATTTTTAAATCATTTCATAAAATGATATGTACCCAATTCAGTACTGTTATTAAAATTGTTAGGTCTGATAAAGGGGGGGAATATATCTACAGTGGTCTCACTCAATATTTTTCTGAACATGGCATGATACATCAAACGTCATGCATTAATACTCCACAACAAAACGGAGTTGCAGAAAGAAAGAACCGTCACTTGTTAGAGTCAGCTAGGTCTATGTTGTTCTCTATGGAGATCCCCAAGTCTTACTGGGGTGAGGCAGTCTTGACTGTTGCCTACCTCATCAATCGTTTGCCTACTCGTGGTCTTGGTAAGAAAGCTCCTATAGAACTTCTTACTAACCCTTCTTCACTCTTTCCTATCCCTCCTAAAGTTTTTGGTTGTGTCTGCTTCGTTCACAATCATTCTCCTTCCCATAGGAAATTGGACCCTCGTGCACTAAAGTGTGTCTTTGTAGGTTATTCTCCTACACAAAAAGGGTACAAGTGCTATCATCCACCCTCTCGTAAGTGGTTCGTGTCTATGGATGTAACTTTTGATGAAAAATTGTCCTACTTCCATTCTCCCCAGCCCTCTCTTCAGGGGGAGACAGTTATCTGGAAAGAAGTCTATTGAGATGGTGCCACCTTTTCTTATTGGAGGAGAGGAGGAAGTTAAAAAGGGAAAGGAAAGTAGTAGTGAAGGAAAAATACGAGATAAAAAGGGAGAGGAAAGTAGTAGTGAAGAAAAAATAGGAGATGAAAGTGAAAAACGAAGAGGAGAGGAGAGTGCAGAGGATAAAAGGAAGGAGCTGCTGACTTATTCCAAAAATAAAAGTAGAAGGATATTTGGGACAACAGATGAGAGGATCATTTCTCCAATCCCACTACAATTGACTTCTTCAAGTGATGACGGTCCAGGTATCTCTACTCTTCATAGTCCCTCTACTTCTATGCCTATTTCTTCTCCTAAAAATGAGTTGGACATTCCTATTGCTCTTCGAAAGGGCACTAGGGAATGCACCAAACATCCTCTTTCTAAATTTGTTTCATACTCTCGATTGTCTCCATCTTATAAAGCTTTTGTGTCCAAACTCGATTCTGTTTCTGTCCCTAACCATGTACAGGAAGCTCTCTCCGATCCTAAATGGAAATTTGCCATGGTTGAAGAGATGAAAGCACTTCGCAAAAATGGCACTTGGGAATTAACAGAGTTACCCCGTGGGAAAAAGACAGTAGGGTGCAAGTGGGTATTCACTATAAAACACAAAGCAGATGGGACAATAGAAAGATACAAAGCCAGGTTAGTGGCCAAGGGCTTTACTCAGACGTACGGGGTGGACTATCAGGAGACTTTTGCTCCTGTTGCAAAGATGAACTCTATTAGAGTCTTGTTGTCCCTAGCAGCCAATTTGGAATGGCCCTTGCATCAGTTTGATGTGAAGAATGCATTCCTACATGGGGATTTAGAGGAAGAGGTTTATATGGACATACTACCTGGGTTCGAAGATGATAAGACCAGAGAAAGAGTGTGTCGACTCAGAAAGTCGTCGTATGGCCTCAAACAATCTCCCAGAGCTTGGTTTGATAGGTTCTCCCAAGCTATGATCAGGTACGGTTTCAGACAGAGTCAAGGTGACCATACTCTCTTCGTTAAGCACTCGTCACAGGGAAAGGTAACGGCTTTGATTGTCTATGTAGATGATATTGTCCTTACAGGTGATGATCTAGAGGAGATGAAACGGTTGAAATCATACCTTGCTACAGAATTTGAAATCAAGGATTTGGGAAATTTGAAGTACTTCTTGGGAATTGAGGTGGCTAGATCCAAGGATGGAATTTTCATATCACAAAGGAAGTATGTTTTGGACCTACTCATGGAAACTGGCATGCTAGGGAGTAAGGCAGTCGATACTCCAATGGATCCTAATGTAAAACTTGGCGATGATCCCAGTGGAGAACCAGTTGATAAGGGGAGATATCAGAGATTGGTCGGTAAGTTGATTTACTTGGCTCATACGAGACCTGACATTGCTTTTCCGGTTAGTGTAGTTAGCCAATTCATGCATGATCCCAGACAACTCCATCTAGACGCTGTGTTCAGAATTGTGAGGTACCTGAAGTCGGCTCCGGGGAAAGGTTTATGCTTTGCTAAACATGGTCATACTTTAGTAGAAGCCTACACCGATGCAGATTGGGCCGGGTCTATTACTGACAGAAGATCAACCACAGGTTATTGCTTGTTTGTTGAAGGCAATTTAGTGACTTGGAGGAGCAAGAAGCAATCAGTTGTGGCTAGGTCTGGTGCAGAGGCAGAGTTTAGGGCCATGGCACAAGGGGTATGTGAGTTATTGTGGGTCCAAATCGTGTTATCAGATCTTGGTTTTGGACCAAAAGATTCGATGAAGTTGTACTGTGATAACAAGTCTGCCATTAGTATTGCACACAATCCTATTCAGCATGACAGGACGAAACATGTGGAGATTGACAGGCATTTCATCAAGGAAAAGTTAACAAATGGTAGCATATGTACGCCTTTTGTGAAATCAGGAGAGCAACTAGCTGATATCCTCACAAAAGGCCTTGCTAGTCGACCTTTTCATTTCATTCTTAGCAAGCTGGGCATGAGAGACATCTTCGCACCAGCTTGAGGGGGAGTGTTGAGTGATAGTCTTTATGTTACTGTTATTTACTACTTTTATTATTTATCTTATGTCAAGGGGTCTCTATGTAATTATTCTTTTCTCTAATTAATAAAAGAGAGGGTCACTATTGTGAACCCTAAGCTTTCTGAAATCAACAAAGAGGTGCTAAACATAAACATATTTCATAACAAGCTAACAGTTTTTTATGCGTATTGATGATTCAGATCGGACAGATATGATTTAAACAACAATAAAGTCAGACTTTTCTTTCAGCAAGCAAACTGATGAAGTTTACCTGTTGCAACAATAAGAAATACTGGAACCAATTTTACTTTTTTAGAAAACAAGATCTATTCAGAAACTAAATGCACAAAAAAAAATGCCATCATTTGGAAAACCTGCAATGGTTTGATAATGATCTACTATTTGATAGAAATTTTGGCAATTCATAAACAAGTCCATGTATTTGGATTGACAATCAAGTTGATTTGACGAATAAATTCAAAATAAATAGGACACAACAAACAAACAACAAATTTGTCACCAAGAAATCTGTCTATATTGTCATACCATAGGGCAGGTCTTTCTGGTAATATAGATTTCTTTTTCTTTCTGAAGAATAATAGGAATGCAAAGTCGAAAATGTATGGATGTGAAAGAATAATTGAGGGAAGAAAAAAAAAAAGGTAATCAAATTCTGATGGACAATCATATAATGAGAAGAAAAGAGAAAATTTACCACTGAAGAAGCAGCAGGTGGAGGAGAAATCCCAATATCATAAATTGTAACAAGTGCAGTCCCCAACTCTTTAGGGACCACCACCAGCTGTAAGCACTGCAAACCTTGTCGGGATTGAATTACTTCTACGACTTGAGAATTGTTCACCACAGCGTCCACAAAACCACTTCCTCCAATGATTGAGAGATTCAACTGAAATTCAAATAAGAAAAACAACACAGAATTGGCACTCTAATGCATTGGTTATACACACGGAAAAACAACATAGAAGCTAAAGTCACTGTTTGGGTGATAAATTGAAATATTGTGACGTCAATTCAAGAAAAAAACAACATTGAGACTAAAGTCACATAGGTACAATCATAAACGATCGGTATCAAGGGCAAAGCTGGTTGTTAATTGGTGTTGTATGCGCAAAAGAATGAAGACACTACTAACCATCTATTATTGCTCAGCAGCGGGAGATTTTTGGTATATGCACTGACTCTACTTGGTATTTCTTGTAAGGCCAAGCCCATTCAACTCCTTAAAACCCAGGTGTTAAGGAGAGGGGAACTAAGGCCATATAAACCGCACAGGCAACAACACATCTAAGCGATGTGGGACGACAACACGCCCCAGCACGTGTGGCAAAGGCACACACGTGGTTTACGGAGATAGGGGACAAACAAGGCTGATACCACTTGTAAAGCCCAGCTCATTCAACTCCTTAAAACCCAGGTGTTAAGGAGAGGGGAACTAAGGCCTTATAAACCGCACAGGTAACAACGCATCTAAGCGATGTGGGACAACAACAGAACCTAAGCGATGCGGGACATTCCAATTTAACATGGTATCAAAGCAGGTTATTGTTGGACCCAATTTGTCCACGTGTGCTCCACGTCACCCTATCTCAGTAATATACGTGTTTGGCTCACAGTCATGCCACAGTGCGGGGGCGTGTTGAGATTGTCCCACACCAGGGACTTATAACCTAGCTACTCAATTATAAGTTCAAGGGGCTACTCCACCTATTGCCAATTGGTTTTGGGTTGGATGCTCCAATTCAACAGGATTTGGTGGGCGATGGTGGAAAATCTGACAGATAACTTGATTTCTTGGAGAGGGGTAGGAAGAGGATAAAGACATCACGCAATTATCTCCTCTTTGTTTATGGAGGCATGTATGGAGAGAGAGAAACAGTAGATCTTTTAAAGGGTGGAATCCCCTTTGTAAACTATAGTCTTCTGATCTCGCATCTTTTTTGGACCAAAGGGATTACTCTTTAGATCATTCCATCATTTTTGTTAAATTTTTATATGAACTAAGATCATAATACTGTTTTGTCGTGTACTTTTACACGGGGGCACCACTGATTTTTGGTGCTGGTATTAGAAATTCTCTCACTTCAAAAAAAAAACAAAAAAGAAGCAAAAGAAGAATGGTTGAATGGCTTTCTTTTGAGAAAGGGGGATGACTTGGTTTAAGAGAGAGAGGCCAGCGTCCCTGTGGCTAGAAATTCAAATAACAAAAATATTTGTGATATTAATATTGTTTTTCCCTCCAGTATGTTTCAAGCCCTTAACATAAAATGGAGCCAAAGTGAAGAAAATAGCAAAAAGTCCAAATCTGCAGAATTCGCTCAACCAAAGGCGCAGTTCTCTAGAGCAAGATTTGACCCCGTTTAAGCGAGGTCGGTCGACCAGTTTTCCTAGTGCACTATTTTGATGTTTTGAAGGGTATTTTTGTCCACCAATAATTGCTAGGGTTAGAGGAGAATAAAATGACGAAATAAGAAGAAGAAAAAAGGTTATCAATCAACTGGAGGAGGCTGCTCCAGAGAAGAAGAAGACTTAAAGCTTTGTTATGGTTCTCAAGCTTCTACTGCGATAGCTATGTCTATGGAGGGCTAGACTCCATATCTATGGGAGTTTTATTGTATTTCTTTTAGGGTTCATTTTTTAGATGATTGGTTGCATAATTAAGAGGTCCCTCTTGTAATCGAACTTAATGTCAATAACCAACGGAACAATCTCTTGGCTTTGAATTGTTTTGTTGATTGTTGAACTCAAATTATGTGTTCTTTTTGTGATTTCATGCATGATGATTATGCAATGGTATCATGGTTCGAAAACTCGGTCGATACCGCGACCGATACCGCAACTTTGAACCATGAATGGTATGGATAGATGTACAATTTGATTCCTTGATTATGCAACATAGTTTCCGAAGATGGGTCATTCTTGATGATTCAATTGGACCTGTCGTCGCAAATTTTCACCTCATCTTGAATTATGTTTCCACTAATTGAATGCAATATCCAATATACTTATTAGGTTAGTGGTGGATTCGCTGCCCTAGGTCTTCTCAATCATTGATCTCGGTTTACTATTTCATCTTGATAAATTAGAAACCTAATACAAACTCTTCTTTTAATCAATTTAGGAACCTATAATTGAATTACAATACATCTCTCAGTCACAGTCCGCCAAGCTCGACACCTGTGGGCTGTGATACTCACTGCTAATTAGTGGTAGTTAATTCGGAACACTATCTTGACCGATCAGCGAGCGTAACCAAATAAATAACCCACAGTTTGTCAGTATATTTCTGCTAGAAGTTGATGCAAAAAAAAAAATCATCCACTTTGTGGCCTGGTCATGACAAGAGAAGATTATACGTCATAGAAGACGCGTAAGAAGATATGCAACTCCCCTCAAACACTCTACCATCATTACAATCACAGCTTTATGAGTAAAGAGCCAAGCCAGCATTAAAGACAATTGCATCGAAGTTTACCTTTGCATCAGGACTGCAAAATAACAGACTGAACTCTGGATCAACTCTTAGAGTGGAAACTAGCTGCATTTCGTACAAATGTATAAGAACAAAAATAGAATCCAAAATAAATATGTCAAGTAGAAAGAACCAACAAAGAAAATCTAGGATCTCGTGCAAGTAAAAGAAATTTCAAGTGTTTTTGATTTGTTATGCAGAATATAAGCAACGTGAATCAAAAATTTTAAAAATAGGAAAAGAGGTCAGAAAATAATTTTAGGGGTATGTTTCCGAAAATGCATTACAGGTTTTTTGTTTTGTTTTCAAACCATTTTCTATTTTGAATGAAATTGGCTAAAAAAAAAAAAGGAAAAAGGAAGGAAACAGTTGAAGTTGCAGTCTGGGTGATGCAATTTTCATCAAAAAATTCTGTCAACTGAAAACAGATTTTCCCAAAATTCCTGCTTTCATTCTCACAGGTACAAACGGTTTCAATTTTGCAAGTGCAACTAAATAGACAAAGCAGCATACCTGTAAACGTATAGCATCTGTCAGAACACTCTCTAAACTTTCAGTTGCAGTAGCATGAAGGCTAGTCTTGGTATCAGGAAACCCAATAACAGTGGCACGAACAATGCACTGAGAAGTCAGTAATAAATATCTCAGCTCACACCCATACAGAAAGTGAGACAGCATTACAAAAAAAGGGGAATTTATAGATATCAGACAGCGTTACATGCCCTTCCATTTTTATTTTATCCGTCTTTATTATACCTTCTAATCGAGAGCTATTATGTTATGCTTGCAGTGGTCTGACTCCATCAGAGTGAAATTTATAAATAGATTTAGAAGACTGATAATGGTTCAGCATAAGGAAACAGCATCTAGCATAATAAAATCAGCATGATATAAACAATTTTTTCATCACTTGAAGAGGGAGAGCCCGTTTGGATAAGCTTTTAAAATAACCACTTTTTGCAATAAGAGATTTCTTAAAAAGCTGAAAATTTGAGCTTTTTAAAAATAAAAAATAAAAACTATTTTTTAGCTTGAAAAAGGAATTGTTTTTTTTTTTTTTTTTTTTCTTTAAAAGCTTAAACCAAACGGTTACAACTTTTAAACAATCAATTATTGGCCCCCAAAAAGTTTATCCCAAAAGGCTTTGGACTACCAGAAAGATCAAAGGCATCAACTGTAATTACTTTATCCTATTCATTGTCAACTTATTTTAAAGATGCATCCTAATACAGTATTTACTTCCACAAAATCAAGTCTTACTTGCTTTTGCTTTTAAGTTGCAGATGTTATTTTTCACATGAGGACATGGGTTGGAGGTTGACAGAACCTCCTGCTCCTCAACCTATGTAGCGAATAACTCTCTCTTTACAATGCTTCTATCTCTATCTATACCCCTATTTCGGTTTTTTTTTTTTTTTTTTTTTTTTACCCTCTCTGTATGTCAAATATATCAACATTGATATATGTCGTAAGGAAAAAAAAAATCACATTCACACCATCCAGAGCATAAAGTTCTGCAAGTACCAGTCCTGATGCATTCTGCAAGACCAAAAACCTCTCCCAAGTGGATTTGAACTTGTACGAATCATCCCAAGATGCCGACCGGTCACAATTGCCAAGTTCCCACCTCAAATGAATAGAAGATGAATTTGCGAAAGCTTTTCCAGAGTTTCTAATACCAACTGCAGACATTCGTATTGTGCGCCCATTTGCAACAGTAACAGGAGTGGCACGTAATCGGTCTGGAGTGCGGTCAGCTTGAGATGCAGTCCATATAACATCAGGTGCATTCACTAACAGCAAAGTATAAATTCACTCAACTAAGATAACATTCTTTCTCTAAGTTAAGAAATCATATACTAGATGTGCTAATTTGAAAGAAATACAAGACTCTGTGTGCATCATTTGCAGAATCCTCATACCAGGTTCATCAGCTAGTAGTGTAATCGAGGAAGGAAATCTACATGATAGCGACACTTCCACTTCTGCTACCTCAGGAAGAGGATGGTCATCCCCAATCAAGTTTCCACGTTTAAAAACTAGTTTCTGAGTCATTTGAAGCAAGGGAAAGAAAATATCTCATGAGTCATGACCATGCTGAATTGATAAGACCATCGCTATATTACATGGACTCGCATATGGGTGTCGGTACATGTAAGTGTCTAGTGTTGGACTTCCCAATTTCATGCATCTAAGGACACTGGAATACGACAATAAATCTATATTATCCTTATATTCCTAAAAGATATATTCATTCGTTTTGGAATAATTGTGTAGCAAAAGGAATATATTCAGAGACTTTAACATTCTAGTATACAAGTAGCTAACATGCTTATTGGGGTGTGTCCAATAAAAGTTTCGGGCACATACCCCATAAACTTGTTAGAGTGACGTGTGTCCGACACGTAGGGTGTGTTTGATAACCCAATTAAGTGCTGAAAATGAAAAGTTTCAGCACTTATTTCTTTTCAGGCGTTTGATAATGTACCACTTAATTGAAAAAGCAGCGAAAAAACCATTGAAAACTTTAGGTGAAAACTTTCTACTGAAAGTAATCACTGAATGCAGTCTATTTCAGTACTTGAAACACTGCTTTCAGTATTGCAAATTCAATCACTTAAAATTTTCAGTACTTAAAATTCAGCACTTAATTTTCAGTTTTATCAAACGGACCCGTATACTCCAACCTATTAAGAAGAGTCCATGTAACATAGGATCACAAACATGTGAAGAAAAAAAAAAGGCAGGAAAAATTTGCAAAAACTCACAAAGGTTCCCAGAGCCTGGCATATAATTCTGTAAGAACTCCCAAGGTTGCTAGACGTTTGACGGACAAGAACTCCATCTTTAACACGCTCTTCATCTAAAGTATCCACGGTTTCAACGAAGTCAACATCTTGGTCCCACGGCTCTGGCCCTCCGCGAAGCATCACTTCTAAAAGTGTGCCAGGGGCAAGATACAGATCATCCAAACTCTCCAGCTGATTAAGAGCTTCAGCGTGGGCCCAATCAAACCAGTAACCACCATATTGGTTTCCATCACCAACCTGACGCACAATGAGCGGTGAATATGCTGCAATCCGTGAGGATGCTTTTAAAACAATTGAACCACTATAAGAATGATCGAAGGGTTGATATTCTTTAGAAAGTGTCGCGTGTAACGTAGTGCGCCCAGAAGTAGAAGCATATACATTAGTCCATCCACATGGAGTACCATAGCGATTGTCACACAGAAATGTCTCCTCCCTTGAATTGACAATTATGAATGATTCACTTCCTGTTTTCCACCTTATATAGGAACTAAAAGCATCACATCTGTAAAAGTAGGCACCTGCAGATATAAACCACCTTCAACAGAGGAAAACATACGGTGAAAAACAGTTGTAACAGAACTTCAGTACAAGATTATTGTGGGATGTGTTATCACCGTTTGATGCTTTCATTGTTACAGCAGCTTGAAGATGTGATCCCACAACAGTCTCTACAGGAAAGATTGGCAGCATAAACATAGAAGAAGGGATCATAACCTCAATGATCACCTACACGAAAAACTACAAAAATAAATAAACAAATGGAGATAGATATGTATGTATATATATATATAGAGAGAGAGAGAGAGGAAAGCTATTTTGATTAGCACGCAATCTTTTTGAATCACACTATTAGAGGTTAGTTCAAAATTTGTCAGTTCAGAAACTTTTTCGCATGATGGAAACTTCAAGTGTCTATTTGCCTTGCAATATTAATGCACCATATGATGACATATCATCTTATTTTAATATCTACTTCGCCAGTCAGTAGTTACCAGCAAGTATTCCATTAGTGTATCAAAATGGCAGGAGACGAATCATGATTCTCTATCATCCTTCTTGCATCAGAAAAGACAAATATGATCTTCGAAACAGCAATTATACACCTCTTTAATAATGTTTGAGTAGATTATTAAGGATTTGAGAGTGATTGATACTTTCAAGAACTTTTGACAAGGTGCATATTCCTAGGGCCTTACACAAGTGAACAGTCATTTTGTAAAACGAGTAGGAACTTGGAATGCCAATGAAATGCAAAATTATGTAACGAATTAACAACAAGATATTCCTCAACCTTGGAAACATAATCATGTGTAGAACATAAAAATTTTGCAAGGACTATTTTTTAGAAAAAAGTGTTTTTTAATCTTTTGAAAGGACTATTACTATTAGTACTAAAATACAGCAAGGAAATTTCAGTACTCCCTCCATCCCAAATTAAGAGTCCTTTATTCAATTTTTGAACGTCCCATTTTGAGTTCTCTTTGAAAAGTTAATGAGTTTTAACAACATATTTTCCAAGTTTACCCTTTGTTATATAATCTTTTGAAAGGACTATTTGGACTACAGTAAGGAAATTTTAGAATTTCCTCCGTCCCAAATTAAGAGTCCTTTATACAATTTTTGAATGTCCCATTTTAAGAGTTCTCTTTGAAAAGTTAATGTACTTTTAACAACACATTTTCCAAGTTTACCCTTTGTTATATAAAACTATCCTACTTTTTCTTTGATGTGAGACTAGAATTCTGAAATTCAAAAAGGACAATAATGGAAAGTTGAAAATTTTCACCACAATCAAAAAGCTTCCTTCAAAAGTAAAGAATTCCCAAAAGAGACTCTAAATATGGGGCAAAGGGAGTATCCAAAATGAGGAACATGTGAAGGTTAAAGTTAAAGTGATCACACAAGGTTTTTCATTTTGAATTTTGATTGACTGTTTAGGCATAGTGTTTTTGTGATGACCAAGAGCCAAGACTCCTAAGGCATGAAGGAAATGATGGACAAGGGGAGGTGAGGTGTGGGTAATTGTCCCACATCGCCTGGGGTGAAGATCCTGGACTAGTTTATAAGGCTTAATCGCCCCTCTATATCCAACAAGGCCTTTTAAGACCGTGAGGGAGCTAAACACAAATGAACTCTGCAGTTAAGCGTGCTGCTACTACAGCAATACCAGGATGGGTGACCCCCTGGGAAGTCCTTTGTGTTTAGGCCCAAATCGGACAATTTTGTTGCTAGATGGGGGATAGGTCGTTACAGTTTTATAATATTTTGAAAGGGCTATTGTATTAAAATCCAATAAGGAAATATTAGTATCCAAAATGAGGAACAGATGAAGGTTCAAGTTAAAGTGATCACACAAGGTTTTTCATTTTGAATTTTTAGTGACTGGGAACTTCAACACAATGGATTTGGATATGAAAATGATTGCATTTTTGTAGCAGAAGAAGGCTCAACAATTTACTCCACTAGGCTCACAAATGGACTCTAAGGCTCTGTTTGGTTCATGGATTGAGTGAGGGAAATGAAAAGAGAACGCAAGGGAAACCACTTATCTATGTATGGTTAATAAGGAAAATAGAAAGTAAAAGAAAATGTCGTTTAAATAACAGTAAAATTCCAAATTTTGAGAATCACTTCCCTTACTATTTTCTTGGGTTACGATTATATTCCCAAAAAATTTAATTTCTAATGTTATCTATGCATGGAATAAAAGTTATAAAACACTAGGGAAAACAATGGAGAAATAGTTTTTCGTCTCATTTTCCTATCCTTTTCCTTCTATAAATCCACAAACAAATCAGAGCCTAAATGTATAACCGGATTCAAAACAGACATGGACAAGGGTATTCTTACGGCATTACCTCATCATAATTGAACTCGTCAAAAATGGATTCTACTTTGATTGTAGCTTCACCAGGCTTTTTCGCCTGGACTACCCCAGAAGCAGATACAGAAACTGTAGACATGTCCGAAGAAAACCATTTATAGTCACCGGAAGCTTTTCCACAACCTGAATGTGATAAACATCTAATGTCAATCAAACAGCATATTATATATATATATATATGACTAAGGCAAACACTTAGAACAATTAAGAGGAAAAGGCTGTGCCAACCTCCTACTGCCTTTAGCTCCACCTCCTGATAGACATCTGGGGCCCAAGGAAGGAGAATGTTTTTAGATACACCACTTAGTTTGTCCATGCTGAACATGACTTGTTCGCAAACCAAGACTTCTTGCACAACCTTGAGAACCTATAGAAGAACATAATATAAGCATTGTTGTCAAATTGTGAACCAGTTTGTCAAACTTATGAATTGTGAATCGTAAGATTCACTTTTTCAAGAAAATGATATACATATACAGTTATACTCATATAAATGCACAGAAAACAAATGTACAATGCTTAAACTGAAAAAGATAACAATTCAACACAAGTTTCACGCAATATCAAGGCTCAAAATGTTTAAAGTTTTCCACTTAAAACTTCCAAGCTCAAAATTATGAATAGTGAATCGTATTGAATAATTGATGCATCAGGTTGTACGAAACTCGAATCAATTCATGAATCGACCGATTCTAATACCATGAATACAGGCAGCCAAAAGTTAATAAGCACCACCACAAGACA
The DNA here is from genome assembly GCA_033977485.1 of Hydrangea macrophylla. Lineage (NCBI taxonomy): Eukaryota > Viridiplantae > Streptophyta > Magnoliopsida > Cornales > Hydrangeaceae > Hydrangea > Hydrangea macrophylla. The sequence goes on along the minus strand of CM066984.1, from coordinate 128,332,641 downwards.
GAAATTTGGGAAAGAAAAAGCTAATATGAAGAAACAGCCTTACAAGGGGGAAACAAATAAAAGAAAAGACTACAATAAAAGATTATCACCTCCTTTGTATCATGTCGCCCGCTGTTATAAGTAAGTGTTGCTATCAGTTCTCCTACTCCAGTTTTAGTAGCTTTCAGAATTCTAGAATTCCGCCACGCAAGCTTGACGGGAATACTATCCGAAACAGGGTAAATATCCCAGTATTCAGAGTGGTTCTCACGCAATGCAACATCATCACTCTGCAAAGAAGGAACTACTAATCAAAAGAAAACCAGGAAACTAATGGGAAAATGATTCGTAAAGTAGTCAAGTAATCAATGAAGACATGAAAAGGCTATGAAAATTTAACCCACAAATTAACAATGTTAACAAAGAAAGTCATACAACAAACCAAGTTTACCTAATCTTTAAGGGATTTCTGGTAATACATCTCAATACTAAGAGCCTGGATGCAATGGAAAATGATTAGAGAAGACTATAGAACAAAGAGCAACCACTTTCATCAGTGAGATAACCTATAATGCGATAAGGAATTCATATTCACCACTAGACACACGTTGATCAATGGCTATCCTACAGCTTAAATGAAATCTCATTTCTCAGACTTTCTGAAAATTGACTTAACCCAAAGGAAAGGACAGGAAGTAGGATCAATACACAATGTTTGACTTGAGTTCAATGGCACCTTTTATGATAAATATGTTTCGCCAATCTGCTAACAGCTTTTTAACAAAAATAAATTAAACATTTTTTTCCATATTCGTTTTCTACAAGGTCTTAAAGCTGCACCAAGGGGGAGGTACCAAAAAAATGTTGCAATCATAATATCAGTAATACTGTATTCTGAGAACTGATAAACTCACGCAATACTTCCTACAGAAACAATTCATAAATATAGAGATAAGAATTCATAAACAATTCATGAAGGCTACACTTCTTTTGGCGCCTAAAAGTTTTTAGACCTTTCTTTTGAAAAGGTAAAACATAAAAGTGAAACCAGCATGGGTACCTCTGTAATATAGATTTCTTGAGCACCAGGTCCTTGTGAGAAAACCCTCATTATGACGAGATATTGTCTGCTAGAAACAACATGCCAAGGTGACACAGACGGAATAGGTTTTATTCCTTCTACATGATGACCAGAAAGAGATAGAGGTAATATATATAAACGTAAAGTATCTGGAAGGACAACATGGAGAGATGACATTTGTGAGTGACCAGCAACCCTTGTGTCTTCAACAATGACAGATGTCACTCCTAAGCTTACAGCTTTAGTTAAACCCATCAATGTGTCCACCTGAGCAACCGAAGAGTTCAAAACAGACCATCGATGAAATGGAGATGGTAAAGTTACCACTGCAAATGCCAAAGAAAAAAGATAATAGGATAATTGAAATCAACAAACAAAATGATGATAAGAAAATCTTTCAAATACGGAAATTAAGGGTTTGGACAGAAGTTTGGATAAAAGACTGGTATATATTTAGTTAACCCAATATAAAATGCTTCCTTTTTGTAGTCAAAACCTTAAGGGACAATTAGTGAAAAGGACATTATGATAAGATTTTTTTGAGTGAAATTTTTTTTTGAGTCAAGGACAATTAAGATTCTTGAATAGGGAAAGGTCCTCCATACAAAAATACTAAGTGAAATTTCACTTGGCAGACATGAATATTAAGTGAAATCTCACTGAACATGAATATTAAGTGAAATTTCACTTGGCAGACATGAATATTAAGTGAAATCTCACTGAACATGAATATTAAGTGAAATTTCACTTAACTCGACTTTTGAGGGAATTTTTAACAAATTAAGAATCAAATTGGACTTTACACTCTTAATAGTTTCTTCCAGGGACTTTCGCCTAAATTTCTAAAACCTTAATACACAATTTGGCATGTGTGTACTTCAAATTGAAAGGAAATGAAACAGAACATTAAGAGTGGAACGTGATTTCATGTTGTTTTCCACGTTTAAAATTAGCAGTTCAGAAGTAACAATATAAAAAACCATACAAATAATAAATTCATCAGATATAACCTCTAATTCTGGCAGGGCATAGCAGTCAAACCAGACAATTAACATTACACTCATATATTAGGAAGATATGCTCATAGAATTTCTTCTTGGCAGAATTCAGAATTGAAACCTTGAGGAATATTCCCACGGATAACTTTCAGACTATAATGCACAGAAGCGCCGATGAGAACGAAAACAGGTGAGGGTGGATCAAGAGAGATGGCCTCTGCTACAGTTAAAAGAATCTCATCTGACATGTGTTCAAATTGAGGCTCGCGCACATGGACAGAAACAATCTCATGCCCAATTTCAGTTCCTTTTACAACGTACAAGTCAGAAAACACACTCTGCATCATGTTTAGAGAGACGTCGTAAGATACAAAGAGGAAACATCAAGGCACCCACAAACAGCCCGTTTGGGATAGCTTTCCGGTTAAAAACCTTAACTGATCGGATTAGCTTATTCATAGCTTTTTAAAATACATATCTTATTCCTTTTCTTTTCTTTTCTTTTTTTAAAACAGAATTTTTAAAAAGCTCTAATTGATAGCTTTTTCAAAAATCTCTTATTCCAAAAAATTATTATTTTAAAAGCCAACTCGAACAGGCTCTAAAAATGCTTCATAACACCTTGTAGCAGCAAACTTACACTATCTTCAAGCCTTATCTGGATATCTAGATCACCACATAATCCACCACAATCACTCAAGGGAGAGTCCTTCAAAGGAACATGGACAAGGTGATGATGAAATCCATCAGTTTTAGGCATCAACTGCCACACAAATTGTAAGCCCACCAATGATGAAAACACATTATCTGCAACAGACCAAATTAACAAAAATGTATGACTTGACACACATATGGACAAAAGTAGCTAATCAAATAAAGGTTCCAACATGCATAAGTATGAAAAAATATCAATAAACAATGGATAAGAAAACAGAAACTATACGTAAAAGAAATATTTTCTGACAAATGGAAAGTTCACAAACTCAGAGGAAAAAAAAGAAAAAAAAATCTGTATTGTTTTTCCTTTCTCATTTACTAGCATAACCCCTCACATCTTCCACCATGACCTCTCCTTTTACACGGCCCTTAAACTTTATACGCTTTTTCTTCTCTTTACCACGCCCAGTATTTTTCCAGTACACCATCTCATTCAGGTGGTTTCAGACCTCAATTATCCATTTTTTTCCACATACGATGTAAGTTACCTCTGTCATCCAAAAGCATCTAGCCAATTCTATACATGAAAAGCCAAACCGTATATGACTTCAGGAGAAATGGCTCTCTCAGTTATCATTTTGTGTTTAGTTCCTTACACGGCCCTTAAACTTTGTACGCTTTTTCTTCTCTTTACCACGCCCAGTATTTTTCCAGTACACCATCTCATTCAGGTGGTTTCTGTTAAATTGGAGCATCCAAACCAAAACCAATTGGCAATGAGTGGAGTAGCCCCTTGAATTTATATATTGAGTAGCAAGGTTATAAGTCCCCGATGTGGGACAATCTCAACACGCCCCCACACGTGTAGCACAACTGAGAGCCAAACATGTGGATTACTGAGATAGGGTGAGATGGAGCACACGTGGACAAATTGGACCCAACAATAACCTGGCTTTGATACCATGTTAAATTGAAGCATCCAACCCAAAACCAATTGGCAATGGGTGGAGTAGCCCCTTGAATTTATATATTGAGTAGCAAGGTTATAAGTCCCCGATGTGGGACAATCTCAACAATTTCAGACCTCAATTATCCATTTTTTTCCCACATATGGTGTAAGTTACCATTGTCATCCAAAAGCATCTAACCAATTCTATACACGAAAAACCAAACCGTATATGACTTCAGGAGAAACTTTCTCTCAGTTATCATTTTGCGTTTAGTTCCATTGGTTCTTTTGTTTTGTCTCTAAGGCCAACTAATATAGACCGATCAAATCTATAACCGTTTTCAGACTGCGTGGCCTGAACTTCGATATTTTGTGTTTTACGTTCCTTGTGGACCCCAGCCTTTCCTCTCACCATCTCACAATAAGTTGCCACTCTCTCTCCCTATCTCATTAACTACAGAACTCTCATCTTTTCTAAGTAGTGTCCTTGTATTTTAGATCACCTCTCCATTCACCAAGCATCCAACTTTATCTCCCTAAAAACACCTTCTTCTTTAAAAGGACCCAGTAGAATATTTCAAATTTTCTTCGATCTAGTCTAGTATATTTTTCAATATCACTTCATAAATTCCTTAAATCAGACATTTGACATGAGAAATGAAATATGAGTGAAAAATAAAATAACTTACCAATGGAAAGTTATTATGGGTCAATCAATTTTTACGCAGAGGGAATTGGTCCATAAGCAACCTGAAATTTTATGTGTACGCAAAAGCGATGAAGTTGTTTTACTATCAAAACATGGTTTTGTTTGAGTCAACTATTTCCTTTCTTTTCTTTATTTCCTTTTCTGTTTTTTCCTTTTCTTGTTTTCTTAGCTTGTATATATACATACACATTGTCAATGAATAAACTTATCAATTCATTCTTCCATCCTTCTTTCTTCTTGGTATCAAAGCCAAAACACCAAACCCTAGCCCTCCCACCACCAGCCGCCGCCACACCCAGCCTCCTCTAGGCTCGCCGCACCAACCCCCAACCCCAGCCACCTCGGCGCAGCCCCCCCACCTCCAGCCGAGGGTCCCAGCAGTCCCCTAGGGCTTCGGCGCACCTCTCAGCACCTCACCGAGGCTTCTGTGCCTCTCCGACAGCCTCTGTGCTATCCTCTGCCCCTCTGTGTCCTGAACTTCGTGAGAAAGATGCCCGAAATAAAGGAAAGGACCCATACCGCACTACTGCTATGGTTGAGACTGCTTCTACTCCGGATCTTCTTCAACTCCAGACTCGGATGGGCCAACTTTAATCTCAACTAGGGTCATTACTTCAGCAAGGTTCTCATTCTGGCACCACTCCCACTCCTACTTTGGCTTCAGGTACTCCTTCTACTGCACTCCATGTTGGGTCTAGCAACCCCCCGTGGATTCTGGATTCTGGATTATGGTGCCAGTGATCATATGACTGGTAAGTTGTCCCTATTTTCTTCCTCTTTGGTTCCCATCTCCCAGACTGTGCGTATTGCCGACGAGTCCACTATCTACGTCAAAAGTAAAGGCGATGTTTGCCTCTCTCTTAGTTTCTCTTTATCTTCTGTTCTTCATGTCCCCAGTTTTTCTTATAATCTTCTTCCAGTTAGTCGTCTTGCAAAATCTCTTAATTGTGAGGTTATGTTCTGACCCGATTGTTTCATTTGCAGGACCGGATTTCGAAGAACATTTTTGGCAGGGGTTAGCGAGATGGCCTTTACTATTTCGGTGATCCACCTGGCGGGAGTTTAGTTTGTCGTCTTCGAGTCTGCAGGCGTCCGTTTTGCCTAAATCTTCCAAGTCTTCTAGTTTTTCTTTAGAGTCAATAAAATTGTGGCACGTCCGCTTAGGCCATGCAAACTTTCATTATCTTTGTCAACTTTTTCCATTATTAAATTCAATTGTGTGATGTGTGAATTATCTAAGCATACTCGTTCTCATTACATACCTCGCATTCATCGTGCCCCGTCTGCTTTTGATATTATCCATACTGATGTGTGGGGTCCTTCCCCAATTACTGCTATTTCTGGTCATCTTTATTATGTCACATTCATTGATGATTACACTAGGTGTACGTGGGTTTATCTGCTTAAAAAGAAATCAGAAGTTTTCTCCTTGTTTTCTAACTTCTTACAAATGGTTAAGACCCAATTTAGCACTGTTGTTCGTAATCTACATTCTGAATCTTCTAATAATGGTCATGAATACATTACTAATGAGTTTCGGGCTAAACTTAATAAATAGGGTATTCTCCAGCAACTCACTTGTCCCTACACTCCAGAATAGAATGGTGTGCCGGAACGAAAGAACCACTCCATCATGTCTATTGTTAAGTGTCTTCTGTGCAGAATGAATGTACCCAAATATTTCTGGCATCTGGCCGTTCTTACTGCCACTTTTCTACTTAACCGGACTCCAAGTCGTGTTTTACAAGGAAAGCACCTTTGCAACTTCTTCAGCCCAACAAAACCCTCTTTCCTATCCTACCTTGAGTCTTTGGTTGTACATGCTTTGTCCAAGATCGTAGTCCAACTCGCACAAAATTAGATAACAAAGATGTCCGCTGCATCTTCTTAGATTATTCATGTGATCATGTCACAACCCAAGTCTAGCTCAGTAAGATATTGTCTGCTTTGGGTCCAAACCCTCACAGTTTTGTTCTTGGGCCACTGCCCAAAAGGCCTCTTACTAGGGAGACTTGAAACCACACATATAGCACATTACTTTTCCACACCCAGGCGATGTGGGACGCACTTCCCATAGTGTGTAGACTGCCAACACTTACTGTAGCCACAAAGGCACCTACAGCAGCCCGCCCACAACACCAGGGTTGTTACAATTCACCTATGTCAAAAGGTTACAGGTGTTATGATCCTACCACTCGTCATATGTATCGCAGGTCCTCAGGCTGTTTCTCATCCTCCTTCTACCGAAGTCTCTGAGGATTTAAACTCTCTTCCGCGTCCTGTTCCTCTGTTTGAACAACCCCTGGAGACTTCTTCCAACCTTCCTTCAGTCATCACTACTGCTCCTACTCAGGTGTACTCTCGTCGGCCTCCTGCTCAGACTCCACTTCCAATATCTTCATCGGAATCTGGTAATGTTTCTACTCTTTTACCTTCTGTTTCATGTAAATATCCCTCTAGACTTCGTCGCCCTCCTAATCGTTATGGTTTTTCTGTTAGTACTAATCACCCCATTGATCAGTATGTGTCTTACCAGGGACTCTCAGATTCCTATTGCTCTTTTCATAGTCAGGTTGACTCCACATCTATCCCTCGGTCTGTCAGGATCTACAGTGGGTGGCTGCCATGACCTTGGAAATGGATGTTCTTCAACGTAATCAGATTTGGGAACTTGTGCCACTTCCCCCGGGTGAGAAAACTGTTCGGTGTAAGTGGCACTATCAAGTATCATGCTGATGGTACTATTGAACGATATAAGGCGCGTCTAGTGGCCAAGGGCTTTACTCAAATCCCAGGCAAGGATTTTAGTGCTGCCTTTGCTTCTATAGCCAAATTGACATCAATTCGGCTTATATTCTCTTTGGATGCATCTTACAACTAGCCCTGCATCAAATGGATGTTAAAAATGCCTTCTTAAATGGGGATTTAGATGAGATTATTTATATGGATCCTCCACCGGGTTTTCGGGCTGAGGGGGAGTATTCAGGGAAGGTATGTCATCTTCGAAAATCTTCATACGGGCTTAAGCAATCTCCCCGAGCTTGGTTCAACCGCTTTAGTGAGGTGATTTTATCTTTAGGCTTCACTCGGTGCCACTCTGATCACACTTGTTTCACCCATCATCAACATGATGGCCGGACAGTTATTATTCTGGTATATGTTGATGATATCATTATTATAGGGGATGATGCTCCGGGCATTACCAAAGTCAAGAAGGCTCTTAGTCAATCTTTTAATGTTAAGGATTTGGGTCCTCTTCGATACTAAAAGAATATAGAAAAAATGAATTGTCACATTTATTTCTTCACTATAGAACAGATTATATATACATTACAAGGAGGATTCTAGAAAAGATAAAGAAAGAACAAGGAGGATTCTAGACTAAGGAGGATTCTAGACTAGAAAAGAAAAGAAAGAAGAACAAGGAGGATTCTAGAACAAGGAGGATTCTAGAAAAGAAAGAAGGAAATAAAAATATTCTAAACAATAATGAAAAATCAATGTGATCCATATTCTACGGAAGCTAATTATCCGGGATAAAAATAACTATATCCAACACTCCCCCTCAAGCTGGTGCGAATATATCCACAAGAGCCAGCTTGCTCAACGAAGACTTCAATAAGGACGGTCCAACAGATTTAGTAAGCATATCAGCAGCTTGATCAGCTGAGGGAACAAAGTTTGGAACAATAGTACCAGAACGAACTTTTTCCCGAATGAAGTGAATATCCACCTCAATATGCTTGGTTCGTTCATGAAGAACTGAGTCAGAAGCAAGCATAATTGCAGACTTGTTATCACAGAAGAGTGTAGAAGGCTCACTCATGGGAAAACCCAATTCGGCTAAAAGAGAACGAAGCCAAAGTAATTCACAAGTGCCCTGAGCCATAGCACGGTATTCGGCTTCAGCAGAGGACCTAGAGACCACTGCCTGCTTCTTACTTTTCCATGATAAAAGGTGACTGCCATAGAATGTACAGAAACCGGAAGTAGAGCGCCTACCATTTTTAGACCCTGCATAATCTGCATCAGTAAAACAAGAGACCCCAGTCTGTTTTCCTGTTGTATAAAAGAGACCAAGACCAGGGCAAGTTTTGAGATATCGCAGGATATGGTGGACAGCATCCAAGTGTGTGGTACGAGGAGAGTGCATAAATTGGCTCACGACACTCACTGCAAAAGTGATATATGGTCTGGTGTTGGTTAGATAGATTAATCTTCCAACTAGACGCTGATAAACTGAGGGATCAGGTAACAAATCTCCAGACTCAACAGTTAACTACAGATTAGGATCCATAGGTGTGGACGCAGGACGGCACCCCATCATACCAGTATCTTCTAAAAGGTCTAGGACATACTTCCTCTGAGTCATTAATATTCCACTACGAGACCGGGCAATTTCAATACCGAGAAAATATTTGAGAGGCCCTAAATCCTTCACTTCAAATGCACGACTGAGATCCTTCTTAACTTGAGTAATTCCCACAGAATCATCCCCAGTAATAATTATGTCATCCACGTAAACAGAAATAACAATACAATGACCATCTATAGAACGGCGAATAAAGCATGTATGATCTGAATGACATCTAGTAAAACCAAGCGATATTACCACATCACTGAAGCGGCTAAACCAGGCTCGAGGTGACTGTTTCAACCCATAAAGAGATTTACGAAGTCGACATACTTTACCAGAATACTCCCCCGCAGCGCGAAAACCAGGTGGAGGATCCATGTAAATAGTTTCCTCAAGATCACCATGAAGAAAAGCATTCTTGACATCCAATTGATGAAGAGGCCAAGAATGAGAAACAGCGAGGGAAATAAGCAAGCGGACTGTAGTAAGCTTAGCCACCGGAGCAAATGTAGCGTTGAAATCTTTCCCTGGAATCTGAGTAAAGCCTTTTGCAACAAGGCGGGCCTTATATCTATCAATAGAACCATCCGCGTGATATTTAACCGTAAAAACCCACTTGCAACCAACCGTCTTCTCACCGGGTGGAAGAGAAACAAGTTCCCATGTCTTATTCTGCTGAAGGGCATCCATTTCTACTTTCATGGCCTGGGTCCAATTTGGGTTCTGGAGAGCTTCTGACACTGACCGAGGAATAGTGACAGATTCAATATGACTAAGCCTGGTAGGAACCTGAAAGATTAGAATAAGAGAGATACTGGGAAATAGGATGGTTAGTGGAACTTGAAAAACCATATCGATTCACAGGGCGAGAAACACGAATGGAACGTCGAAGAGGAGGAACAGGAAATGCATTACCTGACACTTAAGAAGATTCGGGCAGCTGAGGTGGAGCACGGGGACGACAAGAATAGTGATGAGCAAGAGATGACGTGACAACCGGAGGAAGTAAGTCATCAGAAGGAGGAGAGCTCTCAAAAATAGGAACAGGACGTGGGAGAGCTTCATCGGTGGTGATTGGAGTGGGTGTTTCCAAAGACTGAGGTGGCCCTGCAAAAAAAGAAGTATCCTCCAAGAAAGTAACATCCATAGAATGATAAAACCGTCGGGTGGTTGGATCGTAACACCTATACCCTTTGGACATGGGGGAATAACCAAGAAATACACACCGGATAGCTTTATCATCAAGTTTGGTACGTAAAGGACTCCTGTTTTGCACAAAGCAAGTGCAACCAAAAACTCTAGGAATAACAGGAAAAAGTGTACAATCGGCCTGTAAGACCTGAAGAGGAGCCTTCCCTTCCAAGACACGACTGGGTGTGCGATTAATAAGATAAACGGCTGTAAGTACTGCTAAATGCCAAAAATATTTAGGAACCTCCATACCACGTAAAAGACACCGAACAACAGACATAATGTGGCGGTTCTTTCGTTCCGCAACACCGTTCTGTTCCGGTGTATAAGTACAAGTGAGTTGCTAGAGGATACCCTGTTTATTAAGTTCTGACCGAAAATCATTAGAGATATACTCACGACTGTTATCAGATCTAAGAATGCGTACCACAATGTGAAATTGAGTTTTAATCATTTGTAGGAATTGAACGAACAAAGTAAATACCTCTGATTTTTTCTTAAGAATATAAACCCACGTTCACCGTGTATAATCATCAATAAAAGTTACATAGTACCGGTGACCAGATAAAGCAGTAATCGGGGAAGGACCCCATATATCAGAATGAATAACATCAAAGGCACAAGGAGCACGATCCATACGAGGAATATAACTAGAACGAGTATGTTTAGAGAGTTCACAAACCACACAATGAAATTTATTTGTCTTACAGGCTTTTATTAAAGAAGGAAATAGCAAACATAGATATTGAAAATTAACATGCCCTAAACGAGCATGCCACAATTCTAGAGTTTGTAAAGAAAAAACATAAGAACCAGAATCCGGTAAAATAGACGCCTGAAGACTCGATGACTCTACGACAAGTGGTGGAGCTTCCCCAAAGTAATACAGTCCCCCGCGCTCATACCCCGTGCCAAAAATCCTCTTCGTAGTCAGGTCCTGCAAGACACACCGATCAGGTAAGAAAATGATAGCACACTTATATTGTTTGGCAAGACAACTGACAGACACAAGATTAAAAGCAAATTTAGGAACATGGAGAACAGAGTTAAGGGTAATGGAAGATGATAAGCACACATCACCTTTACTAGATACGTGAGTGGTGGATCCATCAGCAATACAAACATTTTGATTAATTGGTGTAATAGGAGAAGAGAAAAACGATAACTCACCAGTCATATGATCAGTGGCTCCAGAATCCAGAACCCAAGTCGGAGAATCCGACCGAACATGAAAGGCAGAAGAAGTACCTGAATCAATAGTAGCAGTGGGAGCAGAGGAGGGCGTGCCTTGGTGAGAAGGCGACTGCAGAATAGAGCCAAACTGAGACTGAATCAAACTAATCTGAGTCTGCAACTGTCCAAGATTAGGAATGGCTGGGCTAGACATAGTATCAGCAATAGCAGCAGTACGAGGAGGACCAGTATTACGATTATTACGAGCATACTGTTGCTTGAGCTCAGGATGGAGCTTAAAGCAACGATCTTTAGTATGGCCTGGAACCCCACAATAACGGCAAATAGGACGCTTGGTACCTGAACGAGCGCCAGAAGCAGCTGCAAAGGCCATCTGATCAGCAGCAGTAGGATGTGACTCAGTAGCAGGAACAGGGACAGGAACAACAGGGTGAATCAAGCGACGCCGTCGTTCGTCTCCATCTATAGTAGCAAAGGCCTCATACAGAGAAGGCATAGGTGAGGTGTTAACAATCTGAGCCCGAAGTGTTTCGAACTCAGGCTTAAGTCCCATGAGGAACTGGTAGGTGTGCAGCCGGTTAAGACGCTGGAGAGCAATAGAAGCAGCTTCAGCCGGATAGTCACTAAGAGGCTCATATTGAGCCAACTCTTCCCAGCGAGACTGTAAGTAACCAAAATAGTCAGCCACACTAAGTCCCAAAGATTCTTGGGAAGCCTGGGAAATATCCCGATACAACTCAAAAATCCGAGAATCGTTGCGCGCATGCGCATACATCTGGGTCAAAGCAAGCCATAGATCATGAACCGTATCATGGTACATAAACATGTGATAGATACGGTCTTCCATCGAATTAAAAAACCATCCCAGAATGGTGCAATTGTCAATGTTCCATTGGGCTAACTTAGGATCGGCGAGGGCTGGTTTCTTTTCTTCACCTTGAATCCAACCAATTTTTCCTTTTCCTCCTAGGTAGAGGTGAAGAGAACGAGACCACGCTGCGAAATTCTGCCCATTCAGAAGCACGCTAGTAACCCGATGAGCGGGAGTGTGCTGTGAGAGAGAGACATCCGGTCGAGTTTCGGAAGAGGTAGGTTGAACAACATCTTTCCCGGAATTGGCCATCAAAACGAAGAGATAAGAGCAGAATTTTTCACCCGTAGCAAAGAAGTATACCGATCAAAGGCTGCAGAAAAACAAGCAGCAGAAAAAGAGCCCAAGAGAAGCAAAAAATAGGGCACGGAACAACCCTAAATCATCAGAAGACCCGCAAGGGCAAGGCGCAGCCTAAAAAACTGCACAAAAAATAGCGCAGTGACCTGCGCAGGAGAGAGGAGGGCTGCGGCCTGGTGGTGTGGGCTGTGGGGAGGCTGCGGCCTGCTGCAAGGGTTAGGGTTAGGGTTTAGGTTTTGGCTCTGATACCAAAAAGAATATAGAAAAAATGAATTGTCACATTTATTTCTTCACTATAGAACAGTTTATATATACATTACAAGGAGGATTTTAGAAAAGATAAAGAAAGAACAAGGAGGATTCTAGAACAAGGAGGATTCTAGAAAAGAAAATAAAGAAGGAAATAAAAATATTCTAAACAATAATGAAAAATCAATGTGATCCATATTCTACGGAAGCTAATTATCCGGGATAAAAATAACTATATCCAACAATACTTTCTCGGGATAGAAGTTGCTTATTCTCGTCGCGTGTATCATTGTCTCAACGAAAGTACACTCTGGATCTTCTGCAGGATACTGGTATGATGGGAGGTTGTCCTGCCTCCACTCCTATGGATCCCAGTCATAAGCTATCTAATGAGTCTGGTGAACTTCTTCCTGACGCTTCAGTATATCAGCGCCTTGTTGGCCATCTTATCTACTTGACCAACACTCGGCCCGACATTACATTTGTAATCAGTGTTATGAGTCAATTTATGCATGCTCCACGGTCATCTCATCTTGATGTTGTTCATCATATACGTCAAGACTTGTCTGGGTCTTGGATTATTTTATTCAGTAGAAACACAGTATAGAAAGTCCTTTTTCACTGATGTTGATTATGCTAGGTCTAAGAGTTACCGTCGGTCCACATCCGAATTCTGCACCTTCTATGGGGATCATCTTCTCGCATGAAAAAGCAAGAAACAAGCTGTAGTTTCTCGTTCTTCCGCTGAGGCAAAGTATCGGGCCATGGCACAGGGAACATGTGAGCTTCTATGGGTGCGTTCTATTCTAAAAGAGTTGGGTTATCCAGTTAATGGTTCATCTACGTTGTTTTGTGATAACAAATCTACCCTTATGCTTGTTGGAATATATTTATTTATTATGATCAAACTCAATCACGGATTGATTAGGATTAGATTAATTGTAATTGATTATAATTGTCTATTTCCTTTCTTTTCTTTATTTCCTTTTTTGTTCTTTCCTTCTCTTGTTTTCTTAGCTTGTATATATACATACACATTGTGAATGAATAAAACTATCAATTTATTCTTCCATCTTTCTTTCTTCTGGCCTTCAGCATACTTTTTTGTGCTAATATAGCCTCTTTGACGATGACAATAAAATGTCTTCCCATTCCTTTTTGCCACCACGAGAACCATCAAAACCAAGGTTAACCACTATAAATTTGGTTAAATATATAAGGAGTCTGTCCTATGCATCGTGTGTGTTTGTTGCTAGTATGGTAATATTCAAGGTGCCCAACGGATAGGAGTGGATAGTTTACCACCCTTTACACTCAGACTAGTACAAAGAAACTACGACGTCCATGCACTCAAGCTACTTCATCATACTAGAAGTTCCTCTTACGCACTGGATAGGAGTTCACAAAGATAACTATGTTATAGACAAACATGAGTACGTCAAGTTAATTGTCGTATACTTAGAACCCAAAAAAAAAACTGCATATTACAATAAGAAAAATAAATAAATTTGAAAGCGTTACTGGGTGCACGCAGATAGAGTTAAAAGAAAAACTTCCAGTACGTTTGGTCAGATCAAGGTATCATGAAATGCAAGCAGCTAAATCTTGAGGGTGGGTGGGGTTGGAGAAGCAACTGCCTCGATACTAGAGATGTGATATCCCAGTTGGACCAATTTGAAACCCCCATCATGAAAACATAACTTTTATGTTAATTAGAAAGGAAGAAATAAAATCAAAAACTCAAATTAAATATATGATCGCATCTCACAAGTACCTTCCTTATCAAATGCACGGACATGGAGAGTAGCAAGGCCTTCTAAGTCAAGTTTGATAGAGTTATGAAATATCTGAATCCTTGAGAAGTTGTCTATGTAAACTTTGCAACGAATTACCATCCCAGTGTGTACATCAGTGGCATAAACAGCGGTCTCTTGTCGACCACTATAAGGGGCAATTGACTTCAATCGGGCACTAGTCGAGCAGTGACTACTCATATTATACTCAGGTAGAACTAATAAAATATCGTGATGATCCCACGACCTACAGAACAAAAAGTAAAAATTAAATGAAAAGTCTATAACAATAAAGTAGCATACAAACATAATTTTCTTGAAATCAATGCAAGAGTGAACATCAGAAACCATGCATACACGATACATTATCTCAACCAAGACACACAGCAAGAAATGCATTCTAACGACAAGTCGACAAGAAGCCTGTACTTCATCCTTTTTCTACTGAGTAAACCGATGATCATCAAGCTTCCCTCGTTTTTGCAACGCTTGATTCTGAATATGAAGTTCCATCTTTAGCACCTCATATGTATTACATTGGAAAACATGTTGTACAAGTACAATTGAATCAAGGTAAAGTCCAGTTTGTTGAGAGTTATTTTTCCCTTTGTTTTTAGTTTATGTTATATTTGTACCTAAAGGTACTCTTGTAATTTACCCATTAGGGTTTTTCATCTGAATAATATAATGGGAGAGTAGCAATTAGCTCTCTCCAAGCTTTCTCTGTAATTAACATGGTATCAGAGCCACCTCAAGGGAGGGAATCGATCCACCCAACCTAAGCCACCACCACCTACCTACCTCGCTGCAACACCCACAACCACCACCAGCCTCGCAACACCACCACACCCCACCAGTGGCCTCGCCGCACCACCACACATCACCACTGACCTCGCCGCAGCCCTAGCCCCCCTTCCCAACCTCAGCCCACCACCACACATCACCACTGGCCTCGCCACACCCCTAGCCTCCCTTCCCAACCTCGGCGCAACCCCAATCCTTCCCCACAGCCTCACCGCAACTCTACCAACACATCACAGCCACACCGCCACACCCTGGTCTGGTAAAACTTCACCAATATTCTCTCTCCTCTTCATCTTTCTTATCTAGATCAGATTGGGTTCCAAAAATTGCCTTGATTTGATTACAACCTTTGTGACCTTCTGTTCTTAGGTCCATATTTGGACCATATGATTTGTCCATAGATTGGACAATTGCACCAGAGTGGTGCTTGTGACTACTAACTGTAAGAGTGACTCTCTCAAGATCACGAAAGATGATTTGCCTACGAAGTCTGCCGAAGTGACGAGTTCTCCTGTAGGTAACGATCGAGTATCAGTTGCCGAGAACCCTGGGGTCAAAATCACCACAGCTCTGCTTAATGGTGCAAACTACTTATCATGGTCTCAGTCGGCTACGTTTTGGCTCAAAAGTAGGTCGAAGTTTGGGTATGTGGATGGAACAATCAAGGTTCCTAGTCGCGAAGATCCCGGTTTTGGCAAATGGGAACTTGATAATTATCTTGTAATGAGCTGGCTCACTCATTCTATGGAGCCAGATATTGCTGAAACGTTTTTTGAAATGGCGACCGCCCAAGATATATGAGAGACCCTTGCTGAGACGTACTCTCGCAAAGGGAATGTTGCACAAGACATATATCGAGAGTGAAAGAATTTTTAAATTCCTTACTGGTCTTAATCCTGAGCTTGATCCGGTTAGAAGTAGAATACTTGGCATGGGGCCACTTCCGACACTCAGAGAGGCGTTCGCTCATGTTCAGAATGAAGAAAGTCGTCGCTTAGTCATGCTTCCACAGTCCTCTGAACAATCTGCATTGATTTCTTCCACCCATCGTGGTGGTCCGACCCCAGAGGACAAGGATATACCCTCATGCGATTACTGCAATCGTCTTGGGCATACCCGTGATAAGTGTTGGAGCCTTCACGGACGTCCTCAGATGTCTGGAGGCCGTGGTGGCCGTGGGGGTCGAGGTGGTGGAAACCGTCGTGGCCGCGGTGGCCGTGGTAGTGGACCTCGGGCTAACATGTCGTCTAGCTCTAATGTTCCTCAGGAGGAGGCCTCTAGTTCTCATCCCGCTTCCGGATCTGGTTCACTTAGCAGTACTGATATTGAGACTCGCCGACGCATAATGGCCCAACTGGATACCTCCACTACAACGTCTTTTGCTCATAAAGGTAATGTTGCTAATTCTTCTAGTGTCTTATACATTGATTCTCTACAACCATGGATAATTGATTCAGGAGCTTCTGACCACATGACTGGTCGTTCCAATAGTTTCTCCACTTATAACCCTTATTCAGGAATAGACAAAGTTCGAACCGCAGATGGTACTTCTTTCCCAATCACTGGTAAAGGTGTTGTAAATGTCTCTAGTTCTCTTGCTTTATCCTCTGTTCTTCATGTTCCACGTTTCTCGACTAATCTTCTTTCTATTAGTCGTGTTACTCGGGATTTTAATTGCAGTGTAACCTTTTTCCCTTCTCATTGTGTCTTTCAGGATCTCTCCACGAAGAGGACGATTGACAATGGTAGGGAGGAGAATGGTCTTTATTTTCTGTTGCCCCAAGGACCTACTAAGGAGGAGGTGACACCAGTTGTTCATAATTCACAGAGAGATATTCTTCCTAAGGAGACATGGCTTTAGCACCAGAGATTGGGACATCCGTCTTTTTATTTATTGCATTTTTTTATTTCCTGCTTTAGTTCCTAATAAAAGTGTTTCTGAGATATCTTGTGAGGCTTGTGAACTCGGAAAACATCATCGTGCTACTTTTCATTCTAGTATCAATAAAAGTACGATTCCTTTTTCAATTATACATATCGATGTTTGGGATCCTTCACATATTCCTACTTTGAATGGCTTTAAATGGTTTGTCACTTTTATTGATGATTGTACTCGCACGACATGGGTGTATTTGATGAAAGAAAAAAATGCAGTATTTCCCATCTTTAAAAATTTCCAAAAGATGATCTGTACTCAGTTTAACACTGTTGTCAAGGTTGTTAGGTCAGATAAAGGGGGGGAATACATCTATAGTGGTCTCTCTCACTATTTCTCTGAGCACGGTATGGTTCATCAAACCTCATCCACTAATACACCTCAGCAGAACAGTGTTGCTGAGAGAAAAAATCGTCATTTGTTGGAAACAGCTAGGTCTATGATGTTCTCAATGCATGTCCCTAAAACATTCTGGGGAAAAGCAGTACTTACTGCTACTTATCTTATTAACCGCCTTCCTTCTCGTGTGATGGGTAAGAAATCACCCATTGAACTTCTTATTAAGCCTTCCTCTATATTTCCTGTTCCTCCAAAACTTTTTGGTTGTGTTTGTTTCGTTCACAATCATTCTCCCACTCGAAAAAAATTAGATCCTCGAGCCCTTAAGTGTCTTTGTAGGTTATTCTCCCACGCAAAAGGGGTACAAGTGTTATCATCCTCCGTCTCGTAAGTGGTTTGTGTCCATGGATGTCACTTTCGATCAATATTCTTCCTACTTCCCGTCATCTCAGTCATCTCTTCAGGGGGAGAGTAGGTTATGGGAAGAGAAGTCTGCTCCTGCTCCATTTATCTTAGGAGAAGAGGAAGATGGGGAGAATAAAACAGAGGGGGAGGAAAGAGAACTGAATGGAGAGGTAGAAGAAAATACAGAGGCAAGTGGAGGAGGAGAAAAAAAGAAAGAATTGTTGACCTACTCAAAAAATAAGGAAAGGAGAAGGTTTGGGGCAACAGAAGAAAAGACCACATCGTCAATTCCATTGCAATCGCCTTCTTCAAGTGATGATACAGGTACTCTTAGCTCCTCTTCTATTCCTCCTTTGAATCAAGAGTTAGACATCTCTATAGCTCTTTGCAAGGGTACTAGGGAGTAGGGAATGTACTAAGCATCCCCTACACCCGTTTATCACCTTCGTATAAGGCTTTTGTGTCCAAACTCGATTCTGTTACTGTCCCTAACCATGTACAAGAAGCTCTTGCTGATACTAAGTGGAAACTTGCTATGGTTGAAGAGATGAATGCTCTTAAGAAAAATGGCACTTGGGAATTAGTAGAGTTACCTAGTGGGAAAAAGACAGTTGGGTGCAAGTGGGTGTTTACAGTGAAACATAGAGCAGATGGAACAGTTGAAAGATATAAAGCCAGGCTAGTGGCTAAAGGCTTCACTCAGACATATGGAGTGGACTATCAGGAGACGTTTGCACCAGTTGCGAGGATGAATTCGATCAAAATCTTGTTATCTCTAGCAGCTAATTTGGAGTGGCCCTTACATCAATTTGATGTAAAAAATGCTTTTCTCCATGGAGACTTAGAAGAAGAAGGGTGCGGGTGCGTTTGATAAAACTGAAAATTAAGTGCTGAAAATTAAGTGCTGAATTTTAAGTACTGATAATTTTAAGTGATTGAATTTGTAATACTGAAAACAGTGCTTCAACTACTGAAATAGAATGCATTCAATGATTATTTTCAACAGAAATTTTTCACTTAACGTTTTCAGTGGTTTTTTGGCTGCTTTTTCAATTAAGTGGTATGTTATCAAACGCACTGAAATAGAATAAGTGCTAAATCTTTTCATTTTCAGCACTTAATTAGGTTATCAAACATACCCGAAGTCTACATGGATATTCCCCCTGGGTTTGAGAGTGACAAGACCAGAGGAAAAATGCGTTATCTCAAGAAGTCTCTATATGGCCTCAAACAGTCTCCTAGAGCCTGGTTTGACAGGTTCTCCCAAGCCATGATCAGGTATGGTTTCAGGCAAAGCCAAGGTGATCACACTCTTTTTATTAAACGCTCTTCACAAAGAAAAGTGACTGCCTTGATTGTGTACGTAGATGACATTGTTCTTACAGGAAATGATTTAGAAGAGATGAAATGCCTAAAAATCATATCTTGCGAAAGAATTTGAAATTAAGAACTTGGGAAATTTGAAATACCTCTTGGGAATTGAAGTGGCCAGATCCAAGGAAGGGATATTCATCTCCCAGAGAAAGTACGTTCTCGACTTACTCAAGGAGACAGGCATGCTTGGATGTAAAGCGCTTGATACTCCCATGGATCCAAATGTGAAAGTTGGAGATGATCCACGTGGGGAACTGGTTGATAAAGGTAGCCACCAGAGGTTAGTAGGAAAGCTAATTTATTTAGCTCATACTAGGCCCGATATTGCATTTGTTGTCAGTGTGGTTAGTCAATTTATGCACAATCCTAAGCAACCCCATCTGGATGCTGTATTTCGAATTGTCAGATACCTAAAGTCAACGCCTGGGAAAGGATTATGTTTTGCAAAACATGGACACACTGGTGTTGAGGCCTACACTAATGCAGACTGGGCTGGCTCCATACCAGACTGAAGGTCAACCACGGGTTATTGTACGTTTGTGGGTGGTAATTTGTAACTTGGAGGAGTAAGAAGCAATCAGTTGTGGCTAGGTCTAGTGCTGAAGCAGAGTTCAGAGCCATGGCCCAAGAAGTATGTGAGTTGCTTTGGGTCAAAATTATCTTGTCAGATCTTGGTTTTGGACCAGAGGACTCTATGAAGTTGTACTGTGACAATAAAGCTGCAATTGATTTTGCCCACAATCCGGTTCAGCACGACAGAACAAAGCATATGGAAATCGATAGACATTTCATCAAAGAGAAATTGAACAGTGGGTTTATTTGTACTCCGTTTGTGAGAACAGGAGATCAGTTAGCAGATGTTCTAACAAAGGGCCTCGCTAGTCGACTATTTCATTTCATTCTTAGCAAGCTGGGCATGAAAGATATCTTTACACCAGCTTGAGGGGGAGTGTTGAGAGTTATTTTTCCCTTTGTTTTTATTTTATGTTATATTTTGTACCTAAGGGTACTCTTGTAATTTACCCGTTAGGGTTCTGAATAATATAATGGGAGAGTAGCAATTAGCTCTCTCCAAGCTTTCTCTGTAAATTAACAGTCCTCCAGCTGTATTCTATCGTCTTTACTTCCTTGTTTTTCCTTCTTTATCATCATGTCCGCTCATTACTTTCATCAACTAAAAATTCTTTTGTCAGTGTATAGCTTTCTATACCCAAAAAAAAAAAAGCGTGACTGCATGCGACATCTCAACAATATCCCAAACATTTTCCAATGAATTCACACTTGATTTCTATGCTATGGCATCAAGAAACTCCTTATGCCATAATAGGTAGGCTTGAACATTGAGATGTGCAGCCCACCCAATGCATATGCTTCATTTAGAAAGCAGTTATCATTCCTCACAAGTTAATCAAGTTCTAGAAGTTGAAACGTACGTACTACAGATTTTCAATAAGGCTTGTTACATAATACCATTCACAAGTTGAGTGTGACAAAACATCCAATCAACCGCATGAGAATGTTGACAACGGCACATACTGCAGTTATTACACTGAAAATATCTTATATGGAGTGAAGTTTATGGCTAGTAGAGATTGCAGCAAGGATTTTCAGAGCCTCAATTTTGTTAAAATAGAATCGTATTCTCAGTAGGATTTCCGCAGGTGCTGAGAAATATTGAGTAGGTTCTCTATTGCTTCGAAATTTTGAATTAATTTCAAGTTCAGAAACTAATTTCAAAAATAACGTCATTGCAAGAATGAATACCAACTACCAAGGGAGGGAGGAAGCGAAAGGATCTTGCATAATCTTGGAGAGAAGTTTGGGTAATTGGTCTATAAGACACCTAGGTCTCCATTAACAAATAACCTTGGTCAACTAATTTTTGGGACCTCGTTGATAAATACAGCTAAGCAGTACAAGAGTTAAGAAAAGAGATACTCTCTCTCCTCAATTAGTATAATTGCTTGTTGGCAAAAAATTGCACAAATCTGTCCAGGGAATCAGAAATCACCATCCTGGTACTCGTGATCCGAGGCACACATATATCTTTAAAATTAGATATCACCACCTTCCCCTAATTTGGACCAAACCACAACCATTCACCAATTTCACCTGTTCGAGTTGATTTTGTCATGCCCATACTCAAAGTGAACTAAAGCTCATAAGTAGGTTAGCATGCGAAACATGCTCCGTTAAAAGAAACTTGACGGCACCAACCAATCTTGTGTCCTTCAGGTATGAAGAGAGGCAACATGCAATCAGTTTCACTATTGTTTGCGTCCCACATTTAAAAAATCATTTTGACTTTTCAGACATATGTTGCACCTTGTTGGGTATGGCTCATATTGTAATGGGTCCGTTACACTAGGCCCAAGAGTCAAGGGGAGGGCCCTGTGGCCCATGGAGGAGCGAAGCGTAGCCATGGAGTCGAGCCCTCCCGGAATGTTGACAAAAGTTATGTGCGATATGGACTAGTTGGGTGGGGGTACGGTATGGATATTTTGGGGATTTTGCCTTGTACCTATAGGAGATATATATATATATATATGATGTAACCCTAAATCGTTTTTTATAGTGGAAAACTTCTGGCTCTCCGGTGTGGACGTAGGCACATTGCCGAACGACGTGATAATTCTGTGTCTCTTTAATCTTTCTGTTTTCATATATTGTTTGCATGTGATTGTTTCGATCCAACAATTGGTATCAGAGCTAGGTTGATCGTCGCAACAATGGTGAATACTTCGATCTCAAAGTTTGATGTGGAGAAGTTTGATGGAACTTCAAACTTCGGTCTTCGGCAGCGAAGGGTGAAAGATTTATTCGTGCAGTAGGGTCTGGTTAGGGCGTTGTACGGTAAATCGAAGAAGCCTGCAAATATGTCTGACAAGGATTGGGAAGATCTGGAATTGAAGGCGGTCAGTACCATTAGTCTTTGTCTTGCAGATTCGGTCATGTATCACGCTCTGGATGAAGATTCTCCTGCTGGAATATGGACGAAACTGGAGAGCAGGTATATGTCGAAATCCCTCACTAATAAACTGTTTCTTAAGCAAAAGTTGTACGGGCTTAAGATGGCTGAGGGTTCAGATTTGGGCGCAGCATATCAATGTTTTCAACCAGATTATCAGTGATCTCTTGAGAATTGAGATCAAGTTTGATGACGAAGATAAAGCTTTAATTCTTCTTAGTTCTCTTCCTATTTCTTATTAACATCTGGTTACAACCCTTTTGTGGGGAAAGGAGACTCTGGAGTTAGAGGATGTTACATTAGCCTTGTTGGCCTATAACCAACGGAAATAGAATACTAAAGGGTTTCAGGGAGAAGGGCTGGTAGCAAAGGATAATCAGGCTCGTGGAAGAAGTAAGGATAGAGGGAATCGATCTGGTAGGAATAAGTCTAGATCGAAATCAAGGGAAAAGTGGTTGAAGAATATTGAATGTTACAAGTGTCATGATAAGGGGCATATGAAGAGAGATTGTCCAGAGTTGAAGAATAATGAGAAGAAGAAGGACAACGGAAAAGGGAAAGCCACTACTTCAGCGAATGTGGTGGAGGATGGTTCGGACTGTAGCGATGGAGATATGCTTTCTGTGTTATCGGCAACTGATCGCTTCATGGATGATTGGATTCTGGATTCTGGATGTTCGTATCATATGTGTCCACATGAGGACTGGTTTGATACCTACAGGTCAGTAAATTATGGTAATGTTGTCATGGGTAATGATGCATCTTGTAAAGTCATTGGTATTGGCACCATTAAAATTAAAATGTTTGATGGTGTTGTGAGGACTTTGGGTGATGTGAGACACATTCCAGATTTAAGGAAGAATCTAATTTCTTTGGGTACCTTGGACTCCAATGGCTGTGTGTTTAAATCAGAAGGGGGTGTCTTGAAGGTGATCAAAGGGGCTATGGTTTTGATGAAGGGTCAGAAGATTGCAGGAAATATTTACAAGTTGACGGGAAGCACGATTGTAGGTGGAGCTGCAGCAACAACTTCAGCAGAATCTGATGATACTTTATTGTGGCATATGAGACTTGGTCACATGAGTGAGCGAGGTATGTTGGAGCTTCACAAGAGAAATCTGTTGAAGGGAGTAAAATCATGCAAACTGGATTTCTGCAAATATTGTGTACTTGGGAAACAGTACAAGGTGCAGTTCAAGACAGCTACTCACAGCAGTAAGGGTATTCTTGACTATGTTCATTCGGATGTTTGGGGGCCAGTAAGAGTTCAATCAAAGGGTGGATCTTATTACTTCGTAATTTTCATAGATGATTACTCGAGGAAGGTCTGAGTCTACTTCATGAAGCACAGATCTGAAACTTTTGCTAACTTCAAACTATGGAAGACAGAGGTAGAAAAACAAACAGGAAGACAGATTAAGCCTCAGAACGGATAATGGTACAGAGTACAAGGATTCACAATTTTTGAAGTTTTGTGAGGAGCATGGGATCAAGAGACATTTTACAGTTAGAAGAACACCACAACAGAATGGTGTTGCAGAGAGGATGAACAGAACTATAGCAGAGAAAGCAAGGTGTTTAAGACTGAATGTTGGCCTACCCAAGAGTTTTTGGGCTGAAGCAGTGAGTATGGCATGTTACATCATTAATAGATCACCTAGAGCAGTGCTTGATAGTAAGGTAGCAGAAGAGGTATGGACAGAGAAAGAGGTGGATTACTCTATGATGAGGGTATTCGGGTGTCCTGGTTATGTTCATATCCCGAGTGAGGAGAGGTCAAAGTTAGACCCAAAATCAAAGAAGTGCATCTTTCTTGGATACGAGAAAGGGGTGAAAGGGTATAAGCTTTGGGATCCTGAAACTCAGAAGGTGGTCATCAGCAGAGATGTAGTGTTAGATGAAAACTCAATGTTGAGAACCTCTTTAGAAGATCAGAACCACCAGTCAGAGGAGAATAGCAACAACAAACAGGTCATAAAGGTGGAGCTTGATGTAGACAAAGAAAACACTATCCAGCCAGTAGAGGAGCATCATAGCATAGCCACAGACAGGCCCAGACGCACGACGAAACCACCAACTAGGTATGATGATTTTGTTTCTTTTGCACTCATTACTAGTGGAGGAGAACCTTTAACTTATCAGGAGGCAATTAGTTGTCAAGAGAGGGATAAGTGGGTAGAGGCCATGGTAGAAGAAACTCAGTCACTACACAAGAATAAGACGGGATTTGGTGGAACTTCCAGAGGGAAAGAGGGCAATCGGGTGCAAGTGGGTATACAAGAAAAAGGAAGCAGTATCAGAAAAGGAAGGGCAGAGGTTCAAGGCAAGATTGGTAGCAAAAGGGTACTCACAAAGGAAAGAGGTTGACTACAATGAGGTTTTCTCTCCAGTGGTTAAGCACACTTCCATCCGGTCAGTGCTTACGTTAGTCGCTAATTATGATATGGAGTTAGAGCAGCTAGATGTGAAGACTGCTTTCCTTCATGGTCATTTGGAGGAGCACATCTTCATGGAGCAGCCAGAGAGGTTCAAGCAACCAGAATCAGAACATCTTGTTTGTAGACTGAAGAAGTCTCTGTACGGGCTGAAGCAGTCTCCAAGGCAGTGTGGTACAAGAAGTTTGATTCCTAGATGATTCAGATTGGCTACAGTCGTTGTAAGTATGATTGTTGTGTTTACTTTAGGGTTCTTGATGATGGTTCTTTCATTTTCTTGATGCTGTATGTTGATGATATGTTAATTGCTGCTAAGTGTGGGAAAGAGATTGTTAGAATGAAATCATTGCTTGATAGAGAGTTCGAAATGAAAGACTTGGGTGCAGCCAAGAAAATTCTTGGCATGGAAATTCGGAGAGACAGAAGGGCTGGAAGGTTATGGGTTTCTCAGGAAAAGTACGTGAAAAAGATACTGGAAATGTTTAGTATGAGTGATACTAAACCAGTTGGTACACCATTGGCCAATCACTTCAAGTTGTCTGCTAGTCAATGCCCGAAGACTGAAGCAGAAATTCAAGATATGTCCAAGGTATCGTATGCCAATGTTGTAGGTTGTTTGATGTATGCAATGGTTTGCACTAGACCTGATTTAGCACATGCAGTCAGCACAGTTAGCAAATACATGGCAAATCCAGGGAGAGAGCATTGGAAAGCAGTGAAATGGATTTTCAGATATTTGCAAGGTACAGCAGATTATGGCATTATGTTTCAGAGACAGCAGGGTTCTATTACAGTTGTGGGGTATGTAGATGCAGATTACGCAGGTGATTTGGATGACAGGAGGCTTATGACAGGTTATGTGTTTACACTAGCAGGTGGGCCTATATGTTGGAAGTCTACTTTACAGGCTACTGTGGCTCTATTTACAACTGAATCAGAATATGGCAGTAGCTGAGGCCGCAAAGAAAGCTCTGTGATTAAAGGGTTTAGTCAAGTAACTTGGTGTTGATCAAGGTGGAGTTCAGTTGCATTGTGATAGTCAGAGTGCCATTTATTTGGCAAAGAACCAGGTGTATCATGCAAGAACTAAGCATATAGATGTGAGATTCCACAAGATAAGGGAATTGGTTTCTACTGGTGATATTCTTTTGGAAAAGATTCATACGACGGAAAATGCTGCTGATATGTTGACAAAGCCCATTACTACAGAAAAGTTCAAGCATTGCTTGGACTTGATCAATGTCTCTTCTTGTTGAAGAGGAGGAGTACCCCCTACCTTTATTAGTTAAAGGTGGAGCATGAAATTGTGATCTTCAAGGTGGCTTGATATTCGCCAAGGTGGCTTGATATTCGCCAAGGTGGAGATTGTTGGGTGTGGCTCATATTGTAATGGGTCCGTTACACTAGGCCCAAGAGTCAAGGGGAGGGGCATGTGGCCCATAGCGGAGCGAAGCGAAGCGTAGCCATGGAGGCCCCCGCGGTACGGTATGGGTATTTTGGGGATTTTGCCATGTACCTATAGGAGATATATATATATATATGATGTAACCCTAAATCGTTTTTTATAGTGGAAAACTTCTGGCTCTCCGGTATGGACGTAGGCACATTGCCGAACCACATGATAATTCTGTGTCTCTTTAATCTTTTTGTTTTTCATATATTGTTTGTGTGTGATTGTTTCGATCCAACACACCTCACCAAGAAAGATCACATCCTTGCTGAGATATTGTTCTTTGATATATTTGCACACTAGAACAGGGCTACTACACAATATCGTGATTGCATCCTTATTACAGGACAACTGGGAGTTGTAAGTGTAACTAACAAGGCACCATGAAGTTAAATTTCGGTATGCATTTTCAATATCTTTTAGCCATCTATTCTTCATCTTCATGTGTTAACTTGATTCCAATGACAGACCAACTTCCTAAAATTATCTCCAAATTCTTGGGCAAGCACAACTTCAAAGGGGTCAGAACTACTAAGAAGGAAAACATCAAGATCATATGTCGCCATTAGATCAAGTATGTTTGAAAACGACTTTTAAGTTTTGTGTTCAAACTGCTAGGACACTTGGATTCGCAAGCTACCCATGAAGCACTCTACCAAGCATGCAATTCAAAGTCAAAAGACCTGACTGTAATATAGCACATTTGGTTCTTTTCTGACAGAGTGGTATCTGTTTCACTATTCCCCAATATTATTTCCTAAAGTCACTCTTGGATACCTATATAACTCCTAGATAACTACACTTGATAATTTCCATTCACACTTCTTATTATCAAATTAAGGCTGGGCAAGTTAAAGGACCCACCCATTATATAGCATATTTTGTACCTATTTAACAGAGTGGCAACTAATATTCACTATTTGTCAACATTAACTCCAAGAGTAGCTCTTCGATACATATATAACTCCTAGGTACTGCAACATTCGAAATTATCAAAGTTATCAAGCTCTTAATATCAAAGTTAAATGACCCAACCATTATACAACATACTTGGTTCTTTTCCAACAGAATGGCGTCCGATATTCACTACCTGCCAACATTCTCTCCTATATAGGTACATATACAACTCCTAGGTACTACATTAAGCAATTCCCTTTTAACAATTATCGAATTCATGGAGCTCTTAGTATCAAATTAAAGAGAGTGAACGTACGTACCATTTGAAGCAACCGTCACTTCCTTGAAGCCTGTACTCCACTGGGTGAGTCATTCTCGGAGGCAACAATATATTCACGTCCGCTATGTGCGGACCAGACGCCGTGTACGACGCCGAGACATTCACCAGCAGAAGAAGAACAACAGTAACAACCAGTGAAGCGAATCGCAACATTTTTCAGGTGCTATTGAACAAAAATATCATCAGAAATTCCCAAGTTGAAGTTTCTTATGCATATCAACTGTAGTTTCGGTGAGAGACATGGTGAGTTTGATGATCTGTGTTGAAATGTGTTGTGTTGGAGAGAGAGAGAGAGAGAGAGAGAGAGAGAGCAACGACAACCCTAGTCTAGGGTTTCTGGGAGGGTATTGGGGGTGAAAACTGAAAAGTGCGGGGGAAGCTAATAAGCTTAGCTTACTATATGGTTGTGGTACACGCAGCAGATAGTGATTGGGTTTGAATTTGGAAAGCGGGGACAGAGAGGTTCGCGGCCAAACATGAGCCAGGTGTTTCAGGAAGTTTCCAAAAACTATACTTTGATACAACTCCCATACAATACAATTTTGGTTTCCAAAAATAAAGAATGTCCTAAATTGATTTCTCAATATAGTTAATCTAAGTTGTTTAAGATGAGATGTCATTACCACATAATCTATGAATTAAATTTGGAAACCGATACATTGTTTTTTTCCAAATAACTCAGCATAACGTTAAACTGTGTTTTACTCAAATATTTAATTGGCCAATGATACCGCAAGTAGGGCTGCACAAAAAATCCGAGATCCGAATATCCAAACTGACCCAAACCTGATTGGGACGGGGTCCAAAATACATTGAGTCGGGCCTAGGTCGAGTCCAATGGAAAGCATATTTGTTGGGTCAGTTCAAATCTAGGTCACGGGGATGCCAAACCAAACCCGAGACCCAAGAGTAAATAAACCACAAATTTCACAAAGGCAAAAACCTCTTTCTCATTTACGTTCAGTCTTCACTCTTCTCTTCAGACCCTTCACCGAATCACCATAAATCATATCTCTCTCTTTCTTTCTCATACGCTTCAGACCCAACAGTCTCTCAGTGATTTTGTAGCAGATTCACAATAGATTTTCAAGATACTCAGAAGCTGCTTCGAAACCCAAAAACGGATTCTCATGCGCCTCTCGGATTCAGATATGTATTTAAGCAATGAAAATACTATTTCTTTAAAGATTCCACAAGGTTTTAATGGTTTATTGGTGAAGAACCTCTACTTGTCTTGCGATCCATACCAGCGACTTTATATGCAGAAAGACTAAAAGTCCCGAGGATCCATATGTCTTCTCTTCCTATAACCTTGGCTCTATCGGTCTCTCTCTATATATATATTCTCTTCTTGGGATTGATGACAAAATTTGTATGCCTTTTTCTATGTTGTTGTTTTATAACCATGGAATCATCAGATTGTTGATGACTTGATGTCATAAAATTTGGGGAAAAGTTGAAGAAGAATCTGCCAGGTGTATCCTTTTAATATATACACACATATATATATACATATCTTTGTCTGTATACAGGTTGAAAAAAATCCTGGAAGGGAAAAAATTATGGAGAAAAAAAAGGGTCATGACCAAGACCCGACCCAACCCCGTATTTGTTGGGTTGGGTCCAAATTTCACTGGGTTGGATCTGGGTCTCAAAGCACATGAACCATTCATATTTAGGTTGGTTCTGGTTCCGTCTAGATCCAACCCGGCCCGACGCATCCCACTACGTGTGGAAATAGGACACGTGGCATGCCATCAAGGCTCATCCAATTCATTAAATAACCATACGTAGTGGAAAAGAACACCAAAATAATATTGAAGATTTAAAACTTTTGGAAACGATACTTTCCAGGTTGTAAAATCCGTATAAAATTGAAAACGTAATTATATTTTGAACCGAATGAATTTACGTTGAAAGTGGTCCCAAAGGTACCCTAAAAACCAATCAAAACATTTAAATTATTTCCGGAAGGGTAGAAAAAGATTTTATGCAGAAGGTATTTCGACCGGTCGAATGTCCCTTTAGCAGAATTCCTCCTAAGCAGCAGAATTTTGCCTAAGGACAAACAACCTTCACTTCTTCCACCACTCCAAACATGCATATATAATTCCAATTTCACAAGCTATGACAAGCTTTCAAAAATAAAGTTTAATATTACCAATTCATGAAAAGAAACAACAACGGAACAAGCTAAGGCTTGTTTGGCTCGATTCACAAAACTCTATTCACATTCCTTTACAATTCGAATTTGACAAGTTAAGTTTACAAAGCACGAACTTAGGAGTTCGGACGAATTCAAAACTAACTATAAGAAGTTTGGTTACATATTACAACATTTCCAAAATCCTTCCAAGGTTCCTAATTAAAACAAAACATGGTTCTAGCTCCACAATTTCATTATTACAACATATGGAAAGGAAACCAAGAACGTGTACTAGGATTTTTCCATCGTCCCCACGGCCTCCCAAGGTTCCCAATTAAAACAAAACATGGTTCTAGCTCCATAATTTCATTATTACAACATATGGAAAGGAAACCAAGAACGTGTACTAGGATTTTTCCATCGTCCCCACGGCCTCACTCCTCTCGCTTCTTCTTACCTTTCTTCGTACTTGCAATAGAATAAATCTACTTTTTATGCAACGCATCACATTGGTTATCTCTAATTCGTTCCAATTGATCTCTAATAATATCAAACTACCAGAAAAGTACACAAAACATGTATATTCACTATTCACATATACCAGATAATTCGAATAACATTTAATTCACATAAATGCCATTTAATCATGTCAAGTTACTCATAAATTATCAAACTCTCGTGTGCTCGATTGACACCCACCGTTGACCCACAGTCAACCCCCATTCACAAATTATTAATCTAACATTAATAATTTTCAAGAAATCAATTATTGCATTTTAAAACAAAGGATTTTCCGAGACGGGTGTGACACCATGTGCACCACTAACGGTAAGTACCTTCTCGTATGAAAACTAGGGTAGATGCCCGTGCAATGCATGGGCTCGTCAAAATAAAAAAAATAAAAATTAAATGTATTTATCTAGTAAATAAAAAAATAATAATAATATTAAATCGTAAATGTACATGTACTGCAGGGAAAACAAAAATTGTAAACATAAAAGCTTCAATAATCTGAGATGGAAGCAAAAGATCGTTTATTTTTTTCTTCTTCCTTTTATTTTTTATTTTTTTTCGAATCTTTTCTTGGTGTTTTTATTTATGTTTCTTTTAGCCCTTCTCTCCCAATTTTTTTTTGTCTTACTAATAACTTATTTTTAACATCATAACACATGATATATCGGAAGAACTTATCATATTTTTTTTCGTTACTTTTCATTTTTTCATCTTTTTTTTTAAAATAAATTTTTTCTTTTCTTTTGTTTCCTTTTTTTTGTAAGTAAAAACTTTTTTTTAGCATCATAACACATGATATATTCAAAAACCTATCATCTATTTTCTTTTTCCTTTTTTGTTTAACTACATATAAACTTTATACATATATGATTTATTGTACTAAAATCAACGTAATGGTTATATGTTTACACACACATGCCTTTAAATTGAATTTTCTATGTTGATAGTATCCACAATCTCCAATATTAATTTTCTCAAGTTTATTTTATGCGCTTAAAAAAGTAAATTTCTAACCATGTGTATGCGTGAATTAAATTTATAGATATGTGTGTGTAATAAAATATGAAATTCCATTTATATTTATAGCTCTAATGCTAAAAAAAAGGGAAAAAAATGGAAATGTGTAATAAAATATGAAATTTCATTTATATTTATAGCTCTAATGCAAAAAAAAAAAAAAAAAATTGAAAGAAAATGAAAATGTGTATTTTGTGCAACTATGATTATAAATGTATTAGTAATTGTAAATTACAATTTGTCTTTTTAACATTGCAAAGTATTGCTTATATATGTATAATATTATTTATTATGAGTGTGCGTATAATATACAAATATTAAATTAATTTTATTCCAAAATTAGTGGTGCTTGTTTGGGAAACAAAAAAACATAAAAACAAAAAACAAAGGCTAAAATCAGTTTTCCAAACATGGCACAACCGGTTTTGTTTTAGGTTTTTTTTTTTGTTGAAAAAGTGAGGTCGGCCTATGAATTTAACTTACACACATGCTTAGACATTTAATTTTATTACACATATGTGCCTTAAAACAAACAAAACAAAATAAAAACCCATAATTGGCTGTCTCAAAATATTTTGATCACACACAATGCCTATAAATTTCATTTTATATTTAGATATTACCCACAATCTAAAAAAAAATCGGTCGTTTTTTTAAGGGATGTGTGTAATAAAATCAAATGTCTTAAGCATGTATATAAATTAAATTTAGGGAGATTTGGTGTAAGGCCCCTAAGGTTGGGCTAATTTGGACTAAAGGACAAGTCATAATCAAACACCCATACAAGAACACACTCTAAAAAAAAATTCCCTCCTAAAGTCTTCTAAAATTTAAACTATCCCTCTTAGTCCTATAAAATTTTAAATTTCATTCTAAATGGCAAAATTGTCCATGGAATCCTAAGAGACCACCACCACCATCTCTCTTCTCTCTCTAACTTTCTCTCTCCTCCATAGCCACCACCACCAACATCTCTCTCTCCTCTCTCTCCATAGCCACCACCACCAACATCTCTCTCTCCTCCCTCTCCATAGCCACCACCATCACAACCACCACCACCATAGCCACCATCTTCTCTCCTCCTCCCTCCACCATCTTTTCTCTCCTCCCCCACCATAGCCACCACCACCACCTTCTCTCCTCCTCCCTCCATAGCCACCACCATCACAACCACCACCACCGGAGCCACCACCGAAGTTGTCGCCGGAGCTGGAGCCGTCGCCGTCGCCACTACCACCAACTCTCTTCTCTCTCTAACTTTCTCTCTCCTCACCCTCCATAGCCACCACTACCACCATATCTCTTCTCTCTCTAACTTTCTCTCATCCTCCCTCCATAGCCACCACCAACACAACCACCACCACCGGAGCCACTACCGAAGCAGTTCTCGTCGTCGCCGGAGCCATCACCACTACCCCAACTCTCTTCTCTCTCTAACTTTCTCTCTCCTCCCCCTCCATAGCCACCACCACCACCATCTCTCTGTCTTCCCCCTCCATTGCCACCACCACTGCCGGCCACCACCACCGCCGCCCACACAAAAATCATGGCCAAACTGATCTCAGTCATCCTAAGAGAAATTTCTCTTACGATGACTGATCTCAGTCCACCTCCACCACCGACACTTCCACCTCCACCACCACCACTACCAGTCTCTACCGCCACCATCCCTAATCCACCACCACCACCAGTCTCCACCGCCACCACCACCATCACCACCGTCCCATTTGAATAGAGAAATTTGTAAGATAAATTTCACTTAGGATATATCCTAAGTCAAATTTGACTTACTGAGTGGTCGTTGGAGATTGAGAGGGTGGTGGTCGCCGGAGATGGCGAGGTTGGTGGCTGGAGGTCAATCGAGTGGTAAGGAGTGGTCACTAGTGGTTAGGAGTGGCGTTGTGGTGGTCAAAAAGTGCAATGGAGGTGGTTGCCGGAGATGGCCATGTGGTGGTCGCCAGAGATGAGGGTGGTGGCCGGAGGTGGCAGGGGTGGTGTGGAGTAGTGGTAATGGTGGCTAGGGTTTGTTTAGGGTTAGAGGTTGAAGGTGAGGGTATTTTTGTCTATAGACATTGGGAGGACTCATACCCAATGTGTATTTTAAGTTGTCATTGATCCCAATAAAGCCCTTCTTAATGACCTTTTAGCCAATTTTCCCTAAAATTTAAAGGAACACACCTCACATTATCAAGAGAAAAAAAAAACAAAATAGTTTGTGAAAAAATGATCAAAAAAAAGAGTGGAGATGTATGGAATTGTATAGGATTTCAAAGGGGAAATGATAAAAATGAACAATTCAAAAAATGACAAATAAAAATAAAATTGAAATTGGAAATCACATTTAGCAATAAGGACAAAATTAAAATTGGAAATCACATTTAGCCTCTTTTACGTAGGGTGTAGAAATAGATATAGATATAGATTTATATAGGGTATATAAAACAAATGTTAGTGCTTTGTTTGGGAAGACCAAAAAAAAGAAAAATAAAACCAAACAAACCAAAACAAAACCAAACATGGCATAGCCCAATTCGGGTTGTGTTGTGCCTTGTTTGTGTTAGTGATTTGTTTGGGAAAACCCCCAAAAAAAATATAAATAAATAAAAAATAAATAAA
The DNA here is from genome assembly GCA_033977485.1 of Hydrangea macrophylla. Lineage (NCBI taxonomy): Eukaryota > Viridiplantae > Streptophyta > Magnoliopsida > Cornales > Hydrangeaceae > Hydrangea > Hydrangea macrophylla. Next base: position 128,299,073 of record CM066984.1, on the reverse strand, counting down.
TTAAAAAAAAAAACCAAAACCAAACACAACATGTCACGCCCCGAATAGCAAAACAAATAGTAATTTTTTTTTTTTTGTTTGAAACGTAGGCAATGACAGGTTACTGAGCTGTCTGATGTGTCATGAATACTATTCATACAATAATTCTAATAGATTTGCTGACATCAGTGGAAATCCTCATGTCTAATTGACACTTCAATACAAAATTGATGATAATTTCATCGTTAAATACATCAATATCCTTCTACAAATATAAACTTTACAACTATCTTAGTCAAATACTTCTGAAACTTAAATCTTCCTGCGTACAGTCTGGATTTAGATTCCCCTAGCTCTTTGTCCATCGAACGCTAACCCTTCGGTTAGTTACTTGCTCCTGATCCCTGAAATACACTGAACATTGAATGTTCAGCGAATATGAAACATTCGTCAGCTAGAGAAAGCTGGTGAGCAATTTACATATAACAATTCCATATCATTTAGTATCATGGTTAATTAATCTCAATTTCATAATCATCCATTATTAGCGCATCATTATCGGTTAATGTTATCTTAAAATGAATCCATTTCAGTAATTGCATCTATCGAAATAATCACAATATCTTGCCTAAAATAGACATGCCATAATAATGCCAACGCATATAACAATGCAAATTATACCTTAGCCTCTCTCTGGCTACCTGTAAAATAGATCATTTTATGCCAACCACACACAATAAGCTCATTAGTATGAGTGTGTGAAAAATCATTATCTTAATCAAATGAAATGACCACAGCACCCCAGCCCAGCTCGAAAGGTGTATACTACCTACCAGCCCAGCTCGAAATAGATAGTATATTAGTGCACTAACTGTAGGACTATCTCAGTCCCGGCCCTTTCAACACAGACTATCTCAGTCCTCATTGGGTTCAAGTCTCTTGGTCATAGGACCTCAACTATCTACCCCATTGTAACAATGGTTACATAAGCACACGTATGCTCATCCAACAACAATAATGCAAATTCATTATGTATGCATACTCAATGCCGATAGGGAACAAAATCAATATATAATGGATTTGTATTTCAACAATCATAGTCAACAGCTCAAAAAATAGGGCTATTCTCATAATATTAATTGTAGTGTAAGATGTAAATATTTCCCATAGATTAATAATTTACTCGCTTAAAACTTAAGATAATCATAAGTGACTCCATATTTGCTATAGGCTAATCCAATTCAAATCTAGTCCAGTAGAATCCGGAGAATATACCAAAATAGTTAATTAAAGTCTGAATGGTCCGACATAGTCTAATTCTGAGTTAAATACGACAACTTGTGAATTGAATAAACTCCAAGAGCATTTCTGTCATTTTACAAATGTCTGTCTTTTAAACAAATCTCTTCAAGACTTTGACAACCCTTTGGGATTGACAATCACGTACCATTACTTAACTCCATTGCACTACCCAAAACATAAATTATATATAACTAGGGCAAAATGATCATTTTAGAAATAATTTTAAACCAAACGAAGCCCATTGTTGGGTCTAGGACGTTGAATATCTTTGGGTACCTTTCTTCGTATTCATTTTTAGCAGAAATGCATAATTAAATATACAGAAGTAAGTTCTGAGGGTAAATTGGTCATTTTACAAATTTTGTTGGTCCAAACGAACCCTTCCATTGGATTTAGAACGTCGAAAAACAATAGGATAGGTTGTCCTGGATAGTCTTGCCTTGGCCTGATTAATTAAATGATAATTAGAGCCAAATAAGAATTTAATACTTATTTTTATAATTTCATTAGGCCCTATTAGGGTCTATGTCACGCCCCGGAGTAGCCAAAAATAGGGAAAATTTAAAATTTCCTTTCTGGACCCATAGGGAATGACGAGTTACATTAACTGATTGTCATTTCTACATTCTACACATGGTTAATAGAGTAAGCGGAAGCATAAAAACATCTATTGGTATTCTTCAATAGAACTCAAATGTCTGGGATCTAATTACTACATCATGAGTGTCAATAAAATATTTGTAAGGCAGTCTAGGGTGATCTATATACAATACATATCTAAAGCATTACCTCAAACAGAAGACAATAAAGCAAATTAAGTAATTCTAAATAAGACATTGTCGGAGTCCTTCGCTTCAACTTATACATCTGCCGCGTCCCTTTGGGTAGACCTCATCTTGATAGTCGTCACTTGTGAAATCTAGACGTGATATGTCCAGGGCAGGAAGGAGAGCTGTTAGCTTTTGAAGCTAAGTGAGTTGACCTAACCGATCACTCCTAATACAAACAATAATATACAAGTACAACAAATATCTCGAGCTTGAATATTTGATAAACATTCTCTCAATACGTATGATTTATGACATGACAATATGTATGAGATACGACACGATGCACCATCGATATATTCGACTTTACTCGACCACAGACACCACAACTGACTCATGTGACTTGTTACATTACCAGTGTAACGCCGTTAGCTCAGAGTAGAATGATTACGTTGCTATCGTCGCCTAGCAGGGCCCTATAGCAGTTTTTGGTTTTAAAAAGAAAGAGTGTAATCATTATACTCTTAGGTCCTCGTGACCTTGCCTGGAGAATATAATAGTTACAGCGCTATCGTCGCCTAGCAGGGCCCTATAACATTTAAAAAGGTAACTATTGTATTCTGATGGATACATTGCTATCGTCGCCTAACATGGCCCTATAGCGTATCAATCATCAATCCATGCATAACTTCAATGATTTCAATGGAAACTCTGGCTATCGTCGCCTAGCAGGGCCCTATAGCAGTTTCATCGTTGTTCCCATTTACTTGACTGTACCACTCAGACCACTGCGGTTCACTCCATATGTACAACAATATGATCGAGTTAGTCCCCGTGACTAACCATGCAGACGTAAACATTGACATCATGACTCGACCATGTTCATATGAATGTTCATGAATTTGCATAAACGGGAAATCATGATAAACAAGAATATAAATGAATATTAACTAAGCATGGAGTTTAGTTAACTAACATACGTTCATTATATAAGGACAATCTCATCATTTACATAAATCGTACTTATCAGTATCGCCCACACAGGACGTACTGGGCATACATATATGATCAAAGAACAATTCTATAATATACCAAGTGAGTTAGGACGACTCACCTCGAAGCGGTTGCGTAAAAACAAGCGTAGCGATCCCTACAAAGTATTAAGATTACATAGAACATTGATCAATAAGCTTACTAAAATCAGGGGCATAATGGTAATTGTGCTGGGTGGGTCCCTAAACCTCAACATGATGATCTAGACATCATTCTGTGTCCAACGCCATTGACTAGACTCAAATCCGAGTCCGTCGCATAAAAGACTGGGTTTTCTATACCAGTTTGGGTCCTAAAGATAAGCTGTATTTTTTACCGTGTCAAAAGGTCACCAAACTTTATGGGGACGTTCTAGACATTATTCTAAGACTCTAGGAACTGACCGCGTATTTTTCTGGCCTACGGTTTATTTACTACAATTTATTGAAGTTCTAATTATATAACTATAGTCTACGAGGTCCTATAATTACAAAATATATTTTGGGAGACCTTTGGTCCTTATAAATATTTTCATTAAATACTAGGCCTTAAAATAGGCTAGTGGTATTTTTCTCCTAATTTTCGGGACTCGTTTGGTATTTAAAGGAATTAAAATATTACATAAATGGTTCCTCGATAATTACTAAAAATATCCAGAATGTAGTTTATAATTTAGTAAATTATAAAACATGACTTAAATACTTTCTAAACGATAGGTATAATTTTCTAGAATTTAACATGGCCATAGATATTAAATATCTATTTAAATCTAAGTGAGTATAAATATCTATTATTTATTTAAGCCCAAATAAATAATAGCTATAATATATAAATGCTAAAGCTTGGGTTTTATAAATAAGTAATTTATATGACAAGGGCATTCGGCCTTGGGATCAACAACATAATTTTCTAGACTTTTTTTAAAAAAAATAGTCATTAGGTATTAATTACCTAATTATTACCATTAAAGACCAACTTTTATTATTTATTTAAACTAAATAAATAATATGTAATACATAATAAAATATAATTTCAGAATATAATAAATATTTAAAGTGTAACATTCCAAAATTTAAAATCCCTTTTATTAATACTTTAATCTATTTAAAACCATTTATAAGTATTAAATTATATTTAGTAACTATTTATTAAACATTAGCATTTGTTCAATTAATACTAAGTTCCATTAATTATTTACGAAAATAATCAATAATCTAATTAAACAGTATTAGCTAATAAATTGTAATATAAGGTCACTAATTATATATTTAATTCTAATTAAACATGATTTAAACCTTAATAAATAATAAACCTAATTAACTACTCATACCGTGCAAATGAACTAACAAAATGCACCCTAGGAACTCTCATGATAACTTCTTCTTCTCCCCGCGTGAGTACACGCAGCATATACACATACGTATATGTATCATATTTGTACACAATTATACAAACGGTCATAACTCTCTCGTTTCTCAACGAAAACTCGCAAACTTTAAGTCAAAATCGAGTGTCTCGATGAGCCCGATCCAATGGTGTAGGTCTCGGGTCCTGACTCTTAGCGGTATGTCCGTACGGGGGCAAAAACAGATCCGGCCAAATAAGAATAATCGGCTCGTTGGTCGACTAAACGATGCCTAGGCTTCGAGCTATTCGTCGGGTGCCTTAAGGGGGTCACTAGGGTCATTTTGGCGTTGGTCTTGTGTGTTATAGCGACTGTCCAAAAACCCGAGCTTCGTTTGAGCTTTAATGGCCGTTGGGCCATGGCCGGAGCTCGGAGCTCCGTTTGAGGCTGCGAGAAGTGGTCTGTGAGTATGTGTGTGAGTTTATGATGCATCGAAATTACAGAGGGGGTCCAGGCAGAGCTTACCTCCTCGGTCTCGGCGTCTCTCGCGACTTTGACTCGGTCTCTCTCTCTCTAGCCTTTGGTGGTTTCTCTCTCCAGTTCTCTCTCTCTTCTTCCTCTTCTTCTCCTTGCTGCAGGTTGTGTGTGTGTGTATGCGTGTGCTGAGGTGAGGAGGTGGAGGGAGGCAGAGAAGGTAGTGAGGGATATTTGGGATTTTATTTGTTTATTTTCTGCTCTTCTCTCTCTCGGTATATATATATATATATATATTATATAATATACACAGCACACATGCTACATATATATATATATATATATATATACACACACAATACATAAACCACACCACATACAAGGAAATATACAACACATAACATACATACAAAATGTGGGTGTGTGCATGTGTTATTGGCGGGTGAAGTGGGTGATGGAGTGGTGAGGTGAGGGTGAGAGTGATGGGTGGCAGGGGTGATGTCTAATGAGGGGGATTTGAGAGTGTGATCCGGCGGTTGGGGGTGAGGGGGAGTGACCGGGGGTCCAAGAGGGGGTGTTTGGGTAGAGTAAATACTCAATGGGTAAAGGGTGGTGTGGTAGTACATTAGATACTTTAGGTAAGATTCTTTAGTACCATAAATGTATAGCTGAGTCGTCGCTAGGAAACTCGTGCCGTGCAGTCTAAGTTCAATACATATTTTACGGATTCGCATGCTCAATTAGTCCGGGTCTAAAATAAAATAAATATCAATACCCCATAAAGATTACTACTATAGTCACGGGCTATATCTTAATGTCCGGAGTTAAGATAAAAATACTGATAACAATATAATCCTTAATAATAGTCGGGGGATTAGAATACCAATAATATAGTAATAATTACAACTTATAATTACAGAGTTAATTAGCGTCAAATATGCAAATTCTGATTGTGGTCACAACTATCGGATCCGAATTATAGTGTAACCTATAATATTAAAATATTAAATGACTGCGAATAATATTAAAATATTACTATACGATATAACCTATAGTTATTAAACTAAGTGACAACGAATATATAAATATCCTATTGTTATAAAACTTAGAGGATATGATTATTAAAATAATCTATATTTATTATTAACCAGCGACTACAAAATATTTTATAACCTATAGTTATAAAGTTAAGCAACTACTAGTATAGGAATATAATTTATATTATAAGTTAAAGCAATAATAATTATTAACCACAATCTATAGTTATAATTTAATGACGATAATATTAAAATACGATATTAATATACGGGGTATACAGATAATTACAGAACTAGACTTAAGAAATCTATTTCCGTATCTCCTAATTTTTAAGGGTATTACAGTCTACTATAATTCTCTTACCAAATTTTAATTCTTGTATTTTATTTTAGTGTTAGTCACATACCCAAACAACCTTTTGGCAGCCTATTGGGTTGAATCTAACCCATAATTAAACTCACATCTTTACTTGATCCAAGAATCTAACCCCATTTATTTCTAAATGACAAACACTAGTGGCCCAAGCTCATTCTAAGCATATTAGACCCAATCTGATTAAACCAAGCTACCCAAATCAGATTACCCAAGCAATCTTAAAAGAAAGTTAAGCCCAACTTTGTACTAAGTTATTGAGAATAGGCCCAAAACTATAATTAAGTTCATTTTTCAGTTTATATTAACTTAGGCCAAACTTATATAACTTAAGCCCAAGTCCCACACATTTGGCCCAACTAACTAAGCCCAAAAGTGGGACTGCCCAAATGGCTCACCGGAAAGTCGCCGGCGTCAGTGCAATTCCGGTGACCTCGCCGGAATCTGGAAAAAAATCCGGCTAGACTCCATAGATAGTCTCAAAACTTGTTTTAGCCGTAACTTAATCATTTCTTAACGGAATTTGACGTTTCTTGAGCCGATTTCACTTAATTTTTCGCAAGGAATCCAGAAATATCATCCAAATCTGCTGATTTTCATCAAAAGACATTGACCCATTTCACAACTTAGAGAGAGAAAATGAACCATCTCTCTAATCGGACCCTTTTTTTTCCTTTTTCATTCAAGAGTCTATACTTCCAAACTCCACCAACCAACTTTAATTTGTCAATCTAACATTTAATCCTACCAAATCATATGAAATCACTATATGGCAGATACTCACTGTCATACAAATTCGCAGGCCCATTTCTAAAATCTGATCGGGCATAGTTTTGGGGCTTCTAATCTTCATATAATTTGTTATCTATGGTTTAAATCTATTAAAAGTATGAAATAACCATATGCAAAGTGTTGGAACAGTTAGATAAAATGGGAACAATATTACCGGGTTAATAGTCTCTTGACAAATCTTGGGCCGAGTCACGGATCTCGCTCTCTTTAAGACGTTTCGTGGCTCTGCCCAAAGTGTGCAAGCAGTCCATACTTGCCACGCCGTCCCCAAGATAAAACAGCCCAGAATCTCCTCTGTCTCAGATTTTTCTTTGCACCAAGAAAAACTGGTAAACTAAACACCCTTCAGATATTGTTGCTCGGTAATCACAATCGGCAAAGCTTTCTCTAGTTTTGTAAACAAAAACATGATGATTCACGCTTAGTACTCTCAAACTTGAAACACACATTAAAATGAAAATTTTAAGAGTCATCTCCACTTTTCTATAGCATCTCAACCACTTACTTGAAGAGTAAGAATATTTTGTAAGTTAGTATTTTGTTAAAAAACAGTTGCTAGAGAGAAAAAAAGACCCAAAACAAGTGAGTTAGAAAAAGTGAAAAAGCCCTCTATATAAAACGTGGGTTCAGAATGTATAAATATATTATATGGCTTAAAGACATGCACTTGATGAGTTTTTACTCATTGTCATTAACTTATCTTTGACCAAAAGAGATAAAAAAAAAAAAAAAACTGAAGACTGTTAACATAAATAACATATAGCCGTTGGTGTAACACACATTGGGTATAAGTATACCATTATACTAGTTTTAAACCATTTGACATTAATATAGAGTAAGCTATAAAACGTTAATAATTCTATGTAAAAGAATTTGAGCAGTTACATAACTTTTTGTTTAACCTGCATTGTCTCCTCACTATAAAAAATAATATCCATTTTTATTAAAATAATTCAACATTCCCCCACTTATTTTAATAAAATTTTAAAAGAATTTTCCATCGAGCAACTGATCATAAGATTATGCATAAGTAAAGGTGTTTTTCAACTTGAACCTTTACGTAGTGATAGTGATTCCGATTATACTAGAGTAACCGTAGTTTTGAACTCTATCTCTGACAACACCACACACACAATCCTACTAGGGTGAAGTTCAAAAGCCAGCACTTTATGGCCATGTGCTTATATCCCAGTATAGCGAAAGCTCTAGAGAATTTGCCCAAATTCCATAGGAAGCGGCCAAACTTCCACAATCGCATAGGTGAGTCTAACAAGGATACTCCTGTAGCTAGGTATCCCACTCAACATAGAGTTTAGAGCTCATTAAGAGTTATAATAACTCATCCTCATATCACTTCAGGATGTCATGCTTCTTAGGGATGGACTCGGAGTGTTAACCCCATATAATAATAATTGCATGATTCCACTCATATCACTTCATGACTTGTTATTACCCTTTGAACCTATTTCTTGGGATCTCCAGTCTATAGGTTGGGTTACCATCACAAGTGACTCGACTTTTTATGGGCTTTAGTCCTATCCCTTTCTAGGTTTTTCAAACCTTCTATCGAGCTAGTCCTTTCGTCAAAGGATTAGCTATATTATCCTCAGACTGTACAATATCCATTCTTACAACTATAGTTGAGATAAACTCTCTAATAGTGTTGTTCTTGCCGTTATAACGCTTCTATACTTTGCAATAGCCGCGCTACTATCGCAGTGGATAAACAACTGGTATCTATCTCTCCCTTGAAGGGGTATCTCATAGCAGGCTTTTCAGCCAGGCTCCCATCACTAGCCGCAGCTAATGGTATCATCTCCGACTCCAACGTGGATTTAACCAAAATAGTCTATTTTATGGACTTCCATCAAACTATGCCCCCAGTAATACCAAAAGGTATATCCACTAGTGGCCCTAGAATCATTTGAAAGGGTTTTCCAATCAACATCGCTGTATCCTTTAAGGATAGCGGAAAGCACAATCTAATTCGAAGTTTATAGTCCTTTTCAAGTAACACGTGACTTTCTCAATAATACTCCAATACTAAAAATATAGCCACTCATGGCTTTGTAGTCTTCCGTTAGGAAATAGAAAATGTTATTATTGTAACCTTCAAGTACAGTGAAAACATTTTCATGGAAAATATCTAAATTAATAAAATTGTTTAAAAATCTCATAATTCTTTCCAATTGCATTCAAATTTTGAAACTATATCCTAATCTCTCGAAACTTGGTTAAAAATCATGCTTGTAAACCAAAAATTAAATTCTTTCGAATTTTGAAGTATTCAACACATTTTCAAAAATGATTTATTCCTTATCTCCTAGCTATACAATACATTTTTCAAAATTTAATTTTTTTTTTCCCCAGATGTGAAATTTAATTTCACTTTGCCAGTACCAAATCATTGGTACTGTGTGAATCACCAAGTAAAACATTTTTTCGTTCTCCATTGGAGAGTATCTCTTGTAACAGTTGTAATCATTACACATATGCCTAAAGGCAATTATATCAAAATAACAGTAATTACTCAAAACCTTTTTCAAAGTGCCATCACAAGCTCTTGTAATTTTAATCCGTAAATTACATTGGCTTCACCCAAAATCCTTCACATAAAATTAAGTGACAATAAAAAATTAATCAAGCATTTCCACGTAAACATATCACAACACATAGTACTCCATCATTGTGTTAATAATAAATAAATATATTTGTCACTTTTAATAAATTTGAAACCATTTGGAAAAAGAATTTGATTAAAATTTTTCATATCACTGTTTGAATGTCCCATTTAAATCGTATAGAGAATGTACAAGCATTTACACTTTATTCTCATCAAGTGTTTCCTTTCCGGTTTAACCAAATAAATTTCCTCTAATTCTCCATTTTAAAAATGATTTTAACATCCATTTGCAAAGTAAACTATAAATATCAGTAACAACTAATAAAATTATATGGATGTAAATAAGGAGAATAGGTATCCAAAAAAAATCAACATTTTCCTTCCTCTTAGAACCCTTTAGTACTAAAGTAATTTCATATTTCTCAATAAAACCATCGGGTATAAAAGCCTTTATAAGGCTCCACTTACCCCCTATCATTTGACATTCAAATGGGAAAACCACAAGCTGCAAAAGACATGGTTAGAAATAATATAAACCACCTCATCACAATCGAAAAAAAATAAGAGTATCCTCTAGAGCAAATAGGACCTCTTTCAAAACTGCTGAGCAATTAGCTCTCTAACCCTCTTCGTGGTTCAAATAAAGTGTCACGATCATAGTCATATACTCTAGAGTCAACATATCTAAATGATACAAAAAAAATATGAGGTTGAGAACCCCCACTATTTCTCAAAAAAAAAATTTATTTTTTATTTTTTTTATTTTTTTTTTAAAGAACCATATAGGCTTATAAAAAAAATTAATTAGCACAAATAGACTAAAAGGTCACATAAATTTTTATGTCTAAATATGACAAGCATGCTTAAAATGCATATCTCAAAAAACATTTCTATACCTATACTAATAATTCTCTTCGGATTAAAAAATCCTATCATAAGCCAAATGATCCAACTTTAAAATAAATTAAATTGGATTTTCCAAAATTTTCAATACTCAAAAGGAGTAATATCATCCGCTTTTAGAGTCGCGTGTCAAAGCTATTGGAGATACGTAAACATGAGACCAATCACACCCAACGTTATCTCACAATACTATGATATATAGACACACTGCACACACCAGCCCTGGTGCGGCCCCCATGTACCATAAATAATAATTATTTTTTCTATCATTAAATTCCAAACATTCTATCATGAATAAAAGGCACATGGTAAAATTTACTCAACTGCAAATGTATGTCCAGATTTTTAAAACCAATACAAGTTTGCCGTAGACCATAGAATTAGGAAGCAATTAAGATATCCTAATTTTTAACTGTGTAATGTTAAAACCATCTAGTCATTCCTGTCCAGATTTCAGAATATAACCAACTATTAAATTTTGGGTTCAACAACTTTTTAAAAATATATAAGTAAGCTGTTTACCTTGTAATTAGGAAAAATGGAATTTTCTGCCTCAATCTCTTAAAATAAACATTCTTAAATCTTAAAGAGCATGTTGAGATCTGGGGATTTTAAGATGATGACCCAAAATTTAGATCCAAAATTCATAGCAGAATAAACGTCTTAAAATTGTTGGAACAGTTAGATAAAATGGGAACAATATTACCGGGTTAATAGTCTCTTGACAAATCTTGGGCCGAGTCACGGATCTCGCTCTCTTTAAGACGTTTCGTGGCTCTGCCCAAAGTGTGCAAGCAGTCCATACTTGCCACGCCGTCCCCAGGATAAAACAGCCCAGAATCTCCTCTGTCTCAGATTTTTCTTTGCACCAAGAAAAACTGGTAAACTAAATATCCTTCAGATATTGTTGCTCGGTAATCACAATCGGCAAAGCTTTCTCTAGTTTTGTAAACAAAAACATGTTGATTCACGCTTAGTACTCTCAAACTTGAAACACACATTAAAATGAAAATTTTAAGAGTCATCTCCACTTTTCTATAGCATCTCAACCACTTACTTGAAGAGTAAGAATATTTTGTAAGTTAGTATTTTGTTAAAAAAACAGTTGCTAGAGAGAAAAAAAGACCCAAAACAAGTGAGTTAGAAAAAGTGAAAAAGCCCTCTATATAAAACGTGGGTTCAGAATGTATAAATATATTATATGGCTTAAAGACATGCACTTGATGAGTTTTTACTCATTGTCATTAACTTATCTTTGACCAAAAGAGATAAAAAAAAAACTGAAGACTTTTAACATAAATAACATATAGCCGTTGGTGTAACACACATTGGGTATAAGTATACCATTATACTAGTTTTAAACCATTTGACATTAATATAGAGTAAGCTATAAAACGTTAATAATTCTATGTAAAAGAATTTGAGCAGTTACATAACTTTTTGTTTAACCTGAATTGTCTCCTCACTATAAAAAATAATATCCATTTTTATTAAAATAATTCAACACAAAGTACTCACAATGATCGGATGAATAAATGATTAAGTTTTGGTGCAATTTGTCCGCCTATCACCGTCCTCTATCATTGTTGTACCACCAACGACTGCACTACTTCTCCTTAGAGATCAGTCCCTAGCTCCCAGAAATTACCTCATTTATATATATATATATATATATATATATATTTTTCCAAACAAGCCTCAACTCTATCTACAATTGCTCTCTCTCTCTCTCTCTCTCTCTGTATGTATATATATGTACAAGAGTCACACTGAGATTTCTTTTCTTTCTTTTTTCTTCTTCTTTTTTTTTTTCTTTTTAGTTTCATTTAGTGAAACTTCAAGCTATACTTATAGGGGTGGTGGTGACATGGATGGGTGACATATGTCATTCGATGCAATTTGGAGAACTATGATAATAGTGATACATATCCCTATCTCATGGCTGACTCATGGTGTTCTAGAAGCCATTTCCAATTTAGGCTTTGTTTGGTAGTTCAATTAGTTGGAATAGGTTTTGATTTGTTCGGGGATGGAAATGACAGTCTTAAAAATGTTTAAATCCCCAAACTTCAATTTTTCCAGAAATTTTGAAAGTCATATAGATATAGCTAATTATATATTTTTCCATAGAATGTTGACTCCTAGTGCCTATTTATCTGGCAATTAATTGCAGATATGTCGTAGTAACTTTCCATAAAAAAATTTCAATCACCTAATAATAATCACTATTTTAATATGAATAGAAACGGAATAAATAAAATATACTAGCCATTTATTTATGTAAGGTAGACTTTATTTGTTTAAATTATCGGGGTCTTACACAACACTACACCAAATAAAACAAAACCAAACCAAACCAAACAAGCTAGTGACTTGTTTGGGAAGAACGAAAAAACATACAAACCACAAAGCCGAAAAGCGGTTGTGCCAAACAAGGCACAACCTACAATTGTTGACTTTTGGGTTTTTTTTAACCAAATTGTAAATATTTGTAATTATATGTTTAACTACATCCATTTTCTTATTTTTTTCTTTTCCTTTTTCTTTTATTTATTTATTAATTTTTTTTTTTGTGGGTATAATGGTATCATGCAAAGATATAAGAGTTAGTTTGGTTTCCACAACCAAATAACGGTTTTTCATTTATAATTTTTGTTTGTGGCAATTCTTGTGGTTGGTTTAACTTTAAACTGTGGTTGATTTCATTTCCATATCTGCCAAATTCTTGTTTAGGGGATTTGGTCCAATTTGTTTAGAATTTTATCTTATTTACATGAATTTACTAAATTACCACTCAATTTTAGCATGACTTATAATATAACAGGGGTATAATAGAAAATCAATTTAGAATTATAATTCGTTCACATTTCAAACCATATAAGAGAATTATAATTAAAAATCAATTCAATAATATTTTATTATATTTCAAAATCAAACCAAACGGACAGTAAACGTCAGGGCTTGGGAAGAGCAAGGTTTGAAACCTAGTATAAGCATAACATGAAAAATCTTTTTAACAACTAGGTTAAGTCGTTGCTCTGAAATTGTCACACCCCAACCCGCCTCGGGCGAGTTAGGACACATGTAACAAGGCCCACACGCCAAAATACCCTTAATTTATTAAGAAAATCATGAATTAGGCCTCATAAAACAACTTTGTTGACATAAAATAGCCCCAAGGGCAAAATTGTCATTAATAAAATATATCCAAATTTTACACCAAAATATAGATCTTTGAGTCCCGGTTCCAATGCAAAAAACGGCGCGTGAATCCAAGTTTTCTAGAAAGAGTTATGCTTGTTTTCGTAAAAGTCGACGGCTGTTAAAAACAGAGGTGGATCGATCCGCCCTTGAGGCCGGATCGATCCATCTTCTATATTTTCTAGCAAAATGTCCCCGAAAGGGGCGGATCGATCCGGCTTCTGCAGAATGGTTCCCTGCTGCTAAAAAAACATCACTTTTCAAGTTCTAAACCATTACCAAAATAACCAAACCATATGGGAACTTCACAGTTACTTCAAAAACATTCCCAAATGCTGTTAAACATTAACTCAAGGCATTCAAGAGTATCACTACAACCAAAATACACACATTTCCTCTCCAAGTTCTCAAACTTGCATCAAAATCCACTTTGTTCCCAACTCTCATAAACATCCCATCACAAGGAGGAAACAAGAAGTTAATTACAGCAAACTACTCCAATTTGTCCAAGTTTACTCCCAACAATATATGTATATACTTGTACCTTACGAGTTCAACTTACAACATTGGGCACAACCATACTAAATGTGAATTTAACATATTACAAGGATTCCCAAACACAAGTTGTTCCCAACATTACCAAATACGTACAAGTTATTTACAACACTAGATTACAACTTAACCCAAAACAACTAAACATATGCACATGTCAACATCTCTCCCAACCCCTCACGCCCAATCCGTTGCGCTAATCATTTTCTCTCTTCTTCCCGTGCCATACCTGTGATGGTTATTCAATAACCACAACAGAAAACATATTTTCTTTTAAGCTTTCGCTTAGTGAGAGAACTAATCATGCTATTGGAATGTTCAATATGTGAATGCAACAATTATCACAAACAACAACATAATGATCTTCAGAAAGTCAAGTATCTTAAGTCACCACTCCCGGGTCATTCTCACCCCTGAATTTCTCACTCTTTTATCGCATATAGCGTATCACACTCTTGTGATCCCAAAGGCATCACCGTTCCATCATCGTAGTCGTCACCACGCCCCACTCATTGAGGGCTTACTATCCCTTACATATGGGACCTATAAAATGGTGACCACTACCTGACTTCCCTTTGATCCACATAAGTATTTAGGCAACTTAGCATATAAGCACAATAAATTCACACTATAGACATGGTTTTTACACAAATTCATCAACATATATGAACATAAGCATGGATTAAGCAACTATAAACAACAATTATCATATAAAACATAATTAAACACCCAACTTTGGGATTAGAACACTCACCTCTTCAATTTATACGTAATTAAGCTCCTAAAATCACGAGTCAAGCTAGAACCAAACCCAATTATTGTTCTAGAGTAATCCTACATAAGTTTGGTACAACAAACATCGTCTATTAAGAACGGTCGTCGGAAAAACGTTGCCAAAAATAAAAATAAAAGGCTTGCATGTGATCCTCTTACCTCTACGAGTCCAAAAATGGTCTCGGATCGTAAATCCGACGTCGAACGACGAAGGAACGATAAAAATTTGTCGTCGAGGAAACCGTTGCCGACTTGGAGCTCTGGTTCTTTCTTCAATTCAGATCCCAGTTGTGTTTTAATTTTAAGAAGACGCAACTACTATACTTGCATATGTGTTGTCATGCATTTCCATAAACTCTATTTACCTCCCTCAACTTTCTTTAAGCTTTATTATGAAACCCCCATATTAATTACATTAATTACCCATCTTTTCTAAATGGATTTAATCTAAGTCCTGCGTGGGTCCCAAACGTGATCCCATATAAACTATGAGTTTGCTATTAAACCTACAAATTATCAATTATATTCAAATACGCCTTCACATAGGTACCCAAATTGGTCCCCTTAACCTATATAAGACATAAGAATATCTTTAAATATTTAAACAAGTATTCATATAAGCACACAATGACATAAAAATGCAAATTACTTTAACTGGACCCTTCTTGGGCCCCACTTTTATACCAGTCCTGTGACACCCGCTCCCGCGGTTATATTTAATATTACTTTAGCATGCATAGTCATGAGTTAATGATAATTATAGTGTTATGTGACACATATTGGAAGTGGGGTTAACCCACTAAGTTATTTTTGGGTGTCCAGTTAAGAACCCAAATTTGGCCAGTGTGACAGTTCCAAGTTGGGATATGTGTTGATGGGTCCCAGTTGAGATGAGACAGTAATATATGGAACACCCTGTGTGCCTAAATGTTTATTAAGGTTTAAATCATTTATTATTTTATTGTTAATAATTTCGTGTTATTAGGCGATGACCACTTTTGGGGTCAATTAGGGGTACCTTTGTGAGCAAGAATTGAATACGTTATATAATTAGTAGGCTAATTAGCAACTTCATATAATTATATGGGACCACTTATGGGACCCATGCGAGACATAGACAAATACCCAATTAGGCTTGGGATAGTTTTAATATAGTTTCATAATTAGTAAGGGCGTAATTGCAAAACTAGTGAACTAGTGGGGGTTTCATAATAAAAATGGATAATTAATATAATTAGGACACCTAAATGGATGACTCTTCATCCTCCTCCAAACCAATCTCAGTTAGTATATACAATTGTAGAGACGAGATGAGAGAATTTTGACGGAATGACGGTGACGTTTTCGACGCCGATTGACGCGCCTAACAACGTCGGTTTTTTAAAATAGGCTACATATTCGGACTCCTGGGGGTGAGTCTAATCTATTGTTACTAATTTTATTGAGTTATGTGATAGTTTTTCCGCGATCCATTTTGGAGTTTTAGCTCATAACTTGTAATTTTTATATAGGATTTGTACCTGGTTCTTAATAGGTCTTTAATTTCAAGATTATGAGCGAAACACAAGAGGTGAGTGATGTTAATTTTGATTTTGGATGATTTTCATGTTGAGTTCAATTGTGATGCCAAAGCATGCCTAATTTGTTTAATTTAATTTATTTAGATTATAATTGGGCAAAATTCATGTGGCTAAATTAGGCCCAATTTATTTGTGAAAGCACGGTGTAATGATTAAATGAGCATGTTGAGTTGCTTATTTGGGTCAATGGAAATTGCTAGTTCTATACCACCATGAGGTAATCTTTGTGGTGACGACCACGGCCGCCAGAGGCCTATGGGACCGCACGTGTGAGGGCGTGGGTCATGACTAGTCACGTGGGCTTGGGGAGTGGAGCCGCGGGCTAGCCGGTAGTGGTGGGAGTGAACTAGTAATTGCCAGAGACTATAGTTTTGTGTAATATGTTTAATTGATCATGTCAATTATCCATAATCATGATTACCATTACTCACTAAGCATATAGCTTATATATTGTAATGGTTATTGAATAACCATCGTAGGTGATCGCGGCGAGAAATCGGGGAAGTGAGCTGGGAAGTGGCTGGCTAGTGCATGGGTTTTGAGGGTTGTTGTAACCTTGTTAATAGTTACTTGTTTTTTAGTTTAAAGCTTGCAATACATTTGTAATTAATTGGTTTAATCTGGATTGTAGTACGAGTCATATTTTGGTTGGTTTAAGACTTATGTAATATTTCTAGGCAAACATTATATTTTAGTTGGGCCATAATCTCATGTAGTAATCTGCTTGTATAATTTGGACACTTGCTTTATAAGAGTGGTAAGTATTCTAGGTGTTGGGTGCGGTTGATTGCAAATGGTTATTTTTAGTATTTTTATTTAAAGTATTTAAAAACTCTTGCTTGTACTTGGGAGCTCATGTTTATGATTTTGGTTTGACTTTAAATGGTTTAAATCGTTAGTGCTGGTTTTTACTTGTGATTTGGTAATATTATTTGTGAATTTACTATTTGCTAAAACAGGATTTTTGGCTAATTGCAAAGACATGATTTTGTTTTTTTATTATTATTATTGTTGAGCTTCTTTGATTTAAGTTATTTTAAACTTATTTTGGAACTTTAATGATTGTGGTTAAGCCTTGGTGGCGTGCCACGTGTCCCAGGATCATCTGAGTGGTTCTGGGGCGTGACAAGTCCCGCCTTTTCCAGGACTTTCATCTGTGCTCGCATTTGAACACCTTTTCACATGTGGGTTCATAACCCCACCTTAAATCATTTTATGCAATAATTATCATTAATTAACACACACTAATACCACATTAATCTTCTCTTCCGGGTACGGGTATTACAGAAATTGTCTATTTAACATTACTCTAAATTATTTCCAGTTTTTTTTTTTATAATATATATATATATATTAAATTGATAGAAATGTAGTAAAAAGTTCCTCATTTTAAATTAATTAAAACTTATTTATTTTTTGGATTAAACTCCATTACTAGTAAAACTTACCGAATCAAGTCTCTATGTTTTAAAAGTTATGTGAAATCCAAATAATTTTTTTGTGTGAAATTTTACATAACTAGTTCAATTTAAAATTGTGAGAAATTTCACATCGCTAGTTCAATTTTTTACAAAATAAAAAAAACATTACTTTTATAACATATAGACTTTTTACTAAAATAAAGAAATGGACCTAATAGTAAAGAAGTTTTTTAGTGGACTTTTGACGAAAGTTTACTTTTTTAAATAGGTATGATTGAATTGAAATTGAACACAAGCTTCAGCTATAGGAGCTTTTTGCTTTCTTCACACAATACTCACAACTATTTTACAGGCTACTTGTAGCTTCACACTTATATTACACACACTCAAAACTATACAAAAAGAAAAAGAGAGAGTGAAGATCATATATGAACTTCAGCTTAGATGGAAACTCGATGCCTTTCAACTGAGGGAGTGATCTCAATATATAGAGGGTCTTGAACACTTTGAAGACGTGATGAAAGGCCAGCTGTAAAGTAAAGGCGATTCCTTCTTATCCGAATGAGCTGGATGGGTAACCTTTAGCTTTAGAAAAGAAGCTTTATTAAAGCTTATCTGACCAGTTGTCGGCCATTTGGTCAAAAGTGATATCCTTTAATCACGTGAACGCATCTGCTTTTTTTAAAAGCTAAAGCATCTTTCTTTTTAAAAGAGGATCCAAACAACTTTATTAAAGTAGTTTGTCGGAAGTGAATACTTTAATGATTAAATTGGGTCTCAAACCCATAATCATCATTATTATGAGCATATTCACATTCGTATGGATCACCTTGGCCTTATTGCATCGAGGCATCAGATGGGGCGATAGTATCATCTTCACTATCTGAATCAAAATTTAATTTTTTAAATAGTTCTTCGTTAAACTTTAATTTAAACTCTGAGGGAGATAACTCAGGGAATCTAGATTTTAAATCAATCTTGACTTGAGATTTAATCTCGGATAAATCTGGAGAAGAACATGAACCATCTTTTTTGGATGAACTTGAAGGTAGGTCAATGTCGAGAATTTTCTCCATTCTAGCAGTGGTTAGGTCGGGATTGTTATATCTAGCCCACCACCAGACTTGATATTTTTGGCAAAGGGACCAAATATGGGAGGGAGAATTATTTAATGCAAATTCCCATTTTAAGATCCAAGGGACTGAGAATTCTAAAAAGAAATAGAAGAGAGGGATGTCACATCTTCCTGGGAGATTTTTATTTTTATATAACTGAAAACAACAACTGATCTCAAAGGGAAGAATCTCAATCTCAGGGCCATGCTTAAAAATCCATGAATGGAACCAGTTAGGAATATCAAAGTTAAAATTCCTTTTAAACTGAAAAAACCATGTATGCTTATACATCGGGTTTTGCAAGAGAAGAACTTTATCCCATGCTTTTTGATAGTCATAATAATTATATGACTTTGCATCACCTGGAGAGGAATTTGTTAATCTCCTTTCCTTAAAAAGATCAAGACCCCATTCGTAAGAGGAAATAATCTTGAGAATGAACATCTGAGTAAAGGCTGGCTTGCCTGCTGCATACTTGTGCTTAATATCAACAGAACCAGATTCAATCAGAATGTCTTCATAAAACTGTCTGGAACTACCATTTGATGTTTTTGGGTAATACCAGTTTGGAATATCCAAATAGTGAGATGCAACATCACTGGGCAGTTTAACTGCTTCTGAGTTGTCATTTAAAACAAGAATAGGCCAAAGTTTAACTTTGTCTATAGGATCAGAGTAATTTATGATCCTTTCTAGAGGGGGATTATTCTGAACCTTATCTTTACCTTTAAAAGTATTATGGTAGTTTTGGTGTCTACCTCCACTTCTTCCTTCAGGGCGATAACCTCTGAAGCTAGGTCTCATGATTCGTCTGCAAAAATTCGCGTGTAAGGAAGTCAGGGAGAGAATTTGAACTTCCTTTTATAAATTCTATTTTAAAATCGAAAGCAGATAGAATCCCTTGCCATCTGGCAAATATCTGTTTTGAAGCGATATTTTTGACATCTTTAGTTAAGACATCTTTGGCTGCTCTACAATCCACTCTTATAAAAAACTCTTGATTAAGTAGATCTCCTTCAAACTTCGTAACACATAAAACTATTGCTAAAATTTCCTTTTTTATCGTAGAATAGTTTTTCTGTGCTGGTTTCCAAGCACCTGAAGTAAAGCGAACCAATTGCTCAGAATTATTAATTCTTTGCTTTAGAATTCCACCATATCCTAAATCTGAAGCGTCTGTTTCAACAATTTTAAAAGCATTAGGAATAGGCAAACATAAACATGGTAAAACTTTTACTCTTGCCTTAATCCTTTTTACAGCTTCAGTATGGATGGATGTCCATGGAGGGGGAATCTTTTTCAGTCTGTCGTATAAGACTGCCGAATCTTTGTAAAGATTTTTATAGTATTCAGAGATATAATTTAAACTTCCAAGAAATCTCTGAAGCTGGGTTTTATCTTTGATTATATCTGGAAATTTTTCTCCAAAGATAATAGCCCTATCAATTGGGATAATGGTTCCTTGATTTATCTGATGTCCAAGAAATCTGATATTGGTTTGAAAAAGTTTTATTTTTCTCGCTGAAACCACTAAACCATTTTTTTGACTGCAGAAACCACTAACCACTGCTAGAATGGAGAAAATTCTCGACATTGACCTACCTCCAAGTTCATCCAAAAAAGATGGTTCATGTTCTTCTCCAGATTTATCCGAGATTAAATCTCAAGTCAAGATTGATTTAAAATCTAGATTCCCTGAGTTATCTCCCTCAGAGTTTAAATTAAAGTTTAAAGAAGAACTATTTAAAAAATTAAATTTTGATTCAGATAGTGAAGATGATACTATCGCCCCATCTGATGCCTCGATGCAAGAAGGCCAAGGTGATCCATACGAATGTGAATATGCTCATAATAATGATGATTATGGGTTTGAGACCCAATTTAATCATTAAAGTATTCACTTCCGACAAACAACTTTAATAAAGTTGTTTGGATCCTCTTTTAAAAAGAAAGATGCTTTAGCTTTTAAAAAAAGCAGATGCGTTCACGTGATTAAAGGATATCACTTTTGACCAAATGGCCGACAACTGGTCAGATAAGCTTTAATAAAGCTTCTTTTCTAAAGCTAAAGGTTATCCATCCAGCTCATTCGGATAAGAAGGAATCGCCTTTACTTTACAGCTGGCCTTTCATCACGTCTTCAAAGTATTCAAGACCCTCTATATATTGAGATCACTCCCTCAGTTAAAAGGCATCGAGTTTCCATCTAAGTTGAAGTTCATATATGATCTTCACTCTCTCTTTTTCTTTTTGTATAGTTTTGAGTGTATGTAATATAAGTGTGAAGCTACAAGTAACCTGTAAAATAGTTGTGAGTATTGTGTGAAGAAAGCAAAAAGCTCTTATAGCTGAAGCTTGTGTGCATTGTAGCAGCTTCGCTTTCATTGTAAGTATTATGCTTGTTATTTATTTATGAGTTTGCGTAGTGATTTACATCATCTTGTATTTCTGAAAAGAACTGTTAGAAAAAATTATATTAAGGTTGTTGAAAGATTAGAATCTTTTAATGCAATTCCTGAAATTGATCTTCAACCTTTAAAAGAAAGAATTGAACAGTTGCAATCAGAAATTAATATGGGTAAATTACCTTTTACCCCCCTGTGGTTTGCCTCTATGGCACTTTGGCCCCCTGTAGTTTGAAATGTAACACATAACCCCCCTGTAGTTTGCCTCTGTGACACTTTACCCCCTGTAGTTTGAAATGTAACACATAGCCCCCTTGTAGTTTGCCTCTGTGGCACTTTACCCCCTTGTAATTGTTGGTCATTTAAGCAATTTGTTTTGGCTATAGGGGGGTAAAGTGCCACAGAGGCAAACTACAAGGGGGTTATGTGTTACATTTCAAACTACATGGGTGTAAAGTGCTACAGAGGCAAACTACAGGGGGGTTATGTGTTACATTTCAAATTACAGGGGGGTAAAGTACCATAAAGGCAAATCACAGGGGGGTAAAAGATAATTTACCCAATTAATATTTATAACGAATTGTTAAGACAAATTGCCTTTTGAATGCTTGCTAAATTTGAATTAAAATTACAGATAAATGCTCTGTATGATCTATTAGATATTTATTCCCCTGCTCTAATTGATCTTAAGAACTCTGATAACTTCCATCCAGGAACGTTAATACGTCTACAGTACTCCTTTGATAGTACTGTTCAAGAGATTTTATCTCTTAAAAGAAGACTGTTATACACCCGCATTTGTGTTATTGCATTTTGCATTACATTGTCATGCATGATAATGTGATGTGGCGTGTCCTATGACACATGTTTGGGTGAGTTTTGACTCACGAGTTGATTTGGGTGTCTGTATTAGAGAACCCTCTGAGACTGTGGTGATTTAGAATTTGTTGTTGTGACATCTCTCCGAGTGTGAGACGGTCACTATGGAACATTTTAAATGTTTATCTGAAAATAAATGTTTACCTGTGTATTTCAATATCTGTATTATTTTCTGGCTTAGAATATATTTCTGATGTTAGATTTAGTATCCTGGTGAGAACGAATGAACACGCTATTAATTTGGTAGGCTAATTAGCAACTTCGGAAACGTCATATAGAAATTCGCGTTTGAGCGACCAAACGAAACTTAGTCGAAAACTTCTATAATTTTGAAGTTTTACTTATAAAGCTAAGAATAAGCTGTATAGAAAGTTTCAGAGACTGATTAGGAGTTTTGAAAACTCGTGGGGAGGTAAACGTAATTTCCAAAAGAGTTGCCTATATATAGATAGAGATGGATGAGATATTTTCTCATCACTTCTAACCTAAACTCAAGAAGGAGGCCAAAAGGGGGCTAGAGAGGATTTTTGGAGTTTAGAGCTTTGCGACGCCAAACGACGACCTTCTGTCAGTCTGTTTTCTCCCAGATTTCGTATTTGAGCTCCTCGAGGTAAGAGCTTCGTTTTGATACCTATTAGGGCCTGTTTGGCTAAGTTTTCCGAAAAGTTATTTTTTAGAATTTTTCATAAAAGTTGATAAATGGAATTCTGATCCATAGGAATTGTACTAGACGGACTTCTGCACGTTCTTTGTGCACGGGTTTTCTTTGGATCGAATTATAGGAGCGTAAATTGGAGGTGAGTGATTCAACTATGTTTTGGAATGATTTCTTGGCATGTATTCATGTTATGTTTGAATAGCATGTATTAATTCCTAGAGATATATTGTGTAGTTCATATTGGGCATTTATATTGATAAGTAGGCTCAATAGCACGGTGATATGTTTTAATTACCGCGAGCATGGTGATATGTATTTTGAGCATGTTAAGTTGCTTATTTGGGTCAGAAGGAGCACGTGGTCACCGTGCCATTTTGTGGAGTCGATATAGGCATTAAGGTCGCACGATTGAAGAGAAGAATCGTGGGTCTTACCCTTTCGCGTGGACTTATTGGCGAGGAGTCGCGGATTGGGAGTATGGACGGGCACGTGAGTCTCCGGCGACTAGTATGAAATGTAGAGATGTGAATGCGGACATGTTTATCATTCATGTACATATGTTGATTTATTCACTAAGCATTAGCTTAAACAAATCGAAATATGTGTGGTTATTCAAATAACCATTTCAGGTGTTAATGCTGGCGAGGAATCGGAGAAGTGAGCACGTGGGTTGGGAGTTCGCTTGTGAGGCAACTTGAATGATAACCTTGTAGTTTTGGGATAATAGAAATGTTGTAATTATGTTTGGTAATGCTTTTATACAGCTAGAATTACTTTGGACTGAGTTTGATTTGAGTGGTTGATCATTGGATGGAAGTTTGGAAGCTTTTTAAACTTGATTTTCTGCAGATTGGGCTGCTGCCAGGGGAGCAGTCGACTGAGCAGTCGACTGAACCCCTGAGCCTGTTAGCTACTGCTTCTCATTTTTTTTTGCAAAAGCAGTCGACTGGACCCCTCGGCAGTCGACTGGACCCCTCAGCAGTCGACTGGACCTCCAATTTCAGTCGACTGAAATTCGATATTAAAATCCCTGCCCGCCTCCGTCGACTGAGCAGTCGACTGAGCAGTCGACTGAACCTCTGGTTTTAAATGTGTTTTGTTTTTCCGCTGCGTGTGTTCTTCAAACCTAATTTTGGGAACGTTAATGAATTGGTTTAGCCTCGGTGGCGTGCCACGGACTCCGGTTCCGCCATTGTGGGACCGGGCTATGACATTTAGTGGTATCAGAGCATAAGTTTAGAGCCTTGGGAACGAGTGACGTTATATATGTTGAGTGACGTCGAGTGGAGTGTGTAATTGTGAAGATAATTATTATCATTGTAGAAATGCTTCATGCATTAGCATTTGTTGATTGTGATGAACTGTGCACGTATATATATATATTGTGGCATAGCATGCATGGTCATTATGCATTGAACTCAACAGGGGAAATATTTGAAACATTATGGCGGATCAACCAAGAGAATTGTCACCGCATTCGCGGATGGACCAAATACTGAACATGGTGGGAAGTTTCATACAAGCGGTAAGTGAAAGAGAACATATGAACGTTCAGCCTCCATAAGTGGAAATTCGTTATGTCAATGCACCATCGGCACCACGACCTCAACACACAATCGTGGAACAGTTTCATAAGCGAAAACTGACGTTGTATCATGGGCAAGTTGACATAGACTTGGCCGATCATTGGATGATGGACATAGAAAGACATTTCCGTCAGGTAATATGTACCGATGAGGAGAAAATTTTGTGCGCATCCGATACGTTGATAGGCGAAGCATTGGATTGGTGGAACAACGTGCTTGAACGAGGGAAGCCAACCACGTGGGAAGCATTTAAAGAGGAATTCAACAAACGTTTCTTCCCGCAATCCGCTTATACTCAGAAATGCCAAGAGTTTGCGAGTTTGGTTCAGGGAGATATGACCGTGGGTGAGTATGTTTCTCGTTTCAATGCCTTGCTACGATTTGGGAAAACTACCGTTCCAACTGATAGGGATAAAGCTCGTAAGTTTGAGGAAGGGCTTAGAGAGAATATCCGTGGCCGTGTGGATATGTTGCAACACCCGACCATTTCTCTCGTTGAGGAAGCTGCCCGTATTGCTGAGAAAAGTGTCGACAGATATCGACAGGGACAACAAGGGAAGAGAGCAAATGACAGTCGGAGTAAGGGTCAAGGGAATGCGAAGAAACCGTTTACGCAAGGTTCGGGATCATATATGAGTAGCCAAGGAGGGGGTACGTTCATGGGGGACTCGAGACCGTTGTGTCCAACATGTAACCAGAGACACAGAGGAACCTGCTATCAATTGATCTCTTGCTTTATTTGTAAACAATTGGGGCATGTGTCTAGAAATTGTCCTTTGAACGCAAATTCGACAACACAAAACACAACCTCGAACACCAAGAGCTACAACCCAGAGATGAGGGGAAAATATTTTGAGTGTGGACAACCGGGACACATAGCAAAGAACTGTCCGAGTAAGAGACAACCGGGAATGAGTACCGGGGCATCGAGTGTGCCAAGCGGATCAAGGGTAGAACCTCGAGTGGATAAAGGGAAAGGAGTCGCGCAACAACAAGGACGATACTTCCAGCTCAGGCCGGGGAATACAGATGATACCGTCGTATCAGGTATTCTTCCTATTTGTTCATATCCTGCACGTATACTTATGGATTCTGGTTCAACGCATTCATTTGTATCACGTGATTTTGTTAAGCATTTAATTGTTAAGTCAGAACCGCTAGGATATGACTTGTGTGTATCATTGCCTAGTAGTGAACCGCTAGTTACTTCTTCGATATTCAAGTCATGTGAAATCAAGATAGGTGATAAAGTCTTGAGCGTCGATTTGATTCCGTTGACGGTGAATTACTTTGATGTTATCTTGGGTATGGATTGGTTGTCGGTTAATCAAGCCAAAATCGATTGTGAACAGAAACGGGTTAGTTTCTATCCGTCAGGACGAGAAGAGTTTACTTTTCAGGGTAAGGGAGTGATCGTACCGCCGTACTTGATATCGGCGATTCAAGCAAGTAAGATGTTGAAGAAGGGTTGTTCGGGTTTCTTATGTTCAATTGTCGACACGCGAGTTCTTGGACCACTAATAGAAGACATTTCAGTAGTTCGAGAATTTCCAGATGTTTTTCCCGATGAGTTACCCGACGTATTGATTGAAAGAGAGCTTGAGTTCACAATAGAAGTAGTACCAGGGTCACAACCGATATCTAAAGCACCGTACCGAATGGCACCGATAGAGTTGAAAGAATTGAAAGTTCAGTTAGAAGAATTGTTGGAAAAGGGTTTTATCCGACCGAGTGTTTCACCGTGAGGAGCTCCAGTCTTGTTTGTGAAGAAGAAAGATGGAACAATGCGTATGTGCATCGACTACCGAGAATTGAATAAGTTGACCGTCAAGAACAAGTATCCGTTGCCGCGAATAGATGACTTGTTTGATCAGTTACAAGGGGCTCAGGTATTTTCAAAGATCGACTTGAGATCCGGTTACCATCAGTTGAAAGTCAAAGAGGAAGATGTTGAGAAGACAACTTTCAGGACTCGATATGGTCACTTTGAATTTTTGGTTATGCCATTTGGAGTGACTAATGCACCTGCTGCTTTCATGGACTTGATGAACCGTGTTTTCAAGAATTATTTAGATGAGTTCGTTATCGTGTTTATAGATGACATCCTAATCTACTCCAAAAGCGTAGAAGATCACGAGTATCATTTGCGATTAGCTTTACAACGATTGCGTGAAAAGAGATTATTCGGCAAATTGAAGAAGTGTGAGTTTTGGTTGACCGAAATAGCTTTCCTTGGACATATAGTGTCGGCAAAGAGAATTTCTGTAGACCCTCAGAAGATAGAAGCAGTTACCAATTGGGCGAGACCAACGA
Organism: Hydrangea macrophylla; assembly: GCA_033977485.1. Classification (NCBI taxonomy): domain Eukaryota; kingdom Viridiplantae; phylum Streptophyta; class Magnoliopsida; order Cornales; family Hydrangeaceae; genus Hydrangea; species Hydrangea macrophylla. The sequence continues at coordinate 128,271,962 of CM066984.1, read as the reverse complement.
ATGTGACCGACATCAGAAGTTTCCTAGGATTAGCTGGGTATTATCGGAGATTTGTAAAAGACTTTTCGCGTATAGCAATGCCGATGACGCAGTTAATGAGGAAAGATATTGCTTTTGTTTGGAGTCCAGAATGTGAAGAAAGTTTTCAAGAGTTGAAAGGTCGACTAGTGAAAGCACCAATTTTAGCCGTTCCGTCAGGGACTGAAGGATTTATTATTTACAGTGATGCTTCATATAGAGGTTTAGGTTGCGTTCTTATGCAAGGTGATAAAGTTATTGCGTATGCATCAAGACAACTTAGACCACACGAGAAGAATTATCCAATACATGATCTAGAATTGGCCGTCGTGATTTTTGCACTAAAGATTTGGCGTCATTATCTATACGGGGAGAAATGTGAGATATATACGGATCACAAGAGTTTGAAGTACTTGTTTACACAACGAGATTTGAACATGAGACAAAGGAGATGGTTAGAGTTGATGAAGGACTATGACTTGTCAATTCAGTATCATCCGGGCAAGGCGAATGTCGTCGCCGATGCTCTTAGTCGCAAAGTACCAACCAACACCGCATCAGATTTGACTTCTCAGAAAGAACTGATACGAGATATGGAGAATTTGGAGCTTGAAGTGATACCGAGGATTGAAAGTGGCTTGATGTCGACGATGGTGGCACAACCACTCTTGATTCACGAGATCGCAGAGAAACAACTTCAAGATGTGGCTTTGAAGAAGATTTGTGATGAGATTCCGATGGGCAAACAACCGGGGTTCACGTTTGAGAACAATGTTTTAAGATTGAGGGGTAGAATTTGTGTGCCTAACGAGAAGGAATTGAAACGAAACATCCTAGAGGAAGCACACAATACGAAGTATACCGTTCATCCGGGAAGCACCAAGATGTATAGAGATTTGAGACATGTTTATTGGTGGCCGGGAATGAAGAGAGAAATAGCACGATACGTTTCCCTTTGTACTAGTTGTCAACAAGTAAAGGCCGAACGCCAAGTACCCTCAGGATTGTTACAACCATTACCGATAGCTGAGTGGAAATGGGGGCACATAACTATGGATTTTGTTAGTGGGTTTCCGAGGTCGAAAAGATCAAATACTATTATTTGGGTGATTGTTGACCGTTTGACGAAGTCGTCGCACTTTCTACCGCTTCGAACGACTAAGCCGATAACGTTAGCTAAGTTGTATATTCGCGAGATTGTGAGACTACATGGTATCCCAGTTTCTATCGTTTCGGATAGGGATAGTAGTTTTACATCGAAGTTTTGGAGAGCCTTGCAAGAAGCAATGGGTACCAAATTGCAATTTAGTACTGCTTTTCATCCTCAGACCGACGGTCAATCAGAGAGAGTAATCCAGATTTTGGAAGACATGCTTCGTTTATGTGTACTTGATTTTCAAGGTGATTGGGAAGACCACCTACCGTTAATTGAGTTCGCGTATAACAACAGTTTTCAGTCGAGTATTGGGATGGCTCCTTATGAAGCTTTATATGGTCGTGTATGTCGTTCACCGATTAATTGGACGGAAGTCGGAGAAAGAAGGATTGAAGGGCCGAAAATTGTACAAGAGACGACGGATAAGATAAAGGTGATTAGACAACGATTACTGACAGCCCAGAGTAGGTATAAGAGTTATGCCGACAAGCGCAGACGGCCGTTGGAATTCGATGTAGGAGACTTGGTGTATTTGAAGGTGTCACCTTCAAAGGGAATAACCAGATTTGGTAGATACGGGAAACTCAACCCGAGATATGTAGGACCTTTTGAAATCATTGGAAAGGTTGGACCCGTAGCTTATCGTTTGAACTTGCCGAGCGAGTATGCTCAAGTTCATAACGTGTTTCATGTATCGTTGTTACGCAAACAATTAGTGGAAGATAGAGATCAAGTTATGACTCCGACATCGAATGAGATTCAGAGTGATTTAACGTATGTTGCGTATCCGGTAGAGATATTGGATCGAAAGGATCAAGTCTTACGAAATAAAGTAATATCAAAAGTGAAAGTGTTATGGCGTAGCCAAACTACGGAAGAGATGACGTGGGAGATAGAAGATGAGATGCGTACTCAGTATCCACACCTTTTCGAGACATGAGGTACAAGTTTGGGGACAAACTTCTTTTAAGGGGGAGAGTATTATAACACCCGCATTTGTGTTATTGCATTTTGCATTACATTGTCATGCATGATAATGTGATGTGGCGTGTCCTATGACACATGTTTGGGTGAGTTTTGACTCACGAGTTGATTTGGGTGTTTGTATTAGAGAACCCTCTGAGACTGTGGTGATTTAGAATTTGTTGTTGTGACATCTCTCCGAGTGTGAGACGGTCACTGTGGAACATTTTAAATGTTTATCTGAAAATAAATGTTTACCTGTGTATTTCAATATCTATATTATTTTCTGGCTTAGAATATATTTCTGATGTTAGATTTAGTATCCTGGTGAGAACGAATGAACACGCTATTAATTTGGTAGGCTAATTAGCAACTTCGGAAACGTCATATAGAAATTCGCGTTTGAGCGACCAAACGAAACTTAGTCGAAAACTTCTATAATTTTGAAGTTTTACTTATAAAGCTAAGAATAAGCTGTATAGAAAGTTTCAGAGACTGATTAGGAGTTTTGAAAACTCGTGGGGAGGTAAACGTAATTTCCAAAAGAGTTGCCTATATATAGATAGAGATGGATGAGATATTTTCTCATCACTTCTAACCTAAACTCAAGAAGGAGGCCAAAAGGGGGCTAGAGAGGATTTTTGGAGTTTAGAGCTTTGCGACGCCAAACGACGACCTTCTGTCAGTCTGTTTTCTCCCAGATTTCGTATTTGAGCTCCTCGAGGTAAGAGCTTCGTTTTGATACCTATTAGGGCCTGTTTGGCTAAGTTTTCCGAAAAGTTATTTTTTAGAATTTTTCATAAAAGTTGATAAATGGAATTCTGATCCATAGGAATTGTACTAGACGGACTTCTGCACGTTCTTTGTGCACGGGTTTTCTTTGGATCGAATTATAGGAGCGTAAATTGGAGGTGAGTGATTCAACTATGTTTTGGAATGATTTCTTGGCATGTATTCATGTTATGTTTGAATAGCATGTATTAATTCCTAGAGATATATTGTGTAGTTCATATTGGGCATTTATATTGATAAGTAGGCTCAATAGCACGGTGATATGTTTTAATTACCGCGAGCATGGTGATATGTATTTTGAGCATGTTAAGTTGCTTATTTGGGTCAGAAGGAGCACGTGGTCACCGTGCCATTTTGTGGAGTCGATATAGGCATTAAGGTCGCACGATTGAAGAGAAGAATCGTGGGTCTTACCCTTTCGCGTGGACTTATTGGCGAGGAGTCGCGGATTGGGAGTATGGACGGGCACGTGAGTCTCCGGCGACTAGCATGAAATGTAGAGATGTGAATGCGGACATGTTTATCATTCATGTACATATGTTGATTTATTCACTAAGCATTAGCTTAAATAAATCGAAATATGTGTGGTTATTCAAATAACCATTTCAGGTGTTAATGCTGGCGAGGAATCGGAGAAGTGAGCACGTGGGTTGGGAGTTCGCTTGTGAGGCAACTTGAATGATAACCTTGTAGTTTTGGGATAATAGAAATGTTGTAATTATGTTTGGTAATGCTTTAATATAGCTAGAATTACTTTGGACTGAGTTTGATTTGAGTGGTTGATCATTGGATGGAAGTTTGGAAGCTTTTTAAACTTGATTTTCTGCAGATTGGGCTGCTGCCAGGGGAGCAGTCGACTGAACCCCTGAGCCTGTTAGCTACTGCTCCTCATTTTTTTTTGCAAAAGCAGTCGACTGGACCCCTCGGCAGTCGACTGGACCCCTCAGCAGTCGACTGGACCTCCAATTTCAGTCGACTGAAATTCGATATTAAAATCCCTGCCCGCCTCCGTCGACTGAGCAGTCGACTTAGCAGTCGACTGAGCAGTCGACTGAACCTCTGGTTTTAAATGTGTTTTGTTTTTCCGCTGCGTGTGTTCTTCAAACCTAATTTTGGGAACGTTAATGAATTGGTTTAGCCTCGGTGGCGTGCCACGGACTCCGGTTCCGCCATTGTGGGACCGGGCTGTGACAACTGTCCATCCTAGCTTGTTAAGACTGTCTCCCGTTCCCCTTTTTGGTATTAGAGCCAAAGTTATTTGGTTCCTGTTGACATTGTTCTGTTTATTAGGACATAGTATTCTCCAGAGTTGCATAGGTCGCATAGGTCGAATAGGTCCGTTGAGCCAGGTAGGCGTGTAGGACTGGAACTTGACTGGAACGTGACTGGACTGTAGCTTAAGAGAGTAACTATTCATAAACAATACAATGAAGACAGTAGCTAAGTTATTTGGAACTTATACTTTTAATGAACAAGACTTTCTTGAAAAGAAGTTTGATTTCAGTAACATTAAAAATATGGATGAAGTTTCTATTGATAATTTAGAAGAAGCATTAAAGAATTGGACTATGCCTTCTATGCCTATAAATAAATTATATCATAGGCCAGTTTTCAACTTGAATAAGTCTTATAAAGTAAAGACTGTTGAAAGCTCACATCAAATTTTTAAAGAAAAAGAAAGTTTTCAAATGCTTACTTCAAATGCTATTTCAGAATATCTTTTACAAGGATATAAATTCTTACATATTGGAATGGTACAAGTCAGTATAAAACCAATGACCCTCACAGGGTTAGATACCTCGTTGCTGGCATGCTTAAGAGATGCTAGACATTTAAACTTTTTAGACTCACTCATAGCAATGATTGAATCAAGTTTATGTCATGGTCCTGTTTATTTTAACAGTTTTCCAAACTTTTGTGTTAGCTTAACTGATGCTAATATTTTAGATGTTCTTACCTTAAATCTTCATACCCAAAGATATAATATGAAACCAGGTAGTGAGAATATCCTGGTAGGGTATAGAGTATATTATAAGGTAATGACAACTATGTGTCCAGAGTTTAAAACTCTAAATATCAAAAATAATCCTGATCAGGCCACAGTTTTAATCCAAGCTAACATGGATAAATCATCCATAACAGCACCAAGAATGATTAAATGGTCTGAGATTACTCCTCCCACAGAATGGATATTAAATAACCCTCATCCACAACATTCAGTAAAGAATTTTGAGCCACAAGAAGTGATACAGGATGAGAATGGAAATGTAATTCTTAAATGTCCGTCTAGAATATCCATAGATGTGTCTTCTATGTCTAGTAGTTCGTCCTCACGATTGATCAGAAGAACTAATAGTCTTAGAAGAAGGCCGGGGAAGGAGCTTTGCGAGCACATGTACATCTTCGAGAACACCACAAAAAAATTTAACATTTACTTTCATATACTTGTGACTGAAATGAAATCATTAGCTTTGTGTCAAAGTTGATTGATTAAATACATTTTACCTCATGTGGTTAGACTAAATTTTCACTTGATTTTCACTTTATCCCCCCTTATTGTTCAAAAAATTGACACTTAAACCCATATAGTTATGACAGAAATGAATGGTACATTTATTGTATTAAGTTGAAAGTTAACACAATCAAAGTTTGCACTTAACACAAAACCACGTTCACAAGGTTTAAATGTCATCTTTAGAACCGTAAGTATAATTACAAGTCTCTTTAGCATTACTTACCCATTATCTATTCAATTTAACAAATGTACTTTCGCCGAGTGGGTTGTAACCCAATTGGCATAGCTTTTCTCTTTCCAGTGGGAAATGAGAGGGTTTGAATTCTCATAGGGGATTCTAGTTGCTTGCCCCCAATTATTCTTTAGTTGGAATGAATGACCCTTGCTGGGCTTTGCTGTGGACCAGTATGGGGTTTTGGGGTTGAAGTGTGTGTGCATGTGGGGTGTGTGTGTATCTAGTTCGGATCCAAATGAGTATAAAATCAAAAAAACAAATGTACTTTCCGTGATCCCAAAAAAAAAAAAAAAAAACCAAATGTACTTTCTTGAATTTGTGAAGTGCACAAATAACTAGACGACTAGACTATTCAAAAAAGGGCCCTGCGGCAAATAATTACACGGATGTAGGATTAATCCCAAGTAAATCCTATGAAAGCATAAAGACTTGTAAAAGGATAAAAGTTTTGGGCGTATTACCCATATACGGTTTGTTTTGAGTATTTGGCGGCTCTCCGGAGAGAACGTAAAGCTTTGTGAGAGCAATTTTGAGAGCTCTAGTGGTTTATATATATACCTCCTATGTGAAACGGACAGTTCCACACTTCCACTTATATATATATATATATTATATATATATATAAAACACAATTATAGTGTTAAATATATTTTATCCACTATGGTTTTCACTTTATCTTTATGATTCCAAAGTTGACACTTAAACTCCCTTGGTGCTCTGTTAAGTGCAAATCGTAACGGTATTAACTTTTGACTTAAAATGACAACTATACATTTCGGTCACAAGCACTGTTTCAGTGCCACTGCCAAGTTGAACTATAAGGTGTAAAGTAAAAATGAATTTAACCACAAGGGGTAATTAATACATTAGTTCTACGAAACTTAACAGTTTAATTTTAAATAACTAGCATAGGCGGTAAATCACCAAAAGGGTAAAATGTATATAATCCAAGAATAATATGATTTGTATGACATCCTAAACAGATGCCCAAAAGGCTATTACAATCCAGGATCTCCAAAAAGAAACTAAATGTTATTGAAGAAGAAACCAAGACTTCACAACACTGAATTCTCAGGAATAAGTGTGCATAAATATGTAAAATACAACACTAGAACCAACATGCCTTGTTGCATTAAACTCGAGTAAACAGCATGTTGGCAATAAACAAAAGTGAGACTGCGTGTGGCTTCTGTGTCAACCAGGTACTTGATCAAGCCAAGGCATCTGTTTTAATATTCACCAAGCTTGCATACAAACCATTATTGCGAAGAAGCTCCTCATGGTCACCCATCTACATACACGAGTCATCGAACACATTTAATCGTTACACGTATAAACATTTTGTTAATGCTTATACGCATCTGTATCACAGATATGAGCCGCCTTGTTATGAGCAGGAAACAGGACTTTGGTTATCATTTTTCAAAATTCGAGAACTAGTTTTTGTTTTTAATAAAAAAGAAAAGAAGAGTAAAGGAAAGGAAACAATGATTACCAACAGAAAAGAAAAACAAAAACGATTACCAATCATGTTTTCAGTTCTTGTTTTCAAGAAAATGAAAACAATAACAGAAAATTGTAAACTGCAACATTACCAAACTGGCCCTTATGTTCGTATCTCAAATGTACTAATGACAGAACAAGTACAAGGAGAAGTTTGGGTCTGAGGAAGAGGCTTTGTGGGGTAACATTGAACGTGAAAAAACGTGACAGAATAAGAGGCTTCATTTTTGTGTGTGTGTATATATATATGTATATATATATATATATTTTTTTCCTTTCATTTTTTGATAAAAGATATGGACCTAAATCCAATGGAAAGGAGGATTCAAATAGCCCACCACGCATATACAAAAAGCTTTGTAGTCAAGTGAATTTTGTAGAACAGAAGTACAATTTTTCAGAATAGTTGCGAAAAAACTGGAAAGAAAGAAAAACTTGCTATCTCAAACTTCTCGTCACCGTAAATTTGTGCCAAAACTTTACACGGGACACAAACTTGACATATCCAACTTTAGAGATAAAAGAGTAGTCACCCAGTTGTTTACAATTAAGAAACAAAAAAGAAAAGAAACAAAAAATCATACCTCAACAAATTGACCACCATCCATTACCAAGATTCTGTCAGCAGCTTTTATTGTAGAAATCCTGCAAAATGTGGGTTAGGAGAGAGCAATTATAATCCCATAACTAACAAAGTAACTTATATACGAGAAAACTCACCTATGTGCTATGACAATAACTGTTCTTCTCGTTTTAACATCATTCCTAAAAGCACGAAGTACCTCCTGCAGATAACACCAAATGATGTATCAGAAACAGTGGGACCCTTCAATTATATATCAACACACAGACATATATCTAGTTATTCCCTCATGATCAGTTAATGATTATAGATGATGTATCAGAGTGATAGAGAAGAGCCTACTGTGATATGGAATTCATTTTCGGCATCCAGGGCACTGGTGGCTTCGTCAAGAATCAAAATAGCAGGGTCTCTAACAATGGCCCTGGCAATAGCAATTCGCTGCTTTTGTCCTCCGCTGAGTGAATCATTGTCAACAATAGTTCCGTAACCGTTGGGAAGGGATGAGATGAATTCATGAGCCTGAGCTTGTTTTGCAGCCCATTCTACATCTTTTTGCTTAATGTCTCTAGAGCAACCATAACTTATGTTTGACTTGACATCCATATGAAAAAGTTGCGGTTCCTGGTCAAATTAGAACAGTTTACAGAAAAGTTTTGCAGCTAAATTTGATTATATCTGGAGGTTTATCAAAGTCTTAACCTGTCCGACAAATCCAATTTTTCTTCTCAGCCAACCGATGTCCAACTCTCTAAGAGGAAAGCCATCGATCAAAATCTGTAATTCAGACACACATGTAAGATCCACTCATCCAAGTACAAAAACACACAAGAATGCATATACTTGCATGCACATGTACACAAAATCTTCAAACATTGTGCATAAAATGAGAAATGAACTATACACACACATATACACATATATACGCATATACACGGTATATGTGTATGACAATAACTAGATGAGCCGTAATCCTACTTCACTTTTGCTCCATATTGCCGATAGCAAGGAGCAAATGATAATCAGATGCACCCGTGATTGAAGGAATATAGAGGCAGGGTAAAAACATTTATAAGTTCTTTCCCCATGTAGTCACCTTATCCATCATTAAGATGATTGAGTACTAAGCAAATTTATACTTGGCTCACCTGACCATTGGTTGGCTCATAAAGACGAAGCAAGAGATTTACTAATGTGCTTTTCCCACTGCCACTGAGACCGACCTTGGCAAATTTAGGAAATTTAGTTTGCACTATAATAAATCAAATCATGTTATAACAAATAAGAGAGGACATTTCTTACAATTGCAACCACTTGATTAGCTCCTAGAGACAAGCTTACACGTTCTAGAATGGGTACCTATTCAAAAGCATAGACAAATAAATATGGATGAGTTTTTGATTCACATCACAAAGAATACTCATGAGAATCAGTCTGAAGTCTGAACCAAAGTAGACTTATCAGAAAGAATATGCATGTGAAGTTAACAAGAATTTATTAATGGCAGATTAAGATGGCAAAGGTTCCTTGAAAGTATGCCCTGACACACGTAGCCTCTACACGTATTTACGGAAGTTGAAACATATGTTATGGTGGAAAAAGAAAATCCATTTAAAGCCCAATAACGACAAACGATTGAAACGACTTTTAACAGTGAGAATTTTACTCGCATTAACTTCTTGAGAAAAAAATGTGAGAGAGATCAAATTGATTAGTGCATAATAGTATACTCTGAATGGGTTTTTGAGGAGATTAGATAGATCCAATCAAGAGCTTATTATTTGAATCCAGGAAATATCAGGGAATTATCTGTTTTTACTTCTCTGTCCTCCTACTCTCTTCCAAGCAATGTTTTGAAAACCGGATCGTTCGTCGAACCGGAAAATTGACTGGGTCACGGGTTAGAGGTTCAACCATCGGGTGAATCGTAATCAACCAGTGATGTCATAATTATGTAATATTTATACATAAGGTTTAATAAGTAAATATGAACCAAAAAAAAACAAAAATACACAAAAACTCAAATTTTATTTTCACACTTTCCTATCACAAGCATAAAGTATTAAGAGATTCATAGTATCAAAAAAATGTAGGGGGAAAAAAAAACTTTTGTAGGCATAAAAACGGTTTTGGTCAAAAAGCGGTTTTTAACGGTTTTAGCGATTTTGAACGGTTCCCACCGGTTTTGGGCGGTTTTGGTGCCACTGACGGTTGCTGAGTCAAACTGAACCGGAAAACTGACCGGTCGACGGTCCAACCAGTCGAACCGGCCGGTCCAGTCCGGTTTTCAAAACCATGCTTCCAAGTGAGATAGGTTTAAACTCAATGCAAATGATTTCAACATATCTGAAACTACAAAATTTAAACATCTTTTTAGCTATATGGAATCATCTACATCTAATGACTCCAGATAACTGAAAAGATGTTCATCTTATGATTCTGTACGGAAGTGATTCTCAGAATCAATTTGCAATGTGAACAGTAAGAAACATATGTAACACAAAGGACAACCAATGTAGATTCTGAATTTCACCTTATTACTACACTTTTTTGAGTTTAGGAGTAGTACCGTTATTCTTGAAGGATAAGAAAAAGACACATCCACAAACTCAACATGTCCCGTGAAGTTCTGCAGTTTCACTCCTGTACACAGAGATGACCACTAGTGACTATCATTACACATAAACAAAGCTTACTAATCATCTGCAACTGAAATTTAAACAACTGGTCCATCATCTACACAAACGCTTCCTCAAAGTTAACAATCACAACATAGTAACACACAATATTTATTTAGTGAAACTATAGTTTAAACTTGCAGAGACACTTGAAATATGATTAGAAATTTGACTGAGCTGATTTATGCAGGATCCCAAACGTCGTTGAAGCAACCAAAAATTTGCGAGAAAGCTGAGAAGTACATTAGGTAGGGCAGTGAAACATAATTTGAAAAGGTTTTGAAGAAGACACGGGCATATATATGAAGTTCTGAACAAGAATGCAAAGTCAATCCTAATACGTAAGAGAAGTGCATAAAAAAACAACAATCAAAACCCCAGTAATATATCAAAGGAAGTAGTAAGTACTACTACTAAATCAGACAGCCCTAGGTGAAAAGCTAAAATTTAATCATATGATCATGGACAATTACAAAATATTCACATTGTACAGCAAAAGTGCTAGTTTCCACTGCATTTCTCACAATAAAACCATATAAAGACTGACTGAGGCTTGTTGTTTCATTTGTCTAAAAAACATATATATATATATACACACATTTACCAATACATAAGAAAAACTTCATGAAATGTCAAAGAGTGCTTGCCTTTTGAAAAGAATTGGTCACTAGGTAAGAAATTCATTAGCTGGAAAACTTTTTCACTTGCCCCAACAGACTGAATTAACGATGACATATTGTCTTGCACTCTCCATGCCGCATAAATCAACCATTCACAATATAATACGTACTTAGTAAGTTCCTCAGGTGATACATGGCCAGTCAGAACAGAAGTTCCTCCTAAAAGGACAGCAAAAACCTAAAAATTGAATTTGTCAAATAAGGTACAAGTTAATTACATTTCGCCATTTAGATTCCATTTCTTGTACCGGCTTTAAAAATCTAGAGAAGAGTCAAACCTGTGTTGAGCGATACAGAGTGTTGAAACTCATATTCCAGAATCCGTAAGCAACACTTTCTCGGACACTTACAAATGCTAATTTTTCCAGCCAATGCTTGTACCTACAACCATATAGGATGTATCTAGTAAGCATGACTTGATCACACATTAACACAAAGCACGCATGACTTTTGGGTGCCATTTTTGTGCCTTGCTTGTTTAGAGAGAATACTTGGCAGAAGATTCTATAAAGAAATATTGCCTTCCAAGTTCTGTTGTTTCTGTTCCGTGAACTCGAACAGTTCTCACCAAAGAAAAAGTTTCTTGGGCAACCTAAATTTTAATAGAAAACAGAATCACTACACAGGCAAATATAGGTTAAAAAAAACCTAAACAAAAAGAATAATAGATAATAACGGTATACGATTGCAGGAAACAGTATAGACCAGTTTACGCTTTTACATCATTTGCACAAGCAATGGATTCTTGGGTGAACTTTGCCGCTTTCTTTTGGTACCTATCCGATAAAACAGGTTTTTGATTATTTCCCAAAATCCAAAGTTTGGTGAAGAAAGGCACCCTTATGAGAATAGCAATAGGAATAAAATATCTCACACATAAAAATATCCATGTCTCTATACTTTCTCAGCATGACACTAGTACTGCATCAACTTAAGTATTCAATCTAAGTTCTTAATACTTGAGAGCTACCGATGGCCAGATGTTTCCCCATTTCTGCCCTTACCCATCTCCCCTCTAGCAACAATATTGTCCTCTTTGGGCCTAAACACAGGGAACTGCCCAGGGGGTCACCCATCCTGGTACTGCTGTGGCAGCAACACGCTTAACTGCAGAGTTCTTTTGTGTTTAGCTCCCTCAGTTTAAAAAGGCCTTGTTGCATATAGAGGAGCGATTAAGCCTTATAAAATAGTCCAGGATCTTCACTCCAGGCGATGTGGGACAAGTACCCACACCTCACCTCACCTCACCTCATACATCTTGGCCTTCCTGCCTAAAGAGTCTTGGCTCTTGGCCATCACAATATGTAGCAAGGACTTGCTATCAAAACCCAGGAACATAACAGCAAGTTAACAATAACTTCTTATTAATGTGAGGAGTACACAATACTTATTCTTATTTCAAAGAATATTAAGTCCTAAGCGAAAAAAATCAAATGCAAACCTATCAATTTCAGTGAACAAGAAAGGAGAGCAACTTTTACAAGCAAATCAATCAAAATTAAGTTCCAATGAGAACTGCCTAATTGCACATTAACATTAATTAACATGTCATTATGTATGATTATTAGTGTTCTAAACTTCCCAAGCAGAAATCAAGATGGGAAAACCAATATAAAGAGTTTATCAAGTTGGGGAAAGGTACGAATACTTACCGACTATAGGCCATAAAGATTGCAGATAGAACAGAGCATATTGCTATACTTGACAATGCAAGTGGTGAAGATAGAGACAGCAAATTGCTCAATGCACCTATCCCCTGAAAGTAATAGTTGAACTGTAGACATGACCCAACAGCAAGGATCAAAATTTCGTTTCGTTTCGCTCGAAACAGCCGAAACATTTCGGTTTCGCCAGCCACCGAAACGAAACCCACTATGAATCTCGAAATTCCTATGATTCGATCGAAACAATGATGTTTCCGTATGTTTCGGCCGAAACATCTTTGTTTCCAACGAAACAAAGATATTTTTCGAAACAATGAAGTCGACGCCTATTTCAAATCGAGGTCCAAGCCCTAATTTTACCCAAATAAGGGGACTTGGGCATGTCGATTCAAGCATTTTAGCCCAAAAAAAAAAAGGAAAATAAAAGAAGAAGAGAGCTGTGGGACTTCCAGCACTGACCAGACCAGGTATGTCGACTTCGACTTCTTTCTTCTTCTTCGATCTTCTTCTTCTTCTTTCTTCTTTCGAATTTCTTCTTCATTCTTCTTCTTCGACTTTCTTCTTTAGTTCCTCTTCTTCAAATTTCTTCTTCATTCTTCTTCTTTCCTCTTCTTCGACTTTCTTCTTCAGTTTTCTTTCTTCTTTTCTTTTTTATTACGACTTTCTTCTTCAGTCTTCTTTCTTCTTTCGTTCTTCTTTTCTTATCTTATAATAAAAAAGAGTGCAGTTTTGCTTACCCCAAATTGCTCACCATTTGCTCACCTCCTTTTTATCGGCTAATGCAGTGGGCCCAATACTTTACACCATTAATTAATTCTTATTTAATACTAGGCCCACTACATTAGCCAATGAGAATGGAGGGTGAGCAATTTTGGGGTGAGCAGAAGTGTATTCAATAAAAAAAAAATAGTGGTATACTAATTGCAATTGGAGACTTATAATAGTGGCATACCAATTATAAATTCTTTTTCTCAAAAAAAAAAAAAAAAAATATTTATATATATAACTTTTTATTTTTATTTTTTATTTATAGAAATTATAATTTTTCTTATATTAATCATTGATAATTTTAACAAATTTAGTCTCTTAAGTATATAGGTTATCAAAAAAATATCTTTAAGTACATAATTATATGACTAATTAATATTGTTAATTAGTATACTTTTCTATTCTATATGAACTGTTTTATGTATTCTTTGAATTACTTAACAGTAGATTGACGACTAAATCATCATGTATTTTCAATTTAACTATATATTATTAGTGTAAAGTACATATACAGACCTCTCAAAGGTTCAATTAATCAATTATTAGCTTCATATGTGCATACAGTTAAAATTAAAGTAATGTTTCCACAAGTTTCTCAATGTTTCCAATTTTTTCCGGTGTTTCCACGTGTTTCCGAAACGTTTCCGTTTCCGGGCAGACCGAAACACTAGACCGAAACGAAATTTTGATCCTTGCCCAACAGAACGAAGGATGCTTCACAGAAAGACAGAATTTTAATCAAAGGAAAAACCTGAAGAACATTGCGTAGTATCAAATGTATATCAGTCCCAATAACACGAGACAATCGTTGACAATCTGCCCCAAGCCTGCTTGTCAAATTACCAACTGATTCGTTGTCAAAAAATGATATATCCTACACCAAAAGCAAAACCAACATAAAGTTGTCCATTGAATAAATACACATCTTGTAAAAGCTAATGCATCGCTAAATAGGATACAAACCTGTAAAATAAGAGCCGTGTATAAAGTTTCCCTTAGACGCTTAAGCTGCAACATATTGTAGGAAGCATATGATTAGGTCACATTTACCTCGGAAATAATATTTCCAGAACAATGTGCAAAAGTGAAGATATTTGCATTTTGCAACACTTTCAAAAGTTCTCAGTTGTTAAGAGGATTATCAAGAATTTTAGAGTGCGCAGAAGCATAACCAATATTCATAAAAGAAAATCTGATAATGGTTTGATCAGACGGACCAGCATCTGAGGGGTAAGAGCCTCAGATGCTCTCACAAAAAAACTATCAAAAGAGGAAGATAAATCACAGAAATCGAAGAGGGACTCACCAGGATCCTATTTGCAATCCCGAAGAAGCCACTTCTCAAACCACTGAAATTCGCATAAAAGCCGGTGAACAATCAGGCATATAGAAGTCAAAATTTTGTGGCGCACGCTCTCCAGGTCTGATATTCTTATCCATTATCGAGTAATTATTTAAGACATTCATAATTGAAATATTTACGGTCTGAAACTGGTGCAAGTGTAAAATAAGTGGAACAATTCACACAGACTGCAACGGGTTATTTGCAATATGATAACAATAAATATACAGTTATTAATCAAATGTTTCTTAATTCTTCTTCACAATAGAAATGTTCAGCAAAAATACATGCATTGAACTAGGATTCACGTTTTTGACTGTAAAGTAGTTTAACCTGCATATTCCTGAGATGAAACACAATAAAATCAAGAGCTGGGAATTTCTATAGAATACTGCAGCCTCACCACTCTGTGCAGAAAAGATTGATGCTGTCAATAAGTTTGGTATTGAGATCTCTGATAGCTGCACGACAAGAACATGTCTCAGAAAGTGATGGATATGGAAAAAGAAAAGCAATGACAGAACATAAAGAGTTTAGTAAATAAAAGGCTGTTTGGGAAATCAAAGAACCGGTTCAGTGGTTCATTAGTGAACTGGTTCTACAAATTCAAGAGTTCGGTGAGTGTCCATTTCCCATATCAGAATCAGTGCCCAATCTAATAACTCTCTTAAAACAACTACTTTGTCAAACCAACATAACGTTGGTTCTAACAAGCACTAGATTGAAAGTGAGACTCGGGCCGAACCTGGTCCTATTTTAGACTTTCTCAAACGATGCCTATGGACCTGTTTGGGAAAATCTGAAACAGAGCAGTTTCAGTCCGAGTCTCACTTTCTATCTGTTAATCAGATTGGGAGAAATTACATATCTTTCTTACATTCATCTCTCTAGGAGGCACAATTTATACACATCTTACAAGCTAATTTAGGAAACAAAATAAAGAGAAAACCTAGAATATTCCACTAATACAGCATATCCCACTAATACAACTATATGTATCCCACTAATGTAGCTATGCTATCTAATATTTACAACACTCCCCTTCAAGCTGTAGAGTAGATGTCAATCATTCCCAGCTTGCTACATATAGAGTCAATGGCACCTTTGGAAAGAGCTTTGGTGAAGATATCTGCAAGCTGACAGCTGGAAGGAACAAATGGAGTCGAGATTTCTTTTGACTCCACTTTCGCACGCACAAAGTGACAATCAACCTCAATATGTTTAGTTCTCTCGTGGAAGACGGGATTACTAGCAATATGGATGGCGGCTTGATTGTCACAGTAAAGAGGAGTTGGGTCTTGTGCAGGAAAACCAAACTCACGTAAAAGAGTTCTTAACCATGTGAGTTCACAAGGAGTATGGGCCATGGCCCTATATTCGGCTTCAGCACTTGAACAAGAAACCACTGATTGTTTCTTACTTCGCCAAGTTACAAGGTTGCCACCAATAAAGGTGCAAAAGCCAGTGGTAGATTTTCTGTCCATTGGTGAGCCTGCCCAGTCAGCATCAGTATATCCCTCGATGCGAAGATGCCCTAAATGTCGATAAAGAAGTCCACGTCCTGGGGCATTTTTGAGATACTTTAAGATGCGAGTGACAGTATCCGGATGAGGAACCCGAGGAGTGGTCATGAACTGGTTCACAATGCTAACAGAATATGAGATGTCATGACGAGTGATAGTGAGGTAAATAAGTTTACCTACGAGCCTTCTATACATCTCTGGATCATCAATAAGATCACCCATATCAGGTACTAGTTTCAAGTTCACATCCACGGGGGTAGAGACTGGTTTAGAACCAAGATAACCGGTTTCCTTCAGGATATCAAGAGTATATTTCCTTTGAGTCTTTGAGATAGACTAATATTAGCTTTTGACCTAGCTATCCCAATACCAAGAAAGTAACGAAGCTGACCCAAATCCTTGGTAAGAAAATTTGAACCAAGATGATGAATAAGAGTCTGAATGCCTTTCTTGTCACTCCCTGTGATGACAATATTGTCAACATAGACAACAAGAATCACAATACCAGTGCTTGTCTTCTTAAAGAAGACCGAGTGATTTGCTTGACTGTGGCTCATGCCATGTGCGACAACTTCCTTACCGAACTTGTCAAACCAAGCATGTGGTGACTGTTTGAGGCCATAAATAGATTTCTTGAGATGACAAACACACTCCCCTGGGACTCAAATCCGGGTGGCTGAGCCATATAAACAGTCTCTGTAAGATCTCCATGAAGAAAAGCATTTTTGACGTCAAGTTGATGTAGAGGCCAATCAAGAGAAGCCGCAAGAGAGATAACAATACGAACAAAATTCAACTTGGCAACATGAGAGAATGTCTCGGTGTAGTCAATGCCATAGATCTGAGTAAATCCTTTGGCAACTAGACGAGCCTTTAGGCGATCAACAATACTATCAGGATTTTGTTTGACAACAAAAACCCAGCGGCAACCAACAACTTGGGCCCCAGCCGGAGTAGGAATAAGATCCCAAGTGTGACTCAATTTTAGAGCACACATTTCCTCTTCCATTGCTTTCTTCCAGCCAGGATGAGAAAGTGCGTCCCTATAAGACTTAGGAATAGCAATAGATGACGGTGACAAGGTAAAAGCTCTGAAAGAGGAAGATAAGTGATCTAGAGAGACAACATTAGAGATAGGATGGCCAGTACAAGTACGTTTACCTTTTCGAATGGCAACATGTAGATTAAGATTAGAGTCATTATGCGGAAGGGGTGGATCTGCCGATGATGAGGCGGGTGGAGGATCCAAGATAGTAGAACCTACATGAGTAGGAGCAGGAGTAGCCGAGATAGGTTGAGGATGGCGACGAATAAAATGCCAAGGATAAGGAGGCATACTATGATGATTGGGGACAATTGCAGGAACCACAGAGTCCACAGATATTGGCTCCGCCGCTCCGGCAACTATGCCACTGCAGTGGAGTAATATACAGTGTCTTCAAAGAATGTAACATCAGCACTAACAAATTGTTTCCGTAAAGTGGGGCTATAGCAACGATATCCCTTTTGTGTGCGTGAATATCCAAGAAAACTACATTTATAGGCACGGGGATTAAGTTTGTCCCAATTGGGACCATGATTATGAACAAAACAGACACAACCAAAGACCTTTGGGGGATAGAAAAAACCTTTTTATTTGAGAACATTGTTTCGAAAGGCAATTTTCCTTTCAATACATGAGAGGGCATTCTATTTAATAGGTATGCCGCGGTGAGAACCGCATCACCCCAAAAGTGTTTTGGTACATGCATTTGAATCATAAATGCATGGGAAATAACAAGAACAGGGCTATTTTTCCTTTCAGCAATTCCATTTTGTTGAGGGGTATCAACACAAGAAGTTTGATGGATAATACCTCTCGACTCAAGGAATTGTTGAAGGTACCAAGTTTGTATTCAAGAGCATTATCAGTGCGAAGGGTAAGAAGCGGCATTAAAATGATTTTGTATTTCCGCATAGAAAGATTGAAAAACAGCAAATAGCTGAGATCTATCTTTAAGCACATACAACCAAGTTAAACGAGAATGATCATCAATGAAAGTAACAAAGTATTTTGCACCAAATGAATCAGTAGTTCTAGATGGACCCCAAATATCACAATGAATTATTTCAAAAGGACGTACACAAGGAGCATCAGGTCTAAGCTTAAAGGTTGAACGACGATGTTTACTAAGTCCACAAGTCTCACAATTAAACCTAGAAACATTAGATAAAGACGGAACTAAGTGGAATAAATTAAGATGGGATGGATGTTCAAGCTGCAATGCCACACTGGAGGGGAGAGCAGTAGAATGGAGAGCAACATGAATCAAAGATGAAGGATGGTGAAGGTAGTAAAGTCCATCTTTCGCAAATCCCCCACCAATCGTCCTCTTCGTCTTTAGATCCTGAAAGACACAGTGAGTAGGGTAAAAGGTTACAGAACAGTTAAGCGAATGTGTAAGTTTACGAACGGACAATAAATTGAAAGGGAATTGGGGAAGATATAATATAGAAGAAAAAGTAAGATTAGAAGCATGAACATAACCAATCCTACAAACTGGAATCTTAGTACCATTTGCAACAGTAACATAGGACGGAGAAGAAATAGGAGTAAGGTGAGAGATAAGAGAAGAGTTACCTGTGATGTGATCAGAGGCTCCTGAGTCGATGACCCAAGAAGAAGCAGAGGATGAAAGAAGACATTTGTTACTTAAAGCACCTAGATTGGCTGAGGATGTGGAGACATCATGGTTACGTCGAAGAATAGCATCAAATTCTGCTTTTGTCATGGTAACATGCTCCTCAGAAGGAGAAGCAGGAGTGGGATTATCAAGTGCAGCTTGGTTTGCCCAAGCAGGCTCACCATGAAGAAGCCAACAAGTGTCAACGGTGTGGTTACGGCGACCACAATGAGTACAAATCCTATTCCACGTCCTCCACTAGCACGACCACCACGGCTTGAATCACAACCACCACGATGAGTAGAACGTCCACGTTTGGCTATCGTGGTATTATCAAAATTCCTAGTAGGAGCAACAAGTGCAGAGCGATCATCTTTAGCAGGAGCTATAGGTTGAATGGAAGCACGTCTGACCCGAGCAAAGGTTTCATTGGCAGTAGGAATAAACTTGCCAGAGAGAATCTGAGAAGGCAAATTCTGGCTAAAGCCCGGCGAAAAACTTAGCAACTTGAAAATGCTCCCAATATTTTTGTTGAGTTGTCAAATCAGTAGTGAGGGGCTGATAAATGTCTAGCTCGTCCCACATGCCCTTGAGTTCAGCAAAATAGGTGTCAAGAGGGCGAGTCCCCTGTTGAAGTGAGAAAATATCTTGATAAACTTGATAAATCTGAGAGATATTTTGGTCCGAGGAATATAACCCACGGAGAGTATCCCAAATGGCTTTGGAAGATTCAAGACAAGACACATTGTTCAAAACTTCGGGCTCCAGACTATTCCAAAGCCATGTCATAATGTGGGCATCCTCTTTATCCCAAGCAACAATTTTTGTTGAGTTGTCAAATCAGTAGTGAGGGGCTGATAAATGTCTAGCTCGTCCCACATGTCCTTGAGTTCAGCAAAATAGGTGTCAACAGGGCGAGTCCCCTGTTGAAGTGAGAAAATATCTTGATAAACTTGATAAATCTGAGAGATATTTTGGTCCGAGGAATATAACCCACGGAGAGTATCCCAAATGGCTTTGGAGACAAGACACATTGTTCAAAACTTCGGGCTCCAAACTATTCTAAAGCCATGTCATAATGTGGGCATCCTCTTTATCCCAAGCAACAATTTTGGATTCATCAGAAGGTTTGGAGGTGGTAAGGAAAGAGGCTTTGCCTCGAGCTCTTAAGAACACAGTGACTGCACGTGACCACTGTAGGTAATTAGTACCTTTGAGTTTGGTACTGGTCATGGAGCCGAAGAAGAGAGAGTCCTTGGAGTTATTTTGATCACCCATAAAGCCAAAGAAAAAGGATAGGGGCTGATATGTAAATATCAGAAAAGGTAATATTTAGTAAAGGTTGGATCTGAATGGTAATATCCAGAGAAGGGGGGGGGGGGGGGGGGGGGGGGGGGACGCAAACTCGGCCTCTGTCAGGTGCAACTTCCTAGTTTCGTCCATGCCAAGCCACCCAACTTCTAATTTCTGCATACGCCCCTGACTCCTATGCAAGAAGTTAACACTCACCAAACAAGTATACTTACAACCCATACTACTAGTTCTTCGCTTTTCTGAAACAGCCTCTAAGAGCATCTCCAACCAATACTTCGGATTTCAAGATGTCAAATTTGTTTGATGGCTTATGTGACAAATTGACATCTTTGAACTTGGCATCCCAGTAAATAAGAGCTTCACCTGATATGTCAAATTTATTATTTTACTATTCTATTTTCACAGTGGGACCCATTATTAAGAACTTCCACCCAATAAGAACTCTACATAAAATGCTTTATAGTGGAGCCAATGAATAAAATAGTTAAGAAAAATAAAAGACATATGGGTTTATCATATTTCAAATTAGACTAATTTAGAAATATGCGGATTGATGTCAAATGCCACCTAGACTTTTGGCATATCGGGTTTGAAAACTTCTTGTTAAACATGTCATGTAGGATTTGACCCAAAAAAAAAAAAATATGAACTTGACAACAAAAGTTTTCTCAGCATAGAGCAGAAATGGATTAGTTTATCAACTTATTATTCTATTACAACGGTTAATAGTTGCACCTTGAACCAACCAAATCCAATTGCTACGCATCCAAATTCAGTTTTCCAGATACCCATGTGATGAGGTTAGACAGACTGGATCAGGTAGATACAATTAACTAAAATAACTATTCCTATATATATATATATATATATATATATATAACAACCACATTTGATCACAAACATATCAAGCTCACATAAACTAACATAACCAGAATGGATTCATGAAAGAGACGCGCACCGCAGCAATAGCTAGCGAACCAAATGAAACGTATATAACCCATCTGTCATTTGCAACTAAATCCCATATTCTTCGAAGAGCATGTAAAACAGTGATAGGCTTCTCCACCATTGACCCCCCAGTCCCACTCTCTTCTTCCTCCGAATCGTATAAAACCCACCAACTTCCACCAGGTAACACGGACCGAACGGAAATGGCCAATCTTTTCAAAATTTCTGCAAATTCGAAATCCATGTCCCCACTCTCTTCCTCGCCTCCGTCTCTTGCTATACTCGAACTCCGACAGTAAGAACAGCATCCAAGCTTTAGGGCCGCGACCGAGTATGGCGATCGGCGTTTTATTTTGGTGGTGAAATATGCTGTTTTGGGACTGAATAAGAAGGTTGGCAGAGGTTTAGTGTGAGCACAGTAATGGTGGATGTGAGGTTTAAGGTTGAAGATGGATGTGGCCATGAGGTAAATTAGAAGCCTGAAATGGTTCTTTTTGGTAATTTCACTGAGACAACTGGGATTTCCATGGATTTTGTAGTCTTCGTGCCACAGTCGCCGAGACAAAGTTGACAAACTACGAAATATGGGGGGTTTATTACGACGTCGTCTGAAGTTTCTTCTATGGAGGGGTAGTAATGTACTTTACAGATGTGGGACCTACAAAGACCTGCAAAATGTGTGAAAATCACTGGGCTGTGGCTTGTGTGCATGGTAAAAACAATGCTAGGACACTAACAAATTTCACTATTTATGGGTGTGAGAGTTAGTCGGATTTGTTAGTATCACTAGGAAAGAGATAGAGTATGGCTGCGAGTGTTAATGAGATTTGTTATTGTCCCAAATATTACTCTTATAAAAATTAGATCTTAAAATACGTTTAGCCCTCTCCCCTCAGATTGATCATTTATAACAAAATAACCCATACCTATAAAAATAAGTTTTGGAAAACCACCATGTTCATTTGCAATTCTTTTTTGTGAAATTTTTATGTTTAGTTTGACACAAAACAATAAATGAATTTATTTTGAAATCCACCTATTCTTATTTTGGACCGTTTACAAATTCTACCAAAATGGTTGGATTATTCAAGAAATGATTTTGGGTTTCTTTACATAAATTTTACTTCCCCAAAATATCCCTAGTTTTTATACTAAATACCCACTATACCCTTAATTTTCTGAGCATCTGATACAATTCATTTTCTGCTTTTATCGTCTCTCTTCTGCGGCGCAAGGAAGAACAGGTACCGTTCTGCTCTCTCTCCTCTCGTCGGTCTCTCTCCTCTATATAGATTGTAGAGGTGCAATGCTTGGGGTTGAGTGGTTATCATCTTGATTTCTTGTTATCAATGAAACTGTGATGTTCAAAAACATATATATATGTATATACACAGTTATAGCTATATAGAGAGAGGATCTAAAGTAACTGGGTTGGGTGAACCAGTGAACTGTATTTTAAGCCTAAAAGAACCCGCTGGTCATTGGGGCGCGCGGGTCAGCGGAGCAGCCCGTGGGTTCTTTTAGACTTAAAATCCAGTTCACTGGCTAACTCAGTTCACTTTAGATACTCTCCCTACATATATATACATAGATTCATATATATATATATATATATATACACACACAGATTTCTTGTTAGTAACCATGAATTGTTCAAAAGCATGTATAGGGCTTTTTATGTCATATATATGCATAGATTCTAGGGCTTTTTATGTGATTTACAAACTGTAATTTTATTTGGTGGATGATTTCAATGTTTCTTGATATGTAGTTTGATGATCCAATATTTTTTTATTTTTCAATTAGTATCCTTTATGTCTCTGCTAATATGCAAAGAAAATGCCGACTCCTCCAAATTGCTAACAATGAAATATATGTTTTCTTTTCTACAAACCAATTTTTTCTTTCCCCACTTTGTTTATGCCTTTTTGCTCTAGAGTGAGATTATGTGTTTATGCCTTGTTTGTTAGTTAGATTATGTTTCACTTTGTATGAACAATTAATTTGTTGAGATCATGCTGCCAAATCATGATTGTATGAACACTACTGGAACTTTTTAATCCTATGGATTATTGTTTTATGAGGAAGAATATGTTTTAAGATTGAATGTTTGATATCTTGTATGATTAAAAGTTTTATATATTTACATTGTGATTGAATGTTTGATCTTATAACATAAAAGGGGCAATTTGGGAAATAACATTGATTCAATTCATTTCCAGCTTCAAACCAAACAACAGAATTGAATAGAATTGAAAAGAATTGAATTCAATTCTATTTCAAACCAAACACAAAACTAGGATTCCAATTCTATTATTTTCTTTTCTTTTCTATTCTTTTCTATTCTACAATCAAACCTAACGGAGTGTCAGACTTGATTTTCTAAGGATGCCGATGAAGGAGCAATAGAGTATAGCTATGAAGTGTTAAGAGTAATGTTGAAGAACATTTGACGAGCTCGTAGTCGTTGTCAGCAATCGTTGGTGCACTTCTGTTGTGGAGATCATGGCTGAAAGTGAGCCCGTCAAAGTCAAACCTCGTCCAATAGTCCGGATTGGGGTCTTTCTCATCTCTCATAGCCTCCTCGTCAGGTACTCCCTTTACACGGTTGCTTGTATATATATATATATATAGATACACCCACATGCGTAGATTTGTGAACAGAGCTTACTGATGCGTCTTCTCATTGTGGTGGTTTCAGTGTCATTTGCTGTATTGCTGGGGTTTTGGCTCTTTTGCTCTTACCTGTTCTCGCCAAAAACACCTACGTCTCCGAAAATGCCCTAATGCCTGGTAAATAATATTTGCTGTATAGCTAAAAATAACTTCAATTCGAAACATGCTATAAGCAGTTTTAAATTCGAATATATCGTCCTCTAATTGACATTGCTAGATGGATCATCCAATGTCTTGTCAAAAAAATTAGACTTCTTAGATTGATTATAACTATTAACTTCTGCGTCTAACATTGAGTGCCTTTTGTTGGTTACTTAATCTAATATGCCAATGATTTCGTCCTTTACAATACATGTTGTGCAAAACTATCATAGGTTCTGCCAGACCGATGCTCGCTAGCAACGATGTAGTTGACGGAGATAGCTTCGTGAAGGAGATAACCAGTTTGAATTTGAGATCTACGGGCTCAGGCATGTATGTGCTAAAATTTTCTCTCTCAGCCTTTATGAATTGTTAAGTGCATTGCTCTTGCATTCTTTTTTTAAGGTTTATAACTTTATTTATGTTAAATTTACTGTACTATGGCATGTCTTTGGGTCATCCCTTCAGCGCTGAAGACCTACATTATTTACTTGCTGATGTTATATAACACTGTATGGTCATAGCTGAACTTCTACGATCAAATATGTGAGCGCATCTGTGAGCCTGTGCATATGTAGGCGCTTGTGTATATTCAAATCTGTGTATGGACTTACATGACTAATTTTTTTGGGGGGCACGATATGAATGTGAGGTTCACTTAAGGTGTACAAAGAGGAAAAAAAAAAAAAGAAAAGAAATATTGCATGGAGATACTCCCGCTTGTGTGTGTGTGTTGTATGTGTTATCATTCACTACATTTTCATTTAATTTAGTTCAGTGATTGCTCTGCAGAGAAATTCCAAGACTAATAGCACAGCATATGGCAGACTTGGGTGCTGAAGTTAACTATCACAAGTTCCACCCTCAACTAAACAAGTTTCATCCGTTGCACTTTTTTTCTAGTCCTGATTCTGGAATAACCAATGAGAACTATAGTTGTTCATCACACGGTGTCAATACAGTTGGAATTATACGAGCCCCACGTGGTGACGGCAAGGAAGCTATTGTCTTGGTAACACCTTACAATTCTGCAACTGTTAGCATGAATGAGGCTGTATCATTAGGTATTGTGTACTCAGTGTTCTCTTTGCTTGCCCGAGTTACATGGTTATCCAAGGACATTATATGGCTTGCAGCAGATTCACGACATGGGGAATATTCCTCCGTTGCTGCGTGGTTAAGGGACTATCATACACCTTCATTTGGTGGTTCAGGGAAACAAAATGCTGAAATGTGTCATGAGAGTAGCAATCTGTTAGAGTCAAACACATATACAGAAATATCTAATGTTTTTAGACGTGCGGGGACAATGGCTGCGGCCCTTGTCATCAAAGTTGGAGACAGACGTGAAAAAATTGACAAGGATACTCTTGGGATCTACGCTGAGGCATCCAACGGGCAGATGCCAAATTTAGATCTCATCAATGTCGTCAACTATTTGGCAGTACATGGGCAGGGTTTGCATGTAAAGATAGAAAAATTGTGGTGGTTGCTTGATTCTAAGTGGCTCAAGATTCTGGGTGAAGTATTTGAGTTAATAGGAAGAGGGCTTAGAACCTTAAACCCCCAGTGGAAATTTGGTATCCCTGTTGCAGATTATATTGAAGGCACTGCCACACTTGCCAGTTCATTGTATTACCAGGTACTTAGCTCTCCTCCTGTATTTGGAGTTTGGTGGTGTGGGGTGTTTGGGTGTGTGAGTGTGAGTGTGCATTTTTGGGGGGATAGGGTTGTTGGGTTTGTTACCGGATTGATGAGTATGGGCACGTTTGGGTGCCCTTGAATGCAGTAGCAGTCATACTTTTTTCCGAGTGTATTGTATTGAAAACGTTGATGAGCTTGAATGGTTCCAATTAGAAAAATTGTTCTCATTTCAAAAGTGATGTTTAGAATCAAGAATTTTGAGATTTCAACATGTTGGAATGTCCCACATCGCCCATTTATGGTCCCTCTGTGCTGTTTATAAGGCTTTAGTTCCCCTCTCCTTAACACCTGGGTTTTAAGGAGTTGAATGGGCTGGGCTTACAAGTGGTATCAGAGCTTGGTTGGGCTTGTCTTCCGGCGTGTCGAGTGTCCTGCTACTGTGGTTCAGGGTATGCCGAGTGTCCAGCTCCTGTGGTTCAGAGGGGGGGGGGGGGTGTTGTTGGAATGTCCCACATCACCCATTTATGGCCCCTCTGTGCGGTTTATAAGGTTTTAGTTCCCCTCTCCTTAACACTTGGGTTTTAAGGAGTTGAATGGACTGGGCTTTACAAGACAACAAAATATGGAAAGGACCATATGAGAAGACATGTGAGTAACTTAAGTCTTCATTTATCAAGATAGATTAGTTCATAAAAATGGATTTAGTTTGAATTCTATTTAAATAATGAATGACGCTATTCAAATTCAAGTAAAAACCAAACATGCTATAAGGAAATTAGGACAAGGTTTTTTTACAAAAATTTTGGTTTCCTCACTAACTCTCGCTGTTTAGGCATTAGGTGTTCCCACTGGTCCCCATGGTGCTTTCCGTGATTATCAAGTTGATGCCATTACCTTAGAGATTTCGTCCAGGGTATCTTTGACTAACAAGGTCACGCGAACTGATTTTCTTGAGCGGGGTGGCCGGTCAGTACTCTTTACTTTTCTATGGCATCGTTTTTCCTTCATAAATTTTCTTCTTGATCAAAATATGCTGTTTATTGATTACATAATCAATGCAAGGTTTAGGGAAGATTTGCTTGCAATCTGTGACATTATTTTGTACTCCCAAGCTTTCATTCTTTTGACGCAATTTTTATGGAGTTGCTTATGGTAGAAAAGGGCTACAAAACAATTGTGGTGCCTGCAATGGCTTTAGTGATGATTGTACAGTCCTGTTAAGCATTAATTTGATTGTCACTGAATAGGATAGTTGGCTTACCTTTTCACTTTCTTTAGGGTGTGACAGAGGCTTTCTTGAATTTTCATTCCTTCTCTTGATTTCCTCATCTTTCTGCCTTGATATTAGGGAAGTTAATAGTACCATTTACCTTAGGCACAGAATTGTGTAATTTTCAGGAGAAATGCCATTGAAGTAGTCTGACAATGTTCTTACTAACTAATATAATTCAGTATAGGTTTCTTTTTTTGTCGATTAGGGCTTTCTTTGGTTCATGTATTTAGGAAGAGAAGTGAAAAGAAAACAATGAGGAATACACTTTTCTTTGTTTGGTTAATAAAAAAAAACAGGAAGGAAATGAAAATACAGCGAAGATAAAAGTTAAATTTTCTTTTTCACACTGCGAATTATTTCCCTTCTTCTTTTCTCTTTCTTTGAAATTTTTTGGTTTTTAATGTTATTCAAGCATGGAAGAAAACTTCAACGAAAACACTAGGGAAATAGTTTTGCTTCGCATTTTCCTTTCCTTATCTTTGCCGTCTCTAAATCCACAACCAAACAGATCCTGAAGTTTTTTCTGTTTCTCAAATGCAGGTTGGTTGAAGGAGTCATACGGTCTGTGAATAACCTCCTAGAGAAGTTTCACCAGTCATTTTTCTTGTACCTTCTAACTTCTCCTAGTAAGTTTGTCTCAGTTGGAGTCTACATGATTGCTTTTGCGCTGCTCGTTGCTCCCCTTCCAATGGTCGCTGCTGCTCTTTACTCTGATGCTAATAAATTAAATTCCAGTTCAGACAAAGATAATAACACTTCTCGCCCAGCCTCATGGAAATGGCTGCCTGCAGCAAAAACAGTGTTCGTTGTGCACTTATGGGGTGCTCTTGTTACGTTACTTCCTTATCTCATCTGTCAGATTCCTAATTGCAGCCCCAAAACCAGCCTTTTAATCTGGCTTGTGCTATCCTTGTTCTGCCTTTTTATGTTGCACTTGACCTTGGGTTCCCCTTTTTCACTTGCTGGTGTGTCTCAACCTCGAAAGAAAGAATGGGCTCTTCTGAAATCAGTGACAATCTCAGCTGCCTTCATTGGACTTTCTCTAATGTCGGTTATTAACTTTGCCACAGCAGAAATTGGTGCTCTATTGATGGTCCCAATGTGTTTGATGGCTACACCGTTGAGGCTCGAGGTTAGAGCCCGGACTCTAAAGGCTTTTGCCAGAACAGCTTGTAATCTGCTCTTGCTATTCATTGCTTTTCCTCCGGCTGCATATATTGTGATGCAAGGCACACTTGAAGGTTTTGGCGGTGTTAATGTTGGTGATTTTTGGAACTGGGTCGAGTCCCTTTGGGCATGGAATAGTGCCACGTACATTTATATATACACGGTTCACCTTCCTTGCTTGGTATTGTGTGCTCACATTTTACTCTATCCATGATGACTCGTAAGTTTTGTCCTTCACCTTATTTTCTTGTTGAAACCAAATAGTAATGGCTGTTTTTTGCCCCAAACTTCGCCATCTTATCTGAAAATATTATTGTTGGTTAAATTTGTATTGGTCCTCTGCTATGCTATGTTTCATCTCAGGATCCGACATTACAATTTGGAGTAATTCTTCCCAAATTTGAATCCATTTTTTTTTTCCCGAGTACTTTTACTGACAAGCATGTAATACAACTATTAAGTCATTTGAAAACCAAAGTTGAGATTCAATTAAGAAGCATAACATTATTTTAAATTAGAGGCTTACACATTGATGAAAGGTTGGTTTGCTTTTCTCTCCATCGTTAATAGTGCTGGAAATTTAAAAAGAAACCATATTTAGCCTCAAAGAGGAGGGAATGTGGAACTGTAGAGCCAAACGGTCTCTCATACTGTAAATTGTAGTAATACATGACCTATTCCAATTGTATGCTGATCTATATCATCCCACCCGCATCCAAAAAGAAATATATATATCATCCCACCAGACTTGTAAAAATTTGCTTAAGCTCGTCTAAGGCTTAGTTTGGCCCCCATTTTGGTGCTTCTCCTTTTTCAAAGTACAATTTCACGTTAATTCATTTGGTAACTAGTTTTTGAGCTTTGCAAAAATTGAACTTAGGGCTTTTTTGTGGGGAGCTTTTAAAAGCTCTAAAATGGAGCTTTTAAAAGCTCAAGGTTGCTTTTTGATTTCATGATGTCTTTTTAAAGAGTAGTGTGTCACTTGTATAACATTATCAAACAACTTAGAAATAAATTTTATAAGCTCCTTTTAAAAAGCCACGTGTGGGCCAAACTAAGCCTAAATTATGTTGGAGTCAAGTTAGATTTGGGTTGCATTGCAGGCAAATTTACTTTGACGTCTTAGACTTAGATATGGCTTGGTAACAGTTTTTGGAGTTCTTCAGTGGCTATGGAACTCTATAAACTAAAACACTACTCTTTGGCAAATCAGATTTTGCGATTCAATTGTAATCAATTGTAGAAATTGTGATTGTCCTTTGAACAATTTTTGTTCAGAAGTAGTTTCAATTTTTTTTTCCCAGCATAAACTGCAGTGCATATTCTGCGATGATTTGCCAACAATACACTAAGGTAAAGATTATTATTTACCATATTTAAGTAATTGATTATGTAATTTATTAACACCTTTAAGAATGTAACATGTGTATGCATATATGGATTCTTTACGATAAATATGCAAATCCTTATTTAGTTCATTGGTGAAATCAACTAAATATGTATTCCAATAGCAATATAATAGCAATGTTTTTTGGACATTCAAAATTACTTCTGCACTTTTGTAACAAAACAATTACATGTGTCCCATTATAGTAATTATGTTGATAATGCATGGGCAAAATAGGAATATATGTGACACATGTCACCCAGTGAAGACATGGGTGAGCAAAGGGTCGAGTAAAATGGGTGAGCAAAAATGCTCTCCACTTAGTTTTTTTTTTCCTGGAAAAAGGGTTAATCAAACAAAATAAAAAGCCAAACGACATCTACAAAATACAAGGGGCATACCTCAGGATAAACAATAAGACTAACACAAGCATAGAAAACTACGCAAACATGGGATGAAAACTGTCTAAGGCCAAAGGCACAGAGAGAAAACCATCCAAAGGAGCAACATGGCCAGAAAACCAGAGACAAAACCAGAACAACAAGAAGCTGCTGTCATGGTCTATGGCGACTCTTAGGACGATTTCCACTGAACTGCATCTTTGCTTTCCGTTTCTTCTGTCTGGAAGAAGCGGGGCCAACAAAGGCTATGTCCATGTCTTCATCCTCTAAGTCATCTTTAATTTCTTCATCTTCAACGAGATTCTCCTTCATAGCACCACCTGAGCTATCATGCTGAAGCTCAACCTCAAGGAATATAGGAGCACCGATATCATACACATAAGGGATTAGCTTATTGAAAGAGTTACTAATTTTTATCGGCGGAGCTTTAGACGTAGAAGAATCATGCAACCTAGAAGAACTTGCAACGCCCCCCCATCTCCATGTTAACAATAGCCTTAGCCTTACCCTTACCAACTACTTCAGTCCATTGACCCTCATCATGGAGCCGACCAAGGGATTTTCTTCCACATTAAAATCACTTGGGGGAATTCTTAACAGGAAACCATTGTTGAGAAGATTTCAGATTAAATGGATTGGGATAGGTAGGTTGCCCCTTGGTCTTCCTACTACAATCATGCCCTCTCAGTAAAAAAAATATATTACATTCATGCCAAAAACATTTGCAAAGAGAACATCTAGTGGTAGTCCATTGATACTCAACATAAATGGTGATCGGGTCATTACCGGCGAGAGGACCCTCAGCTTCCAAAAAAAAAACTTGTAAGCCAATCCTCTTTAGCATTAACTTCTATACAAATACGAGCATAAGTGACCCGTCTTCGGGTGGCAATCATTTTGTCAACATGGAAGGGCTTACCAATCATACTAGCAATGTAGCTAAGACCCTCTGGAGTCCAATATTCAAGAGGAATACAGTGCACCCAAATAGGGATCTTGGTTATTATCATTAGATTCCACATGGACTCACACGAAATGAAAAGTAACAGCTGAGGAGCTTCTCTCTCTAGTACTTTCCTAGAGAGAGAGTAGAGATGGGTTTTGGCTTTTAACCTAGCAGTCGCCTTCCCCTCTTCTTCTCCAGTCTCCCCACTGGTCCGGCCTGTCTTGCCTCTCAATCTCCTTCCTCCTTTCACTCCCTTTTGTCCTGTTTCATATAAAGTCTTATTTGGCTTCTCCACTTCCTGTGTGAAGTTGTCCCCTTCCTTTGTGGAGGATGTTTAGGGAATCTCCTTCCCTATTTTTTTGTTCTTGTCTTGTTCCTTTTTCTTTTACTGTCAGGCATCTCTTTGGGTTCAAGATGATAGATGTAGGCCAGACCAGTCTTGAAACAGTAGATTGGCTTTTTGGTCTTCATTGGGACTTGATTGGTGGCTTTGGAGCTCTCTTCTACCGCTGTGCAACTTTCCATGGTTCAATCTTTGCTACCATGGAAACTTTTCTAGCAACTTTGGTTGCCCCCTTTGGTGAAGTTTCTTCACTTGTTTGGGTTTGGCTTTATGCCATCTTCTTTCTTCAGGTGGTCTATACCATCTCCAAGGTTGAAGTTGCCCTGGGTTCGGATCTTCTCGCCGCAGCGGCCCTCGTGACGCATTGGTGGTGTTCTCGTGCAGCTAACGGAGTGTTCTGTGGTCGCTTATGCTTCCCTTTCTATTGTTCCATTAGTTGTTTTGCTTATCTGTTTTTCCTTTCTTTTCTGTTTGTTGTTTGTATTGTGATCTTTGTAATGTTTGATTTTTATTAATGAATCTTAGTTTCTGAGCCAAAAAAAAAAAAAAAAAAAAAGCAATGTAGCTAAGACCCTCTGGAGTCCAATATTCAAGAGGAATACAGTGCACCCAAATAGGGATCTTGGTAACTTTGTCCTTCTCAATAGATAAGTGAGATTTCCATTTTTGGAAAACGAGAGACTTACCGGTAACATTCCAAGGACTTCCTTCCGACATTACTTCCAAAGCAGAGCTGGAGTTGAAATTAAAGAAAAAAGTTCCCTGATCCGTAGATGCTTTCCACTTACATTATCAATTCTAACATCGTAATCACTTTTACAACCACAAAAGCACAAGTTGTCCCAAACATGGTCTTTGGTTGGACTGTGGAGTCAAAATGTAGCGGCTGCTAACGAGCAATTGGCGGCCACATTGAATGAACGGCTGGCATCGTGCGACGTAAGCCAAGTTGGCTGTCGAGGATTTTTGATCCTTGGATCATATGGTTGTCTGCTGACATCAGTACCTTTCGGTGGGTCCATGACAACTCCATCTGATTGAAAGTCAAGACCATTTAAGCCAATCAGTGAACAAGTTAGTGCGTTTCCTACTCCTCTCTACTCCATAACCGCACGGTCGCACCAAACAGCCACTACAACAGTCATTCAAATCATTCCACTGTGTAGGACTCGTTTGGCAACAACTGTTTTTAAGATGAGTAATATTTGGGACACAACCTTCATACAACCTAAGATAGCTTTTATTCAACCACAGATTTTTGTAATTGACTCATATTGTCTGCAACGTCATTTTAGCATTTGAAAATTTAAAATTATTTATAAAATCTAAAAGTTATTGTCAAACAGGGCCTTATTGAGAGGCATCTTCTTCTTGGAACGGATTAATGGTTACAGTCCCCTTAAAAAACCTCAAGGGTAAAAACCTAAAGGTTAATTGTTGTCACTTTCTTGGGTACACCAAAGATTTTTTGGGTACACCAAGGTGGTTTCACGTACCTAAACTTTAGTGATTTTGGGGAAGAAATATTTGTTTTCACTAAAAAAATTTCCATCAAAATCACTCTGAACAAATGTGTTCTTATCACTAAACAAACTGAACAAATGGTTCTTATCACAGAGCAAATATTTCTTATCCAAAACCACTATATTGTAAATACACCGTACATCCAAACCACCAGGGTGTACAGAAGAATTCTCCATCTCCTACGCATATATATAGTAGACATCCAGTTAATGCTATCTTTTTTTTTTTTTTTTTTAAATTTTATTTTATTTTATTTTTTTATTTTAAATTTATTATTATTATATATATGGGCAGTTAATGCTATAAAAAAAAAATTTCCCCAGAAAATAGGAAAAAATAATAAAAAATTAACACAAAGTTGTGTTAATTTTTTAATAAGTCAAATAAAACACTTGTGATGAAATAATAATAATTATTATTTTTTTTGGCTGGGTAATCGTGATAGACTTCCTCCAACTAAGACCTTGATTCAGCTCCGTTTGTTTTGATGTAAAATACTTTCATGCAATAATTATAAGGTGAAAGCATTTCTCGAAAAACATTTTACATAAAAACAAACCGAACGAATCGAATATATACGTCAAAATACCAGTCATATTAAGTGGACCAAAAAACATATAACACCGTCCACTATCCAAACTCCACTTTAGAGGAGAGGCTGCGATCAAACGACTATGACACTTCACATTTACGGTCTATTCTATTGAATTGGGACAGTGATATTATATTTCTTCAACTGTGCATCTTCAACTATTGCTTATTGAGGCCTAAATGATCAACTCATGTTGCAAACGGTTTTCATTTCCCAAGTTGCTTATATTAATCCC
This sequence comes from Hydrangea macrophylla, assembly GCA_033977485.1. Taxonomy (NCBI): domain Eukaryota; kingdom Viridiplantae; phylum Streptophyta; class Magnoliopsida; order Cornales; family Hydrangeaceae; genus Hydrangea; species Hydrangea macrophylla. Next base: position 128,238,288 of record CM066984.1, on the reverse strand, counting down.
GAAAAATCTAATTATATACAAAAGAATTCAATTGCCAATTTAAGTTCAACTTTAACACAATTGTAAACTCAAGTTTTAAGGGGGGAAAAAAAAAAGAATTAAATGATATAGAGAGCATGTATTTCTAGACCTAATATACTTGTCACTGTGAGAAACTAATAATTCCCTACCAATTTGTTTAGTCCGCTGTGAGTGCAATTATTTTGTTCTAGCAATAATGTGATACTAATATAATCAAATGCTTATACATTAATCTTATGAAGACAGCTAGTCCGGGTTTTGTACAAAAACAGCCCATGCAGAGTGAAAAAGATATTCTTGAAGTTTTAATAGGAATTCTCGAATATTCGATTTCTCTTCAAGCAAGTGGAGGTTGTGACCACAGGAATTGTTTCAAAAAATTTAGATATTAAATGATGTGACAATGAGATTATGTGCAATTACAGAACCATATTTGATTGCAAATTTTTTTTTTGTTCTTTTGTTCTTTTCCATACCAATGGAGAAAATATTATTGCTTGAAGCATTACTCTTGCCTTGATATCTATGGATACGAGATAGAGAGGGAGAGAGAATTTCTAAATTAAGTAGGATTCTTACAAAGAGTAATGCAATAGATCTCAAATTTGTACGCCGCTATAGGACCACCTATAACCACTTTTAATTAAACTCACCACTGCTACATCATTTAAGATCCGAATTTGAATTCGTAATTCTTACAGAATTTGGCTTGGTTTGGTTTGAGAATTCATTCCAAAAAAAAAAAAAAAAATTTAAGAAAGGGGAAGGAAAACTAGTCCTATTGAATTTTCCTCCCTGCTGAAATAACACTGTGGGGGGTGATTCCAAATATAAAATATAGTTCTCACTAAAATTTATTTTTCTCGCTATATTCCTTACCAACAAACAGGAAAATGGTATATTTTATTTCCCCTCACTAAAATTCATGGAAGGATTTTATGATACGACCAAGTGGTTTGGTCATATCATACGACCAAAATCGGGTGCAACATTTGTTGATACAATATTTTGTTATTCAGAGTACAATAATTTTATTACCTAAACAAAATCACTTTATCAACCACACGGGTACAATGTTTTAACAAAATGTTGCACCCGATTTTGGTCGTATCATCCAGTGGTTTCAAAGAATTCTCCAAATCCACCAAACACAGCCTCAAAGAAAGAATCATGCATTTTCTGACCATTGAACCAGCGAAAAGACGTAGGGGCGGCAAAGAAGGACAATAGAATTTTGTTTTGGTCGGTTGATTAAGATTGTTTTTTTGTTGTCATTGGATGCTTTTCAGCTGAACACAATATATAAATGCTTGCAACACATTTACATATCTGTAATATAGGACAGTACTAATAAAAGAATATGTACGCATGATCACAAATAAATGAATAAGGAGATGATCTGTTTAGAGTTATTGAACATTATTGACTTACATGCCTCCAGTTCTGAAACTAGTCGTTTTTACCACGTAGACGGATGACCTGGCATTCAAATCTGTCCAACTAATGAGAGTATTGAGTGGCTTGGACCACCAGACACCAGGCCAGTAAATTGATGTAGTGGTCCGGACTATTCAAAAGAGGTCAAATGGTTCAAAAAGTTGACCAGATCAGGTCAGTTGAGATCTGTATTTCTTTGTCATTGTCGAGTTGACCTGATTTGGTCAGCTTTTTTGAACTATTTAACCTATCAATAATGCTAGGCACACATTCTAAACCACACCTCAAACCACACCCTTGCTTTAAATACATGTACCCTGTGTTGTGTAAGTGGTGCACAGAAAAGTGTGAAAAATTCAAACAGCACAGAGTACATGCATTTAAAGCATATAGTGTGGTTTGGGGTGTGGTTTGAGATGTGTGCCTGATGATGCCAAAAATTGGTAAGCAAGATTTATGCGGGAAGATAGAGTAGAAAAAGGGTTTGTATGTGGTTCGGTCCCGTTAATGAGGTGACCTACGTCCACGGGTGCGTCTAAGCGCTTCTCACTAGCAGATCACCGACGGGCCTGGTGAGCCAACAAAGATGGGCGGCACTACCAGTAACACCGGCCGGGTATATGCGTATGGGTGTTGAGTTCTCTAGCGAGTAAGTATATGCTCGGAGAAGTACTTTTTCGGATCCCTCTAAAGAGGATATGTGGGCTCTTTTATAGATGTAAGAGCCCACCCTTACATGGTAAGTTCACTAGATTAGGAAGCCTAATCTAATCACAATAGATTTGCAAAATATTAGGGGAGTTTCCTAAGTAGCTTAGGAAACCATTGATTCTTTCTTGATAAAGTCATGGCCGTATAAGGAAACGATGGGAGACGCCATCTACTCCGCGCCTACGGGGGAGTCACTATGCCCCGTCCCCGAGCTGCCGAGTATCCCGGACGGTTACAGCTGAACACCTCGGAAGTGTGGGTTCCATGCTCCCATTCCGGACTAACCGGACTATCCGCTGACCACGTGGTGGTTGGACAGTTACAGAATATTTCTAGACGTATCATTGCCTAACACTTCTCTTAACCTATTTTGAGTAGTCCAGATCATTACATCAAATTACTGAGCTGGTAATCTCGGTAATACAAATCCATAATTTCTCCCAACACACACATAGTCACAGACCATATCCTATGCGTCCTCACTTATTTATTGTATAATAAATGTAAACAGTTGATGTTCTAAAAAACAAATGTTTTTTTTCTTTAGTTTAAAGCATGTGGGCACATTTGTCAAATAAAATACATAATATAAGGGCATTAACTTCACTTCACACAAGCTTGCGAGGTTTTTTTTGAGTAATATTTGGGACACAACTTTCATACAACCTCCTTAAAACTTGTGTCTATCTCTCTCCTGTGCACAGTTGCACAGGAGAGAGATAGACACAAGTTTTAAGGAGGTTGTATGAAAGTTGTGTCCCAAGTATTACTCTTTTTTTTTTAGTTACATTAGTTAAAAAACAAGAGCAATAATGTTATTTTGAAAATTTGCTGACATCACAAAATTCAATCTAATAAGGTTAATCGTTGTTAATGGAAGGGAGATGAGAGATTCAAACTTGTAACATAAAAGGAAGTCACTGATATTATTCAAAACTCAAGGGAGGTCAGTAATATTTAACATTTTTAAAACTATTTTGGGGTAATTACACTGACCTCCCTTGTGGTTTTCAAAATTACACAGACCTCCCCTGAGTTTAGTGTTTAGGTAACAATTTGCCCCCTCCGTTAAATATAATTACACGGACCTCCCTTGAGGTTTTCAAAAGTACACAAACCTCCCCTGACTTTACAATTTATGTAACAATTTACCCCCTTTGCTAGTAAAAGACCATAACAAGGCATGCTTAGGCCAGCAAATATTTGTGTTAATTTTTCCAAAATACCCTTATAAGCTTTCCAAAATACCCTTACCCTCGTTTTATGTTTTTTTTTCTGCTAAAAAAAAAAAACAAAACTGCCATCCACATGTCATGATCCCATGCAAATATGGGGTAAATGTATGATTGAGATTATAGGATCACACCACATCAGCATGCTAACATGGTGTGACGGGCTCACTAAATTTGAAATTTTACAAATTAGTCATAACCCCTTTGGAAATAGGGGATATGCGTCTTGCCTAGATTAGAGGGTCACACCACATCAACATACTAATTTGTAAGACGTATATCCATTTAGGCAACACGTATATCCCCTATTTCCAAAGGGGTCATGACTAATTTGTAAAATTTCAAATTTAGTGAATCTGTCACACTATGTTAGCATGTTGATATGGTGCGACCCTATAATCTTAACCATACATTTATCCCATATTTGCATGGGATCATGACATGTGGATGGAAGTTTTTTTTTTTTGGTTGGTAGAAAAAAACCGTAAAACGAGGGTAAAGGTATTTTGGAAAGCTTATAATATTTTGGGAAAATTAACACAAATATTTGCTAGCCTAAGCATATTCTGTTATGGTCTTTTACTAGCAAAGGGGGTAAATTGTTACCTAAATACTAAAGTTAGGGGAGGTTTGTGTACTTTTGAAAACCTCAGGGGAGGTCTGTGTAATTACATTTAACGGTTTACTAACGGAAGTTAACGGAGGGGGCAAATTGTTACCTAAACACTAAACTCAGGGGAGGTCTGTGTAATTTTAAAAACCACAAGGAAGGTCAGCGTAATTAAACCTAACTTCGAGGGAGGTCAGTGTAATTACCCCAACTATTTTATATAAAAAAAATTATTTGCATAGATATTTTTTAAAATTGTGTTTTTAAAAATTGTGCATCTATGTAATAGTAACTAAATAAATGGACCTTAGAAACTTTAATGGTAGTAACATCGGTGCCGCCTTCCACGTCATGAACCACGTTAGAGAGGGAAAATTGGTCTTGAAAATATTCATGATGCAATCAATCAATACACATTAGAATTAATTAAATACATTATCTACCAATTCATATCGCACTTGATACATTTCACTGCTTCACAATGGCCTTGAATTATCAGGATGCCTTTCATATGAGATGCATATTTAACAATATATATCAAAGTTGTGACTTAGAAGCATATATTTTATACATCAAATCAATACATGGAGAGTGGTTGGAAAAACAAATAATCGATTTTGTGGTTCATAAATGATCCAATCCTAGAAGTTAAAAGTGTTTAGTGGCTTTTTTCTTGTACAGATGTCTAGACTCTAGACTAATAAACCTCTTCAACTAGTTCTTTGTCGAATCAATATAACTTTAATCCTCAAAAGAACTAGTATAGACTTGGATTGAAATACGCACTATTTTGAACATTCCTAAACGACCCCTATGTCTACACATAAACTTCTTTAGCTGTTCAAGAGTCTAGTATTTCGAACTTGAAGCAACCAACTGAAATTGTAAAATTTATAGGCGAGACTCAAAATGGAGCAGAAAACCCACCATCTTTTTATTCTAATTTCTATGTGCTATACCCTATTTTTCACTCTTTCAATTAGTGCGGAAATTATTACATAACTATCTATATATATATATATATATATTTTTTTTTTTGAATGGAACTATCTATATATAAATTAACCATAACAAGGTTGTTAATAAGTAATATTCCTAACTATTAAATACTGTATTCAGTGGCAAATATTCCTGGTACACCAAAGCATGGGACCCGCGAAGGTGGCCTAATCTGACCCTCTGATAAATTTAATTTTTCAATATATAAGATTCATTGGTATCAATGTATCATGCATAGATGCGTATTAGCTTTAAACGCCTTTTAATATCAATATCAATATGACAATATCATTATCATTATCCTGGAAGAATACAAATCTTGGAGTTATTACAGAACTAACCAATTAGATCCATCTTAATTTCCATTTTTTCTTACAATAATTCAATTGCTTTTGGACCACTACAACTGACCTTAAATTGATATCTTCCACCAAATGAAAATGGCATTCAATATGACAGATGCCCCATTCACATCCTTGCACAGTGACCTCATAAAAATCATGATATCTTAGCATATAGTTTATAGCTCAATGTAGCCAAATCCTCCTAAACTGTCATTTACACTCTTAGTCTCATGATCCAGATATTGCATCAAAACTTACAGTTGAATAAATTTTTTTTTAGGTACTACAAGAAATTAATAGGTTATTCGATTAGTGGATTTGCAGGAGAGGAGGAGGGGGCTGAGGCTTGAATCCAATATCTATATATATATATACAAGGCCAGGCTCTTAAGTGAACTGGGTCGAGTGAACTTGCTTTTAAACCTGAAAGAACCCGCGGGCTGACCCACGCGCCCCTCTGACCCGCGGGTTCTTTTAGGCTTAAAAATCAGTTCACTGTGGAAGTTCACTTGACCCTGTTCACTTTAGAGACTCTCCGTATACATATATATATATATATATATATATATATAGAGAGAGAGAGAGAGAGAGAGAGAGAGAGAGAGAGACGAAATTATTGGTTTAATGATAACAGAAATGGGTCGCACTGTCTTCGGCCATAAATGCTACAGTATATTTTTGCCATCACAGAGGAAAAGAATTCCATTAGACATCAAGAATCAATATCATCTCCTCAAAAGAACTTTCAACCTATAGATGATGTAATACCCCACCACACAGTTTTATCCAACATAAGTAAAAAGAACAGAACTATATGCATTTGGCAGTTTCTCTCTGTTAGTGGAAAGTGCAAACATCTGAATTCTCAGTTCAAAGAATTGAAGTGATCTATTCAGATGTGTAATTTCACTAAAGTTGTACTAGCCAGTGAGGACATGTGACTTGACCATTCAGTGGGACCATTGAATATATCTTGCCAACTCACAAAAACTAATAGCATATAACAAGTGGCATTTTGTCAGTTCTAGCCTACTTTTTGCAACATACCCATCAAAATATATCACTACATACATAGAGTATAGATATTCAAAAGTTTGAAATCTCAACTTTATAGCTAGAAGAAAGTTTTAGGATGAAGTAATACGTATCTTCATTTCACGAGTTTGGTGAGAGAAAGCTCTTGAGACCACTTGCATGAAGAATATATATGGCAACTCAAGCTGAAATTCCAGAATCAATACCTATAACGGTAAGCTACATCACTTTTCCTTTTATCACATGTTCATAGAAAGGAAAATAGTACAATTTCTCAGCGCAAGGAAAATTTGAGTTTATAACTTTAGAGGCTCTTTGGGAAAGGCAAAGAACTAGTTTTGTGGAACAACAATCAACCAATTCTACAAATTCACGTGTTTGGCGAGTGTCAAATTCTTGCGTAGGAGTCCGTGCTCAATATACGAACTCTCTTAAAACTAGTTTTTTTAAAATCAAATCAACACAATTTTGGCTCTTGCAAGAACCATATACAAAGTGAGACTTGGACTGAATCTGGTCCTGTTTTAGACTTTCCCAACTAGTTCCTTATAGATTTATTAGGTGGTGTTGAAGAGATAAAACTTACAGAGTAACATGAATAAGAATGGCTTGGTAGATTTTGGAAATCATATTGATACCTGCGAGAAATATACACAAATTAGCACAAGGTTAAAATAGATCAGTAGTATAGTAAGTACAGTACACCAAGTTCCACAAGAATTTGCAGACCATTTCTGAATCTATGAGGGATCAAGCCGTTTATTTCTTTGTTTTCAGTATGGAAATATTCAGTTTCTGCTTTAATAAGTTACAAATAAAAAAAATAAATAAAAAATACCAGAAGGTAGATCAGGTTGTGGGCTTTTCTAACTTTACATCACAAACCAGAGCAATTTCAAGTGTTTCCTTTCTATCCAGTTTTAGAAGATCAGGTCCTACTATTGGAATAGAGTTCTTATATTTAGTGTGGCCTAGTGTTTATAGCACATCAAAGTTTTGTTTCCCTCGATGGTCTTGATTGTCCACTACTAAATAACATGTTAGCATGATCAGGAGTTCGAGGAAATATGTTTTTACCAAATATTGACTTAATCAAAGTGATGTGTCAGACCAATTGCATATAATTTTAGTAAATACCCAAATGACGATATACTATAAACATTGAGTAATGCTATGCTTCCCAAATTTCTATCCCAAAAGTGCTTCCCAAATGATGTGGCAGTGGGGCCAGGTCTAATACAGTGGGACCAGTTGAATTTTGATTGGAAGTTGTTTACCTGGCCAACTGCCACATCATTTGGGAGCAATTTTGGGATAAAAATTTGGGAAGCATGGCATTACTCATAAACATTTACATAAAACTTGAACATTGGATGTTAAATTCCGGTGTTGGTCAAGTGATGTACAATATTCAATGCAGTAGCAGAGACTATTCATTGACAAATGGTGATTGAAGTGAAACAAAATTTTATAAGTACGACATCTTTGAAAGGTGGTTTCACTCATAAGAAAACTTTTAGTTTTCAGTGTTATTTGAGCAGAGGAAAGTAAATACACAAAAATATTGCAGCATCTGATCTTAAACTAATGGAGAACACACACAAACAAAAAAAAGAGAGAGAGAGAGAGAGTGTGTTAAAATCACTTCTTAAAGTTCCTATTGGCTAAATTATAAGTTGAAGATTAGAAAAGAAACATAGTGAAGTGTAGATATTTGACATAAATCAGTTTGAATCTACCACCTGTCAATCGTAAGAGTTTTAAGTTACCAATTGAACCAATATCTGGACTCTTACGAGACATCAACCTTCTCCTCAAACAAGGACCAAAATTTCATTTTTCCGTCAAAATATCCAAAATGTCTGAACGTTTCCTACAGAAAAAAGCACGAGGAAAAGATGTCAATTCACATATTTCCATGGAAACAAAGTTGTTTCGGCGAAAACTTACCAAAGAACTGTCGAAGTATGTGAAATAGTTGCAAAATGTTTCCTCAGAGTCAGCAATAACTAAACCTATTAACAATAGAAGTGATTTTGATTTTTCTGAGAATTAACATGTAAGGAAAAGAAAATAGAAGTAGCACGAAAGTAAAGGTGCAGATGTTAAGTAGAGTTCACTATATACTTTAGTTTTTTCTGGGGTAAGTTTGTGTAATACTTAGTTGTATATATGATTGCATAGCTTATTGCCTAACTTGCCAATTATTTTATCACTCTTAGTTCTCATCTAATTGTGTCTAACTATTCACTTTGCCGACAATATATATTGGGCTCTTATTATGACATAGCTCCAAAGTCCATATTCACTAAGAAAGATTGGTTTGACATTAAAAGATGAACTTATTTACATTTTCGTTTATATCTCAATCCATCCTGTGTATTCTCTTGTGGATGGACGTGTAGGCTGAATAAAACTTTTTTCAATGGAGGCAAAGATCATAGATGTTTAGTTATTTTGGGCTTATTTAACATATTCACATGTTTTACCTTCTTGTTTCAAAACAGTTTTGAAGTGTTTCTGAAACGTTTCTGTTTCCTGGTTGACCTGAAAATCCTGAAACAACCCTAGCACACGTAGTTTTAATCCTGGCTTCCATAGTATCACTCTGTGTCAGAATCTAATCATCGAACAACTTTTCGAATCTAGAATGGTCTACTCCCTATTGTTCCACCAACTAACAATTCTGCAAGACATTTTATATTTTAAGGTAAAGCCCAGATATCTTCTTAAAAGTCATATGTTCATCTTTTTAGAAAAGAGAAGGCGAAAACAACTTGACAAGTGAACCTCTGGATATATCTATCAAGAAGTGTTCCCCGGAGAAAGAAAAAGTGCCATTACACATCGATATTGAGATTGAAAATGTGAATGTCTTTACTCAAGGCAATGTTGGAACCATTGAGGGTGAAAGTTTTTTAAGATCACCCTCAATAGCCAAGGTTGCTTATGAAGAGACAAATACAATTGCGGAAGATTATCAGGCTGCCGAGATACCAAATCAAGCAGAAACAGAGTTGGCCAAGAATAAAATCCTAAAGGAAGAGAAAATAGGGGATGAACATGTTCAAATTGTTGCAGATCAAGAAGCTCCCCTTGAAGAAAAAAAGCCGCAAATTGCAGAAGAATTCATGGATTCAGAGATAGATGAGAAAAGAGTCATTATGACACATGAAAAACCTGAATCTGAACCAGACAAGCAGACTGTGAAGATAAGTGAAGAAACAGTTGAATCAAGCGAGACGATGAAAGACTTGAGTTCTACTGAACACGAGATACAAGAAAAGAACAAATCGGAAACTTCTTTTGTTGAACAAATAGAAGACAAGCCTGAAACCTTAAATGAAGTAAATGAAACTGGGTTAGAAGTTACTGTCAAAGCAAACAAAAATGAAGTTGAAGATCAAATTGACATTCTTGAAGGCATTGTTACAGCTGATAGCAGTCTAAGTAAGACAGCTAAGGATAATGAAAATGAAGCAAACATTGGTGGCTCATTCATGAAACACGAGGATAATTTGCATAGAGAAGGGGAGGAGTTGGCTCTGACTGAAACTTCAACAACAGAATACAGAAATGAAGCATTTATGACTGTAGATGGTGAAGAAAACATCGAGGCTAAAGAGGATGGCAGAAGTGAAACGTCAAAACACAAGGAACAGCCGGTGCAGAGCTTCCTGCCAAAACATGAACCGGGAAAAGAGAACCCCAATAGCTCCTTGGGTTTAGCTTCTGAGGAGATTGAAACAACTGCTTCCATTGAAGATTTAAAAGCAATTCTCCAAGTCGAGAAGCAAAGATTATATGGAAATCTAGAAGAAAATCTCAAGGAAACAGTAAAGGATGAAACACTAAGTGCTAATGATATCAAAATGACAGACATTCCAGAAGAAAAGGTGAGAATTATATAAAATTTCTGAACCTTTGTTAGATTTCAATTTTTAACGTTTGAGGAAGGCAATATTATTTCACCATAAAGATTAGTAAAATGAGCAAATTTTGTGCTTCTACTGCAGAGTTTCTCAGCAGTTGAATTCAACGAGAATACAAGAGATGCCGATGTTGAGATCCAAAACGAGAATGTGGAGGAATTTCATACTAGTCATCCATTGGTGGTAGAAACAGTACAAGTGGTGGGTGAAAAGGAGGAAGAAATATCCACAGCAGAATTGGAAGAAGTTCATGAAAAAAATGAAATTTCCACATACGATGAAAAGCATGTTAGTCAGGCATATGAAGCAAGCGAAAGCTCAGAGAGCACTATTTTAGAGCACACATTCACCGAACGATCACTCAAACTCAAAGATGAAGCTGAAAAGATTTGTGAATTGAACTTTGAAGAGAAATTACAAGTCAAGGATGATGCTCCAAAAGTGAAAAAAGAAGAGAGACATCACAAAGAAGAAGCGTCTGATTTAGAGTCACAAAGAACTACAACAAAAGGTGAGTGGTTTCAATACTTTCACAACTTTTTCCACAGAAAATCGAATCTTGTCATTACAAAGATTAAAGCAAAAACTTAAGTACTAATTGCTCCAGAGGGATTAAATTTTTTTGATAATAGGAAATAGGAAAACATTGAATCAATAGTTTAGTGCTCAGGAATTATTCAATTTCAGGAAGGGGAATGAAATTTCTAAAAACAGATCATATAGCACAGACAGACAAAGTATCATCCCAATTATCTTGGTATCAGTAATGAATCCTATGTCTCCTATTTACTCTATCTAAGAATAGCCTCACTTAAACCAAATGTTACAACATTCGTCCTTACTATATTAGTTCATGTTAGTTGTGGACCCTCAAGATATTACCCTCAATGTGGACAATATCACTCAAATCATGTTAATTGATGTTATCTTATTTACAAAAGTTGCTAAATTGCTAATCTCTCTATCTCCAGAGTAATTATTTCTGGGATACGTAATTCACAACGGACATTTTAAAACATAATGGTAAAAGTTTGTTTCCAAATCCTGATTTTTCTAATTGGTAGAATATATTTTCTTTTAGCAATAAAAGCAAAACACTGTAGGGAAAGTTTCTTTGCAAGAAGCTCCACTGCCTCATCAACAGTTCAGCAAGAATGACCCTCAAGGATTACACAAACTCAACCGAAAATAATCCAAGACTCAATGGAACAACTCCTACATTAGGGGACCAGATCACCATATTTTCCAATTCTTACATCTCCATGAATGATGGAAGTAGCTAAAGTGGGGAATCATTTTTTGTGTTTTAACTGATCATAATCCTCACACAGAGAGCCATGTAGGAAATCACGGGATTGAAACGTCTAACGCAGGTGATGACAACGAGAGAAGTACAATAAAGGAAGATGTTCCTGTGAAGAGCATTTGCACAGGAGACGAAGCAGATCGAGCAAACTATCAAGAGGATGAGAACAGGCAAAACAGTGAAGCAGCAGCATCTGAACTGAATGGGGAAGATCAGAGCTGCATAACAGATAATGAAACAGAAAACATCAGTAATCGAACTACAAGGGAAGAGGTTGTTTTGAACTACATGAAACTAAATCTAAACCTCCAGCAATCATTTTTTTCTACTTTCCCTTCTATAGTGTTCACTAAGTTGATATGTTATTGGACATTCAGGCATACGAGGGTCCTAAGATTGCTGACACAGCTGTGGACACTGAAGAAGAGATAATAAAAGATCACACTTTTGTAGATAATTCATCAGAATCCACTGGTGAAGAAACAACTAAGTTCTCTCAGGAAGATCAGATAGAGGCAGAAAAGCCGGTAGCAGAGGCAAGCAAGAAAGTAAATTCTAAAACTAAATTAGCCGCTTAGAGTGATAAGCTAAATGTTTTGTTCTAAGTTATTTCAGACTCTCTCATCTTTTTGTTCTTACACTTAAACAGATGGAAGAGGAACTCGGTACAACCAGTGAAGGGGAGGTCACTGAGAAACCAGTTATATGGAAGAAAAACATAATTGAAGACCATTCTATCACGTCCATAGAAGAAGAAATTGCAGCAGAGATTCCCAAACAACAGGTAACTAGACTATAAAGATTTTTCTGATTATTTTTCCAGTAAATTACTTCTACACACTTTTCTTCATCCAATATTTTTAACATTTCAACCATCATTTGATGGTTGCCTTGTCCTAAGCAAGCCTTAAGATGAAAATCAGGCATTGGTTATCCATGATCAAATTAATGGAACCAATGTACTTCTTTTCCTGAATTTAATTCAAATGAAACAATCAAAAAACTTGAAGCAGCAGATTTTTTTTAAAAGCTAAACCAGAAGGTCACAGCTTTTTAAACAATTAAATACAAGTTATAATGGTATCCCAAATGGGCTCTCCATAACTTTGTGAATTGTCATTATTCTTTTGATGACAGTCTATTTTCATCTTATCAATCAGGTCAAAGACCGAGATCTAGAACCCACCTCGATCTTTGAAGCAATAGATCCTAATGAAGACATAGAAACAGTTAGATCAAGCGTTGCCGAAGATCACAATAGAGGGTCAGTAGAGTCTTACATGACAAAAGCATCGGAAGAAGAAACCAGCAAAACCAATGAAAAGCCCATGGCAGATGTGTCAAAATGTCAAGTGTCGGAAGAAAATACTTCAAAAGAGAACATAGAAGAATCAGATAATTGTGCCCACAAAACTGATAGTGTCCCAACAGCCGAGGACACAAGCTTGGGAGCTGTTCAAAATGAAAAGTCTATTTTGGACCTTGATACTAGTGTATTCACTACAAGTCCAGAAACAATCAAAAACCTTGATGCTGGCCCACAAGCTGAAGAAGTTGACAGCGTGAAGGTTGAAGAAGTGAGTGGTATGGTGTCTCAACTTCCAGAAATTGTACATGAGAATGCAGATGATGATAATACATGTACAAAAAAGTCAGACTCATATGAAGAAAAAGTTCAAGAAATCAAGACTTCTGACACAGTTTTTGAGTCCAAAGATCAGGGTATTGAGGAGCTGCATGAGACCGTTTCAAGCCTGACAGTAGAACAGGTTGAAACAACTGAAACAGAAGAACAGATCAAAGAAGTTTCCAAAATAATAGCTGAATCCAGATTTCAGAATGTTGAAGCAGTTCCAGTTGGTGTGATCACCCCTGATCAGACTCTGCCAGCTGAGAAATCAGAAGAGCAGCTTCATGTGCCATCCTCTGCCTCTTTTTCCAGGGAAGAGGACCGTGAAAGTATGAATACAGGTAAGATGATAGAAGATGAGGGCACAAAGAATCATGAAACTGAACTCGTGAGCATGAAACTTGAACAAACCTCTGGTATGGTGTCTCAATTTTCACCGACTGAATGTCAGAATGCAGAAAGCATGAACACTGAAGAAACCGAAAGTTCTGAAGCAGTACTGGAGTCCAAAGTTCAGATTGGTGAAAAGATTCAGGAGACTGGGGCCATCACAACTGTGCAAAAGACTGCTGTTGACAAAATGGACGAAGAAATCAAAGAAGTTCCTGCAACAATCTCTGAACTTGAATATTATTGTGCAGAAACAGCCAGCGATGGTGTGATCATTCCTGATCGGACTCTCCCAGCTGGTAAATCAGAAGAGCAACTTCAGGTTCCATCCACTGCCTTGCTTCCCAAGGAAGAGGACCTTGAGACAATAACAACAATTGAGAAAATAGAAGATGATGCACAAGTTAACAATATGAAGCTTCAAGAAACCTCTGCTACAGTTACTCGGCTTTCCACAATGGAACCAGAGAATGCAGCTGACATGCGTGCTGTAGAAAAAGAGGGAGGTGACGTTGAAGAAACCAAAACTCCCGAAACAATAATTGTTTCCAAAAGTCTCGATGTTGACGAAGAGATTCACGAGACTAAAGCAAGCTTAACTGTGGACAAGAATGATGCAGTCAAAAAGGAAGAAGAAATCAAAGAAGTTCATGGAATAGTTGCTGAGCCCAAATATCATGGTGTTGAAACAGTTACCGATGGTGAGATCAATCGTAAATCAGAAGAGCAACTTCAGGTTCCATACACTGCCTTGCTTTCTAAGGAAGCGGACCATGCCACTACAACTACAATGGAGAAGACAGAATATGAGAGCACAACGAAAGATGAAACAGAAGTTGATTTCATGAACTTTCAAGAAACATCCACCATGGTATCCCAGCTTTCAACGATTGAACCAGATGACACGAGTGTAAATGTAGAAAGAGACGCAGACAAAATTGAAGTTGAAGAAACCAAAACTTCCGATGAAGTATTGGCTTCCAAAGATAGGGATATTCAAGAGATTCATGAGACAGATGTGGAAAGGACTGATGCAGGCAAAATGGAAGAAGAAATCCAAGTTCCAGAAAAAATATTGGAACCCGAATATGCCGTTGTTGATACAGTTACTGATCGTGAGATCACCCCTGATCAGACTCTCCCAGCTGGTAAATCAGAAGAGCAACTTCAGGTTCCATCCACTGCCTCACTTTCCAAAGAAGAGGGCCATGAAACTACATCTACAATCGACAATATACAAGATGATAGCACAAAGGAAAATGAATCAGAAGTTCACAGCATAAAGCTTCAAGAAACCTCTGCTATAGTTAGTCAGCTTTCCACAATTGAACCACAGAATGCAGCTGACATGGGTGTAACTGTAGAAGAAGAGGGAGGTGAAGAAGAAATCAAAACTCCTGAAAGAGTATGTGTTTCCAAAAGTCTTGATGTTGAAGAAGAGATTCACGAAACTACAGCAAGCTTAACTGTGGACAAGAATGATTCAGAGAAAATGGAAGAAGAAATCAAAGAAATCCCTGGAACAGTAGCTGAACCCGAATATCATGGTGTTGAAACAGTTACTGACGGAGAGATCAATCCTAAATCAGAAGAGCAACTTCAGGTTCCAAACACTGCTTTGCTTTCTAAAGAAGAGGACCATGCAACTACAACTACAATTGAGAAGACAGAAGATGATACCACAACGAAAGATGTAACAGAAGTTGACATCATGAAGCTTCAAGAAACCTCCACCATGGTTTCTCAGCTTTCAAAGATTGAAGAAGAGAATGCAGATGCCACAAGTGTTACTGTAGAAAGAGAGGCAGACAAAATTGAAGTTGAAGAAATCAAAACTTCCGATGAATTATTGGCTTCCAAAGATAGGGATATTCAAGAGATTCATGAGACTGATGTGGAGAAGACTGATGCAATCAAAATGGAAGAAGTCAAAGAAGTTCCTGAAAAAATATCAGAACCTGAATATCCAGTTGTTGATTCAGTTACTGAAGGTGAGATCACCCCTGATCAGACTCTCCCAGTTGGTCAATCAGAAGAGCAACTTCAGGTTCCATCCACTGCCTCACTTTCCAAGGAAGAAGACCATGAAACTACAACCACAGTCGAGAATATAGAAGATGAGAGCACGAAGGAAAATGAATCAGAAGTTCACAGCATGAAGCTACAAGAAACTTCTGCCATGGTTTCTCAGCTTTCAACAATTGAGAATGCAGAAGATATGAGTGCAACTGTAGAAAAAGAAGTAGATAAAGTTGAAGTTGAAGAAACCAAAATTTCCCATGAAGTACTTCTTTCCAAAGACAGGGATGTTGAAGAGGTTCATGAGACTGGGATAAGCTCAACTGTGGAAAAGACTGATGCAAATAAAATGGAAGAATTCAAAGAAGTTCCTGAAACAATTTCTGAACCAGAATATCATGGTGTTGAAACAGTTGCTGGTGGTGAGACCACCCCCGATCAGACTCTCCCAGTCCCAGCTTGTAAATCAGAAGAGCAACTGCAGGTTGCAGCCAGTACTGCCTTGCTGTCCAAGGAAGAAGACCGTGAAACTACAACTACTATCGAGAAGATAGAAGAAGAGAGCACAAAGGAAAATAAAACAGAAGTTGACAGCATGAAGCTTCAAGAAACCTCTGCCTTGGTTTCTCAGCTTTCAACAACTGAACCAGAGAATGCAAATAACTGGAGTGTAGCAGTTGAAAAAGACGCAGACGAAGTTGAAGAAACCAAAATCTCTGATGAGGTAGTTGTTTCCAAAGACAAGGATGTTGAAGAGATTCTTGAGTCTAGGAGAAGCTTAATTGTGGAAAAGGCTGACGCAAGCAAAATGGAAGAAGAAATCAAAATTGTTCCTGAAACATTTTCTAAACACGAGTATCATGGTGTCGAAACTGTGATTGAAGGTGAGATCGCCCCTGATCATACTCTCCAAGCTGGAAAATCAGAAGAACAACTTCAGACTCCACCCTCTACCTTCCTTTCCAAGGAAGAGGACCATGAAATAGCCACCACACTCGTGCAGATAGAAGATGAGAGCACAAACAAAGATGAAATAGAAGTTGAAAGCTTGAATCCGAAACAAAACTCAAGCATAGTTTTGAAGCTATCAACAATGGGACCAGAGAATTCAGATGACATGAATGCCACGGTAGAAAAAGAAGCAGACGAAGTTGTAGTTGAAGAAACCAAAACTTCTGAAGCAGTATTTGTATCCAAAGATAGGGATGTTGAAGAGACACAAGAGACTACGACAAGCTTAACTGGGGAAGAGACTGATGCAAACAAAACAGAAGAAGAAATCAAAGCAGTTTCGGAAACAATATCAGAACCTGAATATCATGGTGTTGAACCAGTTACTGATGGTGAGATCACGCCCGATCAGACTCTCCAAGCAGTAACTTCAGAAGAGAAACTTCAGGTTCCATCTTCGGCATTCCTTTCCAAGAAAGAGGTCCATGAAATGACCACCTCTGTAGAGAACATAGAAGAAGAGACCACAAAGAAAGAAGAAACCCAAGTTGAGAGCATGAAGCTTGTAGAAGACTCTACCATGGTATCTCAGCTTCCAACACCTGAAGCAGAGAATGCAGATGTTAGTGTAACTACAGAAAAAGGGGCAGATGAAGTTGAAGAAATCAAAACTTCC
Organism: Hydrangea macrophylla; assembly: GCA_033977485.1. Classification (NCBI taxonomy): domain Eukaryota; kingdom Viridiplantae; phylum Streptophyta; class Magnoliopsida; order Cornales; family Hydrangeaceae; genus Hydrangea; species Hydrangea macrophylla. Next base: position 128,220,995 of record CM066984.1, on the reverse strand, counting down.
GATACAGCAGTTGTGTCCAAAGACCGGGGTATTAAAGAGATTTTTGAGATTGGCACAAGCCCAACAATGGAAAAGACTGATATCGACAAAGTTGAGAAAGAAGTCAAAGAAGTTCCTGAAATAATATATGAAGGTGTTGACACACTTACAGATGTCGAGGACAACCCTGACCAGACTCTTCCAGCTGTGGAATTAGAGGAGCAACTTCAGGAGCCATCCTGTGTGTTACTTATCACGGAACAGGACCATGGAACTACCACCACAGTTGAGAAGATAGAAGATGAGAACACCAAGGAGGATGAAACAGAATTTGACATCATGAAGCATGAAAAAATCTCTGGTGTAGCGTCACAACTTTCAAAATTTGAGAGTGAGAATGTCAGCAATGTCAGTGTACCTGTAGAAAATTTAAACGCAGATGATGTTGAAGTTGAGGGAACCATAACTTCTTACACAGCAAGTGAGTCCAAAGATCAGGTTGTTGAAGGGATTCGTGAGACTGAGGAAACCAAAGCAGTTCCTGAAACAACATCTGAGCCCAAATATAAAGGCGTTGAGGCAGTTTCTGATGGTCAGACCGTCCCTGGTCAGACTCTCCCAGCTAAAACATCAGAAGATCAACTTGAGGAACCATCATCTACGTTGCTTCTCAAGGAAAACTACAAGGAAAGTACAACCAGATCAGAGAAGACAGAAGATGAGAGAATAAATAAAGATGGAACTCAAATGAACGAGAATTTAGATGATCAACTTGCTGCATGTACACCCGAAGAGAGATGTGTTCAGAAGGAAGAGTCTAGAGAGCTTGAGGTTTCTGAATTGAAGCTCAAAATCCTTGAAGATATACAGGACATTCCAACTGAGGCACCAAAGGAATTTCTAGGGGGAGTTTCATCAAGAGAGCATCAAGACCACGACTCTGAGATAAAATATGTTGATTCTAGATCAGAATATGAGAAAGGAACAGACAAAGACTTTTTAACAGGACAGGAGGGTGAAAAGTGCGAGGAAACCACAATGGTTCTTGAATCTGCATCTGACCTGCATGGTCCCGAGGTATTCATCAGACAAGAGGAGACAAAATCTGAGGAAGTGAAACTTGAGGCAGCAACAACTGAATTGAGGGCTGAAGAAAATCAGAGTGAGGAAACAAGCGAAGCAAATGACACAGCAGAGAATGAAATTTCAAGTGAAAAGGTCAGAGAAAATAGTATTGGACTTCCATTTTACTCTTCTTTTCATTCATTTTCTCTCTTCTTTCTGTATCGTGTTTACTTACTTGAGGCTATTAACTGACAAGAATGCAAAACAGACTAAAGAGGAAAAGGGTGTCCCAAAGGACTCTCACCTAGTGTCTCCCAACGAAGAGACAGTTGCTAAGAGTGACCAAGAAGATAAATTAAGGGACAAAGATGAAACAATTGACATCACGAAGAATGGAATTCCAAATGAAGAGGTCTGGTAACTCACTTCATTATAATCTCCTGTTCAAACTCCTATGTTTTTGTAACTTGAAGCTTAATTTTTTATACAGTTGGCCGAGGAACTTGAAAAGGCTGGCACAATAAAAAATGCTACAGAAATGATCACAGTTGAAGAGAGAGCAGCCAAGGACAATGACCAAGTTTCAACAGGGAATTTAACAGCTGATGAGTGCCTTCTACTAGAAGCAGAAGATGGCAAGACTGTTGAGAAAGCTGTAGAAGTGGACCCTGAAAGTCAGGGTAATGAAACAAACTATAGAGAGATACTGGAAGAAGCTGTGGCTCTTCGTGAAGAGGTCAGATGACATTCCTCTCCTTCCATTCCATGGTTTTATTTTTTTTTTAAACAAAGAGTATGATGAAGTTCTAGGCAAAAAAAGGTTTTACCGTTAGCGTTACATATTTTTGCTGAAAAATTGGTGGGAAATAGTTCCCCTTTTATTTCTCCATTTTTTTTTCCTTCAAAATTCCTGCATAATTGTGGTGCCCTTTTCTCTTTTCTTTTTTTTTTTTTTTCCCCTTTCCCCTTTCTAAGGAGGTAGGGGGAAGCACGCGGTTAAACTGCACCACCACTGTAGGCTAAATGTGTAAGAGTAGAAATTCAAGATCTTATAGGGTAGATCATGCCCAAGTACCATAAAGATGGTTTTTTTTATTCCAAGAACATTGGAATACTAGTCATAGAGCACGTGCTTTGCACGTGGATGGTGCACAAGATGGTAGATATGAACAAATTGAAGGACCAAACTGGCTAAGCACGCGACTCATTCTTAACATTTTTTTAGTAGTATTAAAATCTAGGAGAATCACGTCAAAAGTCTAATAATAAATTGTGTTTAGGTTATAAAATATCTTTTAAGTGTTGAAGTGAAGTACTCAAACATTTTCTAATTGTTTGCTTTAATTGATGTCTTGATTTTAAAAAAAATATTCCCTCCGTCCCATTTTATGTGTCCCTTTTTGGGAATTCAACTATTTAAGGGGACAAAAAGAATCTACACCTACTTTCCACAATTGCCCATAATCATTGCACTTTCTTTTTTGTTTTGTTTTGGTATTGATTGTAAGGAAGGGTAATTTAGGAAACTAAGTAAAATTTACATACTCATTTAGGAAAGTGGACAACAATTTTGGGACATCCCAAAAAGGAAAGGGGGACACATAAAATGGGACGGAGGGAGTAATTCTCACAATTTTGACTATGTTCCGTTCGTGCTAATTATGTGGTCATACGGTGAAAGTTGGAACTAAAATTCTGAACCCAATTCGAAAAACTATGGATAATAAGAACATGCCTTGCCCATGGATGATACCCACTAATTTTGATAACATTTTAATTATTCAACTCCCCTTGATAAAACTTGTGGATAAGAAACACACACACATACACATACACATACACATACACATACACATACACACAAAAGCACTAATGAAACAACCTAAGACATGCATCCAATCAAAAACAAAATTATAATTAAAACACAGATAACACACCACTAAGGTTGACGAAACTTTGAAACAACAACACTCATAGAAAGTTGCAAAAGGTATGGAGAACAAAATGATAAAAATACGGATTGAAATGGAAGGTTGTACAAATGACAAATAATGTAGTAACTCAATAAGTTGTTGTGAAATTATAGGATTAGCTAATCCATGGAGTCCAAAAAAAAAAAAAAAACAATTGATAGAAAAATTAAGAGTGCAATTTTATTCACTCCAATTTTGCTCACCACCATCATTACGTTGACATATGTCCTAATGCATTTCCATTTTTGCCTTACTTTTAACAACACAATTACTAATTAGGACTCTTGTAAGGCCCAACCCATTCAACTTCTTAAAACCTAGGCGTTAAGAAGATGGGAACTAAAGCTTTATAAATCGCACAGAGGGGGCAATATATGAGCGATGTGGGACATTCCAACACACCCCCTGAACCACAGGAGCCAGACACTCAGCATACCCAAGACCACAGCAGCCGGACACTCGGCACGCTGGAAGACAAGCCCAACCAACCTTTGATACCACTTGTAAGGCCCAGCCCATTCAACTCCTTAAAACCCAGGTGTTAAGGAGAGGGGAACTAAAGGGGCATAAATGGCCGATGTGGGCATAAGAACAAGGGAACTAAAGCTTTATAAATCGCTCAGAGGGGGCAATAAATGGGCGATGTGGGACATTCCAACAAGGACAAAATGGGACACATGTCAGTCTAAGAGTGGTGGGTGAGCAAAAATGCACTAAAAAATTATATGTTAAACTTTAGGCATAAAATAATAAGAATTCTTTAGGAAGTTAATATTTTGATTTTAGTAAACTTAGAGTCCTATAATTCCTATTGATAACTATCCATAAAAACCTAATCGTGATCCAACTTATATACCGATATCCTAATGTCTAATGGATTATATTCCATCCAATTACAAAGCCAAAAAAAAAAAAGACAAAAAAAATATCCAAAAAAAACTAACGTGAAAGAGTCCTAATCCATTAGAAAGAAAATATAATTGTAAACCCATGTGAAGTCATGATAATTGTTAGCCAAAAAGAGAAGAAGATGAATGTTGAGATTGTCGGTCCCACATCGGGGACTTATAACCTAACTACTCAATATATAAGTTCAAGGGGCCACTCCACCCATTGCCAATTGGTTTTGGGTTGGATGCTCCAATTTAACATGGTATCAGAGCAGGTTATTGTTGGGCCCAATTTGTCCACGTGTGCTCCACGTCACCCTATCTCCGTAATCCACATGTTTGGCTCTCAGTCATGCCACACGTGCAGGGGCGTGTTGAGATTGTCTGTCCCACATCGGGGACTTATAACCTAACTACTCAATATATAAGTTCAAGGGGCCACTCCATCCATTGCCAATTGGTTTTGGGTTGGATGCTCCAATTTAACAAAGAAGAAGAAGAAGTCATGAGAATTGTATATCATCACGTGTATGTAACAATTGTGAAGAAAAAAAAATACTTAAAGTGTTGTTATTATGGAAATTCCATCCAATTACAAAGCCAAAAAAAGAAGAAGAAGAAAACAAAAAAATCCAAAAAAAACTGACTTGAAAGACTCATAATCCAATAGAAATTAAGAAAATATAGGAATTGTAAGCCATGTGAAGTCATGAGATTTGTATATCGTCAAGTTACCTGTAAGAAGCACTTGTGAAGAAAAAATAAATACTAAAGTGTTGTTATAGGTTGTAGGACTCTTATGGATGGACTGAAAAAAAATTGGCATTCCAAACTTATTAAAATTCTAAGAAAAATTAATTAAGCAAAAGTGCACCGATGATAAAAGTGCAAAACACTTAAGGACATTGGTGCACTTATAGATAGTATATATATATAGATATAGATATAGATATAGTTGGATAAAGACGTACAACGACCAAACAGCAAAACTAGGTCTAGACTTTAGAATGCCCTTTTCCCGTAGAGTATCCAGTATAAGGAACACCTTCGTTGTTCTCCACCCCATATCTTTCAGTTTTATAACTATTTGGAACCTAAGTAAATTATAACATCATACACAAACATTGCTTCATATTATCAAACCCCCTTCATTTTTTCCTCCCTGCTAACTTCAAAATTTATAAATTGTACTTGTTGAATCAAACTTCTTTGAGTTAGATGAAAATCATGAAATTGTCACACGATTTCCATCTAACGCTATTTTTCTTCAATTCCATATCCAACCTACTTATCGTAAATTTAAGTTTGTACTATGCACATGTTGTGCAGGGTAACGGCTCTTTGTCAGTGATGGAAAAGCATGACGAGGACAGAACGTGTGCTAATGACAAGGAAACTGAAGAAGTGAAAAGAACAAAGCTTGATGTTTTACCAGTGACAAGTGCAGAAGCTGAAGAATCACCAGACAGAAAAATAGGTGAAAAAATCGAGGACATCTCTGAGCTTGTTATCGAGGAACAAATTCATGAAATCAACAAAACACATGAAGAGAACAAGGATAATACCACAACAGAGACCAACATTTCAGAGAGCCTTGAGGACAATGAAAAGCACACGCACACACCATTGGGATTAGCATCCAAGGGTTGTGAAGTTACTGAAGGCATGAACCTGAAAGAGCAAGAGGTCTATGCAAATGAACCAAGCACTTCACTTCACACTGAAACTGCAAAGAAAGAAACTGCAGACAAAGAGAGTGTGGAAACGGTAGATGGGAAACAAAAAGATTTTGCATCTGAGAAGCAAACAACAGATGAAATAACAACCACACTCGAGCAGATAGAAGATGAAAGCACAAAGAAAGCTGAAATAGAAGTTGACAGCATGAATCTGAAACAAAACTCAAGCATAGCTTCTAAGCTTTCAACAATTGGACCAGAAAATTCTATAAAAGCAGACGAAGATGAAGTTGAAGAAACGAAAACTTCCGAAGCAGTATTTGTGTCTAAAGATAAGGATGTTGAAGAGATACATGAGACTATGACAAGATTAACTGGGGAAAAGACTGATGCAAAGAAAACGGAAGAAGAAATCAAAGCAGCTTCAAAAATAATTTCTGAACCTGAATATCATGGTGTTGAAACAATTACTGATGGTGAGATCACCCCCGATCAGATTCTCCCAGCAGTAACTTCAGAAGAGAAACTTCAGGTTCCATCTTCGGCATTGCTTTCCAAGAAAGAGGTCCATGAAAAGACCACCTCTATAGAAACCATAGAAGAAACACAAGTCGTGCGCATGAAGCTTGGAGAAGACTCTACCATGGTATCTCAGCTTCCAACAACTGAAGCAGAGAATGCAGATGTTAGTGTAACTAAAGAAAAAGAGGCAGATGAAGTTGAAGAAATCAAAGCTTCCGATACAGCAGTTGTGTCCAAAGACCAGGGTTTTAAAGAGATTTTTGAGATTGGCACAAGTCCGACAATGGAAAAGACTGATATCGACAAAGTTGAGAAAGAAATCAAAGAAGTTCCTGAAACAATATATGAAGGTGTTGACACACTTACAGATGTCGAGGACAACCCTGACCAGACTCTTCCAGCTGTGAAATTAGAGGAGCAACTTCAGGAGCCATCCTGTGTGTTACTTATCACGGAACAGGACCATGAAACTACCACCACAGTTGAGAAGATAGAAGATGAGAACACCAAGGAGGATGAAACAGAATTTGACATCATGAAGCATGAAAAAATCTCTGGTGTAGCGTCACAACTTTCAAAATTTGAGAGTGAGAACGTAAGCAATGTCAGTGTACCTGTAGAAAATTTAAACGCAGATGATGTTGAAGTTGAGGGAACCATAACTTCTTGCACAGCAAGTGAGTCCAAAGATCAGGTTGTTGAAGGGATTCGTGAGACTGAGGAAACCAAAGCAGTTCCTGAAACAACATCTGAGCCCAAATATCAAGGCGTTGAGGCAGTTTCTGATGGTCAAACCGCCCCTGATCAGACTCTACCAGCTCAAACATCAGAAGATCAAGTTGAGGAACCATCATCTACATTGCTTCTCAAGGAAAACTACAAGGAAAGTACAACCATAACTGAGAAGATAGAAGATGAGAGCACAAAGAAAGATGAAACTCAAGTGAATGAGAATTTAGATGATCAACTTGCCACATGTACACCTGAAGAGAGATGTGTTCAAAAGGAAGAAGAACCTAGAGAGCGAGAGCTCGAGGCTTCTGAATTGAAGATCAAAATCCTTGAAGACATACAGGACATTCCAACTGAGGCACCAAAGGAAGAAAGCACAGTTCTTGGGGGAGTTTCAGCAAGAGAGCTTCAAGATTATGCCTCTGAGATTGATTCTACATCAGAATATGAGGAAAGAACCTCCAAAGACATTCTATCAGGACAGGAGGGTGAAAAGTGCGAGGAACCCTCTAATGTAGAGTTTGAGAATACCACAATGGTTCTTGAATCTGCATCTGACCTGCATGGTCCCAACGTATTCATCATACAAGAGGAGACAAAATCCGAGGAAGTGAAATTTGAGGCAGCAACAACTGAATTGAGGGCTGAAAAAACTCCGAGTGAGGAAACAAGCAAAGCAAATGAAACACCAGAGAATGAAATTTCAAGTGAAAAGGTCAGATAGAAAATAGTATTGAACTTCCCATTTTACACGTCTTTTCATTCGTTCTCTCTCTTATTTCTGTACCGTGTTTACTTACTTGAGGTTGTTAACTGACGAGAATGCAAAGCAGATTAAAGAGGAAAAAGGTGTCCCAGAGGACTCTCACGTAGTGTCTCCCAACGAAGAGACAGCTGCTAAGAGTGACCAAGAAGATGAATTAAGGGACAAAGAAGAAACAATTGCCATCACAAAGAATGGAATTCCAAATGAAGAGGTCTGGTAACTCATTTCATTAAAATCTCCTGTTCCAGCTCCTACGTTATTGTAACTCAAAGCTTAATTATTTATACAGTTGTCCGAGGAACTTGAAAAGGCTGGCACAATAAAAAATGCTACAGAAATAATCACAGATGAAGAGCGAGCAGCCAACGACAATGACCAAGTTTCAACGGGGAATTTAACGGCTGATAAGTGCCTTCTACTAGATGCAGAGGATGGAAAGACTGTTGCGAAAGCTACAGAAGACGACCTTGAAAGTCAGGGTAATGAAACAAACTATAGAGAGACACTGGAAGAAGCTGTGGCTCTTCATGAAGAGGTCAGATGACATTCCCCTCCTTCCATTCCACTATTTTTAATTTTTTTTAAACAAAGAGTATGATGAAGTTCTAGGAAAAAAAGTTTTTACCATTAGCGTTACATCTTTTGCTGAAAAAATGGGAGGGAAATAGTTCCCCTTTTGTCTCTTCGTTTTTTTTTTCCTCCTTTTTTTTTTCCCATCAAAACTCCTATATATTTATGGTGCCCTTTTCTTTTTTCCTTCCCTTCCCCTTTCTGGGGGGGGGGGGGGGGGGGGGGGGGGGGGGGGTGCGCGCACCACTGCAGGTTAAATGTGTTAAAAGTAGAAATTCAAGATCTTATACAGCATATCATGTCCAAGTAACCATAAAGATGGGGTTTTTTTTTTCTTTTTTCCAAAAACATTGGAACATATACAATGACCAAGCAAGGGTCTAGAATCTAGAATAGCCTTTCTCCCGTAGAGTATCCAGCATAAGGAATACCATTGTTCTCCACTCCATTTCTTTCAGTTTTATAATTATTTGGAACCTAAGTAATTACACAAACATTGCTTCAATTCGATATCCAACCTACTTATCGTAAAAATTTGAGTTTGTATATGTTGTGCAGGTTAACGTCTCTGAGTTAGTGATGGTAAAGCATGACGAAGACAAAACGTGTGCTAATGATAAGGAAACTGAAGAAATCTCTAGTGTAGCATCACAACTTTCAAGTTTTGAGAGTGAGAATGTAAGCAATGTCATTGTACCTGTAGAAAATTTAAACGCAGATGATGTTGAAGTTGAGGGAACCATAACTTCTTACACAGCAAGTGAGTCCAAAGATCAGGTTGTTGAAGGGATTCGTGAGACTGAGGAAACCACAGCAGTTCCTGAAACAACATCTCAGCCCAAATATCAAGGCGTTGAGGCAGTTTCTGATGGTCAGACCGCCCCTGATCAGACTCTCCCAGCTAAAACATCAGAAGATCAAGTTGAGGAACCATCATCTACATTGCTTCTCAAGGAAAACTACAAGGAAAGTACAACCATAACTGAGAAGATAGAAGATGAGAGCACAAAGAAAGATGAAACTCAATTGAATGAGAATTTAGATGATCAACTTGCCACATGTACACCGGAAGAGGGATGTGTTCAGAAGGAAGAAGAGCCGGGAGAGCGAGAGCTCGAGGCTTCTGAATTAAAGATCAAAATCCTTGAAGACATACAGGACATTCCAACTGTGGCACCAAAGGAAGAAAGCACAATTCTTGGGGGAGTTTCAGCAAGAGATCATCAAGATTATGCCTCTGAGATAAAATATGTTGATTCTACATCAGAATATGAGGAAAGAACCTCCAAAGAAATTTTAACAGGACAGGAGGGTGAAAAGTGCGAGGAAACCTCTAATGTAGAGTTTGAGAGTACCACAATGGTTCTTGAATCTGCATCTGACCTGCATGATCCCGAGGTATTCATCATACAAGAGGAGACAAAATCCGAGGAAGTGAAACTTGAGGCAGCAACAACTGAATTGAGGGCTGAAGAAACTCAGAGTGAAGAAACAAGAGAAGCAAATGAAACACCAGAGAAAGAAATTTCAAGTGAAAAGGTCAGATAGAAAATAATACTGGACTTCCCATTTTACACGTCTTTTCAGTCATTTTCTCTCTTATTTCTGTATCGTGTTTATTTTATTATTTTTCCCGGAAAATGGAAAATAAATTCCAAAAAGGAATGTACAAAAGTACAAGGGACATACCACAGGGTATTACAATCAGCTTAGAGCATGAAGACTGTGGCAAAGGAAGCCACACAAAAATGGCTGAAGCCAAAAACTAAACCAAAAACTGCCTCAGAACAAAGCCAAAGAAAAAAGAAAAGGAAACTCAAAAAAGAACAACAAAACAACAAACAAATCCAAACAACCAACAAAAATCCCCTACTTAAGTCAAATATCTAGCATGTAATTCACTTTGTGGGTGTTGTTTCCATTTTGACCTAATTTGCATGTTGATTTGAGATGTCAAGAATTGCAACAACTGTCTCTTAATTTGCATGTTTACTTACTCGAGGCTATTAACAAACAAGTATGCAAAACAGATGAAAGAGGAAAAATGTGTCCCAAAGGACTCTCACGTAGTGTCTCCCAACAAAGAGACAGTTGCTAAGAGTGACCAAGAAGATGAATTAAGGGACAATGAAGAAACAATTGACATCACAAAGAATGGAATTCCAAATGAAGAGGTCTGGTCACTCACTTCATTAAAATCTCCTGTTCCAACTCCCCTGTTATTGTAACTCGAAGCTTAATTTTTTATACAGTTGTCCCAGGAACATGAAAAGGCTGGCACAATAAAAAATGCTACAGTAATAATCACAGATGAAGAGCGAGCAGCTAACGACAATGATCAAGTTTCAACGGGGAATTTAATGGCTGATAAGTGCCTTCTACTAGAAGCAGAGGATGGAAAAACTGTTGAGAAAGCTATAGAAGCTGTGGCTCTTCATGAAGAGGTCAGATGACATTCCCCTCCTTCCAATCCACGGTTTTAATTTTTTTAAACAAGAGTATGATGAAGTTGTTATATCTTTTGCTGAGAAAATTGGAGGGAAATAGTTCCCCTTTTGCCTCTTCGTTTTTTTTTACATCAAAACTCCTGTATATTTATGGTGCCCTTTTTTTTTTTTTCCTTCCCTTTCTCCTTTCTAGGGGGGGGGGGGGGGGGGGGGGGGGGGGGGGGGTGTGATCTACTGCAGGTTAAATGTGTAAAAGTAGAAATCCAAGATCTTATACAGCATATCATGTCCAAGTACCATAAAGATGGGGTTTTTTTTTTCCCCCAAAAAACATTGGAACAAATACAACGACCAAGCAACAAAGATGGGTCTAGACTCTAGGATAGCCCTTCTCCCGTAGAGTATCCAGCATAGGGAACACCATTGTTTTCCACTCCATTTCTTTCAGTTTTATAATTAATTGGAACCTAAGTAAATTACACAAACATTGCTTCATATTATCAAACCCCCTTTCATTTTTTTCCTGTCTGATAACTTCAAAGTTTATAAATCGTACTTGTTCAATCAAACTTCTTTGATTTAGAGGAAGATTATGAAAAGGTCACACGATTTCCCTCGATAACGCCATTTTTCTTCAATTCGATATCCAACCTACTTATCGTAAAAATTTAAGTTTGTATATGTTGTGCAGGTTAACGTCTCTGAGTCAGTGATGGTAAAGCATGACGAGGACAAAACGTGTGCTAATGATAAGGAAACGCAAGAAATCTCTAGTGTAGAATCACAACTTTCAAATTTTGAGAGTGAGAATGTAAGCAATGTCAGTGTAACTGTAGAAAATTTAAACGCAGATGATGTTGAAGTTGAGGGAACCAAAACTTCTGACACAGCAAATGAGTCCAAAGATCAGGTTGATGAAGGTATTCGTGAGACTGAGGAAACCAAAGCAGTTCCTGAAACAATATCTGAGCCCAAATACCAAGGCGTTGAGGCAGTTTCTGATGGTCAGACCGCCCCTGATCAGACTCTTCCAGCTAAAACATCAGAAGATCAAGTTGAGGAACCATCATCTACATTGCTTCTCAAGGAAAACTACAAGGAAAGTACAACCATAACTGAGAAGATAGAAGATGAGAGCACAAAGAAAGATGAAACTCAATTGAATGAGAATTTAGATGATCAACTTGCCACATGTACACCGGAAGAGAGATGTGTTCACAAGGAAGAAGAGCCTAGAGAGCGAGAGCTCGATGCTTCTGAATTAAAGATCAAAATCCTTGAAGACAAACAGGATATTCCAACTGAGGCACCAAAGGAAGAAACCACAATTCTTGGGGGAGTTTCAGCAAGAGAGCATCAAGATTATGCCTCTGAGATAAAATATGTTGATTCTACATCAGAATATGAGGAAAGAACCTCCAAAGACATTTTTACAGGACAGGAGGGTGAAAAGTGCGAGGAAACCTCTAATGTAGAGTTTGAGAATACCACAATGGTTCTTGAATCTGCATCTGACCTGCATGATCCCGAGGTATTCATCATACAAGAGGAGACAAAATCCGAGGAAGTGAAACTTGAGGCAGCAACAACTGAATTGAGGGCTGAAGAAACTCAGAGTGAAGAAACAAGAGAAGCAAATGAAACACCAGAGAATGAAATTTCAAGTGAAAAGGTCAGATAGAAAATAATACTGGACTTCCCATTTTACACGTCTTTTCAGTCGTTTTCTCTCTTATTTCTGTACCGTGTTTATTTTATTTTTTTTCCCGGAAAATGGAAAATAAATTTCCAAAAGGGATGTACAAAAGTACAAGGGGCATACCCCAGGGTATTACAATCAGCTCAGAGCATGAAGACTGTGGCAAAGGAAGCCACACAAAAATGGCTGAAGCCAAAAACTAAACCAAAAACTGCCTCAGAACAAAGCCAAAGAAAAAACAAACCGAAGAAAAGGAAACTCAAAAAAGAACAACAAAACAACAAACAAACCAAACAACCAACAAAAATCCCCTACTTATGTCCAATATCTAGCATGTAATCCAAGTTGGGGGTGTTGTTTCCATTTTGACCTAATTTGCATGTTGATTTGAGATGTCAAGAATTGCAAGAACTGTCTCTTAATTTGCTTGTTTACGTACTTGAGGCTATTAACTGACGAGAATGCAAAACAGATTGAAGAGGAAAAGGGTGTTCCAAAGGACTCTCACATAGCGTCTCCCAACGAAGAGACAGTTGCTAAGAGCGACCAAGAAGATGAATACAGGCACAAAGATGAAACAATTGACATCACAAAGAATGGAATTCAAAATGAAGAGGTCTGGTAACTCACTTCATTAAAATCTCCTGTTCCAACTCCTATGCTATTGTAACTCGAAGCTTAATTTGTTATGCAGTTGTCCGAGGAACTTGAAAAGGCTGGCATACTAAAAAATGATACAGAAATTCTCACAGTTGAAGAGCGAGCAGCCAACGACAATGACCAAGTTTCAATGGGGAATTTAACGGCTGATGATTGCCTTCTACTAGAAGCACAGGATGAAAAGACTGTTGATATAGCTACAGAAGCGGACCTTGAAAGCCAGGGTAATGAAACAGACTATAGAGAGACAGTGGAAGAAGTTGTGCCTCTTCGTGCAGAGGTCAGATAACATTCCCCTCCTTCCATTCCACGGTTTTATATTTTACAACAAACATTATGTTGAAGTTCTAGGGGGAAAAAAAAAAGTTTTACCATTAGCGTTACATCTTTTTGCTGAAAAAAATGGTGGGAAATAGTTTTCCCCTTTTTGCCTTTTTTTTCTTTCTTTTTTTCATAAAAGCTCCTGTATAGTTATGGTGGCCTCTTTTTTCCCTTCCCCTTTCTAAGGAGGTGGGGGAAAGTATAGTTAAAACTGCACTAACACTTGTAAGAGTAGAAATTCAAGATTTTATTCAGTAGATCATGCCCAAGTACCATAAAAACGGGTTGTTTCCAATAACATTGGAACATATACAATGACTAAACAACAAAACTAGGTCTAAAATAGTCCTTTTCCCGTAGAGTGTCCAGCATAAGGAACACCTTCATTGTTCTCCACCCCCTTTTCTTTCAGTTTTATAATTATTTAGAACCTAAGTATACGATACCATCATACACAAATATTGCTTCACATTATCAATCCCCCTTCATTATTTTGCTCCCTGATAACTTCAAAGTTTATAAATCGTACTTGTTCAATCAAACTTCTTTGATTTAGAGGAAAATAATGAAAAAGTCATACAATTTCCCTCTATAACTCCATTTTCTTCAATTCCATATCCAATCTACTTATCATAAATTTAAGTTTGTATGTGTTGTACAGATTAACAGTTCTGAGTCAGTGATGGTAAAGCATGACGAGGACAGAATGTGTGCTCATAATGACAAGGAAACTGAAGAAGTGAAAAGAACAAACCTTGATGTTTTACCAGTGACAGATGCAGAAGCTGAAGATTCACCTGACAGAAAAATAGGAGTAAAAATCGAGGAGATCTCTGAACTAGTTTCCGAGCAACCAATTCATGAAATCAACAAACCACGTGAAGAGAACAAGGATATTACCACAACAGAGACCAACATTTCAGAGAGCTTCGAGGAAAATGAAAAGCCTACACACACACCATTGGGATTAGCATCCAAGGGTTGTGAAGTTACTCAAGGCTTAGAGGTTTATGCAAATGAACCAAGCACCTTACTTCACACTGAAACTGCACAGAAAGAAACAGCAGACAAAGAGAGAGTGGAGACAGCAGATGAGAAACAAAATGATTTTGCATTTGAGAAGCAAACAACGGATGAAGTAACCATTCCAGTAGGAGAAAAGAGCATCAAATGTGAGGAAGAACTCCCAAAGGACGAGGTAAGTCTAAATTCCACAGCAAAATAAACTTGACAAATAGGCAATATCCAACGACTGAACTTGATGTCTCATCTGAACTGCAGGAGCCAATAGAGCATTCAATAATGGGAAAAGAAAGAAATCTCAATGAATCTGAAATTCACAGTTTGATTGCTGCAAAAGAAGAAACGGAAACTCAAGTTGAAGATGAAGAGCTTAATGTTTTGGCTTATGGCAAGGACACAAGCTTGGCAATCTCACAAAAAGATAGCATTCTAAATGTTGAAAAAGTCAGTGAAATCACCAAAGATGCGCAAGAGGTAGAGACCATCTCTCTTGCCAAATCAGTTGAGCAGTTTCCAAGAGAAGCAGATCCCAGTGCGAGCATAGAACCAGAAGAGAAACGAGGAGAATGTGGAGTAAAGGCAAGAATGGATGATGAGTGTGAAGCAACAACAGAAAAACCCACAACTAGAGAGTTAGCTAAGGTTCCATCATCTAATCTTCTGAAGGAATTTCCAAAAGAAACCCCACAAGTGGCTGAACATTTGACTGAAGAAAGAGAACTTGTGGTCAACAAAGAAGAACAGCAGACTGAAACGGCAGAAAGAGCTCAAGCTGAAGAAGCAAAAACAGATGAAGAGGGAGAAGATGAACACAAAACGGGAGACTCTGGCTCCGATGCTCCGGTCATGGTAGAAGCCTCGCGAGATATGGATGTCAAACCTGCACATAAGAAATCCCATAACATATTGTCGGGTGTGGGATCAAAGGTCAAGCATTCACTTGCTAAGGTGAAGAAAGCCATCACTGGAAAGTCTGCTCACCCAAAGCCAACATCACCAAAATAGAGTATCAAGAAATTGATTTGACAGTTGGTTTGATGCCGTATATTTATGCAGAAAGGGCTTGCTAGTAGTTTAACTTTGTTATTACATTACCATGGTTGTGTTACTTGTGTATGGTTTGCATGTTTCCAGCTGGAATAAGTTCAGAACTGTTATTTGTATATAAAGTTTGTACATGGTATCTGATTGTATATACTATCAATTTTCACATTGGGATTCTTGCCAGATTTTTATGAGGCAGATGGATAAACCAAAGGCGCTATGTTTTCATATCATATTTTGACTGGGTATAACAGAATGTCATCTCTTGTTCATTAACATGAACATACCAAATACTCCATAAACAAACATAACTTCAAGTGTGGCAAAATAAACTTGATCTCATATGTCCTTACATATAATATCCTTCCGCAATTTCAGTGACCCTGTCTAGAAGGAAGTCCATAAAAATGACTCAGTAATCTCGAACACTAAAGAGGTTTAGGTCTTTAGTATTTAGGGTTTCTTTCATGTCAAAAATATGACCAAGTCTTTGACCAAAAAAAAATTCCTAAATTACCAATCATGGACTCATCAAATACATCATATGTACTAGCCATTGTCGATATCATGTTTACATTAACTAGGCAAAACTGCTCGACTTATAACTCATTTTATCAAAGGAAAACACAAGTAACACAGTCTCTTAAAGAAGTAATTCGACTATGTTAAATTGAGATAGCAATGATTTCAAAATTTTCCCTATCGCCAATAAGGAGATGATATATGCACTCCATTTTTCTCCACTTGCACTCTACGCATCTCACATGGGTGAAGTACAAGGGGAGAAAAGTGGAGTGTCAAGATAATCCCAACCCATATTAACTACCAAGTCAGATAAGGACACCAAGGTTCTCTTTGGCACACAAAATATAAGAATCAAAGGAACAGAAATTGTGAGGAAAAAGTATACTAAAAGGAAGGATTCAAGGAAGAGATTGAAACATGGTATTCATACGACAAAAGAAATATGGGAAAACCTATGAGAAAACAATCTTTACTATTATCTATATGAATTCCTTTACTTCACTTTCTTTTCTTTTCCTTCCTTTTCCTTTTTCTCACTGTTTCTGAGAGCCAAAGAGAGCCTCAATTACCAAGAGTAGTTCCCTCTCGCACTTAGATTTGAGGAATTAAGAAATGATGAACAGCCCTATTTAATCCCTTTACTTGTAAAGCCAGCTCGAAAGTTGGCCTTACATTCTATTAACACAGTAAAACCTAGGCCTTACAAATAACATATGTAGAGATTGGACTCTTTGGTCTTTCATTCACTAACCTTATTTACCCCTCTTTATGAAAAAATTTTCCTGTCCTTTTTTTTATAATATTCAGGTGAGGAGGAATATTTCGATTTTTCACATTCCTTTTGCTATACTCGTAATGGTGGGCAATACAGGAGTGATGTAGTAAGGTGTTAGTTATAAGTTTATAACCCATTCTGACCAT
The DNA here is from genome assembly GCA_033977485.1 of Hydrangea macrophylla. Taxonomy (NCBI): domain Eukaryota; kingdom Viridiplantae; phylum Streptophyta; class Magnoliopsida; order Cornales; family Hydrangeaceae; genus Hydrangea; species Hydrangea macrophylla. The sequence continues at coordinate 128,204,179 of CM066984.1, read as the reverse complement.
ATCTTCATAATATTTGAGCTCCTTTCTTATCCCTCCTACTCACTTGTGGTAAAACTTTCACTCTAGTATACATATATGTATGTGATTTCCTTGTGTTAACTCTTCTACCACCCCCAAAAAAAAAATTCTACATTCTCTCTTAGTCAACCTAAATCATTTTTATTGCCTTTTTTCAACCCCAAACTCCAATCACACGTGTTATGGAACCATTTGGGAGACAAGATCTGGGGAGGGAGCGTAGCCAATGTAATTAGTACACTTATTGTGATAAGCTATAAGCCAAATATTGTAATACGCAATAAAAATCACAAACACCAAACCCCCGCCAACTATCAAACTAGGCCCAAAAAAAAAAGCATCACATAGTAAATTTCTAACCTTTCTGATACAAAAATCTAACCCACAAATATGTGTAAATAGATCCAAAAAAGAAAAATTTTGCTTCGGAGGCGTTGTCCTCAAACCTCTTTATGTCCTTGTTAAGTAGCCTACCTAGTAACTCGGCACCCCCAAAGACAAATTTTTGGTTATGCCCCTACTTCTCTCTATCTTCAAATCTCCTTCAAAGTAAGAGATTGACTACTACTATCTTTTTTCACTCATAATAAACGTTATACTTTTTTACCCTTTTTCCTCCAAGTTAGAGCAACAGCAACATTTCTAGCTAAAGGTTAACTAAAATCTAGCTAGATCTAGAAACAAAACAAACGAAGGAGTTACGTTAGGATTTGAATAGTAACATATGCATTCGCTAATGTTCAATTTTGACTTTGAAAATTACCCTTATGTGTTTTGATGTTTGTCTGTTTTGTGTGCTCTAAGTTAAGCCCATGTGTATACAAAGAGTAAGCTGTGTCCCACTAGCACTGTAGCACGTGTGCTGGGAACTAAATTTGGGGACCATAGAATTACCCTTTGTGAATACATACACACGACTCTGCATATACGTGGCTTTGAGTTAGAGCACACCACACAAATTTTTCTTTGTTCAAAGACCCTAACAATAATTTTAGAAATCAAAACTAAACAGTAGCAACAACCCACCTATTTTTAACTAAAAACTCCCCTATTGTGACTTATAGTTTAGCTAAACACTTATTGAGAGTCAACCCCGATTATGCCCTCCATTGTAGCTACACTACTATTCTTTATACAAGTGGTTTGTGCTTTTGAGAGTCAATTCCATAAATGCTCTCAACATTTGGAGAAAATTTGATGGTTAATATTTAGAGACAAAATTCAGAGAGGTCCAAAGCTGACTTGTGACGGGGCATTTGAGTCATCGTAGTCTTGCAGCTAGCCTCTTATTAGAATGGGTAATTGAGAAATGAGAATCTAGCTTGCTATTTTTGGCTAATAATTCATTTTAGCTAGTCTGCTGTAGTTGCTCTTATGCTAGCATTAAGAGAGAGAGAGAGAGAGAGAGAGAGAGAGAGAGAGAGAGAGAGAACACAAAAGGACAAAAGAAAAGCACATCAACTGAAAGTAATGAAGCAAGAAATTCACGCAATGCAAGGTCCTCACAAATTAAAGTATGTGCATATTTACAAATGAACAGGAACTAAGCAATTTATAAAAAAATGAAAAAAAAAAATGTCCCAATCAAAAAAAAACGAAGGATACTTTCCAGCTTATATCACTCTTGCAGATTTCATCACAAGCCTAATTCATGATGTTATATTTTTTGATTTAAATAAAGCACCTGATATAAATATGTATACACACACAAAAAAAAAAATTAACATTATGTACACACACATATGCATATATGAATGTATGTACATACAGAGACAGGGAGAGAGAGACGCACATACATTGTCGACGTGAACAACGATCTTTCATTTCGACCCTGAAAATGGGCGAAAAAGTTGCAAAGTGTGTCGACTGTCGATTCAAGACAATGAACTCTGTGTGTGTGTGTGTGTGTGCGGGCGCGCGCGCGCGTGAGAGAGAGAGAGAGAGAGAGAGAGAGAGAGAGATTGGAGTCCACAGGGTGGACAATTCGAAAGCCAATTGCCGTAGACATGTGATGCTTAGGACTCTACACTTGCCATTGATACAGTTTACTCGGTAGGCCAACCCTGCAATTTTGCCGACTCTCCCCTGGTTAATGCAGTGGGCTCCATACTGCATTAGTTAATGGAGGAGGTGGGTGAGTATAGAGTGAACAATTTTAGTGTGAGTAAAAATATATTCTTTGCAGTTACGTTATTGACACTTATGGATTGTGTTGTTTTCAAATTCTATACTTTGGGATTTCAAATTTGATAGAAATTCATTTCAGTTGACTAGATGTTTATACTAACTTTTATCACCATTAGTCTGTGGGTAATGCTATGTGTACATAAAATGTGTACATAAAGATTTGAGCTATTTATTTTAAGAGACACAACATTCATACAACTTTCATACAACTTTCTAAAAGATGTGTTTTTCTCTTTCTTGTGATGTCACTGGACCCCACAGTGGCACATGAGAAAGACACATTTTTAGGAAGGTTGTGTGAAATTTGTATCCCAAGTATTACTCTTATTTCGATGGGGTTCATACCTGCATACATGGACCGAAATGGATGATCCAAATTTTTATGTGCACCAATCATTACTCGTCTCCTATTAATTTAAGAGTGTTTATATATTGAGATTTTGAGAAGAGAAGAGAGAAGAAAAAGTAGAGTTCTTCCTATCATGTGTGTGTTTAGAAGTGGAGAGAAAATAAATAAATAAAGGCGATAATGAGAGATTTTGGACAGGTTCTTGTTGCAGCAACTCTCCTCTTGGAAGTCTAATTTCCTAGTTCAGGTACGCCATCAATTGTTAAAGACCTGTTTTTTGACAAGTGATTTGATTCACTGGGGGAGTCTTGTAAGGGTTGGAACGTGACATCTTGACTCACAGCTAGAATATGCAATATTATTTTTTGGCTTAACTACAAAATATGCCCTTGAAGTTTGGTGCATGTTTTATTTTAGTCCTTGTAATTTCAATTGTGTCAATTTTGTCCTTGTAGTTTTTAAACAGATGTAATATGGTCCAAATGTCCAATTGTGTGAGAAAATTGGACTGAATTTACTACCATGCTAAGCACTGTCATTGTTTTACTTTTTAGGGGAAAATGGAACACCACTTGTCTCTCCACGTAATTGTGTGAAACAATTGATGAATTCCGTTAAATTTTCTTACAGAACGTGGCATTTAGACCAAATTGCTTTCATTTAAAAACTTCAAGGACCAAATTGACATAATTGAAACTACAGGGACTAAAACGAAACATGCAACAAACTTCAATGGTATATTTTGTATTTAAGCCTTATTATTATTATTATTATTATTATTATTATTATTTTCAAATTTATGCCTCAAATGTCTTAAGGGACTCAAATGATAGATTAACGCGATTATTAGTTATCATAAAATTTTGTTACAAGCTCATCAACTGCACAAGTGTTGAGGATTACCCATCAAATTCAGTTTAGGGTATCTGATGAGTGTTGAGGACTTCCCATCAAATTCAATTTGGGTATCTGCAGTCCCAAAAATCCATTACATCACATGGACAACGGCTCTTTATCGCATTCTAACCATCGATAACTCGAAGAAAGGGACCGTTCATTCGCAAACGGATGTCATTCATGCATGCGGTTTAGAGGAAGAAAGCATCAACATCTCTTGATTCACTGCCCTTAGGCTGCAGCTCTTTGGTCTACTTTCTGCTCCATTTTTGGTTTATCTTAGGTTCTACCGAAATTAGCCATGGAGGTCTTGAGGTGTTGATATTTAAAAGGGCTAAAAGTGACGGATGATTTTGAGTATTTTTTTAATCCCCCACCTGGAAAAGGAGGGAGCAACATACTTTAATCACTTTCCCTTCAGAATATAACTCTCAAGTTTCTTTATTAAGTAAACCCATAGTGTGCTTCTAAGCAAACCACACACACACACACACAAAAGGTAAACCCATAGTGCTGACAAAGCAATTTAAAAGTAAACAACTTTTATTTGATGAAGCAATACAAAACTTTAGCCAATTAAATGGAAATCTGAGTAGAACAGCAGTACGTATCATAGCAAAACTTCAGCCAAATTTGGTCCAACTAGAGTGTTTAAATAAATATTCAACACTTAACAAGATCCACCAGAAGCCATCTCCTATTTATTTTCTTCATCAATTTTACTCTTCCTTTCCTTCAAAAGATCAAGATTAGACTTCTTCCTCTCTTTGCCCATCTGCATTGGAGAGAGAAAACATCCATAAGCTCTTGAAGAAGAAAATATATTAATCTTCACTGATACATCAAGATAAATTTTCTATATTTTAAGTTTATGATCATGAATCAACAAGGCATACCACAACCTATAGAGCTCACTACTTACTATAAACCAGAAAATTCATTCAATTTGAAAGTTTAACATCATATATGTAGAAAAATATTGTGGTCGGGCCATACGGGCACCCACATTATATTGGACTGGGTCCAGAGAGGCCTGACTTGGACGCCAAATAACGGGCTTTAGAGTCTCAAGCCTTATAGGTTTTCATGTGCCTATATATATGCACATATATCACATGGAAAACCTAATGAGATATAGTTTTCTCAGCAGCCTCTCTCTCTACACACGTTAGTCACTCTCTCTATCTAGACACACGATTTCTCTCTTTAGTTAATCACCAAGGAGCTTGGGATATAGAATGTGGTATCATCGGAGATTGCTCAAGAAGCTTTCTCTGCGACTAATACGATGCATAAGAGAGTACACGGAGGCAACATGGAGCAGTAGTTCGTGGGTGAAGACGCCGGGCTCGTAACAACACCGTTCGGCGATCCGTCGGGTTATTCCGCTAGGTAAGTGACCTAAACCCGACTCGTATGCTTGCGTGCATATTATCTACATTGGTATCAGAGCCTATAGGTGTTTGATTCGCCCGTTTAATCACTCAAATCGAATCTGCCATTAAAAGCCATTGAAGCTTTTGTAGTTTTTATCAAAACTTTAAAATTTTGATTTTAAAGTGGGTCTACATCGAAACTCCAATAGGGGGTCCAATTTTTTGGCATGGTTGTGTCCCATATGATCCCTAGAGTCCCCCCCCCCCCCCCCCCCCCCCCCCCCCACCCCCCCCCCCCCCCCCCCCCCCCCCCCCCCCCCCCCCCCTAAAAGTCCCATGGCTTGATTATCTCAAACGGAGAAGAAAATTGAAAACCTAATTTCTGGGTATAAATAAAACGAATTTTTTAAGCAACTTTCAGCCTCTTTTCTGGATGATTTACTCGACCAATCAGGATATTTTTTGGCTTGATCGTGTTCTACTCCGTGAGACCTTTCCAACCATATATAATACACGTGATTTGGATCTATTTCGAAGGAGATACAAGCGTGCAAACATGGGGGTTCGCGCAGCAAGTTGCTGCGTTTTTTTTAGGGGTTTGAGAGGTTGAAGAAGACTCAGCTGGCCTCGCCCACTCGCGGCGGAGAGAGTGGGCTCCACTCGTCGGCCTCCGGTGGTCCGCCGACAATGAATCCGGCGAGTGTGGGTCCCCCTCAGGGTCCCGATCCTTAATATATTTTTTATTAAAATATTTCAGAATAAAAAATAATTATTTTATAATTAAAACAGTTTCTGGTTATCAAAAATTGTTTTTTTAATAGTATAAATTGTTTTAAATGCTTTAAAATTCTGGAAAAATATGGAAAATTTATTTTTAATTTTTCCTATATTATGGACATTGTGTGGGACCAGAAATAATTTTGTGGTAAATTGTTTCATTGTTTTTGGTATTTTAGAGCATAAAAGATATGTTTTAAATATATTTTTAATTGCTTAAAATATCCAAAAATGTATATTAATTTTTGAAATTAATATATAGTGTCTAGTACACTGTAAGGGACTCTAAGATAATTTTTGTGTAAATTGTAATGTATTTATGGTATTTTAGAGCATATAATTAATGTTTATGGACGTTGATTTAATTGCTTAAAATAGCCATAATACATTATTAATTTTTGTAATTAATATGGGACATAAGGGACACTGTTTTAAGACCATGTAAAATTTTGTGGGACCCACAGGTAATTTTTGGTAAATTATCTCAATCATATTAATATTTTAGAGCATATAATTGTGTGTTTTTGTACACATATTAAATTGCTTAAAATATTTTTATTGATTATTAGTTCAGGAAATTAACACAATATGTTTAGAACACTAGTGGTAGCTTGAGAAAATTATTTTAGTGTATTTTCTCGCTCTTTGGGACATATTTTAGAGCATATATATTGTGTTGAATACGCAATATTAATTGCTTAAAATATAATCAATTAAAGTTGTTAATTCTTGAATTTAATGTCTAGTGTGTTTTGTACACTAATTGGAGACTTGAGAAAATTTTATGAATTATCTCATTTTTTTGGTATTTTAGAGCATAAAATTTATGCATATGGGCATTTATTTAATTGCTGAAAATAGCTAAAATAGATTATTAATTTTTGAAATTAATATGGGGTGTTTGGAACACCATATTAGACCACTGAAAATCTTTGGAGAACAAATTCTTGAAATTTTTGTATTTTTAGGAATTTTGTTTCTCATAGTTAATTTTGTTTAACTAAGATCAATTTATTATGTTAAATTGATTCAAAATGTTTTTGGGCCTTGGTGAAATTCCGGAAATTTTTATTTATAATGAAAATTTTGTTTTTCAATTAATTAAATTTTTCATAAGGTTTTAAATTAATTGTTAATTTAAAGAGCCCTTAATAAATTGGTTTTAAATTATGTTTTAAGACCTAAATTAGGTTTAAATTAGGGGTGGCAATTTGGGTTACACGGGTCATAAACGGGTTGCGTGATTTTGGGTTGATTTTTAGTTTTGAGTATTATTCAATAAAAAATATTAACTTTTTTTATTTAATCGTGTCGTGTCGTGTCATAATCGGGTTGTCTCAGTAAAACGGGTTATCGTGTCAAAAATTGCCACCCCTAGTTTAAATTAATGAAAAATTCAGGATTTTTTCATTGATTTTACTTAGCTTATGGGAGCTATCCGGGTTGTGCAATAATCATTTTATTGCACATTTTATTATTTTTAGAGGCTCATTGCATTGTTGGTCACGTTTAATTACTGTTGTTTGTGATTGGTTGACCCTATGACCTCTAATTTCTCCTCCTTAAGTGGAGTGACGGATGAGTCCATTCATTTTATAATAAGACCACATGAGTGCTTGATGTGTGTGATTAATACATTTTAATCTGGCTTAAATGAATGGACAATAATTGACAATTTATGGAGCTTGTGTCCTCACGATGTATGTTTAAGGTTGTTTCTGTGTATGTATATGAACAAAGCATCCCTATTTTTTTTATGGGCTATAAATGTAATGTGAGGACGAGGGTTTTATTTCTTGTATTGGAAAAGCCTACTTGTAAAGGGATGATTTTCTTTGTTCATAAATCATACACTTGAATTACCTTAACATGAGCTCTAAGTTGTCAATTCGGACCCACGTGGGGGTCCATGCGCACTTTTGTTGTATGGCGCACTTTATATCATGTGGATGATCTTAGATAGGTAATTGTACCATCTAATTGATGTTTGTTTAGAAAAATCAATTATAAAGGGTTTTTCTTGATTTACAAAATTATGATTTGATTTATGAGCAATAGCGAATATTTTGGTCTTAAATTGTAGAAAGGGGAAAACTTATTTGTAATTGGATTTTAAAACAAATCTTATGAAATGTGCAAACAATAATGTCAACCCCTTGCGCATGTTCTTAAATAATATTCTTCAAATTTTTTTGGATTCACAAAAACAAATGTTTTCCAAACCACACTTTGTCGATCTTTATAAAAGTAACAAGTTTAAAAGAGACTAATTTTTTTTGTAATATGGCACTGCAAAGTAACACACCGATAGAATAAGTAAGAGCTTATGGGCTTTATGCTTATTCTATGGTCCAACCCATTAAACCGAATAATGGGCCTTCGGCCCAATATCATTATAACCTTAATAGCCTATAATACTTGGCTCGAGAAGGATCAAAGCACGCGCTTTGTGATAAGCAGCATGCACCATGATCTTGTTGGGAAGTATATGTACTACCCAATAGCCAAAGTATTATGAGATCAGCTCAAATTTGTTTCCGATGGCACATTCACTACTAGATTGAGCATCTAGTTATGAACTTCGGGAAAGTAAAGAAAACGTTCCAAGTACACGATGACTGGACATCTAAGGTCGATAACAGGTATGATTCGTGATTTCAGAATACTCGGAACATCTTTACTGGCGAACTGCAGTTTCAGGCTATGATTAGTTCTTTGCCTGATTCGCGGGTCCATAGAAAACAAATCAAGATCCACAACGGAAATGTTAAATTTTTGGTTTTGACATTTCTGACAAGTTGAGCTGAATACGGAGCGCCAAAAAGGTGAGACGAACCGTATAGCTATACTCTTGACCACAATGGTAAGCGCAAGGCTAGTGGGCCTAAACGCAATGGTAAGGGTAAACCCGCCTAGAGGCAGGGTGGGGCTAGCAAGTTTGCGCCCAAGGCTAATAAGGTGGAAGAGCGCAATCGAGGGCGTTTTCCAGTTCGGTGGTAATAGGATGGACATTTTTGGGTGGTAGTGTTACTAGGACATGGTTATCTAGGGATAACTGCTTAAGAATTATTTTCATAAATTCTGGATTACTCTATCATTAATTTATTCTGAGACATGACATGCTGGACTTGAACGCATAGGATGTAATAGGATGACTTGATTAGCTTGAGAAGCCCTTTTGGGCCCACTCGCTGAGGTTGACCTGCCTATGTGTGAGCCTTGCTTAGTTGGCAAAGCATGTCGAAAGCCTTTTAGAGAGGCTATTAGAGCTACTCAAGCATTAGAGCTATTTCACTCAGATATCTGTGGACCTATGGTTGTAAAGGCACGTCATGGCGCCTCTTATTTTCTCACTTTTATAGATGATTTCGCGCGATGTGAGGATCGCGAGTATTTATCTAATCAGTTCTGGGAACTATGTGAGGAAAAAGGGGAAACGCAGATAACTTTCTGTTCCGGAAACTCTGCAACAATATGGTGTTGCAGAAAGAAGGAATAGGACTGTAACACCCGTACCCGGAGAACGGGTTAATTATTGTGTTAATATGCATTAATTAGTATAATTAGTGTATAAATGGATTGAGGGGAGGCTTGGACTCGCTCATGTAAAACGTGTTCAGAGGGGGACACTAGTTGGAAAAGTCCCCAGTGAGGTGGGACAGGTATTGAAATGGAACCCAGCGAAGGGTAAATTAGTAATTTGAATTTTAAATAATTAAATGCATTTTATGTGATTACATGAATATTTGCTTACATGCTTTCATATTATATGTTAATGTATGTGTAGCATTTGGAACTAGTTTGGACACCCAAATAAGGGTATAAATGAAAAAGATTTAAAATTAGTAGGTGCGATAGCAATTTCACAAAATATGTGGGACCCACGTTGGGACCCATACGAAACTTAGACAAACACTCATTAAATAATTGGGTAGTTAATGGAATGTTTGGGGGAGTTCATAATAAGAACTTAAGAAAATTCGGGGGTGTAAGTGAAAAATGGGTTAAGTTGAGGTTAAAACACCTCATGCTTGTGCATGTATAGGTGTAGGAGAGAGGGAGACTCTCATTTCTGCAGAAATTAAAAGAAAAGAAAAGAGAAATCACCGAGAGAGAAGACGGACCGTCGCTGACGTCAAAATCTTGCCGTTCCGTCGCCGCCGTTCGTCGGATTTACGATCCGAGACCACTTTCGGACTCGTGGAGGTGAGACGATCATTTCTATACCCTTAATTTCTGTTTAAATTGCTAGATTTTAGTAGCTCGTACTTAACGGTGAGACGTCGTCTACCGAATTCTTGTAGGATTCTTGTTGGGGTAGAAATTGAGGTTCAATTGGTGAAATTCAGCACTTCTCTAGCTTAATCTTGGGTAAAATCTGTGTATAAGGTGAGTTTTCTAGCCTAAAAATGATTGTGTTTAATGTGTTCAAGGCTTCAAGTGGTGTTAGAGATATTAATCCTTGTTTAGAAGCTATTATATTGTTGGATTGATAATTTCATATAAATTTTATGAGAATTATGTGTTGATACATGTATATGTGCTTATATGTCTATGTGGTAGTCAATGAGCACCGGGGAAATGGTTCATTGTTGGGAGTAATAAGGGTGGTGAAGAGGAAGAATCCGATAAATACGGAAGTCCAAGGAATAGAAGTGGCCACGGGACCAAGGGAGGTCTTCGGGTCTGAATGAACCATATAACCGGTGACTCGGTGACTACGGTTGTGTTTTTATGTGTTAATCATAGCATTGCACGTATTAAACATACAATCATGTTTAGAATGCTCACTAAGAAAATTGCTTAAGAAAACCGTTTTCCTATTTCTGTTGTGGTACATAACAACCACCGCAGGTACGGAGCAATACCCGGAGAGAAAGTGACGTACTCGGGATTGGGAAAGAGATTAGGGTCTTGTAATTAAGTTTATAACTTGTAATATAATGTAACTTGTAGGTTAGTATCCTCGACTTGTGGATTTAAGACTTGACTCGTGGTTGTATCCATTGAGTTAGTTTTGGAGTCCCATGACTCATATGGTGAATGTAAATTTGTAGAAACTTGTGTTATTCTCTATGTTGATAGTTTGAGTAAGAATGTGGAGGATTTGAAGTTTTCCTTGTAAATTCTACGTATGTCCTTAAGGTTCAACTATAACTATGGGTGAGATGGTTTTGGAAATGCTATTTGGAAAGATTTATGCTTATGGTTGTTCATGGAAAGAGTTAAGATTTGATTCACTTGTTCAATTCAAATGAGGATACATTCATGGATTGAATGCTTGGAATTAGTTTTGATATGATTTCTTAATGTTCTATGGGGTTAGTTGTAGCTTTAAGTTCATTTCCAACAAGGTCTTATGAGATACAAATTCTTGACAAAAGTTGAACTTCAAAGCTTATTTTGATTCAAAAAGAGTTGAGTTCATGAATGATTTTGATAAATTTTGGTTGTGGACATGTGATACATGCTTGGGTAATGCTTAAACATGTTTATGAATGTGTTTGAAATGTTTTCTTAATGTCCCAAGAAGTTTGGTTTGGTTTGGGTATGAGTTGGATAGGTTTTGACAGTGTTTTTAAAAGTAAAAACAAGTTCTGGGAAGCCCGGATCGATCCGGGTTAATGAAGGGATCGATCCGGCCTTTTTCGGGGACATTCTGCTAGCAAAATGAAAAGATGGATCGATCTGCCCTTTTCGCGGATCGATCCGCATGCAATTTCACAGCACGTCCGCTTTTACGGAAACACGCATAACTCTTTCTAAAAAATTCGGATTTGCGCGCCATTTTTTTTGCGTTGGAACCGGGACTCGTAAATCTATCTTTTGGTATAAAATTTGATATACTTTATTAATGACCATTTTACCCTTGGGTCTATTTTTGGCACAGAAAGCTCTTTTCTGATGGTTTAAATCATGTTTTCCCTTAATAACTAACAAGGTTTAGTGTTTATTAGTGTATTTTGGGTGCGTATATTCTTGTTACACATGTCCTAATCCACCGGGGCGGGTTGGGGTGTGACAAGGACATTCCTAGATATGGCTAGGATTATGATGGCGCAAGTCAACCTCCCAATATTGTTTTGGGGGGATGTACTCTTGATTGCTGCCTACATACGAGAGTGCCTCTCCTCAGTCGTTTCCCTCTACCCCCTTATGAGCTATGGAAAGGCGAAAAGCTCATTTTGGAGCATTTGCGCCCGTGGAGCTCAGGAGGTCATGTTCACTATACCTCGTATAAGTACGAAAAACTATGCTTAAGAGCTGGAAAGTATACCTTTATAAGGTATTCTAACAGCTTGACAGACTATGTAATGTATAATGAACAAAAGGGTATAGGAATGACAGAAATGGTGTCACATGATATTGAGAATGACTTCCTCAGATTTGTATTACTAAGAGATATATTGACCTCTATGAGTTGGAGGATGTTGAAGACAACATACCATCTTTAAGCGAGGGTGGGGAGATTGAGAATCCACATCCAATAATCGCTATAAAATGGTACTAGTCTCCAGCCGAGTGGGAGAACACCGCTAGACGCTAGTGGGAGTGTACCAGATAGTGGGAGTGCACCACTAGGCACTCAAGATTCTCAGGTAGTACACTGTATGGTGATGAGGAAAATGTTCCCTATCGCTGTTTTGAAATTGAGGAAGACATTTTCATATGTGTGCAAATGTGTGCACAAGTGGATGAGGATGAACCTGCTTCTTTTGTTGAAGCATTTTTCTTCGTCTGCTGAAGCTGAGTGGATAGTTACTATGCCAGACGAGATGAGCCCTATGGACGTAAATAAGGTCTAGGAGTTAGTTGACATTCCGCCTGTGCGTAAGGCTATTGGAGACAAGTGTGTTTACAAAATCTAATGCAAGGCAGATGGTTCAATTGAAAAGCATTAGGCGCGCCTTGTGGTGATAGTTTGTACCCAGAGAGGGTATAGACCATGGAAACATGTTCTCCCAAAGGGTGAGATCTGACTCCATTCGCCTTATCCTAGCAATTGTCGCATATTTAGTTTTTGAACCTTTTTTAGTTGGATGTTTAAACTGTTCTTTTCTCAATGGAGAACAAGACGACGAGATAAATATGGATCATCCGATTGGTGTTGTGACTAAAGGGAATGAGGGCAAAAGTGTGCTGTCTCAAACGATCTATTTATTATCTCAAATCGTCTAGGCAGTGGTACAATGTGTGTACATTAAATGGTCCAAGGAAAGTGTTTTAATTCTTTATATGTTGATGACGTCCTTTTAGCTGGGAATGAGATGAGTTCTATTGTCGCCACTTGAGAGTGGTTGTCCTCTTAGTTTGAGATTGAGGATATGGGTGATTCCAACTATGTGTTGGAAGTTTAGACTGTGAGATATTGTTCTCAGAAGCTCCTCTGTTTGTCTCGAGGGACTTACAAGATGTAGGTTCTTGAACGTTTTCACATGAAAAACTGAAAACCCATAGACATCCCATTTTCGGGGGGCTCACCTTGACCTTAGATCAATGCCTTAAGAATAATGAGAAGAGGAAACAAATGTCCAGTTTGCCATATCCGTCCGTAATAGGGAATCTGAAGTATGCTAATGTGTGTACTCGGTCAGATGTCTGCTATGCGGTTGGTTTAATTAGTCGTTGTCGTAGCAACCATGGTCCTGTCACTAGAGAGTAGTGAAGAGTATCTTGCGATATGTTCACAGGAGGACTGTGGACCTTGCCTTATGGTGTCCGCGATGGAAGCATAATATGTGGTGTGCTCTGCAGCTGTTAGAGAAGCTGTTTTGGTTTAAGAGTTTTTGCAGTGGCTAGGCTCTTTATCTCATAGTGATGAGGTTGTGCTTATCTATGGTGATAACACATAAGCCTGAGCATATGCAAAAGATCTCAAAAATCATTTTAGCACATAGACATTCGTTTTTGTCACATTTTGAGATGTAGTTTGCGCAAAGGGAATTTGTCTTGAGGCATATCTCCAATTGGGGATTTGATGTGCTTAGACATTTTATTGTGATATTGACATTATTATTCAAGTTTTTATAAACTAGTTGGTTTCCATATATATATTTGTTATAAGTGGAACGAATGCACATTTCTTATATTTCACCGGGCTTGAATCGACCTGCTCACACGGGTGATTCACCTTGGCGCCGAGATAGCGAAGTAGGACATGCGTGTCTACGGCGCTTAGATGGCGAGCAAGATGAGACATTTGTGTTCACGGCGCTTAGATAGCTAGCTAGGACATGTGTGTCCATAGCGCTTAGAAAGCGAGCTTGAACACTTATATCTACGCAGTATAAGAACAGCGAGCTAGATATAAACCCTATTATTTCTATATGTCGCCTTAGATGGATCTAAGATGAGACCTTATACTTGGTCGAACATAAAGATATCCCACGACTCTATGTAGCCTGTTTACAGCCGAATGTGAGTTTTCAGACGGGCGCTAAGAGGAGCGACTGTGCTGGGAGACTCAGGTTAGACGTTTTGTGTAACGTCTAGACTAAGATTCGTATGGCGTTACTTGTTTTTCTAAACACAGAGTGACATACCCATTTTGATGGAAGAACGCCATAGCATACATTTTATACTGTATGTGCTTTTGCGATCGATTGTGGAGCAGTGAATGGATTCCTCTTCATTGCTGTGTGAGCCATGTAGCATATCCAAGACATAGGTTATCCTACAAACTGGTTGCCTTCACGACTTGAGACTATGTCATGAAGAGGACGCTTGATGACAGCTACTTTAGCATGCTATCCTAGGACGACGAGACAATTCCGTTCTATGGGGCGTGTCTGGGCAAGCGGTCAAGTTAGTCGGATTGACATGTGGGCTCAGGGAAGACCATTCAATAACACACCATGTTTTTGTGACTCATTAGCAGGCCTGCGACAATCGTAATTTTTTACTGATATGTCATGAGTACATTACATTGAGGTGGTGCAGCAATTCTTTTCACCGAGGGATTGAGAATGATGTGTCCGGTGTGGTTGAATCGTCTAAGGCATACACGAGAAGCTTCCGAGATGATGTGTCTTGCTGGTTATGGTGATGATTTGGCATTACACTCCTGTCGCTGTACTTTCTTTTCGTAAGGTCGCACGTTCTATTTCCCTGTATGAAGAGTTGAGAAGTTCCGTTGTGTTGAGAGATTAGTTTTAGTACTAACCCTATGTGGGTGAGTGGGAGATGTAGAAAAATATTGTGGTCGGGCCATACGGGCACCCACATTATATTGGACTGGGTCCAGAGAGGCCTGACTTGGACGCCAAATAACGGGCTTTGGAGTCCCAAGCCTTATAGGTTTTCATGTGCCTATATATATGCACATATATCACATGGAAAACCTAATGAGATATAGTTTTCTCAACAGCCTCTCTCTCTACACACGTTAGTCACTCTCTCTATCTAGACACACGATTTCTCTCTCTAGTTAATCACCAAGGAGCTTGGGATATAGAACGTGGTATCATCGGAGATTGCTCAAGAAGCTTTCTCTGCGACTAATACGATGCATAAGAGAGTACACGGAGGCAACATGGAGCAGTAGTTCGTGGGTGAAGACGCCGGGTTCGTAACAACACCGTTCGGCGATCCGTCGGGTTATTCCGCTAGTTAAGTGACCTAAACCCGACTCGTATGCTTGCGTGCATATTATCTACAATATAGATGTCATCAAATTGGTAAAACTACGAAATTCAGTCCTCTATAGGGAACCTTTTGGAGGATATTGTAGTCCCGCGGAAATATAATAAGCTAATTCTGCTTTAGAACCAAAACAATATACAAGAGTAAGAAAATTTTAGTTAATCATGCCAACAATTCAATAAACCAAGTAATAAGGCCCTACTCAGCCCTTGGCGCTTTAGAACCAAAATAATATACAAAAGTTCAACAGTATAGTAACCACATTCAAATTGTAAACAAAACATGTACCTTTTAATAAAAGAAAAACACACATACACACACCAACCACGCATACACTACATGCATGTGTGTGCTCCCACACACAAGCACACACCTATACACGTGAATCCATATACCACGAGAAGTATTAACAGGAATAACAAAGTTACCAGCATGGCTTCATAGAGCTTCCTCTTTTTATGTGACATCACAACCTTGGACATGTTGGCACTATCCTCAACAATTTGTTGCATATCAGGAGATTCTACCGGAGCAGTTGTGTTCTTAGCAGAGTTCTGGTTATTTGAGACTGAAGAATACTCCCCACCTTGAAGTTCCTTATTCAATTCATCATGGTACTGCTGCTGAAGAATTGACATCTGCAACCGTCAAAGTTGAGAGCTTAGACAAATAGGTGCATGTCACTATACTTCTGTAAGAGAACTAACTCCAGAATTGAAACAAAATAATATCTATTCACGTATGTATCATAAAAAATGAAACAGGCACTCATACAACAAGGTTAAGGGCATCAAATGCGAAGACAATAACAAACTATTTCTCTATTGGAGGAGGTGAAAATTAGTATAAGGGAAATTGTTAGCAGGAACCTTCTAAAGAGGTCATGCTCCTACCTCAGACTCACAATTCCAATTCCACGCTTCTTACTTAGAAGCTTGTCGGAATCTCACTCACCTCACACGTTAGAACCTTGCTCTCACCCAAGGATCCTTCTGTTTCCATCGAAACGGCCGAAACGTTTCCGTTTCCGTTTCCTAGGTCATGGAAACAAAACAGCCATGGAATCTCGAAATTCCATGGATTCCATCGAAAGGACTTTGTTTCTTTTGTTTCCATCGAAATATAATTGTTTCCATCGAAACAAACCTATGATTCCGCATCGTTTCATCTGCTTCCAATGAAACATACTTGTTTCCATCGAGATAATCATGTGGTTGTGTACTTGTCATATGAACAACCAATTTATTTTAGAGATGACTTATTAGCTTACTATGCACTTATATGTATCTTTTGCATTCTACGAAGTGTTTTGTGGATTCTATGAAGTGTTTGACAATAGATTGGCGACTTAATCCTCATGTATTTTCAATTTGAACTACACATTTTTAATGCAGCTCTACATATATAGACCTCTTAAATGTTCAATTAATCAATTATTAGCTTTATACACGCATATAGTTAAGTTTGAAGTTATGTTTCCCGATGTTTCTCAATATTTCCAATTTTTTCCACTGTTTCCACATGTTTCTGAAATATTTCCGAAACGTTTCCGTTTCTGGGTAGGCCGAAACAATAAACCAAAACGAAATTTTGATCCTTGCTGTCACCCCACTCCGATCACAGTAATACCTCAAAATAGTTTATGAATAGTCTCGTTTTTATCTTGCTCAAACATTTTATCGACATTTTTATGTAGGAAAATATGGTTTTAAGACTAAAGTAAAATCTACTATCAGAATATCTTAGTTCAATCCAAATTCATCTTCACTAATTAAATACATAATATATCCGTGTGAAACGTTTGGACGCTTTTTAGATGCTCCAAACCTTTGAATCTTAAGGTTTAACACTTCCATGCCCTCCCACTTTGTGATTCTATGGATAAATCTAAAGAACTCATCTCTAATTTAAAAATTATCAGCCTTTCACTTTTTTCCTGGTGCTAATGACTGTTAAGAGAGAAGGATTCAGAGCTTCTTGAAATAGACAATTCATTTTAAGTGTAGATTCTACATATAAAATATTCATCTTTTTGGAGCTTTTAGAAAAACTCTTTTTTGAGCTTTAAAAAGGACTCAGATTCTTTTAAAAGCTGTGGAAAAGCAAATTCAAACAGTCAGTTTTGTTAACAAATTATACTATATGAATGTTGGCCCCGAAAAGCTATCCCAAACGGACACTTAGTAGCTCACAACCCAATCTATCCAAAAGTATTCACTGAAATTCAGGCTTTTAATATCGATGAACAAGCAGGTGGCAATAACACTATGCTTCAGGCTTTCATCCCTCAAATGTTCCAATTAGGGGGAAAATTCATTCCAAAGTGTACCTTTTTCTTTTTCTCAGCAGCTTCAATTGCTTCTGCCCGGTTGATAATACCTTCAGCCAGTAAAGTTTTGAGGATCATCCAAATCTTTTGTACCCATACCTGGCATTGGAAGGACTTCTTTTCTTTGAGCAGCCTGCAGGCGCTTTATGGTCTCCGCATATTCAGGAACATAACCTTCTGCCTCATTGTCAACAAACGGAGATAAATGTGGGGGAGGAACCCTGATACACAAAAGTTACAAAACACGTATAATACATATATAACAAATTAGATTATAGCGTGCCAATTTTAACCCTGATACACAAAAGTTACAAAACACGTATAATACATATATAACAAATTAGATTATAGCGTGCCAATTTTAACCTTAAGAAATACCAGTTAAGTGTTCCACAATATATTCCCTGCAAAAATGACACAAAGGAGTCCACTATCACAGTATGTTTCCCTCAGTAAAATAACCCCACCTCTATATCAAATCGTAGGAGGTTACAATTTTGACCTCTCAATTATGAAGCACAAATGCTCCAAAAGGGAGTCATGTCCGCATCAAACTCACATTGGACAATAAAACTCCTCAAATACTAAAGGATACGTGCGATATACTTGCAAAATGTATCATAATATCATAATAAAAATAGACTTGTTAATTTTGAATACATATCGAATACTTCTACGAAACTAAACAAGTGTCCGACACATCTCAAATATTGAAATAACACAATTCTTAAATAATAGCAGGATGGAATTCAGAGGACTGTTGTCATAAGGGACTCAAATATTTGGCAATTTTCAGAGAATAAGAATTCAAATACCTTTTAATCTCTATTTGGTCCCAAGTCCCAACAATTCTCAATGCCATATAACACTCGATTTCTCCAAGGAATAGTAAGTTAGAAAATGTGGTGCATACGAAGATTTGAAAATGATTGCTTGACTAACAATAAATTGATAGTATATACATTACATACAAGTTTGTGTATACATCATTGGTAACCCAGACATATATGTATGTTCGAACTTGTGGCATATCTTCATCGTACCCGTGTCTTATTTTTTCCAAGGTTTATTATACAGGTGCGTCACTTCCATGTTATATCCATACTCTGTAGCCATGTCCATGCTTTATAGATCATGACCATCATTCTATCACATTGAAAGCCAGGAAGAACTGTGTAATTTGTACAAGATTAAATTAGAATCAGACAGTACTTTTCTAGAGCTTACCTTCCCACCATATAATCATCAAATGGCAATACTATTCGTGCACTGAGGCTGAACATACTCTCTTGAAAGGAACCTACGACCATGTGTTGGCCTGTCAACAATCTGCATAAATCAAACACACCACTCAATAATAGCATTTCTACACAAACTCCAACAAGCCTGGAAAGGTGTCATATATAACGAGGTGTGTTAAAAACCAAAATGATGTCAGTGCAATCAGTAATATGACCAAAGCCAATATGTGTTAGATATAGAACTCTGAATGAATATAGGCATCCTCCTATGATTGTTTTCAATACCTGATGGGTAATGGTCTGGTCAGACTCCTCAAATGGAGCTCCTTTGCCCTCCCAAGAAACCACACCACCAAAAGAAGGAATCACAAAAAGCAAAGACTCTCTGGGAACCTGAACATAGAGATAGAGAAGTGTTCATCTGAAAAGGAAACAGAAGTCCTACAACCCAAATTATGTGGCCAGGGATGAGGATATCCACTTACTACAAGAAAGGAAGATAACTTTCAATGAGGAAGTGCAGTAATAAAAAAACTATTTGTAATTCAGATTACACGAACATACACCTACTAAAGCACGTTACGTCAAACCTTTAGTGAAAGGATCCACGAGATTTACTATATTCCAGTAAAACAAGCTTAATCAAAATAGTTTAAAGGGGAAATAAGTGCCTAAATTGCATAAATGAGTAAAGACAATGTCAAGAGAAATGGAACTACAAAACAAAAGACATAAAGTTTTGGAGCATTTAAGAACTCACTGGGTGAAGCTAATTGAGATGAGGGAGTGTTGACAATGTCAACAAGGAATCTACAACCCCATAAAAAAAGATCAATTTATTGCGAAGGGATTGAGAAATTTTGATACCAATTCCACAACCAAATGTGTTCCCATCCAGCTGGCATTGAAAAATATAGTAGTAAAAAAAACAAGTCAACACATCCAGAGAAACTCCAGAAGATTATGACGCCACCTTCAACTCTGTAGTCACATTTATTATTTTTCTTCTGAGGGATTATGTCCCTTTCTTTTGGAGACCAAGCAACAGCAAAACACAGATGTCAACCCATCTATTGGTGAGGAATACATTATATAAGTGCTAAGATTTTGATTACTAAACAACTCATCTCACCTCACGACTCAAGAAGAATTTCACATTCTTAAAGAGAGCTTTGCACTCTCTTGTTTCTTCATCATCTTCATCCTCGCCAGCAACATCTTCAATAAGGTGCATCAAGGCACCAGGCTCATTGGAAGGAAGTTGATGTTGAAGTTGAGCCAGTCTAAGTTCAGACTCTTCAAGCTCTGTTCCCTTCTGCACCTCGACTTGCTCAGATACAGAAGGATCGACAGCCTGAGTTTCCACTGCGGGGGCTCTAGAATTAGCATCAAAGTACCTTGATAGCGCATACAGATCTGCAAAATCAAGTTCCACAAATAAGCCACGTAAAAGCAGCCCGAAATGAAATACACCATTCAACCCTACTCGGCATATAACCATAATCCCAATCACTACTGTCAAATCGTGAATCGAATCGTGAATTGTAAGATTCACTATTTAAGAAAATAAATATTAACACACACACACACATAAATGCGGGGCTTAGAATGAATAAAATAACAGTCCACCACAACTTTCATGCAATATCAAGGCTCAAAATGTTGAATGTCTTCCTCTTAAAAACTTTAAAGTTTGAAAATATGAATCGTGAGAATCACATTGAATCGTGAATTGTGGTATGAAACTCGAATCAGCTCCTA
Organism: Hydrangea macrophylla; assembly: GCA_033977485.1. NCBI lineage: Eukaryota > Viridiplantae > Streptophyta > Magnoliopsida > Cornales > Hydrangeaceae > Hydrangea > Hydrangea macrophylla. The sequence continues at coordinate 128,183,602 of CM066984.1, read as the reverse complement.
TGTATGGAGTTGTAAATCGACTAACAACCTAGATTCCAACTACTTGAGCTGCCTACATGCAACCATAGCCATAAGTATGTGACGAGAAAAAGCAATGTTTTAATCATGAAGAAAGGTTGAAGTTGTAAACACTTGAACACAATAAGTTATAATCAGGAATCATATCAGTTAACTGTAAATGGAAAACCAAACCTGCTGCTAAAGCTTCTAGCTGAGGATCAAGAATGGGTGGATACTTAATGTTTAGTGATTGATAAAGTCTGAAATTCACAAAACCAAGGAGAGTCTGCAGCCAGAAAATAAAGATATGGCTAAATTAGTACATGTCAAACAGAGGATTTAAACCAGGTGGAAAGACAATAAATTTACATGACCGACTAGTTATATGACTTGGCAGGTATTTGCTGGAAAAAAGGAGCAACAATATCGCCAAAATGACAGGCTAGACGTTTAACTTCAACCTTTCTCTGTTTTGTGCTGGTTTTTCTTTGCATGGTGTTGCTATGCCTTCAGTTTAAGACATTTGTGTTCTTTTAAGCAAGATAAACATTGTTATCATATCGTGAATCAAATCATAAATCGGTTTGCCAAAATTATGAATCAAAATCGTACTTTTGTTTAGAAGATAAATAAATAATTATATATGTATCAACATACATATATAAACACGTGTTCAACGCTCAAAAATGAATAAAATAGCAATTTAACACAAGTTCCCAAGGTTCAAATGGTTCACAGTTTTCCACTTAAAACTTCAAAGTTAAAAATTGTGAATGTTGAATGGTAAATCGGATTGGGATGAAAGTCGAATCGATTCATATGTGTTAAGTTACCAATTGCTCCAAAAGCTTAAGCTAATAGAGAATGGACCAACAATGTATACCAAGCTTCAACAGTATGAATCGACTGATTCTAACCACCATGGAAATAAATGAGTAGCTCTTTGCTAAAGAAAACTTAATTTGAGATTGCAGTACCGATATCCATTTTTTTTTGGTGTTTGATAACCATTTGATTTTTCTGTTTCAATTTTTTGCTTTTGTGTTGGAAGTTTTTGTGTTCAGTTTTAAAAATCGAAAATAGAAAATGCATTTGGTAAAGTTTATGTTAATTTCAGAAAAAATAAAAAAAAGAAAGAAGTTTGATAAATCTTGAAACGCAGCTCAGTGGAGTCCTACAGAAATGGACGATTTAGAGAGAGAAGGAAGTTTTGGAGAGTAGAGAGAAGAACTAGTTTGACAAGTGGTTAGACAGTTTTTAAGACATGCAAGTGAGAGACAGAGAGAAAGATATGCGAGCAAGAAGCCAAGAGTGATCACAATTCATAAATCAACCGATGATTATACATTCATCAACAAAAATATAGATACAAAAGACTTACAACTTATACATGTACACAAATTGGAGTGGAGCAACAATTCTACGCTACCTCGGTCCTCTACATCTCAGTGGTTGCACAAGAGTGTCCCAATCGAAAATGAAAATGGCCTTCCTTTTTTAGGAAGCGACTCTTTTTTGTTTTCACTTTTGGCCTAAAATTTGAAATCATTTTTAGTGAAATAAAAACAAAAGAGATTTAACAAACGTGATTTTTGTTGTCATTTTTGAAAAAACTGAAAACAAACACAAAAACATAAAACAAAATGGTTATCAAACAGACCCTAAGTAACTAATGGTGATCCAAAAGCATTTAGGCTTACTACCAATTTTCCCAACAAGGACCAATGAAGAAATCATGATATGCAGTAGCCAGTTAGCCACTAGCCAAAAAAATCTACGCACACTGAATTACCTTGTAGAATTCAAGGAAGGTTAACATTATATTAAAATCAACGTCTTCGGACACGACTTGCTGCAGTGCATGAGAAGCTAACCAAGTGATCTTTTGTCCCTCAACTTCAGCCTAGAAGTATGAATGTCAAAAAATTGGCAAACTAGATGAAACACCACATATCACAGAATACACAACGATACATGTAAAAGCATCATATCTCGTGGTACCTGGTAATATATGCCTTTCACAGATATGAATGTTTTCCGTAATTTATGAGTACGAGATATATAGGCCTACCACTCATGGCTCAACCTGATCAAGTAAAAGATTAAGCGGTTAAGGTAATGATAAGATTGTCACAAATGGTGCAATCAAGAAATAGGCACTATATATTTAGAAACCCCAATAAATTAACTAACAATTCAAAATTTTCCACCTTCGACAGTTATGGATACGCTTAACTAGGATTTTCTCTCTCTCTACAGCAGGTAATGCAGCAAAGAGGTGTACCATGCACAGACAATCATCCAAATCCCTTAGTGAATCAATAAACTTTGGGTACCTAAAAAAGTGGTAATAGTCAAATACTCCATATGGGTGCCATAAAAATTATATCGTGAAAATGGACAGAATCAACAAACCTCTCTTTTATAAGCATATCAAGAGTATAAGTAGGTTTGCGAGTTGATAAGCGTTCCGCAAGATCCCTGTTTTTCTTTGACTTAGCTTTCGTAACTTTCTTGTCATATGCACGCATATCTCTGAACTTCTCGAGTAATGGCTCATGCCTAAGGAATTGAATATCTTTCATGTGATAATAGGTATGGTGATTCCCTTTGAACTTCTTCTTTGGTTCCCGAGGAAAAATACCTTTGAGGATGCATAACTTCCTACAAGATTCAAACAAGAAATGAGAGGTGAGTAATCTATGTGAAATTACGACATATACAATAAACCATGACCCACGCAAGAGTGTTATAGATTCACAACCCTAAGAAAAGCAAACATACCAAGAAACACGATATAACACCCTCATGTTAACAGTTACCGAAACAAATGGCACTTGACAAATTACAAATACCTATTTATGATTCCCAAACAAAAAAAAAAACAGATAGTGGGGTCCCAAATTACTAACAGTTTACATCTCGCAGATCCCCTTGCAACTCCGCCAAGTTCACATGTTTCGTAATGAGAAAAAAAAAAAGACATGTGATGAAGGAAAACAATTTTCTTGCTTATGTACTATGGAGAATAGAAAAGAATGGAGGGAGAACTTCATAATTAAATGGAAATTCCATTTGTTTTCCCCAATTTCCAATATTTTTTAACAAGATTATAAAATCTACTTAACTTATTTAGGAGGGAAACAAACCGAAACTATATGACAATTCTAGATCTTTTAGAGTCTTTCATTTTCAATATTCTTTTTTTCCATTTACTAAATTGACAAGCTTAACTCCATCTAGGATTAGAAATAATTGTCAACAGTGAGCTGAGCTACTCTTGGAAATCAAAACAAATTATTAACATACTTTCATCTGTTCTAATTTTCATCTTCTCTTCCATAAGCCAGAATATAGCAGAATTATCAGAAAAGACATATAATGAACTAATAATAGAGAACGGGTCTACATATAAAAATACGAGTGTGTGGGGGTGGGGGTGGGTCTCTTTTACTCTGTGTTTGCCCGGCAAGTTCAGAATCAATTACGGCCAACAAAAGAATTAAAACAAACTGGGTATTGAGAGAGAGAGAGAGACAAAGACAGACCTGAAGTTTGATAAACTGAGTTGAAGAAATTTAACTGCTTGTGTTCTGGTGATGTATCTGGCAACGTTTCCTTCCTTTTTCTTTCCCTGCAAAACAGAAAACAAAACAATAATAATAAAAATCAATCAGGGTTATGGATATGTCTATATATATATATGTGTGTGTGTGTCTGTTCACATGTTTCGGCTTTTGAATTTTGATATATGAACTGGTGTGATGGATGGTGAGGAATCAAAGGTGCAGGCTGTTGGTTTGAGAACTTACGGGGGGGCCGGGGCCTGTAATGCTTCGGCATGGCTGAATAGAGACTGGTCCAACCTGCCTAGCGAACTCCAACTCTCTCTCTCTCTCTCTCTCTCTCTCTCTCTGTACTTAGTTGATATGGTGGATGCTAGTGAGCGGCTGTGTGATGTTGAGAGAGTTTTAGGGTTTGGTTTTTTGAAGACGTGAATAATTCGGGGATAATATTTATAGTGTTTTCCAATTGCAGAAAGTGTAGTTTCGTGTAGATACGATCGAGGAATAAATATACCAACGCCCCTCAATTTTTACTGTTTTCCAAATATAATTGATCTTTGCACAGAAACTGCACAGAATTTATCAGCGTCACTAATTTTAGGGTCCGGTTGTAGTGGGGCAAGAGTAGTTTTGTTCTAGATGGGGCAAAATCAGTATATATGTGGCAAGTGTTGATTGGAAGAGATATAAAGAGGTTGACATAATTCAGCCCATTAAATGTTTAGGAAGAAGGAAGGCTGCCATAAGTTATAGCAGGTTTGGACTTTCTTAAGAGTTGTTTGAACTTTAACAAGGATTGTTTGGATATTGCAAAGAAATGTGCCAAGTTTGTAAAATAATATGCATTATTATGTTGTTTCTTATGGAATAAATATTGTACACAACTAAATAAAATTCAAGTAAGTAAAAAAAAAAAAGGTAAATAGCAGATTTAGACTTTCATAAAGGTTGTTTGGACCTTGAAAAGAATTGTGCCAAGTTTGCAAAATATTAATCATCACTATGTTGTACCTTATGAAATCAACATTGTACACAATTAAACAAAATTCAAGTTTGGTAAAAAAAAAAAAAAAAGAAAGTAAATAGCAGGTTTGGACCTTCCTAAGGGTTCTATAGTGGGGCGGCTCCACGTGGAGAATACCACTGTCCATGTGAGCAAAAGTATTTTCTATAAACAAATGTGTATGGAAAATAGTAAGCTCGATATGTTGTACCGTATGGAATAAATGTTGTACACAAGTAAAAAAAATTCAAGTCGGTTAAAAAAAAAAGAAAGTAAATAGTTGGTTTGGACTTTCCTAATGGTTGTGTGCACTTTGATAAAGGTTGTTTGGTCTTTGCAAAGAAAATTGCCAAATTTGCAAAATACTAAGCATCTGTATGTTGTACCTTATGGAATAAATGTTGTATACAACTAAATAAAATTCAAGTTTGTAAAAACAAAAAAAGGAGGTTTGGACTTTCCTAAGGATTGTTTGGACTTTGATTAAAGTTGTTTGGACTTTGCAAAGAAATGTGCTAAATTTGCAAAATACTAAGCATCACTATGTTGTACCTAATGGAATAGATTTTGTACACAACCAACTAAAGTCCAACTACCACCCATTGACTAAAAAAAGTACAAGAATTTAAGGTTTGCTTTGCTTTTATTAAGGTTGTTGCAGTAAACACCCTTTAATGAGCCAACAACCAACTTTGGAGGCAAAATTTGGACTTCATAAGAGAAATCTGAAGAAGATGTTGAATGGAGAAACATTTAACTTTCATCATCTCTCTCATTTTGACTACAACTTTGTATTTTTTAGTTTTACTTCACAAACATATATAAATTTCATTCCATTTCAACTCTAGTTCAAGATAGAAGACCATTCAAGTGAAGTTCTAATTTGACAAGACAAACATATCTTCATTTTACAGGTATTTTACAACTATTGTGAATAATTTTGTTGTACACAATATTGTTATGAGTAATGCACGTCACTGAAAGAATTAGAACATTATTCAATCAAAGCTACTTTAAATATACTAAGTAAAATACCTTTAATTAGAATACCTTTCAATTTTTTTTTTATTTTTTTTATGTACTGTATCTTGTATATTAATGTACATGGGTTTGGATGTAGTGAATAGAGTGTAAAATAACTTTACCTTGAAGATAACAACAAAAATAAGTAGATTGCATCATTAAGAAAATAGATCGCCAAATGTTCCTTACAAACGTCCAAGTGTTTCTTACGAAAGTCCAAATGATTCTTACGAAAGTCCAAATGTTCCTTACTATGGTCCAAATGTTCCTTACTATGGTCCAAATGTTCCTGAAGAAAGTCCAACGGCTCCTTAAGAAAGTCCAACTGTTTTTTAAGAAAGTCCAAATGTTTCTTTAAAAAGTCCAATTGTTCCTTACTAAGGTCCAAATGGTTCTGAAGAAATATCAAATGTTCCTTACAAAAGTCCAAATGGTTATGAAGAAAATCCAAATGCCTCTTACTAAAGTCCAAATATTTCTTAAAAAAATTCAAATGTTCCTTACTAAGGTCCAAATGTTTCTTAACAAAGTTCAAATGTTCCTTACTAAAGTCCAAATGTAACATAGTAAATTTCATATGTTGTTTAAGAAAGTCCAAATGTTCCTTACTAAAGTCCAAATATTGCTTAAGGAAGTCCAAATGTTCCTTACTAAGGTCCAAATGTTTCTTAAGAAAGTTTAAATGTTCCTTACTAAAGTCCAAATGTAACATAATAAAGTTCATATGTTGCTTAAGAAAGTCCAAATGTTCCTTACTAAAGTCCAAATGTTACATAAGAAAGTCCAAATGTTTCTTAAGAAAGTCCAAATGTTCCTTACTAAGGTTCAAATGTTTCTTAAGAAAGTTTAAATGTTCCTTACTAAAGTCCAAATGTAACATAATAAAGTTCATATGTTGCTTAAGAAAGTCCAAATGTTCCTTACTAAAGTCCAAATGTTGCTGCAGAAAGTCCAAATGTTTCTTAAGAAAGTCCAAATGTTCCTTACTCTAAGGTCCAAATGTTTCTTAAGAAAGTCCAAATGTTCCTTGCTAAAGTCCAATTGTAGCTTAATAAAGTCCAAATGTTCCTTACTAAGGTCCAAATGGTTCTGAAAAAATACCAAATGTTCCTTACAAAAGTCCAAATGGTTCTGAAGAAAGTCCAAACAGTTCTTTAATAAGTCCAAAGCATCCTTAAAATTCATAATTTCCTTAATAAGATACAAATATTACTTGAGAAAGTCCAAACATTTCTAAGAAAATGTTCGTTTGTACTTAGTCAGGATAACTTTGTGTAGAATAGGTAGAAAAGCTTAGATTGAAGATAAAGAACACAATACAAACTAGTGAAAGGAATAATATATAGTGCATTGAAAAAGCAACACCTTGATAAACTAAGCATCTCCGTAGAATTCAAGACAACATATGGAATCGAAATCAGTTGATAGGCAATCAGGAAGATAGTTCCGAAAATCACCATCAACGTCGTCGTCACTATAATCCGACAGCTCAGGGTCTAAAGCGAAATTTGGATTTTCTTCAATCTTTGCAATAGCGTCGGAGGGGTCATAGTAATTCTTCTTTTCATCTTGAATCATGTGAAAATGCATTAATCTAAGATTCATCTGATCGAGTTCTCGTGTTATACGTTTTATCATCTCATCGTTATCCACATCAGGATTTTGCACCATGTCAGCAGAACGAGCTTTGGGTACTCGTAATCTATGCCAACGACAATAGACCTCGGCGTCACGCCTTCTGTTGACCAAGTTTGGCCATCTCAATAAATGATCATTAACAAGCCAACTTGGTAGCAGGCGAGATTGGGCTTCATCGATGAAAACATGCTCGTGACTTGATAGTGGCACATAGGTATTAATGGGTTCATTGAGAAAAGGACGTTTTTCTCCATACCATATCTGACCAGTATGATCTACGTAAGATCCAACTATTTGCCAATGTAATGCTAAATAATTTCCCCTTCCTCTCCCTACACCTCTCCCCCTCCCCTTTCCTCTTCTTGTACCTCTCCTCCTTCCTCTTCCTGTACCTCTATTCATCTTAACGTGATCTGAGTTAGTAGAAAAGTAATCTTCCCATTCACCTCACTACTTTTTATAGGGTGTAATTTGTTGTTTATATTGACCACGGACCCATGAATGTGGTTCACGGGTTTGATGGACGCACTTCACAGGTGTAGACTAGTCACTGACTGAGCAGTGACTAGCCTTAATCAATAGGAGGGTACAGACTAGTCACTGACTGAGCAGTGACTAGCCTTAATCAATAGGGTGGTACAGACTAGTCACTGACATATCAGAAATATTGAGTTTCTGAAGAAAGTTCAACTTTTTCTTAATAAGGTACGAAGCATTTGTTAAGAAAGTCCTCTATTCCTTAATAAGGTACAGATGTTTCCTTAAGAAAGTCCAAATATTCCTTAGTGAGGTACAAAGTTTTTCTTAAGAAACTCCAAATGTTCCTTAGTGGGATTTCCATTCATATCATCACTGTTTATTAAAAATTACTAATTATTGTTTTTAGAAAGGTTGATTTATTAACGGACATTAACGGGTGTGTAATTTTTTTACAGGTTGAATTACAATGGACTAGTATATTGATTTAACTAATGATTCTGACTTCCATTTCAATGATGGTGTGAATTTAACTGAAGATGATGACGATGAAAAATAATACACATTTGGTGGATTTGAACGGGAATTTGTTATGGACGAAGAAGGTCCAGAAGTGGTACAGCCAAGCTTTGACTTTGATGAGGTTAACGTAAGGTCAAACATGACTGAAGCGAAAGTCATGGCCATGAAATTCATATCCGTGGAGGAAGCTGATAATTGGTACAATACTTATGCCAAAGTGATGGGCTTTAGTGTCCGAAAAAATGCTAAGAAGTGTGATCGAAATGGAAATGTTCAATCTAGAAGGTGGTATTGTTCTAAAGAGAGGTCTAGAATGAAGAAGTGGATAGACATGGCTAATAGGAAGCGTGAGACGAAGTCCATTTCAAGGTGTAATTGCAAGGCCACCTTTCGTATCAAATCAATTAAACATAACTCAGAGTATGAGGTTGCTGAATTTGTTAAAGAACATAACCATTCGTTAACACCACCGTAATGTGTGTCTTTTCTTCGGTCACATCGTAAGGTGGATGGTCCTGCTAAAGCACAAGTAAGTTCGATGCGTAGCGTTGGAATACCAATATGTAAGGTTATGGACTTCATGGTACACCAGTCCGGGGGTTATGATAATGTTGGGTTCACTAGAAAGGACCTGTACAATTATGTTGATGCTGCACGCCGAGTAGAATCGGTAGATGGTGATGTCGAAGGAGCATTGGCATATCTCTGTCGTGCGAAAGAAGATGATCCTACATTCTTTTATAGATACGATGTCGATGACGAAGGTTGCCTATCTAAATTATTCGTGTGTGATGGAAGATCACAACTGGATTACGCAAGGTTCGGAGATGTACTCGTTTTCGACACAACCTACAAAACCAATGCGTACAAGAAACCATTAGTAATACTGGTTGGCTGTAACAATCATTGGCAAAGTACAATATTCGGATGTGCGTTGGTAGTGGATGAAATGGTGGAGATATACATATGGGTTTTAGAGACCTTGATGAATGTAATGAAGGGAAAGACACTGATTTCAGTTGTAACAGATGGAGACAAGGCAATGCGCAAATCCATTACACGAATTTTTCCACAAGCTCGCCATCGGTTATGCCAGTGGCATATCTTACGAAATGCTGTGTCGAACATACATATGGAAGGCTTCGGGGGTAGATTTAAAGAATGCATGAGAGAAAGGTGTTCTTTCGAAGAGTTTGATGATTTATGGACGTCGTTACTTGATATTTTGAACGTCATAATAATCAGTGGATGAGATAAATGTATGATAGGCGTCAATTATGGGCGGAGGCGTATTTAAAAGACCACTTTTTCGCGGATATGACAACTACTCAGCGGAGCGAAAGCATGAATTCGTATATGAAAGACTTTGTCAAGTACAGAATGCGCCTTTACGAGTTTGTAAGAACCTACGAGAGAGCTCTTATCCGGCTTTGCAACAATGAGGCTATGGCTCATAATGAAACAGATCAAATGGAACATGTTCTCAGTACAAGTTTGACCAGCATTGAGAGGCATGGTGCTGCGATATACACCCGTAAAATTTTTAAAAAGTTTTGAGCAAAATTAATTAATGAGTCTATGTTTATTGTTGTCGAGAGGGTCGCGGTCGAGGGTTCGCCGTACATTCATTTTACCTTGTGTAAGTATAGAAGGCCAACATTAAGGTGGAATGTTATTTACCATCCATCAGACGACAGGCTAGAGTGTTCGTGTATGTTGTTCACGAGTGTGGGGATACCTTGTTGCCATATTATAGCTGTAATGAAATTTGAGCATCTTACAGAAATCCCACACAATTGCATCATGCAAAGGTGGATGAAAACCGACAATGATTTGATGAATGAAATGGCATCAAAGACGATTCCAGACACAGAGACTCGAATCATGCGGCGCGGCATCCTTAGCGCGACTTGCGATGAGATAACAAACTATGCAACCCGTACGAATGAAGGATGGCTGGAGTGTAGACAAGGTTTGGATGTTTTAAATGCTCGTATGAAAGACCTATCTATGAATAAGAACAAACCATACGGAGGTCAAATGAGTGGCGTACATTTTGGTGTTCGTGATCCCAAAGTTGTTGAAACAAAGGGAAGTAACAAACAATCAAGTAGGCGATGCACCAACTGCAGGTACAATCTCAAGAAAGTCCAAATGTTTCTTTAAGAAAGTTCAAATGTTTCTTAAGAAAATCCAAATGATTCTTATCAAGGTACAAATGTTTCTTACAAAAGTCCAAATATTTCTTAATAAAGTCCATAAGTCCCTTAGTAAAGTCCAAATGTTTCTTTAAGAAAGTTCAAATTTTCTTTGAAAGGTACAAGAAGTTCCTTTAGAAAGTCCAAACGATCCTTATCAAGGTACAAGGATAGGCAGTTTGCATTCAAAAGAAAGTTCAAATGTTTCTTAAGAAAGTCCAAATGATCCTTATCAAGGTACAAATGTTTTTTACAAAAGTCCAAATATTTCTTAATAAAGTCCATAGATCCCTTAGTAAAGTCCAAATGTTTCTTTAAGAAAGTTCAAATGTTTCTTAAGAAAGTCCAAATGTTTCTTACAAAAGTCCAAATATTTCTTAATAAAGTCCATAAGTCCCTTAGTAAAGTCCAAATGTTTTCTTTAAGAAAGTTCAAATGTTTCTTAAGAAAGTCCAAATGATCTTTATCAAGGTACAAATGTTTCTTACAAAAGTCCAAATATTTCTTAATAAAGTCCATAAGTCCCTTAGTAAAGTCCAAATGTTTCTTTAAGAAAGTTCAAATGTTTCTTAAGAAAGTCCAAATGATCTTACAAATGTTTCTTACAAAAGTCCAAATATTTCTTAATAAAGTCCATAAGTCCCTTAGTAAAGTCCAAATGTTTCTTTAAGAAAGTTCAAATGTTTCTTTAGAAAGTCTAAACGATCCTTATCAAGTTACAAGGATAGGCATTTTGCATTAAAAAAAAAGTTCAAATGTTTCTTAAGAAAGTCCAAATGATCCTTATCAAGGTACAAATGTTTCTTACAAAAGTCCAAATATTTCTTTAAGAAAGTTCAAACGATCCTTAGCTAGTCATCTCTACAAACTATTCAAGATATATCACGTAAGTTCATCTATAATTACTCTGTTGCCAAAGTTCTTTGCAATCTTTTAAGTTCCTTTCATCCTAATTTGACAAGATTTAATACATTCTGCTCTATTGAAAGAGCAACAATGCAAAGAAGGTACACAATTTTGCCAATCAAGGCACAAAAACTATACACACAAAACTATCCATTTAAACATCTACACTAAAAATCAAATCAATGGAAGAAAATCATCGCTCTGCTATTCTCCTTCATCAACCTGCATACAAGAACAAAATTCAAATCAATGGAAGAAAATCATTTGTTTATGTTCAAAAAATTTTAGTGTCAATCTACAGGGGAGAAGGACACACGAGAACGAGATGCCCAAAATCAAAGCCGCATGCATCTACTGAAGAAGAAGAAGGTTTTGTGCATGACGACCATACAAGAGTAAATGCGAATGCAAACCATACGAGCAATAAGCGCAGAAATATGCATGATGCATTGCCAACACAGTTCCAATTCGACTTAAATAGCACAGATGCTCAATTTATGTGGCAAAGTAGTGGAACAAGTGAACAAGCAAGCAAGGTCAGTTAATGTAACACCCGTACCCGGAGAAAGGGTTAATTATTAACTTAACATGCATTAATTGATATAATTAGTGTATAAAATGGATTAAGGGGAGGCTTGGACTCGCCCATGGAAAAGTCCCAGTGAGGAGGGACAGGTTTGGAAATGGAACTCAGCAAAGGGTAAATTGGTAATTTGCATGTTACATGATTAAATGCATTTTATGTGATTACATGAATATTTGCTTAAATGCTTTTATATTACGTGTTGATATATGTGTAGCATTTGGTATTGGTTTAGACACCCAAATAAGGGTATAAGTGAAAACGATCTAAATTAGTAGGTGCGATAGCAATTTCACAAAATATGTGGGATCCACGTTGGGACCCATACAGAACTTAGACAAACACTCATTAAATAATTGGGTAGTTAATGGAATGTTTGGGGGATTTCATAATAAGAACTTAAGAATTCCGGAGGTGCAAATGAAAAGTTGAAAAAATATATGCTTGACAACACACACAACATGCATTGCATGTGTGTCAAGAGAGTATGGACTCTCATAATTCACAGAAATTAAGCAAAACAAAGAGAGTCTGGGAGAGAAAGACGGAGACTAGACGCCGACGTCGTTTTTCTACCGATCCGTCGTCGCCGTTCGTCGGATTCATGAATCGAAGCCATTTTCGGACTCGTGGAGGGAGAGGAACGTTTCTATACCCTTAATTTCTGTTTAAATTACTGGATTTTGGTAGCTCACTCTAAACGGTGACAAGCGGTTGCCGAAAACTTGTAGGAACCACTCCGGAGTAGGATTTGGGCAAGAATCGTTAAGGAATTTGCTTGTTGGGGTAAAATCTATAAGAGGTGAGTGACTCTAATCCATGGGCTGAATGTAAATCACGTTAAATGTGTTAATTTATATGTTAGTATGATGAATTCTTGTAGATTAAGGCATGGACATGAGAATTGGATATATTAACATGTTGATTTATGTGGGTTTGGCTAGTTTACTTTAAATTGAAGGTTTAATATGTGTTAAATGGTGTGTGAATTACCATGTTGAGATGATTTTGTGATTATGTGCTTATGTGGGTTGAAGAAAGCCTTATGTTGATTCACCGTGGATTTACTCCATAATAAGGAGACGTGAAAAAACCCAACGGTGTAAGGGTACTCACCACACTAACTGTGTAAAGGTGTGTGGGTGACGACCCAGCTGTGGAAGGGTATGTGAGATGGTGTGAATTAGAGGTGCTATATGCGCATAAGGTAAAAGGCATGAGCGACGACACAGTGAACTGATATTTGGTCTTTTGGAGACTAAATGATATGTTGATTGTTGATTTATGCATTAAATATGACATTACATTCATACATGTGATTGGTTTTACTCACTAAGCGAAAGCTTAAACAAATACTATTTTCTATTGTGGTTATTGAATAACCACCGCAGGTACGGCACAAGAGGAGGAAAGGAAATGATCAATACGATGGGTTGGGCGTGGGGGTTATGAGATGTGTGTTGATGTGTTTATAAATCTAGATGTTTAAGTTTCCTAATGCAACTTATGGTTTGGAGATGCATAGTTAACTCATGTTTTGGGAGAACTTGTAGATATGTTTTAAACCTATATTGCAGTGTAACTAGTGGCTTGAGGTCCTTGACTTGAGTAGGGGTGTAAACGGTTCGGTTCGGTTCGGTTCGGTGTGATTTTTGACAAAACCGATCGGTTTCGGTTCGGTTCGGTTCGGAGTGTGTAAATTTTCGGTTCGGTTTCGGTTTTGCACTGCACAAATTAAATTAAAACCGACCGAACCGATCGGTTCGGTTCGGTTTGTCGGTTTGGTTCGGTTTTTGAACACCCCTAGACTTGAGGCTTGAAGTCTTGACTTGTGGATGGGAGAGATGGGAGAGATGGGAGAGATTTGAGCCTCATGCTTGTGAACTTCTTTTGAACTTGTAAAATGATGTAAATTATGGTTTCTTTTATGTTAATGTTCATATTTGGGTTGTAGAAAAAGAGTTTGAATCCTAAAACTTGTATTTTGGAAAGTGAAAGTGAATTTGGAAACTAATGTGTAATATCTCTTGTTTTGCTCAAGTGTGGTGCAAGTAATGGATTTGACCATTTCGGCAAGTCCGGATGTGTCGCTAGTGTCTTAAACATGTTTCCTTAGTGTTCACAATGCTAGTTCCAACTTTGAGTTGATTCCCAACAAGTTTCATGAATTTTGAATGAGAATTGAGTTTCAAAGTTTAAAAGTTCATTGTAGTTCAAATGAAATGAGTTCTTAGTGGATTTGATCAAATTGTGAATATGATTCTATGATCCATGCTTAACTTGAGTTTAAACATGTTTAGAAATGTGTTAGAATTGATTTCCCAAAGTTTCATAATGTTCCCATGTGATTTGGTTGTGTTTTGGAAGTTAAAACTTGTTTTGACAGCAACAAAATTTAGCAGCAGAATTGTGAAGGGATCGATCCGCGATTTATGAAGGGATCGATCCGCCCTTTTAAGGGAACATTCTGCGAGAGACTCATATAAATGGATCGATCCGCGATTTATGAAGGGATCGATCCGCCTTGTAATTTTCCACAGCATGTCCGTTTTTACGGAAACATGCATAACTTTTCCTAGAAAATTCGGATTCGCGTGCCGTTTGTTGCGTTGGAACCTGGACTCAAAATTCTAACTTTTGGTATAAAAATTTTACATACTTTATAAATGACCATTTTGCCCTGGAGGCTGTTTTGGCACAATAGAATTCTTTAAAGTGATTTTGTTCACCTTTTCTTCTAGTTAGTGTATATTTTGGGTGCGGTTACTCTTGTTACATGTGTCCTAATCCACCGGGGATGGGTTGGGGTGTGACAGTTAACATACTATTCAATGAGTTTGTTAATGCACATAATGCCCATCTAATACCCATTGTTCTATCTAATCACAGGCTCGCGGGGATTACTTATGGGAATATAACCACCACCATACAACATTTCCATTCATATAATGATGTTGTTCTTGGATTCAAATATTACCTCTGTATGCTTCAACATCTTTTAATACTTCTTTTCGAAGCTCATTGTAGTTGCATTGTATTAATTCTAGCATAATCTTTCCCCTTGCTTGCCTTGAATCGAACTAAAAAGATTTAAACATATCATAAAGAAGCACCTAGTAAATTTGTCAAGTACATATCATATATGTGAACTTAGATTAAAATGGTGCGCATATTTAACTTACAAGGAACACTGTCCCCGGGCATAACTCATCGTAGTCCTCCATGAATGTCATCACATAAACGCCACAGTCATCGCTATCAAGCACATTACAAAATAGTTGTTATAAACTATAAAATAAGTCCAAAAATAACAACGCTAAATATAAAATCATAACTCGTACCCGTTGTTCTGCTGCGGCACCCATTCGGGGTACTGAATTGGAAAATTATTGATTGACATGTTATAAGGCTTTCCATAGTGATCCCCCAACAACTTGTGCATGTCATTCACCTATTAACATACACACAAGTTTTTGTAATCAAATTCAACAAAAACATAACTACATAAACATAAAAGGGTCTGAGACATACTATCTTTTTCACCATATTCTCACGATGGAGTCCGTGCGTGACTGATGAGTCTAGTATAATCACCTTCTCCTCAGATATTGTGGATATCGCATTTTTCTTACCCATAGCTTTTCTTTTAAGTTCTTTTAAATTTCAAATTCAAAAGAAATGAGTCGCCACTTAATTTTTTTAAGGAAAAACTAAGAAACTATTTCAAAAAGGAAACTGATCTTTTGCAAAACCAAAGATTAACTAGGTCCGGGGATTATGGAATGAGAAGGGAAGGAGCCCATCGGACTAAAACCACCCCTTCTCATCCTATCTCGTGATAGGCCTCTACTTAACATCCTTTTAATTGAATTACTAATTTAAGCATGCCCTCAACTAATACATAGATATACGTATACATTACACAAATATGTTGAAATGGTGTAAAATTACCAATTTACAAAATATCATTCAAAAGCCACGTAATTCTAGTAGCAAGCAATATGATATGCAAATAGGGAACTAGATAACTTACCCGGGATCCAGCCGCGATATTAAACGTGCAATGCATATGAATGAAAGAAAATCCTAGAAAAGAGTCTCTAATCACACGTATTCACATAAGGCAAGATCCTAATTCTAATGCGTCGCGCATGAGGTTGAAAAATCGATAAGATCAAGAAATTAAAATAAACTAAAGAGGAGTTCAAGAAATCACACTGATCGGGAGAGAACAAATCCTATTTATACGCCTTAACGAGCATTTGTTAGTACCTTTTTTTATCCTGTTTTTGTATATTTTTACTTCGTTTTCTATTTTCTGACAGGTTTTGGAAGAAATCAAGTATATCAGACTAAACAGGGAGAAAAAGCAGAAGAAAAGAAGCTGAAAAAGCCAGCTCGCGCGCGCGCGAGAATCCAGAAATCGCTCGCGCGATCCGCGCGCGCGAGGTCCCAAATGTCGCGCTCGCGCGAGCCACGCGCGCGATATATGTAAAAAGCAAAGATACGTATTTCAGTATACTGAAGACTCCTGTGCAAACGAAACTGCTAAATGACGTCCAGACTGTAAAATATATCAGTTTCAGTTCGTTTCGGGTTAGGAAAGCTTCCAAAGCTTGTTGTAAACTCTATATATACTCTATTTTACTTCAATTGAAGGGTTACACACCCATACACACATACACATACAGCCATATAGACTAAAATTCCAGTCCTTGAAGAGGGAAAAGCAAAGAAGAAGAAGAAGAAGAAGACCAAGGATCTCCATGGCCTCCTCCATCAACTACTTGCCGATCTCCACTTCCATGGCAGCTTAGACCTAGATCTAGGGTTTCAATGAAGCCCTAGCCAAGTAATAGGGTTTTATTTATGTTTTTATTTTAGTTTTATTATGTATGGATGACAGTTACATGTTTAGAGGATTTTTATAAATAAATCGTACTTCTATTGATTAAATCATTACTTTCAAAGTTTATTCTTGTCTTAGATCTATTTTGACTGTGATATGCTCAATGATCTATATTTGCTGTGCTTGTATAGATTGTTTACATGTAATGGTACTTAAATTGAATTGTGCTATCAAGTATCCGAATAGTCCATGCCTAGATTAGACAGATTATACCACAACCCTAGTTTAGTGTGGGATAATTCGTGCTAACCGAAGATGAATTATGTTGGTGCTTGAACCATATTTATTTTCTTGACGGAGGAATTGGGCTTGTAGCTACAATTCTCCATTATCATCCAACTTAATAGGCTAAAGTAATTCATAAATATTCCTATTATGAAGCTAGTGGTGGATTTGCAATCCTAGTTTCTCTTAAACATATTTATAACAACACTTTTAAATCGCTTTCATAATTTAGATTTAATTTTATTGTTCTTAGTTTAATTAAATTCAAAATCAAAATCTCGTTTTTCTTAATCAACTAAATTTAGGTTTTAAAATTAAAGCGCGGTAGTTAATCAATCTCTGTGGGTTCGACCTTTACTTCCACACTGCAAATCTTTAGAAAAGTAAAGTATACTTTTATATCTTGATACTGACAACATCAATTTTTGGCGTCGTTGCCGGGGATTGCATTACTACCTTTAATTTTATAATCTTAGTTTAGTTAATTCGTAAATATTAGATTAGTTTTTAGTCTTCGTATTTTCCGTTTTTTTGTTTTAAATTACTAACTTGTTCTTTTATTTTATAGGTTTTCGAGTCATCAAATTCTAACGTTTCCGAGTGGAGTAACTAATTACATCAAAGGAGCTTACGCAAATAAAATAAATAAAAATAAATTAAGTAAATTGCTCGCTTTAACTTCGCATCAAATCACTGTAAGTCAGGGCGCTGAGACGCAATTACTTGCATTAGGTTAGTTGTGGAGTGAACACTGCATTAGCTAGGAAACCCGGGGCGCTGGGCTTGACGCTGTCATTGCATTACAGGATAATATTCATGCATCATAGTAGTACTGTGTGATTGCTTGTCGTCTTATTTGCGTGATTGCTATTTGTTTCTTTTGTTTAGTCAGTCTTTGTTTTTAGTTTCTTTATTTTAGTTTATGTTAGGTACACGTTCAAATAAACCAGAATTAAAATCTTTCGATCATGAACTTGAACGTACCTTAAGAACTAGTAAGTCCACAACCCAAGCTCCGAGAGTTGGGTTGCAAGACGACGAATCAACTCTGATTCCGTCGTCGTTGTTTGAGGCCGAAATTCAAAGTACCCGTGAACGGTTAAGGAAAACTCGAACTTTGAAAATCGAACCGATTAAAATGGCTGACGGTGGAAATAATAATAACAATCAAAACGACGGTGCTAATATGAATAATCTTAATATACCGCCACCTCCTCCACTTATAAATTATTTTATTCCTACTACTTACACGCCACAAGCCGGTATCGAATTACCGGAGGCGACGGCATCTCACTTTGAGATAAAGTCGTCTACGATCTCGCTACTTCCTTCTTTCCATGGCCGTCTAAATGAAGATCCATATCAATACTTAGGAGATTTTCAGGACATATGCTCTACTTTGAAAATCCAAAACTTAAATGATGATGAGTTGAAATTGCGGCTCTTTCCATTTTCCTTAAGAGACAAAGCTAAGTACTGGCTTCAATCACTTGAGCCAAACACAATTAAAACATGGGAAGCCTTATACACCGCATTTTTACAAAAGTTTTTTCCTATTATGCATACAAAGCAGATAAGGAAATCCATAACCAATTTTGTAATGCAAGATGGGGAAACGCTTTACGATACGTGGGAGAAATTTAAAGAATTATTACGCTCTTGCCCACATCATCAGGTTCCTAAGTGGCAACTTGTTCAGGTCTTCTACGAGGGACTTATTCCCTCAGTCCGTAATACCGTCGATGCCGTTTGTGCGGGAACTTTCCTACACAAAAGTGCCGACGAGGCCTGGAAAAATTTTGAAACTTTAAGCGAGAACTCGATGCATCAGGCTGTGTCGGAACGTTTCGAGGGATATCATCTTCAACCTAAGCGAGAGGTGAAAGTTGAGTCGAGTCAGTCAATCGAAATACAAGAATTAAATAGAAAACTTGACCAACTTATGAGGATGGGGAATAGGTCCAATCCACCTTCTTCAGAAGTATGTGCATTATGTTCTGAACCGTCTCATAATATCTTTGCATGTCCTTCTGCATCTCAATATCCGGAATTTGTTGAGCAACACGTTAATTCTATGCAACAATTCCCACAAAATAATTGTAATCCTAGGTCGACTAATTTTCATAATACGTACCGACCCCAATATCAACAAAGTCAATACCAACTACCTCCTCCACCTCCACGCAATAATGCATTTGAGGAGAAGGTGCTGGCCTCACTGGAAAATTTTGGGTCGGTAATTCAGTTAGTGCACTCTCATACTCAGTCCATCGCAAAGCTAGAGTCCCAAATGGGACAAGTAGTTAATACATTAAACCGTTTAACTGAGAGTAAGTTGTCGAGTCAACCTACTCAGCAACCTAAGGGGCAATACGCAGTGGGTAGTATGAGTCAGAGCGTGAACGCTGTTTCGACTAGGACGACTGCTCGAGATGAGGAAGTTGTTGTAATTCTGGATGGGGGTGATAAAAATAAAAATTTAAATTTGAATAAAGAAAAAGGTGAAGACGTGGATAGAGTTAGGAAAGAGAATGAACCGGTCCCAACGAATTATATTCTGAGAATGCCATATCCACCAAACATTGAGGAACCGTCTA
Organism: Hydrangea macrophylla; assembly: GCA_033977485.1. Lineage (NCBI taxonomy): Eukaryota > Viridiplantae > Streptophyta > Magnoliopsida > Cornales > Hydrangeaceae > Hydrangea > Hydrangea macrophylla. The sequence continues at coordinate 128,163,955 of CM066984.1, read as the reverse complement.
ATCTTACAAAGAAAAAGTCGAAAGTTGAGGATATACTCGAGGTGTTTAAACAAGTTAAAATCAATATTCCATTCCTCGATGCGATAAAACAAATTCCCACTTATGCTAAATGTCTTAAAGACCTATGTACGCAAAAACGAAAAATACGCAGTCATACTCCTAAAAAGGTCTTCCTCACGGAAAAAGTAAGCTCAATATTCCAACACGCTACTGCGAAATATAAAGATCCAGGTACGCCTACGATTTCATGTGTCATAGGTGACACTATCATTCATAAGGCTCTCCTTGACTTAGGAGCTAGTGTTAACCTTTTACCCTATCACGTCTATAAACAATTAGGACTAGGTGAACTTAAACCTACGGCCGCTACAATATAGTTAGTGGATCGTTCAATTAAAATACCTAGAGGAATCGTCGAGGACGTCTTGGTTAAAGTTGATAAATGCTATTATCCTGTAGACTTCATGGTCCTTGACACTGAACCCGCGTTAGATGCTAGGAAACGCATTCCTGTCATCTTAGGCCGTCCATTCTTAGCGACCGCTAATGCACGTGTTAACTGCCGAACGGGGGTAATGAAGGTGTCATTTGGGAACATGAATCTCAAATTAAACGTTTTTAACGCTATTGATCAACCTCCTAAAGACGATGATTACCTATGTGAGGCGGAGATTGAGGTTAGACGAACAATTGAACCAAATAACGTACAACCTGTGGGTGAGGAAAATAATTTGGTGAGTAGTGAGCGGACGAATTCGACTAATCGGGACCCGAATGATGAATTTACTCAAAAGGTAAGAAATCGATTTGAACATAATGAGGGAGATCCGTCAATTGAACTGATTCAAAGCGACGCTATTTCTGCTTATCACCGAGCTCTTCCTGATATCCTACGGGATACACAATCCGAGTTTCAGCCTCCATGAATCTTGAGCTAGAAAGGTCTAGCTGAAGACGTAAAAGTTAGCGCTTCTTGGGAGGCAACCCAAGCTTAATTTCGTCTGTTTTATTTGTTTTTGGTCATTTTTGAGTCGTTTTTGTCAGTTTTGGAGTTTTTCTGGACAGGTTTGGGGGTCAGAATTAATTTATTTTAATATTATATACATAATTTTAGCCACAAAATGGAAAAAATTGAACTCGCTCGCGCGGCCCGCTGGCGCGAGGCCTCGCTCACGCGGTCCGCTGGCGCGAGTTTGTGCCTTAGGCGTTTTTCCTTGCTTTTTCTTATTTGATGCCTCAGCTTCTTCTTGCGCCTGGTTTCGCGGGCGCGAGGCACCTCGCTCGCGCGAGATATTGATTAAAAAAAAAACTTGGGATTCGCGCGCGCGACGGCCGCTCGCGCGGACCGCTCGCGCGATACCCCATGTTTCTGATATTTTCTTTTGTTTTCTCTATCAGTCATCCACACCTGTTCTAGTAGTTTTTACTTTTCTATTTTTGTTTCTTACATACTTTTAGGTCGAGTCAATTGTTGTTTTCATAGTTCTATTTCTGTTTTATTTTCGTTTCTAGTTTATTATTTTTTTTTGTTTTCGTAGTTTTTTGTCCAGTTTTATAGTTTATGTAGTTTCGTTTAGCTCAATTATAATTCTTTTAGCTGCTTTTATTATTCTTTTTGTTTGTTTTCTTTTATTAAGAAGTAACAGGTAACATTAAACTTTATTGACATATTCTTATGTGTTCACCTGTTCTATGCTTGTCGAGATCGAGGTACTATCGTTCCTTTCTTATGTACTCACATTTCTTTCGTTTTGTTGTTTCATTAGGGACAATGAATGGTTTAGGTTTGGGGGTATGCACACATGCACATTAGTTTATTTAGTTTATGCAAAATTTTAAAATTTTTCAATAAGTGTGCTTAAATAAACGATGTTACCGACGTTTTTGCAATATCAATTTGATACTTTTTGATAGAGAACTTTGAATTGTTATAGAATGGTAAACAAGAGAAGATGTCGTTAAACATTTGCTGAAGTTATGATATGACGTTTTAAGTTATGTATTGGTTGAATCATAGTTTTATATCATAGATTTGCACATAAACTTATGCACTGCACGTAGTCATTGGAATACATGTTGGTTGTGAACTATAATATGATTCGGATTTCTAGATAACACAAGGTGGAGACTAGACCCGGTGAGCTTTTGAGCCTATCTTTCTTTTTAGAGGGTTATAAATACATTGGGTTTGTCGAATTTCATTGAAATAGCGCATCTACTTGTTGTTTAGTCTCATTATTCTTGTGTTGGTTGATAGTCAAGTTAAAATATTTGCTACCATGCTAAATAATCTTCCATTGTAAACATTGAAGAATCATATAACCATAGGACATGATCTTAGGCCCTTCTTTGTTTACTGTCGACCGATAAATGATAAAATGTCCTTAGTTCGCCCTTTGAGCCATTACAATGCCTCTTTTTCTTTGTTCACCATTATCCTCTTTAAAAGCTCCAACTTGATCGAATTTTTGGAGTATACCACTGGAAGAGTGATCAACTTTTAGTAGTATTAAGGTGATGTGTTGATTGAGAAGAAGAAAATAAGATGCTATTGGGGTAATTGCTTGTTATTCGATGAATAATCATTTGAGAAGCAAGAAAGGAAAAAAGGGAAAAGAAACATAATACAGAAGAGGAAGGTTGAAAAAAATGAAAGAAAAGAAGAAAAATGAATGAAAAGGAATGAAGAGAAAGAAAAGATGAAAGTTTATAGAAGAAGAATGAAAGAAATCGAACATGCCTTACAATGCCATTCTGAAACTATTTGATATATGTATTCTATCCTTTTCCATTGTCTGAGCCACATTACAACCTTTGAAAAGTCCTATTTGATCCTAGGAAACATGGTTTGGATATGAAAACAATGGGAGGGGGATTAAAACATGGTAATGAGTAATTTTTCTTGATTGTTGGCATCCTATCCATGAGACTACTGTTCTTTTGTGTATGCGTCTTTTTTGTGTCGTATGTGAGCGTTATTCGTCTTGAAAACATAATTCCTTTGCTCACGTATACTAGAGAAATTACACATGTTTCTGAGTGTTTCATTTTAGAGTGTAATTGACATTGTGAGATTCGTAATCGAAGCATAGTTGGATAGTTATCCGAGTTATATTCCAAGTTCATGACATGCGCGTGTTTATTTGACTACCATATCACACACGTGCAATTTTATGAGAAATTCTATTGATTTATACGATTCATACACTTGATTGTTTCTCATGATGTAAGTGAACGTTTGATTCCGTTTCTTCTTGTTCATTATTCTATTTCAAATCATTGTGTTATAATAAGGAGTATTGAATGTTTTGTTTTCCGTTTTTAATAAAACTTTTTAAATTTTTAAGTTAATAAAGATGGTTGTGGGTGACTTGTTGACGAGAACTCTCACGAGACTTCACTCGTCCGACTAGGGACACCTAGGGGTTTAAAAGGCTTGTTGCATACGCTAAATGCAATCGTGATCCATGCGAAAATGGAGTAGTATTTTATTAGTAGTTAGTTTTTATGTTAGTTTTGCTCGAGGACTAGCAAAATGTAGGTTTGGGGGTGTGATCGGGAGAGAACAAATCCTATTTATACACCTTAACGAGCATTTGTTAGTACATTTTTTATCCTGTTTTTGTATATTTTTACTTCGTTTTCTATTTTCTGACAGGTTTTGGAAGAAATCAAGTATATCAGACTAAACAGGGAGAAAAAGCAGAATAAAAGAAGCTGAAAAAGCCAGCTCGCGCGCGCGAGAATCCAGAAATCGCTCGAGCGATCCGCGCGCGCGAGGTCCCAAATGTCGCGCTCGCGCGAGCCGCGAGTGCGATATGTGTAAAAAGCAAAGATACGTATTTCAGTATACTGAAGACTCCTGTGCAAACGAAACTGCTGAATGACGTCCAGACTGTAAAATATATCAGTTTCAGTTCGTTTCGGGTTAGGAAAGCTTCCAAAGCTTGTTGTAAACTCTATATATACTCTATTTTACTTCAATTGAAGGGTTACACACCCATACACACATACACATACAGCCATATAGACTAAAATTCCAGCCCTTGAAGAGGAAAAAGCAAAGAAGAAGAAGAAGAAGAAGACCAAGGATCTCCATGGCCTCCTCCATCAACTACTTGCCGATCTCCACTTCCATGGCAGCTTAGACCTAGATCTAGGGTTTCAATGAAGCCCTAGCCAAGTAATAGGGTTTTATTTATGTTTTTATTTTAGTTTTATTATGTATGGATGACAGATACATGTTTAGAGGATTTTTATAAATAAATTGTACTTCTATTGATTAAATCATTACTTTCAAAGTTTATTCTTGTCTTAGATCTATTTTGACTGTGATGTGCTCAATGATCTATATTTGCTGTGCTTGTATAGATTGTTTACATGTAATGGTGCTTAAATTGAATTATGCTATCAAGTATCCGAATAGTCCATGCCTAGATTAGACAGATTATACCACAACCCTAGTTTAGTGTGGGATAATTCGTGCTAACCGAAGATGGATTATGTTGGTGCTTGAACCATAGTTATTTTCTTGACGGAGGAATTGGGCTTGTAGCTACAATTCTCCATTATCATCCAACTTAATAGGCTAAAGTAATTCATAAATATTCCTATTATGAAGCTAGTGGTGGATTTGAAATCCTAGTTTCTCTTAAACATATTTATAACAACACTTTTAAATCGCTTTCATAATTTAGATTTAATTTTATTGTTCTTAGTTTAATTAAATTCAAAATCAAAATCTCGTTTTTCTTAATCAACTAAATTTAGGTTTTAAAATTAAAGCGCGGTAGTTAATCAATCTCTGTGGGTTCGACCTTTACTTCCACACTACAAATCTTTAGAAAAGTAAAGTATACTTTTATATCTTGATACTGACAACATCACACACCTTATTAGCGCTACAAAACAAAGGGTTAGTCCATATGGTATACAAGATATGAAGTTAGAAATAACAATCCTAAATTTCTGGCTTAAATCTATCAAATGTAATTAAATCTAAAGCAACTAAGTCCTAGTTACAAGTGTCAAGCCATATGGATGAATATGTACATGAACAAGAATAAATTATGAAATACTCAATGATTTAGATCACTTAAACTTTGAATTCAAGCTTAACTAATCATTATTGAAACGTGGTTTGAACCTTGACTCATGAAAATTTCATCTAGGCCATTATTCATAAGATTGATGAAAACTATTGCAGAATTCTGGAAATTACTGAGGGCAGATCATAACTTTAAAGAAATAAAAAGCATGGTTCCCGTGGTTTGATCTTGATGAATTTTGGACACAAGATGCCTCTGTGTGTCTAGTTTTTAACCCAAAAAAGAAATCAAAGTTTCAACGGTTGGATCTCCGGGAATTGGACAAAAACCAGACATCACTCATCATTCTACAACCTTCTGTCCAGAGTTCTTGCACGATTTTCTAAAAATAGCAAGAAGATCATAAATGCTTTATTATTTTTAGGGTGACTTCCTAACACATTAATATACTTAGAAAAAATTATTTTGGGTCACAAATACTTTATTAAGGTTCTGATTTACTTATTTCAAAAGAGTGTTACTGTTCTGAAACTCTGGGCAGATTGTAGTGACTTTACAAAACTCGTGACCAAACCACTTTAAACATGAAATCTCCTTAAACAAAAATTGTAGTGGTAAAACATTGTGTTATTGACACTTTTTCATTAGTTTCATTCAGTTTCAACGGTCTGATTTCAAACAAAAAATCTTTGATCAAAACCGGTTTATGAACCCACTGTTTCATTGTCAAGTTCAACTTTTATTTGTTAACCCCAACTATTAAACCATGAAGTTGGACTTAAACTAATCCATTTTCTCCTACCATTTGATGGTCATTGGAGGCTAAAGACCTTTATATTTGTAGATTTCAAATGAAGTATGAATAGACTTCATGAAATCTCAAGATAATGAATCTAAACCATGGAGATGGGCTTAGACTCAAACTACTTTCTCCTACCACTTGATGGTCATTGGAGATGAAGATATGACTAATACTCATGAGCCTTCAAGAATCTCAAGAGAGAAGTACAAACAAACATAGCTAATACCCATAGGTTTTCAAGGAATATGGAAGGGGATTCCATGAAACCTTAAGTTAAAGAATCCCAAATCATGGTGGGGGTTTAGATTAATTTACTTGCTCTTATATAAAGGATGATCAACCTTGACTCTCATGGGGGAGCACAAGCTCACATGGAATCAAGGGATCCAACTCATGAGATTCAAGTGAAGTATGGAAGACTTCCAATAATCTCAAGAGAGAAGTATAAACAAAGAGGAGGAAAAGAAGGAACTAAAAGAAAAGGCAATTAAAGTTTGCAAGTTTCCTAATAAAACTTCTAAAAAGGTTAATCAAAAGACCAAGTAGTTTTAAGATTAGAAGTTCAAAAGAATGAAGAGAAAAAAAACAACTTGTGATTAGAGGATCACCTCCAAACTACCCTCAAATCTTCTCTCCTTTGAAGATCCTCCAAGCTTTTCTCTCTAGTTTTCTAAAACTCTCTCTTTTCTCTCTCAAATATGTGTTAGTGTAGTGGTAGTTATTTCTTGTGTGTGCTCCCAAGGAAGATCCTCCTTCTTTTATAGACAAAATTACCAAGTATTCTCAGTGAATTCAGAGTAAAAGACAGGTGTAAATATCTCATTTGGTGGTACAATACGTACTTCCTGAAAACAAATAGACTGCTGCAAAAGGCGGCAGTTAAAAGCATTTGCGGCAGTCAGTGGATGCCGCTGCGGCACTCCGTAACAACCGCAACGGCAGTCAATGACTGCCGCGCGGCATCCAGTGAGAGCCGTTTAAAAATACTGATTGCCGCGTCTTAGTCAAAATTACTTTTCTATTTTTTTTGTTTTATCTGCATACATGTACGTATTGTACCACAAATTACAGACTATTAAAGCAAACGACAATTAGAAATTGTCGGCGACACTCAGTAAGTGTCGGTCCGACATTCTGTGATTGCCGTACGGCACTCATTGAATGCCACAAAAAGTGCCGTATGCCGGTTTCTGTTGAACTTCCCCTTTTTAGGTCTTTTTCTTTTCTCCTTTTTCTTCAAAAAACTTATTTTCGGGGATCTTTGCCAAATGTGATGTTTTCACTCCTGAATTCTCCTGAATACCCAATATTTCTTTTCCTGTGAAAATTTTACCACGTTTGGAGAACTTTCTGAAGAGCTTGGAACACTTCGAATCTTTCGGTCCTTGTCATCATCGGATATGGAGGTGACACTCTCCTTAATTCGACGTTTGGTCAAAATCGGGGTGTCTACAGATATGTCTATGACACAGACGGACCAGTGGGTATTGTTGTCGTTTATTGGAATGAATATCTGCATCACACAATAAAAATCATAATGACCGCTCGACTAACATGTGCATTTACAAATACAAATCGCATACCCTCTTCACCGTCTTCAAATCGCCGGTGTATTTCTCTGATCCAAAATAATGCCAGGCTTTGGAGCTCATCTGGCCCTTTCCCTCCATAATAGTTTGCTGCAAATTACCCAAAATCTTAATTTAAACCTATAATCATATCACATATTCCTATATACCAAGGTACTAGAAATATAATTAGTCTATTACCGCAACAAACGTCGGCATATACCAATGCCACTGCCTCCCATCTGGCCGCTTGTTCTTGGCATCATATGTCAGTTTCCCGACCATGCAATTTATAATCTAGCATAGGTAAGTGTTAATTGTGAGATATGTTTGTGAGATAGGTGTTAATTTGAATGACTCTAGAGTTTTGAGTTTCGTACCATGTCATTGACCCATTTCCCATCCTTAAGGAACAACAAGCTAGCACGATCCACAAACTCCATGTATGATCGTATAAGTATCTTGCTGCATTTGTATTTAACAGAGTTCATATCATTTCATATCATAAACAATACATACTAGAGTAAACAAGAGTTCATACTTACTCATTAGGGAGCTTGGGATCGCAGACGAAGCGGATTATCTTCTCCTCTTGTTCACTAAACTCCCTTATTCTAACACCGACGGCGGAAGGCTTGACATTTTTTTTTTGGCTTCGTAGCCTTCCTCAACAAGTTTTGCTCCACATTTAAGTATGGAGGCACACATTGTTTCCCTGGTCTCCGTTCCGCAGTTACCCGAGTTCTCCACATACGTGGAGAACAAGAGCCCTCATTTTCAATATCCATCAAGACCAGGGATTTTTGCACGGTCAACATTTTTTCCTGCGAGGATATCTGTTTAGTCCTCTGAAAGGACAACATGTACCTCTTTATAGACCACTGTCGGGGTCCCTATACTTGGACTGTTTTCATCAGGAGCAACTAGCGGACACGAACCAATTATTGGACTGTAATCTTTATTTTCTTCATTTTGTCCTTCTGTTTTTCCCTTCTCTTCTCCTGTATCACCTTGGTTTTCTCCTTCTACTCCTCATTTTCCTTCTCCCTCCCCTTCATCTTCGTCTTCATCTTCTCGTCGTCCTCTTTCATTCATTTTTTTCTGTAGTGATTTTTTGAACCCTTCATTTATGGCATTAGAAAGGTCATCTTTCAAAGCTTGAATATCGGCCTTCAAACTCGTTGTTATTTCAATCATTTGACATTTGATGGTAACAACTTCGGTATCAAGCTCACACACCCTCCTCTCCAATTTGCTCCTCTGAGCGGTCTCTTTCAACAATTCATCTTTCAAGTATTGAACCTCCTTTTCAAGCGAGGTAATATCTGTTACTTCACCCCTAGGGGAAAGCAGCATCCATTGTAGGAGTTTCATGGATAGCTTCTTCCCTGTCCCTTATTGGTGCCAACTCCACCTGCCATTCCAAATATTAATTGCAAAGGTATCACTTTAACCAAATTATCCATCAATAAAATTGTAAATAAATGTACCTTCTTATTGTTTTTCATCAGTCCATGCTTGATTAAGAAAAACATTCGTTTCTTCACTCCGTCGTTATTCCAAAAGCTAATGCGGGGGTATGCATTTCTACTAGACACAATATTGGGCATTGGCGCCCCTACCAGGACAAAAGTCTCTAGATAGAAAAGCTGCATTAAAAAAAACAAGCTCGTCAAACTCAATTCACTTAGAAGGTAAATTTAAGCTATTCCATAAGACAAATTAACAAGGTTTTACCATAAGAAAGAACAAGCATCCAGCAAGGCCGCTTGTTTCCTTCTTCCGATAGTTGTTCACACTCTGGACAAGATGGTCTAAGATCAACTTGCCCCAGTTTATGTTCTCCAAAATTGTTACATCTTTCACCAAATATAGCAAGCTTGGTCTAATCCCAGCCTTAGTGCCGGGTAAGCAAAAGCATCCCATCGCGAGGAGCACAACCCTCCTTTTGAACTCATCCCCCACATCGCTTGTTTTACTAAGATCATTCTTCAACTTCTTAAGGGCAAGGACTCCATTAACAAATCCAAGTTGCCCAGCCAATTCTTCCAACTCCTCGGTGGAACAACTACTCGGCACAACTCCTCGTACACGGATCCCCAACATCCTTTCAATATCCTTCGGAACAATGTTGACTGTCTCCCTGTGGACTGTCAATGAACAGTTGGAGGTGTCTAAATTCTTCACGAGCCACTGGCACAACTCGTGGTCCACTTGGTTGCACTGTAGCTTCAACACCCCCTCCAATCCAATACCCTTGACGATTTGATCTTGTTCATCTGTGAAATTCTTTCTAACTTCAATAATTGCAGGCAACGATTGCCGGGTACTGAAGCTATCACTTGCCTATTATTTCATAATAAAAAATATATATATGAAACTATAAGATATCAAAAGGAATTTTACTACAATAATCAAAGGTAGAAATATTGTGATACCCTTTGTTTTTTTCTTTTTTGTCCCCTCTTTATCTTTCTCTATAAGTAGGCCCTTAGCCCTCAACTTATTATTTTCCTCCCTAACCTTCTTTCCCATCTCATTGTACGGCTCGACTTCATCAGAGCTCATTGTATTCCACTTATCCGGGATAGCATTCCTTACCTATAGCGATACAAACAAAGTGTTAAACAACACTCATTAATTATATTGTGTATATAACATCATCTTTCTCACCGGATTTTTCACTTTGATGCTCGGGTTTTCCACTCTAAACTCACTTATCTTCACGTGTCTGCGATGAAAACATGTAAGCATGATTTTCATGAATGTATTCTCAACAGAAATATTAGTGCTTGAGTTCAACTTACAAATATATTAGGTAAGGAGCTTCGGTCCTCCCTTTACACATTTCTTCTCGTTGTTCAACTTCCTCAACTTCTTCAACCTCTTTTAGTTTTCTCTTTTTCCTACAAAAGATGGACCATCAAATGAACCTTAATAAAGTCCAATATGTTCCTTAAGGAAGTCCAAATGATCCTTAGTAAGGTACAAAATTTCTTTAAAATGTACAAACAGTTCCTTAAGAAAGTTCAAATAATCCTTAGTGAGGTACAAAGGTAGGGAGTAAGGTTTCAAAACTTTCTTTGAAAGGTACAAAAAGCCCTTAAGAAAGTCCAAATGATCCTTAGTAAGGTACAAAGGTGGGTAGTGGGTTTCAATTTTTTTTCTTTAAAAAGTAAAACAATTCTTAAGAAAGTCCAAATGATCCTTAGTGAGGTACAAAGGTAGGGAGTAAGGTTTCAAAACTTTCTTTGAAAAGTACAAACAACCCTTGAGAAAGTCCAAATGATATTTAGTAAGGTACAAAGGTGGGCAGTGGGGTTTCAATTTTTTTCTTTGAAAGGTACAAACACTTGGTTAAGTCCAAATGATCTAGTATAAGGTACACAAGTAGGCAGTTGGTTTTCAAAACTTTCTTTAAAAGGTACAAATAATTCCTTAAGAAAGTCCAAAGGTTCCTTAAGAAAGTCCAGTAGGGAATCAAAACATTTTTTGAAAGGTACAAATGCTTTCTTAGGAAAGTCCAAAGGTTCCTTAGTTAGATCCAAAACTAGATAGTGGGCATTCAAATGTTTGCTTTCAAGGTCCAAATGGTTCCTTAAGGAAGTCCAAGTGTTCATTTAATAATATACAAAATCAAACAACGTGCATTCAATCAAATGAAGATGGATAATCATTCAACAAAAACAATAGTTTAATATAAGGCTCCAACCACCTTTGCAGGAGTCTTCTTCGTTGAACTCCTCTTCTTCTTCATTGGAGGGCTTTTAGTTGGTGGACTGCGGGATGGACGGGCCTTATCTACGGGATTCTTCTTCATAATCTAATCAACAGAAACAAACAATGAAACTAATGAAGATTTTTTTTTTCAGGATTGACACTTATCTACAATGAACTTGTCTTCATAATCTAATCTAGAGAAATAAACAATGAAACAATGAATCTAATGGTTGGGAATTGACTATGCATTGCCACGATTCAATGCTTTCTGGGGTGTGTATAGCAATAACCACTAATTACAACTATTTCCTCATAATATACAATCTGAAATTGTAAAAAGATGAATTGTTGTAAATATAGACAAATGTTGTGACATTCTCTATTTCCCTAAATTATCTCATCCAAAATGATGAATTATTATACCATAGTGCTGTGTAAACTAGTAATTGTCCTTGTCCGTGTCCGTGGGCACGACGTAAAAAATAAATGAGGGGTTGCCGTTATACGAAGACTGCTAGGAAAAACTAAAAATCAAGATTTGATCAATTCGTAATAGACTTTTGCTGACATGATATTATTATTTATTCAATTTATTCTTGGAGACAGAATTTGTTGGATCGGAACATTGAATGTATGGGTGCTTTACAAGTCTTCCACTCTTCATCATCAATGGATCTTAATCCTGTGGGTTTTTTCTTTGTTCTTTACAGAGTTTGGGTGCTGAGAAAGACAGTCTTGATATTGTTCAGCATGAATGGGCCCTTCCAAAATTCGAACAGCGAGCAGAGGCGGTACTTAGGAAACTAGTTAGCTAATCACTGATACAGCGATGTTTGTACTTCCACACTAAAATGTGTTTCTGCACCATTTTGTTATCTGCTCATGTTGTTTACCCTCCTGGTGGAACTCTCTTGCAAGCAATGAAGGTGGTGATTGTGCAATCACTATCACAGACTAATGAAGAGATCACATATTAGACTATTCTAATTTAGTTGTATTTTGCTCAAATTTACTGTTATTGTAGATTTTTTTTTCTTCCTATGGTCCACATTTCAGAATTATATCGGAGGACTGATCGACAACCTGAATTCCAATGACAGATTTTGTTTGAAGCTACAAATAGTGATGTTCTATTGTTGGGTGGCTTGCATTACATCTTTTATATGTTAAATTAAAAGTGGAACTTGGAAGAAAATTAGTGAAGCACAATTTACAGAACAAAAAAGAATTGTTCCCTGGAAGTTCACCACAAAGCTGAAATGGCCACTATACATGTGCTTGTGGGTGATTTTTGGTTGCTTTAGAATCCGTTTGGTTATGTGAGACTTTGCCCTTAACTATTTGGATGGAAATCAAGACTGTCTCCAAAGGGTGTAGCACAAATGAGTTTTAATTTTGTCGAATGGACAAAATGCAGATACATTGGCGCATTTCAAAGATGCAACAACTCCATAGTTTTTAGCTATTTTTTATTTCATTTTATTTTATAATTGTGATCATTCAACGGTAACAATTTTTGATCTGTTCATAATAGACTTTTGCTAACAACAATTTAATTGCATAACTTCATTTAGTATTATAGTATATTAATGTAACAATTTGTTTAAAATAACTAGAAGCCCTAAATCAAAATCAACTAGAAGACCTACATCAAAATCAAAGACAATCTTCAAAATCTACTTAAAAAAGAAAAGGGAATACCTTCAAATAGTGTTGGTGATGCCAGAGGGAGGTGGTGGTCTGTGGTGGTCGATGCCGCGACGGTGGTGGTGGTAGAGTTCACGGTGGCTCTATTCGCAGCGATGAGTCTACTTGGTGTTCTCGCGAGAGAGAGAGAGAGAGAGAGAGAGAGAGAGAGAGAGAGAGAAGAAGAAGAAGAAGAAGAAGAAGAAGAAGTCGGAGAGTTCACCGGAAAATGTAGAGATTGTGAAGGGGAAGGAGACGTTGGAGAGGCTGGTAGAGTTTTTTCCCCCCTTTTTTTTCGCTACAGCAAGGGGCAACCGGTTTAGGCATTACTAGGTTAAGCATGGTTTGAAAAATTTCAAACCCACTTAAACACGTGTCACTATATGATGAACTCCTCTCTCATCCAATGGCTCACCTTGGTTTTGCTTCACGTGGGGCAAAACCGCCCCGCCCCACTACAGAATTCCCCCTAATTTTAATAGCCTCCACAAAATTTAGTGTGGGGGCCATCGAAATGAGTGGCCCTGATCAATTCTGTGTACAAATTCTTTGTAGTTTTTTGTGCATGTAGCATTACTCGGGCTGGGTGGGCCCCCCGATCAGGCCTCAGGCCGGGTTGAGCTTGGGAGAGGATGGGGGGTGTCTGCCTCGGACCGGATGGCCTAACAGGTTTTCATCAATTTCTTCTTCGAACTGAGCCAAGCTTTTTCTTCATTTCTGTCATGCCCCAACGTAGCATAAGTAAGGAAAGCGTTTAATTTCCTTTATGGACCCGTAGGTCGCGACAGTTTGAAGGATCGATTCCGTCCCAAACGTCGAACAACGATAAACAATAATCAGAGTAGAGCAATCAAAGCTTACAAATATTTTTTTAACTTAATAAATATTACAGCACGGGTCATCTAAAGGCACATACTGCCTTAATTTAAAACAATAACTTAGTGTCTATTACAGTCATCCTTATTACAAAACAGTTTAAAACTTAAAGCACATAACGGAAATTTCTCTTTCCAGCAGTTGTTCTCAATTCGCATAGTCATAAGATTCCTCCTGGTTATAACCTGAAAAGCCTGAACACGAAGGTCCAAGACGCATCAACGTCGTCAGCTTCTAGAAGCTGGTGAGTATTAAAAACATAACTTCGAATGTAAAACATACCCCTTTACAAATTTTCTCTTTTTAAGTTTGTAAATTCAATGGTTTAATCATGGGAAGAATTCAATTATAAAAATAACAGGGAATATCTATAAAAGTCGTTCATTCCTTAAAACATATGACCATGTATGAGACGATGCACCACACTCATCTTACCGACTCTTTTCTCTCGATAAACACAACAACCCACTATCTCACACCAGTATCTTTGAAATACTCCGATAGCCACACTTTAGCACAGGGGTGCCAGGGAATGTCCAGTTTGCCTCACACTTTGGTCCGGGGTACCAGGGAGTGTCCAATGCCTCACACTTTGAATACCTAAACCGCCATGCAAATACCGGAGGAACCCTCACGCAGTATCCAGACTCGGGTATCAGGGAGTGTCCGTAGGCCACACTTTAGCACTTCCATGGGTGCCAGGGAATGTCCAAGTTCGGCGTCACACACTTTGACGCTACCATGGTCGTCAGGGAGTGTCCAGTTTTGCCACCATCGCATTTCAAAGACACTCTCACCGCAATCTCAACACGTCACACATTGGTACACAACAACCAGGGAGTGTCCACAACACAATCTCAATCTCAATCTCATACTCTTTTCCACACTGACCATTACTCTTTTTCACACTGACTGACACCCACATGCATGTACAACTGACTCCACATGTATGTCATGAACCTTAAACATAAAAGAATTTAATGAATTAAAGAAACACGTACGTGCGGGGATTGATAGGTCACAATTCATTGTTTTAATCATCTACACATAATCAAATAGGATTCTGCTTTAATAAATTTCCCACACAGAGCTTTAACAATTCATAAAATACCACCCAAATAGTACCTTAACACAAAACAAGCAAGAACTAGAAACTGCCATAAGTCGCACGCGCGGGCCGCTCGCGCGAAAGGTCGTGTCACACCCGTTCCAAAATTTCATAGTTTTATCATACATAATTGGAAAGTTGTGAGTATATCAATGTTATTTGATAATTGGATTGAGATGAGGTTGACTGTAGGTCAACGGTAATGTGTCAGTAAGGACACGGGAATTATGATAGTCCATTTTGCATTGGCACGGTTAAATGGCATTTATGTGATTTAAATGTTATGTAACTTTATCTGGTATTTTTGTGAATAGTAATTTTATCTGTGTTGTGGGAATTCTGGTAATCTTTGATATGGTTATACCATTTTGAGAACTGTGGTGAGAACGTGAGTGACACGTTAATTAAAAAGGTAGGTTGTGTAGAGATTCCACAGAATATAGTTTTCGGATGTTATTTTGGACCCAAACGAAACTTAGTCGAAAACTTTTGGAATTTATAATTTTCACTCGTAAAGGCATAAAATGGACGTGTGCGAAGTTTCATGGATTAATGAGAAGTTTTGAGAAACTTGCGGGGAGGTAAACGTAATTCCCCGAAAGTTTGCCTATATATCGATTGGGATGAGATTTCAATCTCATCCAAACACTCACAAATATCTAGAGAGAGGAGAGAGAAGGGAGATTTGGAGCCAACGGGCTTTGCGACGCCGATCGACGACCGTTCGTCCGTCAGATTTTCTCCAGATTTCAGATTTGAACTTGTGGAGGTAAGATCTACGTTTTGATACCACTTAGGCCGTGTTTGGCAAAGTTTTGTAAAAATCTTAATTTTGGACTTTTGGGAAAATCAGGTAAAACTTGTAGGAATCGCGTATAAATTGAAATCCGACGTTTATTTAGCCTCCTAGTCGATCCTTCAAAGTTTGGGGGAAATCGCACGAGGTATGAAGTTCTAACTTGTGAAATATAGGAAAATACATGTTTTATATTTCGACGACGAAATTGTGATCCGGGCGAAATCCTTGTGTTAATTGTAGGCCCGTTAATTATGCACGCGCTAAATTGTGAAAAGCATGTCTAAATTTATGCGAGCACGTTAAGTTGTCTATGTGGGTCAAAGGGGAGTCTTATACAATTTCATGCCGGAGTAAGCTTCTCGATGTTTGAGAATTTAGTAGCGACGGCTACTGTGCATGGTTGATAGACTTGGACTTGCCATGGCACTTGTGGATACAATGGTTGATAGACTTGGACTTGCCATTGGTATCGCGGTTTAAGGCTTGGACTTGCCGCTACCGGATGAATGCGTATTTCTCTTCCTAGAGACTATTGTATGATTTATGAGATTAAAGCATGTTTCATCATATATTGTACATGTTAGACTTGTACGCTCAGCATATAGCTGAGCAGTGGAGATGTACTCCATTGCAGGTAAGAAGAAGGAGAAAAAGAAGCGCGATGAGTGAGGCCGATGAACGCCGGGGATAACACTTGTATATGTTTTTGTTTTAAATCCTAAACTTGTGTAAGGATTGGTAATATGTTGTAATGGAACCATAGATTAGTCCTGCAGTACTGTAATCGTGTAATTGAATGTCTGTAGTTATGTTTTAATGCGTTAAAATCAGTTGTGGTCGTGATTGTTATTGGTATTGAGTAGTAGGACTTGTAAATTCCAGCACAGGGCTGCCAGCAGAGGAGCAGTCGACTGGACCCCCTGATCAGTCGACTGGATCTCGTGTATGTGAGATACTGTAAGTGAATATCAGAGAAGCAGTCGACTGGACCCCTTGGGCAGTCGACTGAACACTGTTTAGTTTAGCTACTGCTTCCATTAATTGAAAAGCAGTCGACTGGATCCCCAGATCAGTCGACTGGACCCCTTGCAGTATGATGTATTTTTGGTTCTGCTTAACACAGTCGACGGAGCAGTCGACTGGACCCTGGTGCAGTCGACGGGGCAGTCGACTGAGCCTCTGTTTTTCAAAACTGTTTTCTTTTGAAGTGCTTTCCTTTGGCCAAAACTTTTTATAACTCTGATTTCAATGTATTTTACAACACAGAGGGGAACGTTTCCTAAGTTTTAATATACCCAGAGTTGTTTTATAGAAGTTTTTTCCGCTGCGTATTATTAGATGATGTTTGGATGAGCCTTGGTGGTTTGCCACGTGTCCTATTTCCACGCGTAGTGGGATGGGTCGTGACAGGTCGCTCGCGCGGGCCGCTCGCGCGATGTGCCTAATTTTCATTTTATTATAAAAACCTTTCTTTCTGCCTGAAATCAGCCACCTCGCGCGCGCGGGTCGCTCGCGCGAAAGGTCTCTCACGCGACCCTCGCTCGCGCGACCTGCCCATTTTTCATTTTCTATATAAAAACTTTTATATCTGCCTGAAACCACGCGGCTCGCTCGCGCGAAGGGTCGCTCATGCTGGCCGCTCGCGCGAGATGAAGCTGAGGCTTCATCTTCTTCGCCAGAACTGCTCTGTTTCAAATTTCAGGGTCTAAATTGACCCATTTTCAATTCCGGAAGTATATAGGGCATGTAATATATGGATCATTCCCTTTTCTTACAAGGATTACAAATATGTAATCAATTAAACATAAATCAAACCATAGCTCTTGAATTTCATGAAAAACTAAAAGTTGTCAAAACTTAATTTCTAATATACTTTTTCATATAAATGAATTAAGCTTCAAAACTTTAACCATAGACTTTAGATACTGTAATCTATCATAATTATCTAATAAAACAAAATTTGGTTAAGTTTGGAAAATCTCCATTTTTGAGCTTCAAGCTTTCATACGAAAATCAACCATGGTGTTCTTCAATTTAGACTAAACTAGCAGAAATTAAGGATGAGATTACATTCTAGGTGAGTTTAGAATACTCACAGATTAAAGATAGAAGTAATAGATTGAGAGAGAGATAACCAAACTAGGATGATCCACTTGAGCTCTAGCTGTGGAGGTTGAGTTTTCTCTCTCTACAAATTTTCTGAAATAAAACTCTCCAGCTCTCTCTAATTCTCTGTGTTTTAACAATGTGCAGGAAGTGAAGTGTGAAAGAGTGTAGATGATACATATAGAAGATCAAAACTTGGGGGCCAAGAACTTTCATATATACTCAACAAAATGGTTTTGATTTTTAATTAACTAAAGGCTATCATATACACTGATATTTACATACGTGGATACATATATGAGCAGATTGTAGAGACTCCAAAGGCTGGGGTAAATTAGTAGGGGTCAAGTAGCTCCCTAGGGGTCAACATGAAGTTGTTTGGGAAATCTAGCTTATGGCACAACAATTACACACACAAGTTAAACATTCCCAAACATTGCCTTAACCAATGATGAGTTGCCATAAATGGAAATAAAGCAAGTGTCAAATCTAACTTTACATCACTTCCAAAATCTGTGGAAGCTTAGCACCGCGCAGACAGTTTTGAACACAAACTGGTATTTTCGGGGCGCGGTGATCACAAAAAATACAGAAAATTCATTTTAAAGTAGGGATTGATTTTCTAGTTTTATAAATGTCACGCCCCGACGTAGCATAAATATGGAAAGCGTTTAATTTCCTTTATGGACCCGTAGGTCGCGACAGTTTGAAGGATCGATTCCGTCCCAAACGTCGAACAACATAAAAACTATTAATCAGAGTAGGGCAACCTGGGCTTATAAAAAATTTTCTAACTTATTACATCCTATAGTACGGGGTTTACTAAGGCACAGACCGCCTTGAAATAAAACAATAACTTACAGTCTATTACAGTCATCCTTATTACAAAACCAAATCATATCTTAAAGCACATAAACATAAAGCATATAAAAGTAAATTCTCTTCTCAGCAGTTGATCTCAATTAGCATAGTCATATGGTTCATCCTGATTATAACCTGCAAAGCCTGAACACGAATGTCCAGGACGCATCAACGCCGTCAGCTTCAAGAAGCTGGTGAGTATTAAAAACATAACTCTGAATGTAAAACATACTCATTTACCTTTTTCCCATTTCCATTTAAATCCCACAAGTTTATATTTATGATAAAAAAAACTCGTTTTAGAAAACAACCACAACATTATTTAAAAGATAATTTCACACATATGTGACCGTGTATGAGAACAATGCACCATCTCATCTAACCGACTCTTTTCTCTCGACAAAACCCAACAACCCTCTATCCTACTCCTGGTATCTTTGAAATACTAAGATAGCCACACTTTAGCAACGGGGCGCCAGGGAGTGTCCAGTTTGCCTCACACTTTGGTCCGGGGTACCAGGGAGTGTCCAATGCCTCACACTTTGAAGACCCTAACCGCCATGCAAATACCGGGGCAACCCCCACACAGGTATCCAGACTCGAGTTATCAGGGAGTGTCCATAGGCCACACTTTAGCACTTCCATGGGTGCCAGTGAGTGTCCAAGTTCGGCTTCACACACTTTAACGCTTCTATGGGCGTCAGGGAGTGTCCATTTTTGCCACCTTCGCATTTCAAAGACACCCTCATCCTCTTTTTCAACTACAACCACAATCACAACCACAACCACAACCACAACCACAACCACAACCACAATCACAACTCACAACCACAATCACAACTCAAACTCATACACTTTCCACACTAACAATACTCTTTTCCACCCTACCATTACTCTTTTACACACTACCAACACTCACCATGCATGTACAACTGACTCCACATGAATGTCATCAAACTTTAAACATAAAGGAATTCACAGAATTAAAGAAATAATACGCGTACGGGGATTGAAAATTTGTAATTCATTGCCTTAATCATTTTAAACATAACTAATAGCATTCTAAAAACTGCTACTGTAATCCTCGTTTTCTGTCCAAACGGTGCAGAATTTGAGAAAATTGCATTAGACGAAAAGTGTGCAGAATCGAGTTTTGCTTGGGACACCGCGGGCAGAACCTTAAATTTCATTCGTTTTCCTAACAAAAATCTGGAAACAAAATTCTGCTACTGTTAAAATTAAAAGAGAAAATATTAGATTGAATTTCTAATATACTTTTTCTGCTACTGTAATCCTCATTTTCTGCCCAAACGGTGCAAAATCTGAGAAAATTGCATTAGACAAAAAGTGTGCAAAATCGAGTTTTGCTTGGGACAACGCGGGCAGAACCTTAAATTTCATTCGTTTTCCTAACAAAAATCTGGAAACAAAATTCTGCTACTGTTAAAATTAATTACCTAAATCAGTAAATAAGGAATGAGTTACATTTTGAGTGAGTTAGTAATACTCACCGTGATGTAGATTAAAGAAGTTGTTGAGAAAGAAATACAAGAATTAAGAATCTCCAATTTCAAGCTTGGCTATGGAGGATTGAGCTCTTCAAATTCTGAAATTATTATCTCTCTATGTGACTCTCTCAAGCTCTCTATGTTAGGAGTGTAGAATGTGTAGTGTGGTTGGGTGTATAAATACTCAAACTCCCACTTAGAAAACATTTGCCTAACATCCCACTCATTCTCCATTAATCTCCACTAATTACAAAGAAAGTGCAGCAATGATGTGTAAATATACACTTGCAATTCATAATGCTCCATTGATAATTGAAAGGGTAGGTGGAGTTGGTGTGGGTCAAGGTGTGTTTGGGAATCAAGCTTATGGCATTAGGACAACACACATACTACAAGCATTTGCCAAACAAGGCCTAAGGGAAAACTTTAGCAATAATAATTGGGTATAAAGAAATTTGTCCAATCAGTTACTCCCAAAATTCTGTGGAAGTTTAACACTGCGCGGACAGTTTTAAACCTAAACTAGTATTTTCGTGACACGGTGTTTATCACAAAAATACAGAAAATTCATTTTAATGTTAGAAATAGTTTTCTGATTTTATAAAAATACAGTTTGAGTTTTAAAAGAAATAATTCCACCGTTTTGAAATACAGATTTGAAATTTAACACAGGTATTGCCAGTTTTTATGAAAATTGCATTTTGACCCCAAAAGTAATTTCAATAATGAGATTAGTCAAGAAATAAATTTTTCACATAAGGATAAAAGCAGACAAAATATATATAATTTTAAATATGACAATGCAAGAAAAATGCAGGTTATTACACCCTTCCCCCCTTAAACAGGATTTCGTCCCCGAAATCAAGACTAACTAGTCATGAAACAACTCCGGGTACTTCTTCCTCATATCAGCTTCAACTTCCCACGAGGCTTCATTCTCGTCATGGTGATTCCACTGAACTTTCACTAACGGGATATCCTTATTCCTCAGCTTCTTGATACTCTGATCCAAAATCTTCACAGGTCTCTCCTTGTAAGAAACGTTATGACTCGTCTCAATGTTGTCATAACTAACCACGTGCGAGGGATCTCGTATGTATTTCCTCAACATACTCACGTGAAACACGTTGTGAACCCCAGACATCTTCGGTGGTAGCGCCAGCTGATAGGCCACTTTCCCGATACGTTCCAAAATCTCAAACGGTCCAATAAAACGCGGAGCTAACTTCCCTCTCTTGAGACCAAAGCGTACTACTCCTCGTGTTGGTGAAACCTTAAGAAGTACGTGATCTCCAACACTAAACTCCAGATCTTTCCGGCGCCGATCAGCATAACTCTTATACCTGCTCTGAGCGGTTCTCATCCTTTCCTTGACCGAGGAAATCTTCTCGTTGGTTTCTCTAACCAAATCCGGTCCCAACAACTCTGTATCACCAACTTCTGCCCAACACAATGGAGAACGACACGGTCGTCCGTACAGTGCCTCGAACGGAGCCATACCGATACTCGCGTGATAACTATTGTTATAGGCAAATTCAACCAAAGGCAAGTGTGTCTCCCAAGATTCTTCAAAATCGATCACACAAGCCCTAAGCATATCCTCCATGATCTGATTAACACGCTCAGTTTGCCCATCTGTCTGAGGGTGAAAAGCAGTACTCATCTTGAGTGAAGTTCCCATAGCTTCTTGCAGACTTTCCCAAAATCCAGAAGTAAAACGTGCGTCACGGTCTGACACAATCGATACAGGTGCACCGTGAAGTCGCACAACTTGTTGTATGTACATCCGGCTCATCTTTTCCACCGGGTATGTCATACTGTAAGCAATAAAATGAGCTGACTTCGTCAATCGATCCACAATTACCCAAATAGCGTCATGATTCTGTTGCGACCGGGGCAATCCTACTACAAAATCCATCGTAATGTGCTCCCACTTCCAACCAGGAATAGGTAGCGGTTGCAACAATCCTGACGGTCTCTGATGTTCGGCCTTGACTTGCTGACACGTCAAACACTTGGATACAAACTCGGCCACATCCTTCTTCATGCCTTCCCACCAGAAATTTCTCTTCAAATCTTTATACATCTTAGTTCCTCCCGGGTGAACTGTATACCTTGATTTATGTGCTTCTTCCAGAATATCTTTTCTCAAATTCCCACAATCTGGTACACATAACCTGTCTCTGCATCGATACCCTCCGTCACTCCCCACCTTCCATTCGGTCGGGTCTTTTTCTGACATTTTTACAAACCATGTCTGAAACTTCTCATCTTCTTTCTGAGCTTCAATAACGCGGTCGATAAGAACAGGCTGTAGGATAAGACATCCAAAAAGTTGTCCTTCTCCTCTTTCAGCACTCTGTACATCGAACTCCACCAACGTCTCCAAAGCTCGCCACTCTCTAACCATTAAGGAGGCGATCGTCTCCCGAGTCTGCCTACTCAAAGCATCAGCGACCACATTAGCTTTACCAGGGTGGTATTCCAACGTGAAGTCGTAATCTTTGATCAACTCCATCCATCTGCGCTGCCTCATGTTCAACTCTTTCTGTGTGAACAAATACTTCAGACTCTTGTGATCGGAGAACAAATCAAACTTCTCACCGTAGAGATAATGTCTCCAAATCTTGAGTGCAAAAACCACTGCTGCCAACTCCAAATCATGAATAGGATAGTTCAACTCATTCGGCTTCAGCTGCCTGGATCCATAGGCTATAACTCTGTCATCTTGCATAAGTACACACCCTAGTCCTTGATATGATGCGTCACTAAAGATAGTGAACTTCTCACCAGGCTTGGGTATTGCTAGTACTGGTGCGGTAGTGAGTCTCTCTTTCAACTCTAGAAAGGCTCGCTCATGCTTCTCTGTCCATTCGAATTTCAAATTCTTCTTTGTCAACCCAGTCAATGGTGCAGCTATCTTGGAGAATCCCTCAACAAATCTCCTGTAATAGCCTGCGAGTCCAAGAAAACTCCGAACTTCTGTAGGGTTGCTTGGCCTAACCCAGTTGGATACAGCATCGGTCTTGGACGAATCCACAGAAATTCCTTGAGATGACACCTTGTGTCCCAAAAATTTCACTTCTTGCAACCAGAACTCACACTTACTGAACTTGGCATACAAGTGGTGGTCCTTAAGCGTCTGCATCGTAATCCGAAGATGTTGCTCGTGTTCTTCTCTTGACTTAGAATAGATCAAAATATCATCAATAAAGACGATGACAAACTGATCTAAATAAGGCTTGAATACTCTGTTCATCAGATCCATAAACACTGCCGGGGCGTTCGTTAATCCAAACGGCATCACCAGAAATTCATAATGACCATATCGGGTTCTGAAAGCAGTCTTAGGTATGTCTTCCTTCCGTACCCTCAACTGATGATACCCCGACCTTAGGTCTATCTTGGAAAATATCGTAGCTCCTTGTAGTTGATCAAATAAATCGTCGATCCGAGGCAAAGGATACTTGTTCTTGATTGTCACTCGATTCAATTCTCTGTAGTCGATACACAGCCTGAGCGTCCCGTCCTTCTTCTTCACAAATAACACCGGTGCTCCCCAAGGCGATGTACTTGGACGTACAAAACCTAGGTTCTCGAGCTCTTGTACTTGTCCCTTTAATTCTAGCAGTTCTGTGGGGGCCATTCTGTAGGGAACCTTGGTAATTGGTACGGTACCCGGTATAAGCTCAATACAGAACTCTATACTTCTCTCGGGCGGTAATCCAGAAATGTCTTAAAATACTTCTTCGAAGTCCTTGACTACAGGTATAGATGATGCTGTCACCTCTGTACTGACGACTTCGATGTTGGCTAAACATCTTGTGAGGAACATATCTCCCGAAGGGTTACATTGAAAATCAAAGGGTTGATTCTCATTGTCGGAGAATGTAATTCTCTTCCTCGCGCAATCCAACTTCACTTGATTCTGAGACAGCCAATCCATTCCTAGGATTATGTCGAACTCCTTCATCGATAGGACGATCAACCTTGCAGGGATTTCTCGGTCTCCAATCCGTAGAGGACAATCCTTGCATACATGTCCTAAACTGACCGCAGCTCCTATTGGTGATGTAGCCTTCAAAGCTGTCTCTAAGCGATGAGGTAAGATACCCAATCTTCGAATTGTATTAACAGATATGAATGATAGAGCAGCACCCGTATCAAATAATACTCTAACATGGGAGTTAAATAGAGTCAATGTACCTTCCACTGCTTGCTGATCAGGTTGAACTTCTCCAAGATCTCCTTCTTCATATACAGCTCCATCATATCCAGCGGCATCAGGAATAACAGCATTCAAGCGGGTCTGACCCTGTTGTCCATAAGTTGCTTGCTTAGGAGCAGTGCAGAACCTGCTGATGTGACCTGGTTCACCACAGTTGAAGCAGACTATTCCTGGCTGAGCAGCACGCCTTGGTGCCCTGCAGTCCCGAGCCACATGTCCAGGATTGCCACAGTTGAAGCACTTTACTCCACTACTTCCTTCTCCTACTCGGGGTTGAGTCGGATGGGTAATAGCTTGTGCCTTCTTGCTCCCATCAAAGTTCCTCTTCTGCCCTTGGGTACGATTCATTGGTGGTCTATTCCCAAAATTACCCCTCTGAGGCGGTCGGAATTCGAATTGTTTACGGTATACTCTTGCATCTTCTTCCAGGTCGGTAGCCAGGCCGACTAGTCCTTCAAACGATTTGTCTAGGTGGCCGAGAGTCAGGCGACGAATCTGCGGTGCCAACCCTTGGTTATACTTCCGGATCTTCTTCTCCTCAGTATCAACCATGTGCGGGGCAAACCGTGACAGCCTCTCGAACTGTGTGGTATACTCTTGCACCGTCTTGGTTCCTTGCGTCAGATCCATAAACTCCTTCTCTCTTCTGTGCCTCTCCGTAGCCGGAAAGTACTTCTCCAGGAATCTCCCTTTGAACGCCGTCCATGTCATCCCCATAGCAGCGGTGTTTCCGATAGTGGCTATGACCGAGTCCCACCAATCTGCAGCGGCGTCGGTTAGTTGAAAAGTAGCCAATCTCCTTTTGTCCATCTCGTTGCATTGGACAGCTTCAAACATGCGGTCCATCTGTCTTAACCATTGTTCTGCCTTCCAGGGATCCGTGGTACCCGCAAATTGCTCGGGTCTGAGCGCACGGAATCTCTCCAGCAGCTTATCTCCCGTCTGGCGGTCTCGTTGGTTTTCATTCGCATTACTAACCCTCTCGAGACGTCTGATAAAAGCTTCAAATATTCCCGTGGGGTCGGCAGCCTCGGGCGCTCCTTCAATCAGATTTCTGTTCCTCCTTGGTCTTCCAGCCATTCTATGCATGATAGGGGTAGTAGAATGAGAAACATGCATGCAACAGTACTATGACGAAAATTTTCAAAGGAGTATTTATCACTATATCACATACTCGTATTATCACATAAGCATACAATAAAATATATATTAAGTACATATAATACTCGTATTCGAACTAGGGCTGTCTAATAGCAAAGAGGTCGTATTCTTATCCTCTAGACTCTGGGTTGTGGGCCATACTGACTGTTCCGAGATTTGACTCAGGAAGTTTGTCAGTGCCTAAGCTATTAATGAGGGCTATGGTATGCTTTAACTCCTTAGAAACTCGGCTACTATATGTCTGTAGGGGCATCATAAGTTATGGTTATCTCGGCTAATCCTAAATGGATATGTCTGAAGGTATATGGAAATTGCTATTATTTTTGTCGATGTGACAAGACAAACGGGTAATCATTTCTATGATAAAACCAACTTAGAATTTTAGTTTCTGAACTAAGGGTAATCCGTACTAAACTAACACTAGAACTTGGTTGTATAGCTTAGTAAAACTTAAGGGTAACCTATGTCACTAATCAATTGCGTGAATAACTGAGCCTGGTCAATCTAGAAAACAAGGCTCTGATACCACCAAATCCTGTCACGCCCCGACGTAGCATAAATATGGAAAGCGTTTAATTTCCTTTATGGACCCGTAGGTCGCGACAGTTTGAAGGATCGATTCCGTCCCAAACGTCGAACAACATAAAAACTATTAATCAGAGTAGGGCAACCTGGGCTTATAAAAAATTTTCTAACTTATTACATCCTATAGTACGGGGTTTACTAAGGCACAGACCGCCTTGAAATAAAACAATAACTTACAGTCTATTACAGTCATCCTTATTACAAAACCAAATCATATCTTAAAGCACATAAACATAAAGCATATAAAAGTAAATTCTCTTCTCAGCAGTTGATCTCAATTAGCATAGTCATATGGTTCATCCTGATTATAACCTGCAAAGCCTGAACACGAATGTCCAGGACGCATCAACGCCGTCAGCTTCAAGAAGCTGGTGAGTATTAAAAACATAACTCTGAATGTAAAACATACTCATTTACCTTTTTCCCATTTCCATTTAAATCCCACAAGTTTATATTTATGATAAAAAAAACTCGTTTTAGAAAACAACCACAACATTATTTAAAAGATAATTTCACACATATGTGACCGTGTATGAGAACAATGCACCATCTCATCTAACCGACTCTTTTCTCTCGACAAAACCCAACAACCCTCTATCCTACTCCTGGTATCTTTGAAATACTAAGATAGCCACACTTTAGCAACGGGGCGCCAGGGAGTGTCCAGTTTGCCTCACACTTTGGTCCGGGGTACCAGGGAGTGTCCAATGCCTCACACTTTGAAGACCCTAACCGCCATGCAAATACCGGGGCAACCCCCACACAGGTATCCAGACTCGAGTTATCAGGGAGTGTCCATAGGCCACACTTTAGCACTTCCATGGGTGCCAGTGAGTGTCCAAGTTCGGCTTCACACACTTTAACGCTTCCATGGGCGTCAGGGAGTGTCCATTTTTGCCACCTTCGCATTTCAAAGACACCCTCATCCTCTTTTTCAACTACAACCACAATCACAACCACAACCACAACCACAACCACAACCACAACCACAATCACAACTCACAACCACAATCACAACTCAAACTCATACACTTTCCACACTAACAATACTCTTTTCCACCCTACCATTACTCTTTTACACACTACCAACACTCACCATGCATGTACAACTGACTCCACATGAATGTCATCAAACTTTAAACATAAAGGAATTCACAGAATTAAAGAAATAATACGCGTACGGGGATTGAAAATTTGTAATTCATTGCCTTAATCATTTTAAACATAACTAATAGCATTCTAAAAACTGCTACTGTAATCCTCGTTTTCTGTCCAAACGGTGCAGAATTTGAGAAAATTGCATTAGACGAAAAGTGTGCAGAATCGAGTTTTGCTTGGGACAACGCGGGCAGAACCTTAAATTTCATTCGTTTTCCTAACAAAAATCTGGAAACAAAATTCTGCTACTGTTAAAATTAAAAGAGAAAATATTAGATTGAATTTCTAATATACTTTTTCTGCTACTGTAATCCTCATTTTCTGCCCAAACGGTGCAAAATCTGAGAAAATTGCATTAGACAAAAAGTGTGCAAAATCGAGTTTTGCTTGGGACAACGCGGGCAGAACCTTAAATTTCATTCGTTTTCCTAACAAAAATCTGGAAACAAAATTCTGCTACTGTTAAAATTAATTACCTAAATCAGTAAATAAGGAATGAGTTACATTTTGAGTGAGTTAGTAATACTCACCGTGATGTAGATTGAAGAAGTTGTTGAGAAAGAAATACAAGAATTAAGAATCTCCAATTTCAAGCTTGGCTATGGAGGATTGAGCTCTTCAAATTCTGAAATTATTATCTCTCTATGTGACTCTCTCAAGCTCTCTATGTTAGGAGTGTAGAATGTGTAGTGTGGTTGGGTGTATAAATACTCAAACTCCCACTTAGAAAACATTTGCCTAACATCCCACTCATTCTCCATTAATCTCCACTAATTACAAAGAAAGTGCAGCAATGATGTGTAAATATACACTTGCAATTCATAATGCTCCATTGATAATTGAAAGGGTAGGTGGAGTTGGTGTGGGTCAAGGTGTGTTTGGGAATCAAGCTTATGGCATTAGGACAACACACATACTACAAGCATTTGCCAAACA
Source organism: Hydrangea macrophylla (assembly GCA_033977485.1). Lineage (NCBI taxonomy): Eukaryota > Viridiplantae > Streptophyta > Magnoliopsida > Cornales > Hydrangeaceae > Hydrangea > Hydrangea macrophylla. The sequence continues at coordinate 128,135,805 of CM066984.1, read as the reverse complement.
AGGCCTAAGGGAAAACTTTAGCAATAATAATTGGGTATAAAGAAATTTGTCCAATCAGTTACTCCCAAAATTCTGTGGAAGTTTAACACTGCGCGGACAGTTTTAAACCTAAACTAGTATTTTCGTGACACGGTGTTTATCACAAAAATACAGAAAATTCATTTTAATGTTAGAAATAGTTTTCTGATTTTATAAAAATACAGTTTGAGTTTTAAAAGAAATAATTCCACCGTTTTGAAATACAGATTTGAAATTTAACACAGGTATTGCCAGTTTTTATGAAAATTGCATTTTGACCCCAAAAGTAATTTCAATAATGAGATTAGTCAAGAAATAAATTTTTCACATAAGGATAAAAGCAGACAAAATATATATAATTTTAAATATGACAATGCAAGAAAAATGCAGGTTATTACAATAAAAATACTGATTGAGTCAAAAGCAAACATTACCACCGTTTTGAAATACCGATTTGAAATTCAACACAGATTTTACTAACTTTCCAGAAATTGTAATTTGACCCCAATAATAATTTCAAAAGAAATCAAAACAGGTATTAAAATTCAAATCATGAGAATTGTAACTAAAATAAAAGCTGACCATGCCAATTAAATTTAAATATGCCAATGCAAATACAAATTAAATATGAACATGCTAAAATTAAAATTAAATGAAATGCAGGTTGTTACAATTTCAGACCGGGCCATTGACGGGAGGATGGGTGTCCAGCCCGATCCGGGGTATGTGAACCGGGCCTAGCTGTAACACCCGTACCCGGAAAAGAAGATTAACATAATATTAATATGTTCTAATTTAAGATAATTAATGCATAAGATGGTTTAAGGTGGGGTTATGAACCCACAGGTAAAAAGGTGTTCAAATGCGGACACAGATGGAAGTTCTGTAAAAGGCAGAAGTGGTTTAAATGTGGGGCCCAACGAGGACCTAATTAAAATAATTTGCATTTTGATGTTATTATATGATGATATGCATATTTATTTTAATGCTTAAAGATATTATTATGTCATATGATAGGTAAGGGGACCAGTTTGGGTACTCATGTGAGGGCGTATTTGAATACAATTGATAATTAGTAGCTTTAATAGTAACCTCATAATTTATGTGGGACCACATTCGGGACCCACGCGGGACTTAGATTAAATCTATTCAGAAAAGGTGGGTAGTTAATGTAAATAAAAAGGGGTTTCATAATAAAGCTTAAATAAAGTTTGGGGGTGTAAATGAACATAAGGGAAAGAGGAGTTAAACACATATGCATGTCTTGCATATGTGTTTCATTTGTGAAAACACAGCTGGGCATAGGAGAGAGAGAGAGGACGAAGAGCTCTCGAGTCAGCGACGGAAATTCCCGAGACGTTTCTTACCATTTCTTCGCTGTCCGACATCGGATTCACGAGCCGAGACCATATTTGGACTCGTGGAGGTAAGAGGATCACATGCACGTTCTTTATTTTCATTTTTGGCGACGTTTTTTCTATTGCCGTTCTTGATAGACGATGTTTTTGGTACCAAACTTATGTAGGATTGATCCTAGAACAAGAGTTGGGTTGAATCTAGCTTAAAATTGGATTTTAGGAGCTTAATTGCTTATAAATTGAGGAGATGAGTGTTTTAATCCCACAATTGGGTGTTTATTTATGTTAGTGTTATAATTGCTAGTTTATCAAGCTTAATTTATGCCTATGTAGCTTTGAATGATGAATTTAGATAAAAGCATGCCAATATTATGAAATTGTTATGCTTATATGCTTATATGCTAAGTTGCTTAAATGCTTATGTGGATCAAAGGGAATTCAAGTAGTGGTCACCATTTATAGGTCTCGTATGTAAGGGATAGTAAGCCCTCAAGAGAAGGGGCGTGGTGATAACCACAATGAAATGTCGGTGACGCCTTCGGGGTCACAAGAGAGTGTGTGTTGCACTATATGCACCAAAAGTGAGAAAGATCCGGGGTGAAAAGGCCCCGGGGGTGGTGACTGGAATGACTTGACTTCCCGGAGATCAATTTATTGTTGTTTATATTGTTTGTTGCATTTCCATATTAAACATTCCAATAGCATGATTAGTTCCCTCACTAAACGAAAGCTTAAACGAAAATGTATTTTTCTGTTGTGGTAATTGAATAACCATCACAAGTACGGCACGAGAAGACGAGAGGAAATGATCCGCACGACGGGTTGGCCGTAGAAGTTGTGTACATGTGGATATGTTCATATGACTAGTTAACTTTAGTTTCAAATGTAGCCTTTATAATAGACATGTGAACAACTCATGTTTTGGTTAAAGCTTGTAATATGTTAAGTTGGGGTGTTGAGTTTGGTTGTGTAATAAACCTTGTGTCATGGTTGCTAATTACAAGTCGAGAGTTTTGGGAGTAACTTGGAGGAACCTAAGTGATTTTGGTTGTAAATTTAACTTGGTTTTCTCTATATTGAATGGTTGTGTGTGTGTGTAGACACCCCATTTTGTCGGCTATCAGATTTAGGAGACCCATAGCTTGGTGGTTCACAATGATCGAAAAAGACTCAAAAAGGACTCCTAGAAGTTAGTTTTTATATCTCAAAATGCTCAGAATGAAAAAAAATGCCCTTGAAAGCCCCAAAACTCCCGGATTTGGACCAAAAGTTATGGAAACATGCTACATCATAAAATTTACTAAAAATGAGTTTTGAAGCAAAATTAGATGAAATCGTCAACTCCCATAGACCCCCGGAAGTCCCGGAAGTTCCCCGAAAGTTCTCGTTGACCGGTTTGACCTAGGTTTGACCAGAGTTTGACCAAAATCATCCAAATTCGCCGAAAAGTTTCAAAATTATTCCAGATCATGTGAAAAGTACTAAAACGAGTTTTAAAAGAAAATCGGATGAAAACGTCAGCTCTTGGGATCTCCCATAGGTTCACGAAACTTCCTGGAAATCCTAAGTTTGATCGATTTTGACCTAAAAGTGGACTTTAAAACTGGAGTGTCGTATCATTTTTGAAACATTTTTCATAGATACTAGAGGTCAATAACTTTCCAACGGTATATTGCACATAATTTATGGATTTAAAACGAATTTATTATGAATTTTCGAAGGTGAAAAGACGATTAAATCGACTTTTATCGCGAATATCGCAAAACTTTTCAAAGTGACCTATCTCCAAACTATTTTTTTATGGAAAGTAGACTCCATTAACTTTCCAACGGTATATCACAACCTCAGTTTGGAGTTCATATGCATTTTCTGTGAATTTCGGACGAAATAGGGCCTTTTCGCGAATACCGGAACCTCTAAGGGCCTAAATACAAATTTTTGGTCATCTGAGGAGCAGTGCCGCGGCGGCATTGGACCAGTGTCACAGTGGCACTCAACCCCCGCAGAATCCATTTTTGTAATTTATTTTTGGGTCCAAATTGAATAATTAAAAGCCATAACGACGTAGTTTCTTGTTCACAGATGTTTGGGACCAATGAGAGCACTTTCTAAATCCCAAAATCACCCCAAATTAGCCTATATAAACCCCGCTTTGCTCTTCATTATAGGAGGGCCAAGTGCAAAGTTTGAGAAAGTTGTAGAGAGAAAGAGAGATAGAGATAGGTTTAGAAGAGAGAAAGAGAGCTTCTTCCATTGATTTTCTATAAGAAAGTGAGTTCTAATATTGTTTTCTTCCATTATCTCTCATATACTTCACATTCAAATACCCCCCCCCCCCCCCCAATCACCATTATTGAGCATTCTTGAGTTAGGAAGCTGCTTCCATGTCCAAATGTCAATATCTATGAGTGAAACACCAAGCTACAAGTCCAATAACACATTGATTATCATCTATTGATTGCTACTTACTTGCTTGTTTACATATATGTTCATCTCTTTATTCCCCCATTTCTTCTTGATTTTTCTTTGATTACTTACTAGTTCATCATCATCTAAGTGATGACATGAAGTTTGAGGTGAGTGAATCCTTATGGATAGTAGCTCTTGACCTCAAAAACATGTTTGATAGATGATGATTCCAACTTCAATACTTCCAAAGTATTGTTGAAGTTATGCTCAAATGGGAACAATACTCTCCAACAATCTTGGAGGTTCTTGACATGAGTTCAATATTGATATTTCAAGTGGTCATAATCTCCATTTAAGTGCTGAAAGTATACTCTCAAAACCTCTATTTCAAAACCCCTCTTAAACCCCTTATTTTGATTTCAAAGAATAAAACCATAGTTCTTCCCAAAACCTTCAAAACAGTGAACAATCTGAGTTCAAAGATTTCTCTAGGACTCAATACTCAAAGTATTAACATGAAACCACTTGTAAAGCCTTCTTAACTCATTAGAGAACACCCAGAATGTTTGGTTTGACTTAGAAATACTTGAAAGGGGTCCATTTGGACCCAAACATTCTTTCCAGACATTCTGTTTTTGCTGTCATAGTAGCTTGGTTAACTTTCAACTTGTTTTATAGAAAAGTTTTCCAAAAGAAGTGGTCCCAACTTATTTTTCCCTTGAACTTAAGTGTCTTAGGGAACTTTCTGTATAATATAAGCCTCTAGATGTTTTGTTTTCATTTTCTAAGATTTTTTTGACATTTCAGTCGACAGTACGGACTCTGTTTCTGCGTAACCTCTATTTTTTATATGATTTCTCTCAATATGTAATAGTTATTAAATATTGTCTTTTTGATGTGTTCTAGACACAATAAGGATGATCTCCATAAAAAATCATGAACTAAAAACATTTCTAACACCACTTTTCATTTTTCACAAGATTAACTCAATGTTCTGTCCACTATTCACAGCAAGCATACTTTTACTTTCATTATTTGATTTGATGCTCACATGCACTCTAAATTAGTTCATATCTTAGGAAATAGTCCATAATACATTTGTACATATCATATGATGATTTCCTTCAGACATTCATGTATACTCTAGACTCCCAAGCCACTTTAGAAAGTCCATGTACACAAACACACTACAACCTTTGCACATTTTAGGATCATACATTGCATCCATACAAGATTTGGGGTTTTGGTGACTCCTAATCTAAGAAGATTATAAGGAATGGATTTGATCACATGTTCATGATTTCCCCCGATCTAATATTCCTTTCTCATCCGTCCCGGTGATTGAGAAATCTTCTTTCCTCAAAGATTAATATACATCGTACTAGCTTGCTAAGCATATTTTGATATATTTGATTATTTGATTCAAGAACAATTCATGTCTCATTTAGATTAGGAAAACTTGATTACTTGATATATGATTAGACGATTTTTCCTAAGTTTGTTTTGCGTGATCTTTCACCTTGCATTGTGTGATACTTGGCTTAGATCTTATGAATGATATCTTATCTTTAGATCTTCCATTTTCAAGATTCTTATGTGAAGTAATATACTATCATAGTATTATTTGTCGAACCAAATATAGTATAAGATGATTATTTGGATGCTAATTGAGGCCCGTCGAAAGACAGGGCAAGTTGAGGGTGTTTTAGTTGCGACACAGACTCCTTCATCTCTCGTACCAAAACTCCGAGCCAAGTTCTTTGGTTATGAAGGGCTGGTGCCCTTTATCCGTTTAGGTGAGTCGAAATTAGGTTTCTTGGTTCCTTAAAGACCAAGTGGCGACTCTGTATCTGTTTTCAATAGACCTTTTTTCAAATCAATTTCAAAACAAAAGTAAAATCAATTTCGAAAATCCCACCGTAAGTAGAGACGGGGGTGGGCTCACGGAGGCCGCGTGTCCACAGTGTGTTTGAGAGTATTATGGTTTTTGGGGTAAACTTATGAACCTCATGGGGAATTGATGTGTTTAGATTGTCAATTCATACTTGAATAAGTTGTATTACTGTTTTTAAAGCACTTGAAAATGTTTTAGAGATGATCTTTGATGATTCCACAAGTTTGGTTAAGGTTGGTTTGGATTTTGATATGGAAAATTGATGTTTTTAAGTAGTAGGGAACCATTCTGCAGAAGCCAGATCGATCCGCCCCTTTCCGGGGGACTTTCTTCCTGAAAATGCCATTACGGATCGATCCGGCCTTAAAGGGCGGATCGATCTGCCCCTGTTTTTGGCAGTCGTCAGCTTTTACGGAAACTAGCATACCTCCTTCTACAAAACTCGGATTCGCGCTCCGTTTTTTGCGTTGAAACCGGCACTCAAAGACCTATCTTTTGGTGTAAAATTTGAATATACTTATGCAATGACAATTTTGCCCTTGGGGTTGTTTTATGTCACTAAAGCTGTTTTATGAGGTCTAATTTGTGTTTTCTTAGTAACTTAAGGGTGATTTGGTATGTGGGCTTTGTTACACATGTCCTAATCTGCCCGAGGCGGGTTGGGGTGTGACAGTAGCAGACCAAGCTTGGTGGCAGGCCGGGCCGGTCTGGACCGGGCTTTTAACCCGAAAAAAAGCTGTTTGGGTCGGGCTCGGGCCAATGCGGCCTGTTTGACACCTCTATCACCCATCAAATATAACTATTTTTTCAAATACCCTCCTTACATAAAATTAAAATTTTAAAATAATTTATATAAAAAAAAAACTAAACAAAAATACCCTCTTTACTATTTGATGTTTTCACTAACACACCTTCCTTTAAAACAGTATTGTCTAAAATAATTAACATTTTGTTATATCATTAGACCATCACATTATACAAAATTGTTAACAGCATTATATTTTTGCCCCTCCTTTGAGTCCTCATAAAATTTTGAATTAAATTGCTTAGTTGTCATAATTTTTTTTTAATATAATTGCCTAAAATTTTGTTTATAGTAAACATCAATTATGTGTATAACAAAGAATAATTTTGATCAAAAATTTTCAAAAGCTCAAATGAGGGATAAAAAGGGGTAAATTACAGTAACAACTCCATAACTATGACCATTTTTTCACTAACACCCCCTAAACTTTGAAACTGAACAGACTCACCCCTGAACTATCAAAATTGAACAAACTCACCCCTAAATAAGGAGTTTTAATGTCAACAAAGAACATTTTAGGGGGTAATTTTGTTCAGTTTTAAAGTTTAGAGTGTGTTAGTGAAAAGCGGTCATATTTCAAGGGTGCTATTGTAATTTACCCAATAAAAAATAACATGTTGTTAATATTTTTGAAGCATGCGTTGGTCACATGAAATAAAGACAATTTGTTTTTTGGACAGCATCTTAAGAGAAGGGATGTTCGTAAGAAAATGTAATAGTCAAGGGGTCTATTTGTTGAGTTCTTTTAGTTTAGGGGGTATTTAAAAATAAAAATAAATAAATAAATAAAAGTCATAGTCGATGGGGGTGTTTGTGTAAGTTACTCAATGATATATATACACACAATTTGTGCTTTCTAGTCTCTATTTTTTTTTTCCCTACATGCAGTGGTACATGATACAACTGTTGAAACATTTTACAATCAAATGTGGGATCTAAAAAGCATAACACTATTATACGTTATCCATTTTGATGATCATGGATTAGGCCTGTACACAGGCCGGATCAGCTGAACCTGGATCCGGATCTGCCAAGCTACAGATTAGTCCATATCTGGATCCGGATCCGACAGATCTATTATAGGCCAGTCCATATCCGGATCTGGATCTAGTAATCCAGTCCATTTATCTGAATTTGTTCCAAAATATTGAATAAATGTGTATACATACTAGTTTTGTTTATATATAATATATACATACAAATTTTAAGTATTATATATATATAAATAATATATAAAATATATATACACACACACACACATACTATTTATGTGTTATTCGAATCCGGGTCTTAGGCAAACCGGATATTACAGAATCATATCCGGTCCATTTCTTTAGACTTTAGCATAATATACGGATTCGGATTCGAATCTGCAAAAGTGATCAAATCCATTAAAAAATGTTGGATCCGGGCCTAGACCCGATCTGTTTGATAGCCCTATCATGGGTTCTACTTTAAGCATCCTGTAAAACTTGAAAAAAAAAATATATTTAATATTTGAGCAAGGCCAAATGTGGAAAGAGGGAGGGGGCACTTGGTAGGGGGCAAAATCAAGAAGTTACACCTGTAGTGGGGGGGTTAAGCATCCTGTAAAACTTGGAAAAAAAAAACTATTTAATATTTGAGCAAGCACAAATGCGGAACGAGGGAGGGGGCACTTGGTAGGGGGCAAAATCAAGAAGTTACACCTGGGGGGGGGGGGGGGGGGGAGTGGGGGGCGCTTGGTAGGGGGCAAAACCAAGAAGTTGTTCCTGGAGTAGTTGAGTTTATGGGGGGAGGGGAATTGCTCTTGGAGTAGTCAAGTTTATGGGGGAGGGGAATGGCGGGGCGCTTGGTAGGGGGCAAAACCAAAAAGTTGCACCTGGAGTAGTCGAGTTTATTGGGGGGGTGGGTTCGGGGGGCATCGGTCAGGCGAATATATATATTTTTAGCCTATTTATACGTAGATCATATAATTAAGTTAATGCTATAAAAATTAATAGAAAACTCAAGAAATCTTCTTCCATTGCATCATACATACATCAAAGTTACAATACGTTTAAGACATTTACTACCCATTATAAATTGTAACTAACAAATGGCTCCTAAAAGTTACTTCCAAATGACACATTAGAAAGGTCAATACTGATTGACATCAATTGTGCTATAAAATGACACTTTGTTTTACAAATTAAGACTAATTTGTGTCATACTTGGTTGTATTGTAGAATTTTTCAAAAATCAAATTCTAATAAAATGGAGAGTTTTTGAATTTTATTTTATTTAGATTATTATTATTATTATTTTTGTTTTTTTTTTTTTTTTTTTTGGGGGGGGGGGGGGGGGGGGTGTTGGGGGAGATGATATGTATAATATTTTTCTAAAATAAAGGAACTTGAGTCCCCTTGCCCCTTAATAGGTCCGGCCTTGTATTTGAATAATGCTTTATTTTTCCAATTTTGTCTCTCATATAGTTCCTAAACACATGTGGAAGTAGGATCAATTCAACACCTTCCAATCAAAATCAAGTGAGCACATTATCACATATTTGTAAGAACCATATGGCTTGGGATACAAACTTTGGACAAGCATTACTCTTAACAATTTGGAATTATGAACCATATTGCCTTAACAAATATGAATTGTATATATTAATTTAATAAAAGACTATAATGTTGCTTATAATTTTGTTATAAATTTAAGTGTTCAAATATATTAATTTGATACATCACTTGAATGTAGTTGTTTAGAATAGAAATTTTTAATCGTTATTTAAATTAACTAGGTTTATAGAGAAAAAGGATTGATTGTTATACACAAGATAGTGATGTTCTTTATTGAAGGTGCAATTCAAATGAATCAAATGATGGGATTATGTAAGGCACTAGGTGATTGAAAAATGAAACAAAGAACCAAGGCTCCACGATTCGTGAATAAGTAAGGCCACGTTAGCCTTGGGACAAGGCTCCACGATTCGTGAATAAGTAAGGTCACGTTAGCCTAGACGACAGAATGAGTATTCATTTTAGGCTTAGTTCGACCCCCATGTGGTGCTTCTCCTTTTTTAAAGCTCTATTTCATGTTAATTCATTTGATAACTAGTTTATGAGCTTTGCAAAAATTGAACTTAGGGTTTTTTTGGAGGGAGCTTTTAAAAGCTCTAAAATGGAGCTTTTAAAAGCTCAAGGTTGCTTTTTGGTTTCATGATGTCTTTTTGAAGAGTAGTATGTCACTTGTATAAAATTATCAAAGAACTTAGTAATAAATTTCATAAGCTCCTTTTAAAAAGTCACGTGGGGACCAAACTAAGCCTTAGTAACCTTTTTTATTTTTATTTTTTTACCTATGTTATGATTTTCAAAGAATAATGATATGATTCCCAACTACTTTTCCAAGTGTACAACATACAGTGATACGTGGCGCCAACTACTATGTGTACAAATGTTTGTTTGAGAACCAAATATGAAATTCAAATTTAGGTACTATTGCATTACTCATTTCCTAACTCCTGTGCTAGCTTGCCCTGCTATTCTTTCGAGCCACAAGCATCAAAAGTAAACCATTCTGCATTGAACTGGAAAGAACAGAAAGTAATGTACCACAATTTATGCCAGTGGTATTACCAAGTACATCTAAACCCACAGTACAGTTTAGTCAAATACAATTACTTGCAATTGTTCTTTTAAGGTAAAATTATTTCTAGCAATAACAATTACACATTTGAAGCATGTTAAGATGTGAGGCACCTCGACAGCTTAATTATATACACAATAAAACTTTTCACATATTTTTGCTAGTTACAGAAAGAATACTTGTGTTGACAACACAGTTTACTACACAAATTTACGTGAAAAGAGCGATACAATTAACAAATGGAACTTTTGAGGTTCCACAAATCGGAGTAGAAGAATCTATAAAAGTTTAAAGCTCTTCTTGGCGTCAATTCGAGGATCTGCAAGGAAAAAGGAAAAAAAATCTCATTCAAGTTTAAACAGTAATTTTATTCTAAAATGAAAAACAATAAGTTTGCACACTCATTAAAAAAGAAACACACACACACACACACAAGATAATCTTAATGCAGAGGTAAAATCGAATGTAATTATTGACTTAGGAAAAAACCCCAAGGCTGAACTTGACAATTCAAATGCATTTGAGTCATTTGCAAGTGGTCCCAAAAGTTCAAAACATTATATGACTTCCATATGGGCAATTTCTGTCAATATATAATGAGTAATTTTGGACTGAAATCAGTGAATGCCACATTGAAATTCGGTAGGAAGTATAGTAACTAAATGACAGGATTGGAAATACAAACGTGTAATTTGGTTCAATATACAAGGTGTAAAAAGCATAATGAGCATATTGAAATTGTAAATACATATAACTAATTTTAACGAAATAGAGACAGTTCGAGAGTAACAAACACGTATAACATTATACTACTCAAGCATACCATTCAAGTTGTCTATTGTCATGGGGAAGATTGTCATCTTATGCACAAAGGATGTCAGTGAATTCCAGAGCGGCGACATTTGAAAAGCACAAAACGTTGGCAGAAAAGCTGAAGAGCAGCCTATCATCAAGAAATTTTCCAACATTCAAGATAAATTTCATATCCAAACCCCACTAATTTCAGATTGACTGTAAGAAACACATTCATTGAAGACCCGTTGGGCAACACTCGGCAGCAATCTGCAATTGGCCAGAAGTTGCCAAAGATAGCTTCTGGCTAATTGCAGTTTTGTGTGTCTGACTCACAGTTTGCTGCGATTGAATTGCAAAAGCTGGGTTTTGCCCAATAGTTTGGTTTAACTTTTGGAGTTCCATAATCATGTACGGACTCCGGAAGCTGTTGTTAAATGGGACCATAGTCATGTAAACTTGTGAAGTCCTCAACTCCACTGACCTTGGAGAAGACAATCCTCGATTACACTTTCACTGTATGATATAAAGCTCTTGATTAGCTATGAAGTAGCGACCTATGACATTCCCGGGTTCCATAATAAACTGCTCCTGGAATGTTCCCATTCGCTTACTAGATAAATCAATTGAAAGATCTCTAAAATTTGGCAAGCCCTCTACTTGAACACCATCTCCACATATAAGGAACTGATTCCCTATAATAAAGGACCCAGATACACGAATTGCAACTCCATCTCCACCATGAGCACGGCACTGAAGCTTTTCAACAACGTGCACAAGCTTCTCAGGAGGCCAGTCACCAGCTAGTGTACTCCGTATATTCGACAAACTTGTAATGATATCATTTGAACCAATATATTGCTTCCCAGAGAAACTAGAAAGAATAAAAACTCACATTAGTAAACCGGAAAAGTGAAACCACAGCATACCCCACCAAAATGGACCATCTCAAATTCTGGTGCAAATATGCATAGAACTCCCTTTCATAGCATACCACCAAAATGGACCATCTCAAATAAAAACTTGTATTAGTACAGAGGAAAAGTGAGACCACAGCATACCACCAAAATGGACCATCTCAAATTCGGGTGCAAATATGCATAGAGCTACATTTCATAGATTTTAGATGGAAAAAAAAAATACTTGAATAATGTTTGTAATGTTCTTGACTCAACAACTTGAAATATATAGACAGAATTTAACAAAGGTAAGTCTTTTATATAAGACTTCCCGCCCCACTTTTGCCTTGAAACATATGCATATTCATGCATCGAAAAAAATTACTCTAAAGGCCATAAGTTTCCCGTATGTTAGGTCCATACAAGCATAAATCACCCATTTTTGTTTGTATCTTCCATGAATGTCCAGAGCTCAACATGTGCTTTTATGACTCAACAGGGCTAAAACCAACTACCAATGACAGCAACAATCTTTTTAACTCTCTCCTTCAGAAGTATTGAATCTAACTTTCAGTTACGAGGAATTATAAGGAAAAGAGTCAATAGTTCATTACCTGAAAATTGAATTTTCATTGTATAAGGTCCTTGTGTGTTGCCAAAGTTCATCAGGTCCATCAAAAAGTAAGTAATAATGTATTGTCAGCATCTGGTCAAGCAAAAATTCATGAAGTTAAGATCCAGCTGAACAGAAGAACAAGAGAGTAATGTCACACGGACACAGTGTTGATATAGTCACTCTTCATGCATCAGTTGCTGAAACAGAAGTGAGTTTTATGCCTCCAATACTTAGCAGTCTTAAAAAACATAAATTCAGAAAGTTTTAGTTGTGCCAAAAATATCTGGATAGTAATCTGTTTGAGTGTTGCCGTAAGACAACTTCTATAATCTTTGTGAACAAACATTAAGTTATTAACAAAGAATGTGCACAAGGACATGCTTATAATTGACAGTCTAAGTTTCCACCAAGAAAATTATAACTTATTTCGTCTACCACATGTATTTCTTTCCTCGCTCTAGTGTAGGGGTGAAATAATGAAGTTTACAAGTCTAACAAAAAAAGCTTCCAGATTCCCAACCATAAGTCGGAGATTGATTGTTGAAAGGAACCTAAAATTGATCATTTGATTTTAAAACTTTTAATTTTAAGTGGACGTGCTTATAAAATCACAGGAAAATGACCGGCAGTCAAGGGAAAAGATATATACCCAAAGAAAAAACAATCGTTTACTTGTTCAACATTTACCGCATCGAGTTGAGATTGATGTGTGGGGGTACAGGAAAATACCGAAGTAGCAATGTTTATATTACTTATAGTTGATGTAGCATGGAGGACAATAAGAAGAAGGATAGGTGGAGGGGTTCTATATTGTAACAAAAAACGACGACTACGGTGGGATAGAGTAATTTGGTAATGGATTTTTTCTTCTTCCTCTTTTCTTACAATTGTTATAAATTTATTATCATGATTATTAAGAGGGATTCAGGTGTCTTTGCACGGCGGACTAACCACCTTGCGCATGCAATCTTACATCCCACTTGCATCATGCAACCATTGAGATAAATTCCCGGGGGATCACTCCAAGTACAAGTAGTGACATGGCCCTGGTTGAGGATGCTTCAGAGTTGGACTAACTGATGCTACCACAAAGAACTCAGTAGTTGACTTATTTGCGTGAATGTTTATACTAGAAAGCAGAAAGGATTTGTAGTTACCAACCCCAAAGTGTTGGACCAAGACTTCGTCGACTAAAAACGGACTAAGGCAGCAAACAGTAGATAGTTTCAATGATGTACCCTTGTATTTTCCATACGAAAAGAGAAATGTTCTACTAGCTCTTCATGACACTTGTCCACTCTCCACTTCTACGGTTTAATTTTGGGTCCTATTGTAATATACTCAATAATGTTTCTCCCAAACAATGAAAATTTGTACATAAGAAACCAAATCTCTCATGCCACCTCCCTCTCCTTAAAATTCCTTTATAGCATAAGTTTGGGAACGACAGCCACCAACTTGGCTGTCACATCTGCACAGTACTCACCTGATTTAATCTATAGAATGGCAGAAACCATTCAAGAAAAAGAGCTGCAGAGCGCTGATCATTCAACAACTATCAAATACCAGTCAATTATGATGATTCTAAAATAGAGAATTTCCTTAAGAGTGACCATCAGGTGGAGGCCAAAATCTAGGGGCGAGAAAAACAAATAGGCCATCATATAGTGTTTCTCTATTAATTGAGAATGCTAGGAGGGGTTGATTGGATGAAGACCTAACCTTTGGCATTATATGCACAAAGTGGCAGTCCTCGGGCAGGACCTGTGTTCTCAGGCTTGGTAGCCTGAGCTTTAATCACTGGACCAAGCAATGATCCCTGTTCAGCAGGCAATCAGTAAAGTATAAGACGTCGGAACTTACATCTGCTAATTCCTTCATCCTCTGGGTTGGATCAAAAACACTACGCACAAATGCTGCTAAGTCCACCCTGGCATCCTCGTACTTTGTAATAAATGAATGTGAAAGAAGCTGTAGTGAATTGGATAAATTAGTCAACGAAAACTTCAGTTAACCATGTCTTCATTTGATGAAGTACCTCGTGAATTAGATACGAAAAAAATCTAAACAGAATATTTCAAAAAGAAGTAAAATTAGAATAAGTTTCTTATCGAAATTAGATGCATATATAACCTCAAAACCACATACTCTACTTCTCACCCAAGGTTATTTCTGCAATCTCTAATAAATGTTAGCGAATGATGAAATTAAACCACCTCCAAAATTGGCAGGAGATATTCGTCAAGTAAAACAATCATTCAGTAGGACCACAAAAATAATCCCAAGTGTACTAAAAGTGTGCAAGGGCCGGCTAATTGAAATTATAAGTTTTTTATATCTAAGAAGCACATAAATTAGTAACAAAATAAAGAAACCTCTCCATTCTGCCAAATTTATGTGCCCCAGAAATCACATACTCTAAAGTCTCAAGGAAGACAAATAATCTCATTAGAATGCTTCCAAATCCTATCTGGGGCTCAATGGATTGAATGTTCAAGTGCCGCACAAAAGTTTCACTTGACCAAACCTTTCATTTTCAACTGGCCTTTTTCTCACCTGCTCCGCTGTTGGTCTTGCGTCAGGATCCTTCAGCAAGCAAGCATCAACAAATGAGCAGAACTCTGGTGAACAGGTGTGCTTTGGTGGCGATGGGGATGGATCATCTAAAATCTGCCACGAAGAACCATGAACTTTATGCTCTAGCATAACACAGGCATGCATTGCATGATATATAAATTACAACAAAGTAGCATTGAACAAACAATATTTAAGTGCATAGGAATGTGTTGATACTATATTTACAACCGGAAAAGGAACTAGTTATGAACTTATTTAACAAACAATATTTAATCAGTAACTAGTTATGAACTTATGATTCGATATAATCAATACTAAGACATCAGACTGACGTTAACCTACTCATAAATATCAGCATTGGTTCCAACAAGTAGAAATTCATTTCCCACAGGCCACAACCTTCAGAAGTACTTACAGTTACAATATAAGTTAATTGGAATCAAAACAACTTATAATAGGTAAGATCAAGTACAAATTTACAGCCAAAACAACTGAACCACAAGGGAATATACGATTACATAAAATTAATGGAATGTCACCTGCAACATAAGGTTAACAGGTCCTTCAGTAGCTGTGTAAGGAAATTCCCCAGTACCACACTCAAACAACGCTAGTCCTAGGCTCCAAATATCAGCTGGATAAGAATAGCTCTCATTTCGAATTCGTTCAGGTGACATGTATGTAACAGTTCCAACAAAAGTAGCACACTGGTAAAGCCAATTCAACGAAAATTAGCAATAAACCCTACTCATGATAACTAACATGCACTTAAAATGCCACTTAAAAAAAAGTAAGAGTAAGGAATTGTTTAAAACAAAGCACTAATTAATGCAGCATCTACCACTAACCATTGCCATGGAATTCTCTAAGCCAGCACTTATTCCAAAATCTGTTATCTTCGGCTCCCCCTTGAGATTCACAAGCAAATTTGCAGGCTTTATGTCTCTATGAACTAAATGTCTAACTCCATGCAAGTAATTAAGACCCTTGAATAAATAAAATACGTGTAAATTAGCCGCAAAAGAATATAGCTGCTACTAATGAGGAAATGCCCAGAAGAAAGAGAAGCTATCCTTACGTGCAAGAGCTTTTGAACCATAGAAGAAAGGACAGGTTCTGGAATACATTTTCGCACACGTATTACATCTGCTAGAGAACCTCCATCCATGTACTCCAAAGCTATACTTATCTGCCCAGAATCTGGAGTATAAAATGCCCCATGAAATTCCACTAGACCCTGATAACAGGGTGCCTCGCACAATGTTCGTATCTCAGTAAGAAGCTGTTGCCTTTTCTCCTAAAATGCATAACATTTATATAAGATAAAATGATAAGTCATCGTATCTTTACTTAATGCTACTTATTCTGAAACTGATGTTGGTGATCACAGTAAAGTTAATCAAGACTGTAATCCAGGAAGATGTAATCTGTAAGCATACATACAAATGACTAAGAACCCATTTAGGACAGCTTTTTGGGGCCCAACAATCAGTTATAAATGATTCTTTAAAAAGTTTTGACAATTTGAATTAGCTTTTTCACAGCTTGTTATGACTAAGGCTTAGTTTGGCCCCCAGGTGGCTTTTTAAAAGGAGCTTATGAAATTTATTACTAAGTTCTTTGATAATTTTATACAAGTGACACACTCCTCTTCAAAAAGACATCATGAAACCAAAAGGCAACCTTGAGCTTTTAAAAGCTCCATTCTAGAGCTTTTAAAAGCTCCCTCCAAAAAAGCCCCAAGTTCAACTTTTGCAAAGGTCATAAACTAGTTACCAAAAAATTTAACATGAAGTTGTGCTTTAAAAAAGGAGAAGCACCACGTGGGGGCCAAACTAAGCCTAAGAACCCATTAGGACAGCTTTTTGGGGCCCAACAATCAGTTATAAGTGATTCTTTAAAAAGTTTTGACAATTTGAATTAGCTTTTTCACAGCCCGTTAAAAGATATGATTCCCTTTTAAAGCTAAAAACAGCTCTTTTAAAATAGCTCCAATATGTAGCTTTTTAAAGATCTCTTATTCCAAAAAGCGATTATCATAAGAACTCACCGAACGGGCTCTCAAAAAGCGTCAATTTAGTATAACTCATCCAATGACCACTACTTCCACAACACTTCTAAATTCCATGATAAGTAAACATAGGATGGTAGTGGTAAGGAACACAAATAACAAATGCAACCCCAGACAAAATGAGTGGTCTTAACAAACCAGTGCTTCCCAACTTACCAATAGTTTATATGCTCACCTCTTCAAGACAACACCACAATGCAACATACATAAAGCCCGAGAATGAAACACATCAAATTTCCAGAATCTATAGATCACAACTTCCATCCACATACCAAACAGACAGCAAGATAAAGAAGAAACTAGATCACAAACCTTCTCAAAAATATTGATCTTTTTCAAGGCAATAATTCTATGAGTTGGTATATGGATTGCTCTCTGAACAATACTGCTTGCTCCACTACCTATGGCCCCAAAGATCCTCATCTCATGGGAAGCACACTTATACGTCTTTTCACTATGATCACTGTCATTTACAGGCCATGACGTGCACTTTTGTAAGCCAAGCTCATTAATGTTGTATACTCCATACGATCTACTCAACAAGTTCACAGTTCCACCATCTGATAGCTTCACAAAACAGAAAAGCAGTATTAGGAAACAACCACGACTTGTATCCCATATTTCCCTCCAGAATGGAACTTACCATATAAGAATCACTTGGGTCCAAGGTTGATTCAGATGAGAATCCTTTTTCAGCATCAAACAATGGAGTAAGCTTCTTTTTCAATTCCTCCAACCCAGCCATTATAAATAACTTACTATAGCACTATTTCTTTTTACCTAAAAGAATGCAATAGAAAAACATCAGCCAAAAAAAAAAAAAAAAAAAAACGGGAGGGGATGTTACTCTTTCAATATAGAGAACCCTCTAGATTCGGCAAGAATATTTGTACATGAAGAATATTGATAAGAGACTTCAATCATATTTAATTTTGGCAACTATTGAGTAACCATTTCCTCCAAAAGCTCAAATCGTTAGAGAATGTCAACAATGTATATCAAGTTTCAACACCCTCCCTCACGTGCAATCCCCCGACTTGCAAGTGGAGAGCCAACAAACAGACTGCATCATAGTGGAGGCAAATAACAAAGTGCAAATATGCACACCAACGCCTGAACCCAATACCTCCCACAACGAAGACTCCAATACCATGTTGATTTACCAGTTGCTCCAAAAACTTGAGTTATTAGAGAATGACCCACCAACAGGGGCGGAGCTACACCTAGTTCAGGGGGGCCACTTGCCCCCACTTAACTTTTTAAAAATCGTTCATCTAATCTATACTTAAAATCGTTTAAAAATCGTTTATCTATGTTATCTAATCTATACTTAAAACATTTGTGCCCCCCACTTAAAATTTTTCAATTTGCCCCTTTTAAACTAAGAAATCTACCTCACTTTGGGATTTGACTCAGTTAGCCGCAAATATTTAAATCCTTATAGATATCCCCTTTGAACCTTAAAGATTCTTTGTTTTATGAGTAAAACTGGTTAGGGAAAAGAAAGGAAAAAGAAAAAAAGAAAAGAGAGAGAGAGAGAGAGAGAGAGAGAGAGAGAGAGAGAGAGAGAAGCAGAAATTAAGCATGAATGGTTGGCCTTTGATTAATAGAAATGCTTCAGCGCTTAATCTACTGTATGTGAAATCCACATATCAACCATATTTTACAATAGAAGCCAAAATAGTGAGTGTGAGGCCCTAAATGACTCGATGCAAATATTCTCCACGGTAGAGAGAGAGAGAGATGCCGTGGAGAATATTTGCAGCGAGTCATTTGAGAGAGAGAGAGAGAGAGAGAGAGAGAGAGAGAGAAATAGGAAGGCAAAACTCAAAACGGTACAAGAGGAAACTCACCTGTAGGAGTTGCCGAATTTGTCGCCGCCGTTGGGTGCCGATTTGGGTCTGGGAATTTTCTCTTTCTCTCTCGTCGATACTCGATACGTTTGGTCATCAAGGTAGTAATGAATAATTTGGGGTAGTATTTAGGGTAAATCACACAAACACCGCTAAACTCTAACCTGTTTTCACTTACACCCCTATACAAAAAAAAAAAAAGGGGTTAATTACAGAAACACCCTCTGTGGTGGTTAGGTCTTTTATCAGTTACCCCCTATACTTTAAATTTTTTCACTAATACCCCCTGTGGTCTGGACTAAAGTGAAATAATAACTTTTTTCGTTAAAGTTAACGGAAAATGGATAAAACTACGAAATTACCCCTATTACATGCTAATAAGAACACCCTTATATGTTTAAATGTTTATTTAGGGATATGTGGTATATTATTATATTTTTTTGATATTATATTTGTTATTAGAGACCATTCTGTAGTCACTTTGAGGTAACTTCATGAGAGCAAATTTATTTAATTTTTTTATTTTATTTTTGATCTACCCTTGGACACACACAGTCTTGGTGATATATATATATATATATATTTTATCTACTCTTAGACACACACAATCTTGGTGATATGTTAGTTTTTTTTTTAATCTACTATTGACCACACACACTGTGAAGTGATGTACTAAGATCTAAAAAAAAAATTATCTCCAAAATTTTGTGTGTGTGTGTGTGTCAAATTCGCTATCACAAAGGTACCCCTAAGTGACCACATAATGGTCTTTAACAACAAATGTAATATCAAAATAATATAATAATGTACCACTTATGCCTAAATAAACATTTAAGCATATAAGGGTGTTATTATTAGCATGTAATAGGGATAATTTTGTACTTTTATCAATTTTCCGTTAACTTTAACGGAAAAAGTGACTGTTTCACTTTAGTCCAAACCACAGGGGGTATTAGTGATAAAATTTAAAGTACAAGGGGTATTTGATAAAAGGATTAACCACATAGGGTGTTTCTATAATTAACCCAAAAAAAATTGAACAAATGGCAGTAATGACATCTCATCTCTGTGAAATCAATTACTCCAACTGCGAAGTAACACTGTAGAGGATAGTCACTAATTTGCTCATATATACCCAAAAAATAAAAAACCTAAGTTTTTTTCACAACGCGTCATATGATGTATTGTGTAATGAGTTCTAACATTACTCTTTACATTGATATAATAGATGAGTGTGGAGAATTTCGGAGCTTTACATTGATATAATAGATGAGCGTGGAGAATTTCAGAATTTCAAGAGTTTTATGAAAACTCCTTGGTCTTCATAAGATTAAGTGTAGAGTAAAACTTCGGCACACACATTTTCACAACCTCACCCCTACAACTTGATATAGCAACGATGTAGTGGGAGTATCATATGTGAGATTGTGTTAAATGGTGGGTCTCATCTCCACTATATGGTTGACACATCAGGTTATGGGGATGAGGTTGTGGAAATAAGTGTGCCTATAAAGTTTTACTCTTAAGTGTATCATAACCATCCACTGTAAATATAATGTCTATAACAAAAGGTAATACATCATATAAAAGCACACAAATGTTGTACTAAAAAAAGATGGAGAAAGAAGTACACAAGAATAAAGAACATAGATAAGTCAAAAAAAGTTGTGTACATATGTTCGTTTATACTATAGTTTTTATCTACAAGATGAAGTGAGAAACAACTAAAATCGAGAGTTTACACTATGCAAAAAATAGCTATACCTTGCTTAGAGTTACACTAAATTTGTGCCCCACTAAGATAAAATCCTGACTTTGCCCCTGCCCAACAATGTACAAAAACAACAACTATCCTGAGAAAAGTGTAATAGAAATAGTCAACCAGGTCTGAAGAATATAGACCACGAGAGAACACCTACTCCCTCCGTCCCCTTTTTTTAAGTCCATCTTTGGGATCTCAACTTATTAAGGGGACAAAAGAATCTACACCTACTTTCCACAATTGCCCCTAATCACTACAATAATTTTTTTAGTTTTGTCTTGGTGTAGATTTCAAGGAAGGGTATTTTTGGATAGTAAGTAAAAATTGTATACTAATTTAGTAAAGTGGACTCTAATTTTGGGACATTCAAAAATGGAGTATAGGACTCAAAAAAAGGGACGGAGGGAGTAATATTTTTCACACAACCAAAATTTGAAGCCATTTCCATCTGGTAAATCATAAATGTGTGAACATATGACAAACTTTTCTTTTATTGGTATTTTTGTTTCTACTAGTAATACAGCACGTGTGTTGCACGTGGATGTGTTCTTTTTAATTTATATTATAACTAAATTAAATAAATTGTTAAACTTAATGCATGAAAATGGTGGAAAAAAATGAACTTATAAATAATTCGTTGCTAAAAATCATTGTTTTAGCAATGTAAATTTTCGTCGCTAAAAGTGGTTCCTCCCTTGGTCCATCCCTTTGAGTTCGCACTTTATCCTTGTCGATATAATTATATTATCATAATCATTCTAATTGAAAATTTAAAAATCTTGTATGACTGTATTGTTAAATATAATACTAAGGGTCCGTTTGATAATATTGGAAATTATTAAGTACAGAAAATTAAGTGTTGAATTTTAAGTACTGAAAATTTTAAGCTACTCAATTTGCAATACTGATAACGTGTTTCAAGTAGTAAAATAGGCTGCATTCAGTGATTATTTTTAGTATGTTTTTTTCACTTCAAGTTTTTCACTGCAATTTTGGCTGTTTTTTTTTAAGTAAGCGGTACGTTATCAAACTCACCCTAATTAAGTCAAGTTGAATATTTATTATTCTTTGCACTTTTTTCCTATAACACAATTTTTTATTTTTGTTAATCAAGTATTAAAATAAAAATGATTATTCTTATGAGAGTACTCATGAGTGTTGAAAAAACAACATATGTTTAATTATTGTTCTAATTATTTACTCCTGTTTTTTTTTAGTTTATTGTTACAAATAAAGCATTAATAAAATGAATATTTTTTATTATGCATTTCAAATTAATGTACAATATTGGATATGTACGATAATGAAGTCACATAAAATTGATATATATATATATATATATATAATAAATCATAAACGTTCATTTGATTTCTCTCCTAACTTCCATAATATCCCATCTTTTTTAGTCTCATGTTTATATTTTCTAAAATTAAAATAAGTCTAGTTTTATGTTTTCTAGCTCATTGGGTCCCACAATTTTTAGGCTTATAGTTATCTAGTTTTTTTTTCCTTCTTTTTTTTTTTTTTGATATGGGAGAGGGGGATGAGATTCGAATACCGAACATGTGCATTGGAGGGGACTTATATATGCCAAGCTCTTCACCACTTCTTAATTTCGTTGTAATTTGTGATGTCACCTAGGACTATTCTAAAAAGAAACATTATAGTTTTAATTTTATGTTCATCTTCCTACACCCATAAAGTTTCATTTTTTTTTAGTCATCTATGTTACTCTTTATTCTAAAAGAATTGAGTTCCATTTTGGAATTCCTCTTTGAAGTCCTCCATATTTTCATTCCAACAACTGTCTAAAAATCAGCTTAGTAACATGCACCTCTTTCAATCTCCATTGAATTCAACCTTTTTTTCTATCTCTTCTCGCCTCTATTTATTTGAAGAAAAAAAAAATCGTTTGTATTATATGTTTTTCTCCTAATTTCCATGCCAAACGAAGATGAAGTTATGTAGTTTTCGGAATATAATTTTTTTTTCGGAATATAAGTTATGTAGTTAGTCATGCATGAATATTTATTCGAGACCTTCTCAAATACTTATTATATTTTGTACTTTATGCAATTTTCTCAAACTATTTATGTATTGCGTTACTACAAGATCCATTATATATATATATATATATAGGGTCGAGAAACTCAACACCACTATTCTTGAACAACTTGGAGCCAGGCCTTCTTTTTGCTCTATTACAGATATGGAAATCATGGAAAAAATCAGATTCAATTGTTTATATATATATATGATAGTAATATAAATAATGAGGATAAATATTGTACTATAAAAGTTAAGTATAATTACCTAGAAGTGAGAGCTAACTTAATAGCTTTACACTTTCTTATATTTTAAAATCATTGACTCTGAGCTCATTATGAGATTCCACATTTTAGTCTCATAGTGTGTTAATAATACCTTTTACTTTCATTTTTTTTGCCAACCCCCTTTGAGTTCCACTATTCAATTTCACAATTATTTTTTTAAGAAAATAAAACATAGAACATAGTAGACTCTTTTCTAACGGAACTACTTTTCTTTCCTAAATCTATTAGACCATACTTTCTTATCATTGGTGCTTATTTCTTGAATTAAATAATCTTGGTGTTAGATCTTTATTTTGTTTGATTTTATTGTCCCAGTGAACCTGTTTTTATTTTTGGCTTTTCTAATTTTAGTTCAATGTAAAATTACTTTTATTCTTATATTCATTTTTGCTAGCTATGTTTGTACATTCGACTTTTGAAAATTCATTGCACGTAACAACTCTGTCAGTGGTATTTTACTATGATAGAAACAAACTCACAAGCAAACATGTCATTGTTAAAATTAGAGTTGTTCTAAACTTATATAAGTGTTAAAAAAAAATAGTTAATACGCATCTAAATTTATAAGTTATAATACACATGTTTTCATATTTTATACTATAACCATCCTACGTGAGTATTTATGACTTGCGAATAAAATCTAAAATATTTTTCAACTTAATATTTTGTACATAGTTTAAAAAAAAAACCTTCTATGTATATTCTCTTTTAAAGTTATGTTATATATTATCTAATGTATTACTGTTAGCTTAACAGTCCTAGTGTGTAATTTGTAAATTATATGGAATACACAATGCACGTAAAAGTTTAATAAACTACAATAAGATGCAAGAGTACTTTAATTTAGACAATCTAATGTTTACACAATTTACTATTATAACCATGTATAATTGTTATGAAGACATGTCGAGTTGCACATGATGATACAAAAGATTACTTGTAAATTAGTATCTCCTGTAAAATAAATCTATGTAAAAATGCATTTAAGTTGGATCATATTATTTCAACTAAGATTTTAATAATAATGTTCACACAAAGTACATCATTTCCCATAAATCTGGTGTAGCCTTTGTTTAAAATGCTCAATTATATCATACTTTAAGTTTTTCTTATTTATTTCAAATTTTACTTTTATGTAACATGTAATTAAAAAAAAACACGAAGTTTAATAGATGAGACAGAGTAGGCATGTTAAAATATAATTATTTGAATCAAATATCAAGTAGAAGTAAATATCAATTAATTTATCCAAGCCATAAACATTTTTTTTTTCAATCTTCATAAGAATATTGCGATGAGTATTAATTAAGAAATAAAAATAATTTGTGAACTAAAATATTTATACAATAGTTGTACACTTTAGAAGAAATATTAAATCATCTCAAATTCTAAATTAATTTTTTTAATTAGAATATGTCTTAGTTTTAGAAAATGATTAGATATTTTAAGATTGTTTTTCGTTGATTTTTAACCAAAAAAAAAGTATTATAATATTATGCTCAAGTATAAATACATGAGATGTTATGGTAAAGTTAAATTGTGATTATTCTAAGAGATGAATGAGAGTATTAAACTTT
Source organism: Hydrangea macrophylla (assembly GCA_033977485.1). Taxonomy (NCBI): domain Eukaryota; kingdom Viridiplantae; phylum Streptophyta; class Magnoliopsida; order Cornales; family Hydrangeaceae; genus Hydrangea; species Hydrangea macrophylla. Next base: position 128,111,229 of record CM066984.1, on the reverse strand, counting down.
TAGTAAATAAATTTGCAATTTATTTTTTGAATTTTTTGTTTTTAGAAATGATTACAGATTATACAAGAAAATCTATCAATAAAAGAGATAAACAAAAATTTTGAAGTAGTATCTTCTTATCAAATTCAATAATAGTAGATTGCTAAAATAAATAACAAAATTCAATCAAATCAGAGCTTACAATCAAATCAAGTTGTAGTAAAGTATTGCTCTATTTTACTCTAATATGGTTTAATTAATTACTTATTTATTAAATTGAAGAAGTCTTAATTGTCAATATTAATTCCGTTTTATCAAACGGGACCTAAGATTATGGTGTATTGCTATTCAATGGAATCTCTTAAAAAAAAGGGAAAGAAAATACGGGAAAAAAAATTGCAATCGGAGCGTGAGCCAAGAGTATCGGTTAAAGATTAATACTATACCAGCACATATTTTGAAGCCACATTTGGTATACAAAATTTTGGGAAGCATCGGATTACTCTTTCTAAATTTGAATCCCATATTTGGTTCCCAAATATTGGCTTAACATTTGTACCACATGATGTGATTGTGATAAGTGGTACCACATTTCACTGTATGTTGTACAATTGACAAATCATTTGAAAATTAAATTTGGGATTCAAATTTGGGAACCATAGCATTACTCTAAAAAAAAAAAAAGACCCTTAGTTTTAGTTTAGGAGTCCTAAACCATAAGAATCCACCGCGGAAAAAAATTAAAAGGTTAATTACATTTTACTCCCTGTAGTTAGGTTTATTTTCAATTCACCCCATGTACTTCAACAGTGAACACTGAACGCAATTGTGGTTTCAGACTAAAGTGAAACTGTTAAAATTTCTCTCAAAATAATAGCTTCTCATGAGGATTAAGTGTTAAAATTAGCCACACATAGTAGAGTTTAGGTGTTAAAATTAACCTCACGTACATAGACAGTGGAGCCCAAAATTAGCTGTCACGCCCCGGAGTAGCAGAAATTTACAGGAAATAAAATTTTCCTTTCTGGATCCGTAAGCCATGACTAGTTACACTAACTGATTGTCCACTAACACACTAGATAAATAAAAGAGTAACTTAATGGAAGTGCAAACTGAATATATATTAAAAGATTTCTAGCTATTAAATCAGAGTTCGTAGTTATCCAAAGATTAAAGAACAAAAGGGATTAAGGCGTTGGACGCCGTTTACAACTTAGCACGAAAGGACAAAAGTCTATAAAGAACAACTAAGTCTTCTTTCTTGAACCTCGCCTTTAACTAGCGTAGCCATGACCTTCAGCATAGTAGGCTTCCCCTTCGAAGGCTCCTAACTGATAGTCCTCCTCGGGACAATCATATCCTGTATAGTCTAGACATGGGAATGTCCATGGCGTAGTATACCGTTAGCTTTAATAAAAACTAAGTGAGCGTTCTAACCGAACACTCCTAATATAAAAATATGTATCCGAAAGTACACAACGGCTGGTTACGACGATTGAATGAATTATAATTAGACCGTGCGTGAAACTATGCATCATCGATATATTCGACTTAAAAATCGACTTACTTAACTTTGTTACATTACCAGTGTAATGCCGTTGGCTTAGAGTGACTCGCCCGGTGGGTCGAGCTATGGTTACTTTACTATCGTTGTCTGCCCCTCCGTGGCCATAGTAGTAATCTCGCTTTACAAGCTAACCATGTACTCTAGGTCCTCGGGACCTTGCCTTATGAATATTGTCGCGAGTTTGCGAAACGGTTACTTTACTATCGTTGGACGTCGCGATCGCAGTAGTAATCTCACCTTACAGGCTAACCGTGTTTATTCATTTTTCGATGTATTCTTATCAACATGGTTACTTTACTATTGTGTTTGCCTCTCCGTGACTATAGTAGTAATCATCGCCGGCATGCGATCATGTAATTCCATTTGATAGTATCAACTCACTACATATCAACTTTCGGACCTCCGCGGCCGACTTACACGTACTTCCAAATGCATACGAACTTGGTCTCCGCGACCGTTCGACTCTATACTTGTACACGTCGACTTGACGTTTCGACACCGACTTCTACGTACGTGAGGTGTATCATATGTTATGCACGAGGTACAAGTTAATTAAATAGTTACTATTTTATTCTTGAAATAAGGTACGGATCCGAAACTCGTAGTACTACAAGTTAAAGCATGAGGTTAACCGGACTGATAATAATATCGAACAGATATTATAGTAATAATAATAATAATAATAATAATAATAATAATAACGGAGATAATATGTTCGGGGTGCAACATGTTAACATGAGATTAACCGAAAAGTGATAACATTAATATTATTAATATAAATAATAATATTAATAATAGTAGCGGAATAATATGTTCGGGGTACAACATATTAGAACTTGAAGTTTAATCAATAATAATAATAATAATAATAATATTATTATTATTATTATTATTAACGAAAATAATAAAACGGACATTAATATGTTCATGGTACATATGTTAATTACGAGGTTAATTAGACTATAATTAAAATAATAATAAGCAGAAAATAATAATCATAATAATAATAACAATACTAATTATAATATGACAATTATAATACGGACCTAGATTAGGGACACCACATGTTAAAAATATGAGTTTTAACAGCTAACTAACAAGATAATAATAATAAGAATAAATAGTAGTAGCAATAATAACAATGATAATACGGACCTAGATTAGGGACACCACATGTTAGGCACAAGATTTTCTAGAGTAATAATACTAATAATAATAATTAGAAAATAATAACATGGACATTAGGAACTCACCGTGGGTTTGAGGTCGCGATGTGACACAAGGGGTAAGCTTCTTTTCTTGTAACACCCGTACCCGGAGAACGGGTTAATTATTATGTTATTATGCATTAATTAGTATAATTAGTGTATAAACGGATTAAGGGGAGGCTTAGACTCGCACATGTAAAAAAAGTGTTCAGAGAGGGACACTAGTTGGAAAAGTCCCCAGTGAGGTGGGACAGATATTGAAATGGAACCCAGCGAAGGATAAAATGGTAATTTGCATTTTAAATGATTAAATGCATGTTTACGTGATTAGTTTAAATGCTTTCATATTATATGATAATACATGTACTAGTAATGAGTATTAGTTTGGATACCCAAATAAGGGTATAATTGAAAAAGGTTTAAAATTTGTAGGTGCGATAGCAATTTTACAAAATATGTGGGACCCACGTTGGGACCCATACGGAACTTAGACAAACACTCATTAGATAATTGGGTAGTTAATGGAATGTTTGGGGGATTTCATAATAAGAACTTAAGAAAATCCGGGGAGGTAAACGAGAAATGAGGAAATTTGTGTGTTTGACAACACAACATGCAATGCATGTGTGTGTCAAGAGAGTTAACCTCACATTTCTGCAGAAAATTAAAAGAAAAGAAAAGAGAAATCACCGAGAGAGAAGACGGACCGTCGCCGACGTCGAAATCTTGCCGTTCCGTTGCCGCCGTTCGTCGGATTTACGATCCGAGACCACTTTCGGACTCGTGGAGGTGAGACGAACATTTCTATACCCTTAATTTATGTTTAATTTGCTGGATTTTGGTAGTTCATACTTAACGGTGAGATGTCGTCTACCGAATTCTTGTAGGATTCATTGTGGTGTAGGAATTGAGCTAGAATTGGTGAAATTTAGCACACCTCTAGCTTGAATTTGGGTAAAATCTGTGAATAAGGTGAGTTTCTAGCCTAAAAATGATTGTGTTTAATGTGTTCAAGGCTTCAAGTGGTGTTAGAGATATTAATCCTTGTTTAGAAGCTATTATATTGTTGGATTGATAATTTTATATCAATTTTATGTGAATTATGTGTTGATACATGTATATGTGCTTATATGTCTATTTGGTAGTCAATGAGCACCGGGGAAATGGTTCATTGTTGGGAGTAATAAGGGTGGTGAAGAGGAAGAATCCGATAAATACGGAAGTCCAAAGAATAGAAGTGGCCACGGGACCAAGGGAAGTCTTCGGGTCTGAATGAACCATATAACCGGTGACTCGGCGACTACGGTTGTGTTTTTTGTAGTAACCCGTGTTTTTATGTTTAAATTGACGATTTAGACTTCGTGTGCGATTTTAGCGAAAATTGGTCACAGGGGTATTTTGGTCATTTTTTCAATTTTATAAGTCATGGACTAAAAATATATTTTTTTTTGGGAAAAGTTGCGTGAGATTAAATGATTTGATATTCGTGTTGGAAGTTAAGATTTTTTTCGAGTCATATTTAAAATTAAATCTAATATTTTCTCTTTTAATTTTAACAGTAGCAGAATTTTGTTTTCAGATTTTTGTTAGGAAAACGAAGGAAATTTAAGATTCTTCCCGCGTTGTCTCAAGCAAAACTCGATTCTGCACACTTTTCGTCTAATGCAATTTTCTCAGATTCTGCACCGTTTGGGCAGAAAATGAGGATTTCAGTAGCAGTTTTTAGAATGCTACCAATTAATTAGAAGTTAGTGGATTGTTAGGCCAATGTCTCTAAGTGGAGTTATAGGTGCATTAGTGTATGTTTACATCATCTTGCATATTCCTTATAAACTACCAATCAATTAGAAGTTAGTGGATTGTTAGGCCAATGTCTCTAAGTGGAGTTATAGGTGCATTAGTGTATGTTTACATCATCTTGCATATTCCTTATAAACTACCAACTAATTAGAAGTTAGTGGATTGTTAGGCCAATGTCTCTAAGTGGAGTTATAGGTGCATTAGTGTATGTTTACATCATCTTGCATATTCCTTATAAACTACCCATTAATTATAAGTTAGTGGTTAATAAGTGGATTGTTAGGTCATTGTCTCCAAGTGGAAGCTTGGCTATTTATACACTCACATACTCTCTCAAACACACACATTCTACACTTCTAGCATAGAGAGCTTGAGAGAGTCACATAGAGAGAGATTTATATATATATATACACAATTATAGATATACATACACCTCAAGTTAGAAGAAGAAGAAGAAGAAGAAGAGAAGTGTTTGGGAGTTGCTCAACATCATTTATAGGTACCGGGTTGTGTACAATATGCTTTCTAAATTCTCCGGAGTATTTCTTTGTTATCTCTACTTGTACTCTTTTTGCAGTTATGTTGTGTTTTCATTTAGAATCAATGAGTATGTGTTTATTGCTAAGTGCTATGGGACTAAAGGGTCATGAGCAAGGAGCACCTACCAACAGTCCAACAGGCCTCAGGGACCGACGTACTGGAGACGGGTGAGGTGAGGTGAGGTGTCTCTTGCTATGTGATCAAGAGGAACCTGGTATGATGCTATTGGTATGAGCGTTTGCGTAGTGTGAGCAGTTGGGTTGTGAGACTGGTCAATTGATTTGATGTCATTCTATGTATTTGATTGTCATTATCCTTTTGAGCCTTTATTATTCATGTCATATTGTATACTTCCCGGTATGGTTTTTAGATGCAGGCAGTGCCGGTAACCGAAGCCTAGAAGGGAGATAAGGTTAAGGATGATATAGGAGATCCGTGGAGAATATGGACCTGCTGGGAGTTTTAAAGAAATTTTGTATTTTTATTCTAAAGAATCAAGTGTGATTTATTTAATTTTTCAATGGAAATACGCTTATTTTCGCGGGGCGTCACAAATGGTATCAAAGCCTGTCCCCAGCCGGAAATGTAGGACTAAGTCAAGGTTAGATAGTCTACATCGCCTGGGAGGAGTCAGAGAAGGTTAAAAAAAAAAAAAAAAATTTGTTATTTTATAAAACAAAATATGCTATATTTGTTTTAAACATTATTTTAAGAAATTTATGAAGTTATTTACCAAATGCTTTTATCTCTAGATTTCGGGACGAAATCTCTATTAAGGAGGGTAGATTGTAGTAACCCGTGTTTTTATGTTTAAATTGACGATTTAGACTTCGTGTGCGATTTTAGCGAAAATTGGTCACAGGGGTATTTTGGTCATTTTTTCAATTTTATAAGTCATGGACTAAAAATATATTTTTTTTTGGGAAAAGTTGCGTGAGATTAAATGATTTGATATTCGTGTTGGAAGTTAAGATTTTTTTCGAGTCATATTTAAAATTAAATCTAATATTTTCTCTTTTAATTTTAACAGTAGCAGAATTTTGTTTTCAGATTTTTGTTAGGAAAACGAAGGAAATTTAAGATTCTTCCCGCGTTGTCTCAAGCAAAACTCGATTCTGCACACTTTTCGTCTAATGCAATTTTCTCAGATTCTGCACCGTTTGGGCAGAAAATGAGGATTTCAGTAGCAGTTTTTAGAATGCTACCAATTAATTAGAAGTTAGTGGATTGTTAGGCCAATGTCTCTAAGTGGAGTTATAGGTGCATTAGTGTATGTTTACATCATCTTGCATATTCCTTATAAACTACCAATCAATTAGAAGTTAGTGGATTGTTAGGCCAATGTCTCTAAGTGGAGTTATAGGTGCATTAGTGTATGTTTACATCATCTTGCATATTCCTTATAAACTACCAACTAATTAGAAGTTAGTGGATTGTTAGGCCAATGTCTCTAAGTGGAGTTATAGGTGCATTAGTGTATGTTTACATCATCTTGCATATTCCTTATAAACTACCCATTAATTATAAGTTAGTGGTTAATAAGTGGATTGTTAGGTCATTGTCTCCAAGTGGAAGCTTGGCTATTTATACACTCACATACTCTCTCAAACACACACATTCTACACTTCTAGCATAGAGAGCTTGAGAGAGTCACATAGAGAGAGATTTATATATATATATACACAATTATAGATATACATACACCTCAAGTTAGAAGAAGAAGAAGAAGAAGAAGAGAAGTGTTTGGGAGTTGCTCAACATCATTTATAGGTACCGGGTTGTGTACAATATGCTTTCTAAATTCTCCGGAGTATTTCTTTGTTATCTCTACTTGTACTCTTTTTGCAGTTATGTTGTGTTTTCATTTAGAATCAATGAGTATGTGTTTATTGCTAAGTGCTATGGGACTAAAGGGTCATGAGCAAGGAGCACCTACCAACAGTCCAACAGGCCTCAGGGACCGACGTACTGGAGACGGGTGAGGTGAGGTGAGGTGTCTCTTGCTATGTGATCAAGAGGAACCTGGTATGATGCTATTGGTATGAGCGTTTGCGTAGTGTGAGCAGTTGGGTTGTGAGACTGGTCAATTGATTTGATGTCATTCTATGTATTTGATTGTCATTATCCTTTTGAGCCTTTATTATTCATGTCATATTGTATACTTCCCGGTATGGTTTTTAGATGCAGGCAGTGCCGGTAACCGAAGCCTAGAAGGGAGATAAGGTTAAGGATGATATAGGAGATCCGTGGAGAATATGGACCTGCTGGGAGTTTTAAAGAAATTTTGTATTTTTATTCTAAAGAATCAAGTGTGATTTATTTAATTTTTCAATGGAAATACGCTTATTTTCGCGGGGCGTCACATTTTTATATGTTAATTATAGCATTGCACGTGTTAAACATTCAGTCGTGTTAGAATGCTCACTAAGCAAATTGCTTAAGAAACCGTTTTCCTATTTTTGTTGTGGTACATAACAACCACCGCAGGTACGGAGCAATACCCAGAGAGAAAGTGACGTGCTCGGGGACAAGGGGAGAAGGGTTTTGGAACTTGTAGATACGTTTTAAACTTATATTACGGTGTAACTAGTGGCTTGAGGTCCTCGACTTGAGGCTTGTAGTCTTGACTTATGGATGGGAGAGATGGGAGAGATTTGAGCCTCATGCTTGAGAACTTCTTTTGAACTTGTAAAATGGTGTAATTATGGTTTCTTTTATGTTAATGTTTATACTTGGGTTGTTGGAAATGAACTTGGATCATAACTATGTATTTGGAAGTGAAAAGTCTATGTATAATCTCTTTTGTTTTGCTCAAATGGTGCAAGTTGGTAATTAAGACCATCTCGGCATGTTCGGATGTGTCGCAAGCGTCGTGGACAAGTTTGGTTGTGTAAATGGTGTTGGTTGTAGTTTGAGTTGATTCCCAATGAATCCCAAGTACTTTGGATGAGAATTGAGTTTCAAAGTTGAAAAGTTGGTTTTGGATCAAAGGAAATGAGTTTATGATTGATTTGATCAAATTGTGAATGTGTTTGTGTAATCCAAGCTTGACTTAAATTTAAAAGTGTTTAGAAATGTGTTGGAATTGATTTCCCAAAGTTTCATAAAGTTTCCATGTGATTTGATTGTGTTTTGGTAAGTTAAAACTTGTTTTGACAGCAAAAAAAATTTAGCAGCAGAATTGTGAAGGGATCGATCCGCGATTTATGAAGGGATTGATCCGCCCTTTTCAGGGAACATTCTGCGAGAGACTCATATAAATGGATCGATCCGCGATTTATGAAGGGATCGATCCGCCTTGTAATTTTCACAGCATGTCCGTTTTTACGGAAACATGCATAACTTTTTCTAGAGAATTCGGATTCGCGCGCCGTTTGTTGCGTTGGAACCGGGACTCATAAATCTAACTTTTGGTTTAAAAATTTTACATACTTTCTTAATGACCATTTTGCCCTTGGAGACTGTTTTGGCACAATAGAATTCTTTAAAGTAATTTTATTCACTTTTTCTTCTAGTTAGTGTATATTTTGGGTGCGGTTACTCTTGTTACACGTGTCCTAATCCACCGGGGGTGGGTTGAGGTGTGACATTTCTTTTCTCTCTTCTCTCTCTCGGACTAACTCTCTCTTCTTTTTCTTCCTAACACTAATGGGAAGGGGGTTTATATAGGGGGTGGGGGCAACTTTTAATATATATATATATATATACATACTATACACACACATACATGTAGTATCTGTATACACACATGCATATAACACACAAACACACAACAAACAACTAACCACTACCACACACCACACAGTCACGAACACACACCTCACCCTCAAGAATCATGCACACAACACCTCACCCCTACTAGGGCTGCAACTCGGGCGGGACCCGAGGGTTTCATGCACTGCCCAAGCCCGGCCCGAGTTACAACTTGATCAGCCCAGGCCCGCCCAGGCCCGAGGTCAACCCGTGGCCTCCTTGCCCACGGCCCAGCCCACGGTGAAATCACCTTCCATGGGTTGCCCAAATTGCCCGAATTGGGCCTGTGGCAGTTTGATGTTTATTTTTTAATGTTATTATTGGTTGCCCAATTACTCACTGTTTACAATATCTTGGCAATGTCAAACTGCAATTCAATAAAAATACTCTTTTCATGCAAACCAACATCAAGTTCAAAAGCAACAATTAGAAATTAAACAAAAGTTATAAACCAACAATTCAATTCTCATAGTTCCAAACCATCACAATCAACATAGACAATGAAAGAAAGTTTCTAATTTCATGAATTCCAAATTTCAACTCCATTGATTAATTCATCCATATTCAGCTCCACCTTCTCCATTCCTGAAAATGAAAACTAAATTAGAAAGTAACAAGATAAACAAATATTGAAAGTGATTAATTTAAAGAGAAACAACCTTCACAGATTAAACACTTGTTTCAAGTGTTGCTACTCGAAACAGAAAGAGCTCCAATTTCTTCAGTTATAGCTACACAATTTAAAAGTACAATAATGTTATCCTTATCATTTTTTCAATAAAAGAGTTCGAGAGATAGAGATGGAGATACAATAAAAAAATAACTTACTTGACTCCAGCTTCTCAAGTTCCTCTAATTTTTCTTCAACGTCCAATGGTGTGGATGAACTCCTTAGCCAATCTTGTGCACAAATTAAAGACTCCACAATTTTTGGAGTCAAAGAACTATGAAACTGATCAAGTACTCGACCTCCTGTACTAAAAGCAGATTCTGATGCAACGGTTGATGTGGGGATAGCCAAAATATCACGTGCCATTACGGAGAGAACACGATAAGTTGAGGCTTTTGATTTCCACCAACCCAAAATATCAAAGTTTGGTGATTCATTCTCCACGGCATCCCCTAGATAACGATCTATCTCAGACTTAAGAACATCAATTTCTTCTGATTCTAGGAATTCTTGCCAATCTTCATCATCTTCATGTCGCCCATCTTTTGAACATCCTACATCATTCTTTTCAATATCTTTGACAGCTTGAGTTCCCTCAACATGTACCATTGATGAGTATTGTTCATAGGCACAATCCATAACCTTTCTAATTTTCTCAATCATTGCATCAACATTACAAGTGGGGTAATACTTCCTAATACAGAATTTCACAAACCTTAACTTATAACATGGATCCAAAACCACAGCGATGATCAAAAATATATTAATTTTTTCAATATTACAGTATTTATCAAACTTCAACTTCATCTTCCTAGTCATGCTCTGAAAAAATTCATCTCCACTGTTTGACCAATTCAAGAGAATAGCTTGAATCCTTTTTACCTCTAAAAAAAATGAATTAGAAGTCACATATTTGGAACCGGAGACACGTTTTGTGATGGCATAAAATTGCTCTAGGAATTTACTAAGACTTTTAATGGTTTTCCAATCCTCTTCTTTCATAGGTTCCTTAATTTCAACTAAAAAGCTCACATCTTGTTCTTCCATCCTCTCAAAGACTTTTTGATATTGAATTGCAGTGTCAAGCATATGATAAGTAGAGTTCCATCGAGTTAGAACATCTAAGCACAAGACCTTATTGACTGGAATTCTTTCTTGTTCAGCACATTTTTTGAAACTTTGTAACCGAGAAGGTGAACTTCTTACATATTTCACATACTCTCTAAGAGAAACTATTGAACTCTTAACTTCATCTATTCCATCCCGCACGACAAGATTCAATATATGAGCAAAACACCTTACATGGAAGTATTCACCATCTAACAATAAACCCCCCCTCTTAACAAGCTTCCTTCTTAAATTTGAAGTTGCTACGTCGTTGGAACTTGCATTATCAACCGTGAGTGTACACACCTTTTCAATTCCCCACCCAATTAAGCATGATTCCAATGCTTGTGAAATAACATCACCACGATGTGGAGTTGGAAGAACTCGAAAATTGAGAATTTTCTTTTGCAACTTCCAATCCTTATCAATGTAATGTGCAGTAAGGCACATATACCCAAGGTTTTGGATAGAAGTCCATAAATCAGTGGTGAGAGACACTTTTGAAGTGCCATTATCAATTATTGATTTCAATTTTTTCCTTTCCTCCATGTACACCTCAATGCAATCCTTTGTGATGGTAGTACGGGAAAGAAATTGGACTTTTGGTTGCACTGAGTGGATGTATTTTCTGAAGCCCTCTTTTTCCACAAAATTAAACGGTAATTCCTCAGTGATAATCATATAAGCCAAGTCACGACGAGATTGTTCCTGATTAAACTTCCAATTAACAATAGTGCTTTGACTACCACCTAACGATGAGTAAGATATTTTTTGTTGTGTAGGATCTTCATTTTTTTCAACTTTAGGGCAACTATTGTAATGTCTCCAAAGAGTACTAGTTCCTAAAGCACTAGGACAACTAAACTTACAATCACAATAGACGCACACTGCGGTGTCTGATAGACTACCATCCTCATTCTTTATTTTTCTAAAATGTACCCACACACCAGATTTTGGTTTGTAAGCTTTTTTGCGATTACCTGCCGTTGTAGTAGCTTTACTAGTAGCCGTATTAGCGTTTACAGTCTCTCCATTGCTCTTGGCAGTAGATGCATTATTTGCTCCTTCCATGAATAATAAGATTTGGGAACTGAAATGAGAAATCAGCAAAATAAAAAAGAAAAACCACCAGAAAATAGAAATCATTGGTTGTTTACAAAGCTCAAAACAAAAAAGAACAAAATTGATAACCTAATTTCAAAACTAATACATTATATATATATTCGACCAAACCTTGGAGGGAGAGCCGGAGAGATTGTGGTGAGATGCTCGAGATCTTGAGCTGCTGAGAGTCTGTGACTTTGCGAGAGGGTGAGTGTGAGGGACTGAGGTTGCGAGAGAGAGAGAGAGTGTGACTTTGCGAGAGGGTGAGTGTGAGGGACTGAGGTTGCGAGAGAGAGAGAGAGAGAGAGAGAGAGAGAGAGAGAGAGGGAACTGAGAGGGCGTGAGGGTGAGGGACTGAGGCTGCGAAGTGATCTGTTAGGGTCTTTTAGGGTTTGGTTCTTAAACTTAAGAGAGAATGAATGGTTGAGATTAAGAATCCTAAAATCCAAGGGTTCAGATCTAGTACACCTTTAATGCATTATATATATATATACACACATATAAGATGAATTCGGGCTCGGGCTCGGGCCTGGGTTCCACGGGTTGAAAAATTTTTGCCCAGGCCCAGCCCGATTTCAATTCGGGCTTCTACATTTCAACCCAGGCCCGCCCACGATGATAGTTTTGTGTGCCCAAGCCCGCGAATTTTCGGGCCGGGCCCGGGCTTCCCGCGGGCTGACCCGCCCGACTTGCAGCCCTAACCCCTACACCCTACACACTAGCCCACCCAACTCACCACCTACAACACACCTTTCACTCTATCTCCCTTTTTTTTAGTCGGCACACACCAATAAATTAATAAGGGTTGTTTGGGTGGTTTGGTTTAGGGTATAAGTAGGGTTGAGTAATACAGGTATAATTGTGGGTTCAAAAAAATAACATTTAATTATAGTAGAAATTTTATAATTACTGTCTAGAACTGGAAACTATATTTAATAAAAAAAAAAAATTACAGGTATTACATTAGCCCCACAAGGTAATAAGTTCTAAAAATTAACCCCACATAGGTGGATTAAATGGCAGAATTATCCCCACATAGGGAGTTAGCCCTGCAATTAATCTCACAAAGGGGTTAGTGTTAATATTTTTGGCCAATTTTAGAATTTTCATTAGTTTTGAGAAAAATCTTAAATTATTTCATTATAGTCCGAAGCCACATGGAGGGTTAAGTATCCACTTTTGAATTATAGGGGGGAAGTGAAAACGCATAGGGTACGTAAAAGATTATTAACCCAAAATTAAAATACTAATGGTCAGGAAAAAAAAAAAGGGAAAAAACAAAGAGAGAGTAAAAGTCAGTGTTACTTTAAAAACTTTAGTAGCCTTTATTTCAGTTTAAGTCCACGAAAATGAAAATAAAAATAAAAATTTGCAATGCAAATGTTCAAAAAAAGTAAAAATTAGTGTTAGACTGTTAGTTCCAATATGGAGTTCAAAGCCAAAAGAGGGAAAATTATGGCATGCGGACATTGTGGTATATGTGTGTATATCTATATATTATACATATATGGGTGCAGTGTATATGTATTTGGAGATAAGAGAAAGGGCTTATGTCTAATTCGAAATCATGTTTGTTAAACAAGACTCATTCACATTTGTTTGGTGTGTATGGGATATAGTTGTCCAATAGGATATGCATTGTTAGTTTTAGATACCGTCCTGATAATTTGATCCAAAGAAAAAAGAAAGATAGAGTCCTTATAATAATTGATTTAGGAATCATGACATATAAATGCAATATGATATCCAAAAGAAAAAAAATATAAACAAATTCAGGACTCTAATAGACGGACAAAAAAAAAATGGTATACCAAAGTTATTAAAACTCTAAGAAAATCACCTAAAGTAAAAGTGCACCGATTAATAGAAGTTCAAAACACTTAAGGCCATCGGTGCACTTATATATATATATATTATAGATATGAGTAGTGCTAGACACACTCCTAAATGCACAACCAAATGCACAACCCTGTTTAAAATTATTGGACCTCGTGTTGAAAAATCTGTACACAAAAAAGGAGGTGTACAGGGTGTGCTGATTTTTCAGCACAAGGTCCAACCTTTTTAAGCAGAGTTGTGCATTTGATTGTGCATTTAGAAGTGTGTCTAGCATTACTCTTATAGATATAGATATAGGGTGATGCTATTTCCACTCCATCATTGAACTAAGGCACTCCATGGTACCATTCTTAGAGCATGTGGTACTATGTATGCAATGCATGACATACATGGTACCACATGCTCTAAGAGTGGTACCATAGAGTGCTTTAGTTCAATGATGGAGTGGGAATAACAACTCCCATAGATATATTATCTTTTCGACAACTCCCGTAAGCTGAATTTAGTTTCTGCCAAAGGTCATATGGACTCAACCCATTTGCTAATTGGTTAACAGTTAACACCAAGCACAAGCCAGCTAGCCCTTGAAGCCCATGGACCATCTATAGTTTGGGCTTGATAGCCCTTGTGTAGGACCTCAACAATTCCATTCGCGTGAAATTAGTATGTGGTTATGGTGTTTTAAAAAAAAATGGTATGTGGTTATGGCGTTTTAGTCCTTTCCACTCGTATGTTGAAAGAATATGGGTAATTTTTGGGATAACTTTCATACAACTTTCACACAATTTCCTAAAAGATGTGTCTATCTCTCCTGTGTCACTGTGGGGTCTAGTGACATCACAAGAGAGATAAATGCATCTTTTAAGAAGGTTGTGTGAAAGTTGTATGAAAGCCGTGTCCCAAAAATTACTCAATGAATATGTAGTTTGTCATTTTTTCTATGACAATAGTATTATAAGAAGAAGTCTACAACTTTTAGATTTTTCAAATTTGATCAAGATTGTGAATAAATATTTTTACTAATTGACCAAATCTTCATCCAACAGTTATAGAATGCTTGTGCATCTGAGAAACTTCTCATAGTAGCATTGCCCTTTTCCCCTAAAGCTAATATCAAACTTAAATAAAGTAGCAGCAGTTATATTTAGTGGTTTTAACATATATAGGGTCGTGATTGGTTCGTCAGGCCATATCCACACGTAATATGGTATGCTGGTCACCCTGAATATCTTTCCTCACATTCTATAGTCTTCAACTGTAAATGTCATACCCGTCCCGGAAAATCTTGTTATTTTAAAGGCATAAATGTCTTAAATGGAATTATTAACGTGGTTTAATAATTATGGATGAGGTTGACCATGGGTCAACGGAAGGTGTCAAGAGAGTACACGGGAACATGGAAAATCATGTTGCATTGGCATAGCTAAATGACATTTATGTGATTTAAATGTTATTTGACTTATTTGGTATTTTCATGAATAGTAATTATACCTGTGTAGTATAATTTCTAATAGTTTTGATCTAGTTTTAGATCGTTTGAACACTGTGGTGAGAACGTGAGTAATACGTTGCTTAAAAGGTAGGTTGTGTAGAGATTCCATATAATTTAGTTTTCGGACGTAATTTTGGACCCAAACGAGACTTAGTCGAAAACTTTTGTAATTTATAGTTTTCACTCATAAAGGCATAAATGAACGTGCGCGACGTTTCAGGAGTCAATTAGATGTTCTGAGAACTCGCGGGGTAGTAAACGCGATTTCTAGGAAGTTTTTCTATAAATAGGTGAGGGTGGAGATTTCATTTGCCAAAACTTATAAAAATATCGTTAGAGAGGAGAGAGAAAAGGGAGATTATTGCCACGACTTTGCTACGTTTTGATAGTCTTTAGGCCACGTTTGGCTAAGTTTTTATAAATTTCTGAATCTAGGAATTTGGGAAAAACGCGTGTAAACTTGTAGGTTTCGCGTAGGATCAGAGATTTGGCGTTTAATCGGGCTGCTAGTCGTTCCCTCAAAGTTATACGACGATAGCTCGAGATATGAATTTCTAGCCTATGTTATATAGGTTGAATACATATTTTATATTTTGATGACGAAATTGTGATCAGGGCAAAATCCATGTGTCAATCTTAGGCCCGTTAATTATGCACGCAATTAAATGTGAAAAGCATGCCTAAATTTACGCGAGCATGTATATGTGTTAAATGAGTATGTTTATGTGCCTATGTGGGTTAAAGGGGGATTTGTGCTAATTCCCCGTGAGACGTCCTCTCGAAGGGGGAGGATTAGTAGTGATGACGGTCACTTGCCGAGAGAGGCATTAACGCGACATGTCGAAGGGGCATGGGTCGTGGTTGAGTCGTAAGACTTTGGATCGGAGAATGTGCACTTATTCCCTAGAGACCAATAGTTATGTGCTATGATGAGATTAAATCATGATTTGTCATATATGCATATGTTAGAAATTGTGCACTCAGCATATAGCTGAGTAATAGAGATTTACTCCATTGTAGGTATGAAGAAAGGCAAGAGGAAGCGAGAAGAGTGAGGCCGATGGGAATGCCGGGGATCCTCTTGTATATGTTTTGTCTTCTTTGCCAATCTTGAATAGCTAGAACCATGGATTTGTCTTGGAGGTTTTAGCGTGGATTTCATGATGTTGTAATAGGTATTAAAACTCTTTTGGGTTATGTGGTAATGAATCCAAACTCGTGGATTCGTGTTTTGATTGCTTGCTTTGTCAAATTCGAGGTTTAAGGGAATATGGATAGAGTTTTGTGAATTGCGCCAAACAAGCCTTAGCTTGTTCCGTTATTGTTTTTGTTCATGGTTAGTAAGCCTAAACTTTATTTTGATAGCATGTTATAGTTTGTGTAGTTGGAAATTAGTCTGCATGTTTGGAGTGGTATAAAATGGTGAAGGTTGGATGCCTTAAGCAAAATTCTGCAGCATTGAGGGAATTTTACTAAAAGGTCATTTGACCGGTCGAACGACTTCGACCGGTCGAAGGGGGTCGTTCGACCGGTCGAAATAACCCCTGCCAGAATTCTTTTTCTACCTCTTCCGGAAATTAGTAAAATGTTTTGATTGGTTCTTAGGGTACCTTTGGAATCCCTTTCAACATAAAATCATTCGTTTCGAAATATAATTACGTTTTCAATTTTATACGGATTTTACAACTCGGAGGGTAATGTTTCCAAAAGTTTTATATACTCAAGGTTGTTTAAAGTTCTTTCCCGCTGCGTATAGTTATTTTTTGACCCTTGGTGGCGTGCCACGTGTCTTGTTTCCGCACATTAGTGGGATGGGTCGTGACAGTAAAGGTCAACTTGGTTCACAGATTTCGTGTGGGAAAAAAAAAGAGAAAGGAAAACTAATTCCCTCGCATTTTCTTTTTGTTTTTCCTTCATGCTTAAAATACAATCTAAAATAAACTTTTAAAATATAATTGTAATATATGAATGAAGGATTGAAAATGACTCACAAAGTTCAAAATTTTTTTTAATCTATTTCTCAAGGTATTCCTTATTTCCAATTTTCCTGATCATTTTCCTTCTTAACCAAATAATTTATAATATTTTTTTTTCTCTTCTATCGTAAATCCAAAAACCCAAACAAAACATAAGTGAATTCTCCACAGATATACTACTATCCATAACTATTTAATTAGAATATAGAAGTCGGAGCTAGAAATTTTTTATTGGATGGTGTGTGCGAGGGGGCTAAACGAAAAGGTTAGAAAATGAGCATTTGAATTCTAGTTAATCAAAAAATGAAACCCTAAACCGTTAGATTCTCTCTCTAAGATAGAGAGAGAAAAGAAGGAATGCCTGCTTTTCCATTCCCCCAATCGCCCCCATCTTCCTCTCAGCCTCCCTTCCTCTACTCGTCACCTTACCCCCCCCCCCCCCCCCCCTTTCTCCTCTCTCTCTCTCTCTCCTATGTTTTGCCTAAGACCAAATAAGGGCATGTTTGGCCTCTCCGCTTTCTCGGTAAAGCTTTTTCCCTTCCTTTGTGAAGGTTGTTTTCGTTTTCTCGCATGACATCTCCTTGGGTTCAAGATGGTAGATGTTGTAAATGTTGCCTAGACCAGTCTTGCAACAATAAATTGGCTTTTTGGTCTTCATTGAATTATGATTTGTGGTTTTGGAGCTCTTTTCTATAGATGTGATGCTTCCATGGTGTAGCTTTTGCTATCATGGAAGCTTTTCAACCAACTTCGCCTTGCCCCATTTGGTGAAGCTCTTCCTTAATTGTGTTTGGCTTTGTGCCATCTTATTTCTTTGGGTGGTCCCTATCATCTACAAGTTTGAAGTTACCTTGAGTTCTGAATCTTTCTATGCGGTGGTCCCTGTGGTGGATTCCTCATGCAGCTGACGGAGTGTTTTCAATGGTTGCTTATGCTTCCTTATCTATTGTACCTTTGGTTGTTTAGCTTTTACTTGCTCTGTTTTTCTTTATTTTTGACGTTTGTATGATTTTTTTTTTTATATATTTTTTATTTTTATGGTTTGGCTTTTATTAATGAAATTTTAATTTTTGAGCCCAAACACTCACAAAAAAAAAAAAACAAACAAACAAAAACAAAAAAAAAACAAAAAACAAAAAAAAAAGAGAAAAAGAAAAGAAGAAGAAGAAGAAAAAGAACTCTAGTTAATCAATATATTTATGTTTTTTTTCAAGTGTTGTTGTGTCGTACACCGAGTCTTATATAAAATCACTTAACCAAACTAAAAAGAGTAATGTTAGAGTCACAAAGAGATGCTTACAAAAGGATATGGCATCCCATGTGGCAGTATGACACATCACACTTAACTCTGCCACATAGGTGCCACATAAGATGCTACATCATTCTGTGAGTATCTCTTTGTGATAACCTGTCCCGTGGGGAGGAGGGGATTGCATCCCGCATCGCCTGGGTGTGGTTGGGTTGTGTGCTATATATGTAGAGCTTGTTGGACCTATAACAAAACAAAGTCATGAATGGGCTGGGCTGTGTGGGATCAGCCCAAGGCTGCAAAGCAGACAATATCATGCCAATTGAGCCAGACTGTAATACTCTTTATAACTCTTTTATGACTTTAACATTACTCATAAACTAAAACAAGTGTCTAGTTCTTTACCATTTTAATTTGTGAAGACAGAATATTTCAATCAGATGGTCCAAGTAATGGCTAAAACAATACAACAATGATCACAAAGGTCCGCAATGCAATGTCGGTGATCAAATCCATGACACAACTTGTTCAACAATATTCATAGATATATGCTATTCATAGACTCATAGAGCCATTACTCATAGCATCATAATTTATTTCTAATTGTGAAATTTAAGTGCTATATTTGAATATTATTAGTTCAAATAATATAAACATTGACAATATTTGCTGACATGAATTAGGCAGTATGTCCACGGTATTTTGATTGGGGGATATTTAAGTAACTCTACTGTGATTTTACTGTCACATGTATTTAAGAGGCATTTATAATTAAAAATTTAAAAAACACAGCATTGCTCGAATTAATAATGTTCAAGCATAATAATTAAAGTGTAACAACCCTAAAATTTCTATGTAAATAATTATTTTAATTATTATTTTCAGTTAGCAATATTATATGAGTGTGCCTATGTAAGACATGTGTTTGGAAAATTTTAAGTGTTTGGTGGACATATAAATTAAATCATGAGTGAGCGCGTTTAGTTTGGAAGTTATATTTTATTAATTTATATTTGTTAAAAAAATAAAATGAAGGGTTGATATGTATTTTTGTTATATAGTGTTTACAAGCCTGCGAATGTGTTAAATAATGTAATTAACATTAAAACTTAGTACCGGGATCATAGGTACCCATTAGGCTACTCATTTTAACACTTTGTACTGCATTCTGGGCTCATATAGGTCTCTTTTGTGAGCCCACAAGAAGAAAAACGGGATTTATATATTTTTGTGTGTTTTATTGACATATGTTGTGTGTGTAGTGTACATATATCTTATATTAAAAACCCTAGCCACCTAAAAGAAAGAACAGACGTGTGTGTGTGTGTGTGTGTGTGTGTGAGAGAGAGAGAGAGAGAGAGAGAGAGAGAGGGAGAGAAGAAGAAGAAGAAGAAGAAGAAGAAAAGGGAGGAGAAAGGAGAAGGATTCCGGATTCGTGGTCACGTGGGGAATCGCGGAGCATTCGTGGTTGTCAATTTTGGATTGAACTAGGTGAGTTAAACTTTGTGTATCCGAGTATATATATATATACACGTATGTATATATATATGTATGTGTATGGGAGTAAATTAGTGCATGTTAAATTTAATGGTTAGGGTCAAATCTTTGTAATGGATCGATACACGTTGCTATTGTTGAAGTAATTTAGATACATTTTTTCCCTTCGCGTGACTTTGCGATTATGACATTAGGGTATTCGAAAGGGTTAGGTGAATCGTTAGTTTGATCAAAACTATAGGTGAAATATTCATGTTTGTTAGAAAATATATGTGAAATTCGTTTTATGTGTAATTCACACAGTCGCAGAAACTTTAGAAAATTATTAGAAAATCGTGGCTTTGAATTTGAACATTCTGTCCGCGAGTCTTATGTAAAACGTGATTCTGCACACTTTTCGTGTTTTAAGTTTTTCCTGATTCTGCACCGTTTGGGCAGAAATTTAAGATTACAGTAGCAGTTTTCAATATAGTTCAACGTGCAAATTGGAGAATATGATTTCTTATTATGTGCTTTATGTATGCTAATATTGAATGTTGGGTTGAGATTATTGTACCTAAAATAACTGATCTTATTTTGTGGTCATTTTGAGAAAAATGAGTAAATTAGATACGTTGAATAGTATATTGGGGATGTTGTAATTTGACTGGAAATTATTGAGGGAAGAATTGTTATGGGTTAATTGATAAAACCCTTTATTGTAAGAAATTAGAATACATCTAAAAGTTAGAGATGTGATTGGATGATAAGACGGAACTATGTGATAAATGTGAAATTCACAATTATTGGGATAATACGAATGATAAGTGATAATTGCAACATAGTTCTTTAGTGTTCACCGCTCCCCGTTGTGTGATATGTTTTTTTTGGTAGCTCGACTTGCTGAGTGTACCCTTTTGCCAGTGGCTTCGTGATCAAGCTGGCCTAAGCCTTATGCTCGGCTTATTTGTTAGACGTCTAGGCATATTGACTGGCCTTCTGTGTGTATACCTGGTTTGGTTGATACTCCAACCAAACTAGCACCAGAGTGGATGTTAGTAGTATGTCCGGGCACACATGGGATATATGTGTGGGTGTACCATGGAGGGTGGCCAAGTGGTGAACCTAGGGAACACAAAGATAAATTAAAGGCTAATAAATAATGACAATGGAGTATTTCATAAGACTGATAAGCGTGAAAAAATGAATGCGATGTTTGAGTTAGAATGTGGACGATTTGTATACAGAATTGTTTGCTTGGTTTATGATCATTCAATTTGCAGGATGGTGGGCCCACTAACGTATTACAGGTTTGGCTCACCATAAGTAATGGGTAAGTATGAAACTCGTAGTAACTTTGAATTTTGGGCAAGAAACTACTTGCCACCACATAAATGGAAACTACTCTATTGTCCAGATATGTGTGTGGAACTACCTGTCTTGACCCAAGAGTACTGTAGTGTAATTTGTTGTCTACGGGTTCAAGTTGGATCCCTAAGACTCGTTTCATATTTTTTTTGTTAACTCATACCAGTCATGTGACTGACCCGAGTGTGTTATACATTCGGGGGCGTTTCTATATGAAACGTAGTCGAATGTATTTGTGCAGGTTTAGTTTTTGGAGATTTTCGTTGGAGCTTCTGTTTGGGTGAAGAGATGGTCGTTGTGTTGTTTATTATTGGAATTGTACTTATTTTTGTTGTACTTGATTGTATTTTATTTTCTGGCATTGTGGGCCAGTATGTATAATTGTAATAAATATGGTATATTGGGTATTGGGAACGTTGTAGTTACTCTGACCAATGGATGTATAGATTTTATTCTTATTTATTTTTTATTTCCGCTGAACTCTGTATGTGGACATTTTATTTATGAAAATGATGTTTTTTTTTTAATTTGAAAAGTGATATAATATTTATAATGGAACTTTATTTCTTTTACAATGAAATGGATGTTTGGGAATACATGTTTAATAATAAAGAGTTTTACTTTAAACACAAGATCACATGTCCTTATTTAAGAAGTATTAAATACTGTTTTCAATAAATTTTCTGTTAGCATATGGGAGGGTGTCGCTCTCGTGATTTTTGGTAATTGAATATTAGTCCGGATACAGGCTCTGGATTGAATATTTGGTTGTCCAAAAATCGGGGTGTGACATAAAGCAATAATGCTAGGCACACAACACATTCTATAGTACATTTCACAATCATGCTTTAAAATGTATGTACCTTGTGCTGTGTGGATTTTTCACATAGAGCCCACACTTTTTTGGGCAGTATAAGGTACAAACATTTAAAACATAGTTGTGGAACGTGTTGTAAAATATGTTGTGTGCCTAGCATTATTGTTAAAGTATTTAAAGAACATCACCCGGGGCTTATCTTGTACTCCAGTATTTTTTTTTCCCTCTTTCTGGTTAAATCAGGATTTGTACAAGAATTGATCACTGATTAGTTGAGAACGTTTTCTCCCCTTAGCTCTCGGGCTCTCAAGCTCACCCAACCATAATTCGTCCTAGAGGCGACTTTATACTTGAACAAGGAACTTTTAGAAAGAGAAAAAATTATCTAAGGGCACTTTTGGTAATGTTACAGTTTTTTGTGTTCTGTTTTGTGGTTTTATTTTCAAAAAACAAAAACAAAAAAGGTGCTAATTCAAATTGTTTACTCCTTTTTTTTTTTGGTAGACGAAAATCAAAAACGTGTTTGGTAATATATAGTATCAAAAAAAAAAAAAAAATTCGAGAATAACAACAAAATTAGACCCAAAATGGAAAGAAAAAAAATGAAAAAAAGATTTTCTGTTTCTCTTATATATACACATACACATATATATAATCGTCACATATTTATACAAGGCCTATACTGAATGCGATACATTCAATACGCACAAATATATATGTGCGCATATACACCACCAAGGACAGATCTAGGAATCTAGTCTTTCGCCCTTGATATTTTTTTTTTTTTGGCATTTACTTATACGTTTTTGATAATGAGATAACTATATAAAGAGAGAAAAATACAAATTATTTGAATCAGTAAGGTATGAAACAATTTGTAAACTAAATTCAGAATTTATATTTGTAAATACACCAAACTTTTTCAAAAATTACATACACATCAGTTTAAAAAAAAAAAAAAAAAATCTAAGGGGAAGGGGGTAGCTTTAAAAAATTTAGAAAAAAAATTTAAAAGGGGGGCGAGTGTGTATACTTAACGTGTATTTATGAATAAGCTAGATTTTAAAAAAAATTAAAAAGAAGGGGTTTAGCTTTAAAACAAATTAGCACTTTGGGTTTATATTAAAAAATAACTTTTGTTGGGTTTTACAAACTATACACTAAGTTTAAGGGGTTTATCACAAAATTTCCCCTTAAAAAATTTAGAATAAAAATTTAAAAGGGGGGCGAGTGTGTATACTTAACGTGTATTTATGAATAAGCTAGATTTGTATAATTCAATGTTTTTTTTTTCAAATCTCGCCCCCCTAGATCCATCCTTGTACACCACCGTGTACATATATTTCTAAATTCTTCATAGTGTGTGTGATCAATCAAGAATCATTGCTTCTCTAATGATGATTAGGGCTCTAATGATGATTAGGCGCACACTTCATTAAAGCATTCCCTTCCCCTCCTCTCCAACCTTTTCTTATTGACTAGCCCATAAGTACAAAGTGTTTAGAATTCTCAAGGCATGCAAGTATGAAGGCCGCCCAATACAGATTTAAATAAGTTTGATTCTAGTTTAATACTCCGTCTTTCATAAAAAAGAGAATCAAAGATTTATAAGTAGGCCAAGGTATCTCCATTACTTTTTCTTGATAAGCTTAATTAAGATGTCCGTTTGGCAACAAAATGTGTACAATTCGTTTAAATTTTTTTTTTTCCCCTTTCAAAAATCAGAATAAAAAGATTGATTTGAAACCAGTAAATTGAAAGTATTTGAAAAAATTTTGGGGAAAAAAAGAAGAAGATTGATTTGAAACCAGTAAATTGAAAGTATTTGAAAATTGAAAGTAACTGATTTTAGGGATATCTGAACCAAAAACCCATAATCCAACCACATTTTAAATACAGAATACAGTACTGAAATCATCATGACTTGAACTTTTTTGTCTCATGAAATATATATGAGTAATACTTGGGGCACAACCAAAGCCACAACCTTTTTTGCACAACCTTCATTTTGTGTCTATCTCTGTCTTGATAGGTCCCACAGTGCCAGTGACCCTACAGTGCCCACTAGGAGAGAGATAGACACAAAATGGAGGTTGTGCAAAAACGGTTGTGGCTTTGGTTGTGCCCTAAGTATTATCCAATATATATCTAAGAATTCAATTGCGTAAAATGATAAAAATCGGTGGCAATTAATGTTACACATAAATACAATCATTCCAGTTTTCATATGTGGAAAGAAAATTTCTGTAGATTTTTAGTAATTTATTTCCTAAGCGTTTTTGAGATTTATGACTAGCTAGCCATTAATTCTCAAAATTTTATTTTATTTTATTTTTCCAGTTAAGTCTACAGTCCCAACTTCTGTTTTTTTCGTAAGTCTTGACATAGTGACATCTACTTATTAAATGCTAAGTTGTGGACATGTCGGTGAGGAATATGAGAAAAATAAAATAACAGTGAGTTTGAAAATGATAGAGAACCTATCAAATTAATTAAGGGCAAATTACACTGACCTCCCCTGAGGTATTTGATAATTATAGGGATCTTCTTTGTGTTTTTAAAAATTACACTCACCTCTCTTAGATTTTAAAAATGACTCTTATAATATTGGACAAATCATCAAAAAAATTATCCACTATCTTTTAAAAATGAAAAAAAAAATAATATTAACAATTTTGAAATTTTTTTTTTAAAAATCATTGACAAAATTTCAGTACATACCAAATCAAGCTTTTACTAATTTTTTTTTATAAAAAATATCACCAGAAAATTTTAAAAAACATAAAAATCATCAACAAAATTATCCACTACCACTTTAAAATAAAAGAATAAATACAATATTGAAAAAAAAAACATAAACAATTAAAAAAAATGAATAGTTATATTATATTTTTGTCTGCTTTACATTTTTAAAATTGTGAACTTGCTCTCAACATTGTGAATGAGCTGCTCTAATGAAACTTGATTAGTACACACCTAGCTTGCACGGGCATTACCTTAGTATGTATATATATATATATATATATATAAGACTCCACTAAGCATGTTTTTTTTTTTTAAATAGAGCAGATAAAAATGCAATATAACTATTCTTTTTTTTTTTTTTTCAAATTTTGTTGATGTTTTTTTTTTTTTTTTGTTATTATTCTTTTCATTTTAAAGTGGTAGTAGATAATTTTGTTGATGAATTTTTTCTTTTTAAATTATTATTGATATTTATAAATAAAAGAGTAATGCTACGCTTTTCAAATTTCTTTCTCAAAAGTGTTTCCCAACACATGTGGCAGTGGACCCAGTTGATTTTGATTGGTTGCGATGTTAAAGTGGTTCAACTGTGATCCTACTTCAACATCATTTGAGATGAAAATTTGGCAAGCATAGTATTACTCTAAATGAATGTTCTAATATCTTTCACCTACTACTTGGATAAAAAAGTTAATGGCTTAATATTAAAAAACTAAACATGTAAACTATTGTAAGTTAGGCTAAAGATTATAAAACCTAAATTTGAAATTTTTATAAATTTTCTTTTTCAAGTTGCAAATTTTTATAAAGTTAGGGTAAAATACTATAAACCTAAATCTGTAAAATATGCTAATGTATGTATAATTTTATATAATTCGCGTGCGCACACACTCACATAAATACGCGCACACACACACACACACACGTACATATATATATATATATAATGAGATAAGGGATAAATTAGTAATTTTACACTCAAAAAGTAGGTAGAGGGGAGGTGAGTGTTATTTTTCAAAATAGAGGGGAGGTCCCTGTAATTATCATATACCTCAAGGGTGATCAGTGTAATTTGCCCATTAATTAAACAAACTGCACATGTTTTATAAGTTGTCCTTTATCACTTTATGTGAATATAATTTTTTTTTAATATTCATTGCAACGATTATTTTATTGACGTGGTATAATAATTAAATCTTAAATTTTTATTTATATTCATTTATATCTCCTATTTTTTAAAAAAAATCTCATTCATATAAGCACAAATTCTAAATCTGTGAGTATGTTATTTCGCTAATTTAGTATCTCAGTTGCATTAATATTTACTAGTACTCAAATTTCAGGGGTAGCACACACGTACATATTTACACATATATGTATATGTATAATTGTACTCAATAATAGATTGGTTCACTAGACACTAATCATTGTGTATTCCATACTCACATCCGGGTTAACCAATCAAAAATTATTTCTACATTAAAACGAGTCACATATGCTTGTGGATGGTATTATTCACTGAGAATTATTGTAAAGTCTTGGACCACATGTGACGTGGTATTAACAATGGATAGCATGACAGTCTCTTCTCTTACTAACTGAGACCATTTAGTGTGGCCATATTTCGGGACCATACTGAATGAAATATAATACTCCAATTAAATATGAGGAAATAATTTTTATTTTTATTTTATTTAAAAACTACTTCAAGAAATATTCATATGATTTACATGAATCCATGACAAGAAATTTACCTCACAAGATTTCAAGTGCAAGTTCTCTTGAAGTTTTCAAAGTTTTGTTCTTCTTTTTAATTATCTCCAAAACAAACTCACTAGATTTCACAAGTGCAAAATCCTCATAAGTCTGAAATACTTTTGCTTCTTTTTCTCCCACTAGCCACCAAGAGAAGAATACAAAAATAAGTTTCAAGTGATTTATTTGCTACACTTACTTGTACCTATTTATAGGACTTCATTAAGCCCTTTAGGATTCTTCACTAGGCTAGGAAGAAATTATGGTACATTGGAGCCGTTAGGGATTTTCATTTATTGGTAAGTCAAAATGTACTTAGTATTTAGGAAATGTAAGTTCACCTAATCAAACTAAGTTCTATTGTACACTATTCTCTCACTACAAAAAAAGTGTCATTTGTGACAGAAGAAATCCGTTACAAAAAGGTGAAATTCCGTCACAAATATTTGTGACGATATTTGTGACGGATTTGTGCCTGACACAAGTTCGGGCGTCACAAAAATTATGTGTCGAACCAAATTCCGTCGACACAAATACTATTTGTGACGGATGTTGTGACAGAATTTGGCCTGACACAAATACTAGCATCATATATACTTATTATTAGTGATAGTTCATTTGTGTCTACTCGAAACTGTCACAAATAGTATTTGTGACGAAATTTGGTCCGACACAAATATTAGTGTCATATATACTTGTTATTTATGTCAACCCGAAACTGTTATAAATAGTATTTGTGACGGATTTTGTTTGAATATTCCGTCACAAAAACTTCACAAATAGTATTTGTGACAGAGTTTGGTTATAAATTCCGTCACAAGTAGCATTTGTGTTGGACTTTGTTTGAAGATTCCGTCACAAATAGTTTTTGCATCGGATTTTGTTTAAAGATTTCTGTCACAAATAGTCACAAAAAATTATTTTTTTTTTATCACAATAAATTATAGTAATAAACTAATTTTTACCGACAAGCACCACATAGAATTCAAAAGCATATTAATTAGACAAAACGAGATACAGTAAAACTTTTTTGTGACGGATTTATATACATCACTAAAGCCTGTTTTCTTGTAGTGTCTAATAAGTACATACATAGAACATATTGCATTGTAAATCCATTGAACATACATGATACATAGTACATGGAATCTAATTCCATCATCTTTTCAAATTACAAATACATCCCTATTGACTTGATAATTGCAATTATATCCACAAGACAAATTGAAACTTTTACTCAAAGAATAGAGAATTAATACGTGAGTATACCCTCTTAACAATTTTTCATATTAGTCCCTCCACCAAGTTATATTCCATATAAACCTAGATTGGACCACCAAAGGTACTGTTACCCAATTAGTTTACATGTATGTCTCTTCATAAATATTGAATACATTATAACAATTTGGAAAACACTTTTCTAAATTGTACCGACCGGTTAAATTCAATATGTAAGAAACATTATCTTGAATATTCTTTCTAATACTAAGAGCGATGGATCCCTTATTGAACAACTACAAGCATTCATTTATTATTAATGTATTCCAACAAGTCCGCATATATATAGTCTCTAATTAGACATCGCCGGTTGGCAATATTAAAGCTACACTAATAGATATATAAGACTTAGTAATATTCTCAGGTCAATAAGGACTTTCAGTAATTGTTAGAAGAACAACTCTTCTAATACCAGAGACTGGTCCAAGAGTGTTCTTTAATGATCCTGTTCAGTATTTGTCATCTTACAAATACCCACAATGTCTACTAAGGGTCTCTACCCTGATGACTTAAGCATACCATCCTATCACATATAGTTGTACCACAAGTGATAACCATCTACAAATATGCTTATTGATTACGAACACAATTTAGATTACAAGAAAATTAGAGTAAACATTTCTAATCAACGATCAATATCATTTTCTGAATAATGCAATCTTAGGACAAAATGTACCAACTAAAATGGTATTATAATACAACTCATGAAATGCATGTAATAAATTATTATTTATTTATTATTGGCTTTGTAGGGCATACAACTCTTTCACATACAACAATTTCTCTAACTTGAATTACACGTGTAATAAAAAAGTAGTGGTTGAGCATGGTAAGGGGTGGCTTCTGCTGCACTATGGGCTTATGGCCATCCGGGAACTCCTTCTGACGCCCTTGTGATTTTGAAAACACACCCATATGAGAATCTGTCTTCCTATATATATATATATTACGCTCAAACATACACATATATACGTTCATACACATGCATATACATATATATACACTACAACCGTTTTGGTTTTTTTTTGTGACACCCGCCACGCCACACATAATTTGAAATGTGTCACAAATAAGTTTTTGTGACGGGTTGAACGTGTAACACAAGTGTCACCAAATCTTTCGTAGCAAATAATCTTTTGTGTCACTGTCAATGCGTCACAAGTAATGCAACAATTTACGAACCACATTAGCATCACAAATAGTAGATGATAGCGTCACAAATGAATTGCCATAGTTACCAGATATATGTGTGTCACGACCCATCCTACTACGTGTGGAAATAGGATACATGATATGCCACAAAGGCTCATACAATTCCTTTAAAATAAAATAGCAGCGAAAAACATAAGTAAAAACCATTAAAATCAGAGTTGTAAAAAGTTTTGTCCAATTGAAACACTTCCAAAAGAATTCGTTTTGAAAAACAGAGGTTCAGTCCACTGGATCGGGCTCCGGTCGACTGGAGACCAAAAACAGTAATCTAAAGAGTTAAACAGCCCTGTCCAGTCGAATGTGTCGGGGACTCAATCGCCTGGGGCCTCAATTTCTCAGTCGAATGGTGCCTTGTCCGGTCGACTGGGCACTATGCATCCAAAATGTGGTGTTTTCATGCCAAGTTCAGTCTACTGATACCCCTCCTTCAGTCGACCGATGCCTGTGAAAACTGAAGGAAACATTCTGAAACTCAGGGGTCCAATCGACTGGTCGGAGTTTCAGTCAACTGATCTTCCCCAGTTCAGCCCAATTCTGCAGCAACTCAAGATCAAGGTTCTCCAAATAAACACGAACATTAACACAACTACATTACCATGATTCAAAACATATCTACAAGAGTTTACTAATGATTACAAGTACAAATCTAAGTCGAGATTCTATTACAACATATTATGATTTCTAATTTTTATTACAAGTTTGGAATAAACAAAAGTATGAACAAGTGTTCCCCGGCATTCTTCGGCCTTACTCTTCATGCTTCTTCTTTCCTCTCTTCTTTTCACCTGAAATGGAGTAAATCTCCACTGCTCAGTCATATGCTGAGTACACAATTCTAAATATATGCTTATATGACAATTCATGCTATAAATATCCAAAACACATAGAAATAGTCGCTAGGGTGAGTGGTACGTAGTCATCCGGTAAACGAAACCGATGTCGTGGAAGGCACACCTCTCCCACACACCACGTACACTGGTTAGGCCTTCCTGTATACCAGGTACTGTGTCCTAGTTGGGCCTTCCTCCATACCAGACACAACCACTGTCACACCCCAATCCGCCATATGCAGATTAGGACCGTGTAACAAAGAATAACCCAAAACAAAATGCCACTTAGTAACTATAAAACAAGAATTAAACATAATAAAATGACTTTATTGGATTAAAGCAGCCCAAGGGTAAGATAGTCATGAAGAAAATATAATCAAATTTTACATCAAAAGATAGCCCTTTGAGTCTCGGTTCCAACGCAAAAAACGGCGCGCAAATACGAATTATCTAGAAAGAGTTATGTCCATTTCTGTAAAAGTCGACATGCCAAAAATAAACCTGCGGATTCTGCAAATCAAATTTTCTACACCAACTCCCAACCCAAATGAGTACACCCACAAACAACGTATTAACATATATAATAAAAGAAACATATTCCCAAGTTTTCCAGAACCCCGTGGTTCAACGCTTCTCACTGTGATGTTCATCTAAACCTGCGTGGTCATTAGCCACAAAATCGAATAAGCTTTCGCTTAGTGAGTATGTGGTACTAATCATGCAATTAGAGTATTTAATGATTCACAACACCAATTAAACATTCACAATATTAAATGGTCGTAGGCGTGTCAAGTAATCAATCACCATCGTTCTGGACCACTAATTCCGGGCCACTCTTACTTTGTCGTCGCTTTAAAAGCGATATCATACACTCTCATATGACCGAAGTCGATTCGTTGTGGTTGTCACCACCGTCCCCTTTTCTCTGAGGACTTCATCATCATCCTCCTTTTTTTTGAGGAATGACGTCCCTTATATACGCGCTAAATAATGGTGAATGTCACTTGAGACCCTTTGACCCAAATAAGCACATAAGTAGCTCAACATGTCAGCGTGGTAATTTCAACATTTCAAACACGTTAAATAATAAATAATCACATGCTTTTCTACTTAATCATAAATTAAGCATTCTAAGAATTTAATAACAATTAAAAGACACTAAACATCCAATTTTTGGATTAGGACACTCACCTCACAAATAGGTCCAAAATAAGCCTGAAATTCCCAAATTCCTTCGCAAAACTAGCTCTTAATGATTCCAACGATATCCCTACACATATATATATATATATATATCACATATATGTATCACCCCCTCAAAATGGGTCACAGAAAAACGTACCAAAATTGAAAAGGAAAGATAGATAAATAATCCTCTCACTTTCACGAGTCCGAATATGGCTTCGGTTCGCGAAACGGTGTACCGACGGTGGAGAAATGGCGACGGAATCAACTTTCTCCTCTTATGACCGACTAACCCCTCTCTGATTCTTTTTTTTTTTTTTTTGGTTTGATATACTGAAGAAGGTGACAACACATATGAGATGTATATCTCATATTCTAACTTAGTCATAATTATACTTGAACCCCTGAATATTTTTAAGGTCTTATTATGAAACCCCTTAACTTTACATTAACTTTCTAATATCTAAATGAGCATGTGTCTATGTCACGTGTGGATCCCAAACGTGGTCCCAAATATTTTATAAAGTTGCTAATTAACCTACTAGTTATGAATCATGTCCCTATTCGCTCTCACATGGGTACCCAAACTGGTACCATAAAAGGCCACAACTAACAATAAAATATTAAAAATAATTTAACAAATATTCATTTAATCAAATAAATGCAATTTATTTAATCCGAACCTCCTGTGGGTCCCACGTCATATCTATCAAACTGTGCCCTTTATCAAACACTTATCACATCGGGATGACTGAAACTCACCCAAATCATCACATGCAATTAATTATACTAATTAATGCACACAAAATAAATATTACTACCTTTTTCCGGGTACGGGTATTACATCTCTCCCTCCCTTTTAGGAAGTTTGTCCCCAAACTTTCTTTGTCACATGCAAGTACCGATTGCATACAAATATATTCCCTCGAACTTACAATTCACGGTTCAACTCTGACCTTCAATACTGTAACATACAATTTAGAATGCATTGCGCCCATTGGTTAATACCGACTACAATCTCAATTAATAGTCTACTGATTCTCATTCTCTTTGTCATTTCAAATGATCCAACTGAATCGTTCAGTTCTTCAAACCATACCATTCTCTGATGATAACACATTTAGAATATTATGTTCTTGTAGTAGACATTTCTATCAACTTTCTGAAAACAAGACTCACTTACCTGTAATGTATTGCTAACTAGTTGTCAACTTGAGAAAGACATTCTTCCAATATTCAATTCCTTTCTCATTGCCTCGTGCGAACTCCCAAAACATTAGTACAAGTCAAACATACCACTTTATGATGATCGACATCAGTAAGCATAGAATTTCGCAATTCTCTTCCACATACAAATTGATTAACACTAGTAAATCTGTATTCCCAATCATCAACACAGTCAAATTCAATCACATGTCTCAATCATTCACTTGTCAATATATCTAATCTCTATTGACTTTGACTATCCAGACATAAAGTTTATTACGACAGATATTCATTTCGACTTGGTAATTAACATTATTGACGATAACCCCGCAACTCTTTGATATTCTGTTAAACCACACATCCCTAGTATGTTTTGCGATTCTCATATGAAGGTAATCTTTTTAACATCTTAGCTTTAACTACTAACTGATGGTACCCGAATTTTGAATCTATCCTCGAAAGCTTTTATCCTATGTAATCGATTTACGAGTTATCTTGCATAATAAAATACAAGTAACACGGTCTCATATCTGCTTATTAACGTATCTTTCTATAATCCCATTATGAGCTTCAATATTTCTTCACAGATCCATTTCTTGAGCTATCTGCATTCAAAACATATAATCGGCTTCTAGATTTCAACACATCTTACTGTAGTGTAATATCCAATCGCTTCCCTTTTAGTATTCTATTAGTAACTTCTCTATCCCTTTTAAATAAAACAGAAATCCAAACATATCTTTTAGTTAACTTCTTCCCTGTGATACAATAACATCAGTTGACTCAAATTACTCCTTATTTACTCATACTTGCCAAAATACTGACAATTGTTGCACCAACTCTGCGATTCTTTGATATTCTGTCGATGTACTTTATTAACTCAACATTTAAGCATATAATGAACAATTTATCATTTGTAGATAATCTTCTTAATAATTCAATTTTAACTTCTATCGGTAATAACCAGACTTCAAACTAAATATCAACAAACTTATATCCCAGCAGCTGATTATCAAATCAATATATACAACAGAATACAGTTACAATCTACTTCCCCAAATTAATTTCATTCAAATACCTGCTTAATTTACTGTAAAGCAGAAATCTGATCATTCCCTTTTTCAGTAATTTCATCATAAATTTTCTTTGTCTAAAAAGCACAAAAACCAATGGATCCCTAGGTCAATTCTCTCTAATATGATGTAATAGTGTCACTTGTACCTACATTTATGCTATTATAATTTTTTGTCTAGTTGTCTCAGAAAATTTCAATTTTCTATCAAGTCTCTATTTCAATGCAATCATATTTGGATAATCAATACACATACAAAATTCTTCTATCAATCTCTAATTCAAAATACTAATAATCATTTTGGCTTTACTTGATAACGTTGATTGTCAAACTGTAGCTCAGCACGAGTTTCAACTGTCTTCTTTACAATATCTAAATTCCTGGTATGTAATCTAGTATTTCAAATCTCTGCAATTCATATAAGCTTCACTCCTGCAAACTAACACTGCCAAATATTCAATACAAAAATAATCTCTCAGATTTCAAATTTTGTGTTTGATGATTTGCCTCGTAAATTTCCAATTCCCCCGTAAAATACAAGCAGTTATCGTATCAACATACAATTCAATCTCGATTCAAAGTTTCATCTGAATCAACAAATGTTCAGGTATAAAACAACTAATCAAATCCATGTCTTCATAAATCAATTCTTTAGTTCCTCAGAAATCTTTCATGTGATCAATATAATTTCACAAGTGTTCCTGTATAAATAGCCAAATCTATGGTGCAGTTATGATGGTTATCACTCTCAGGTCTTCTATTAGCTCATCTCTTACCTTAGGGCTTCAACTGTTGTAGAAAATTTCTTCATTCTTCTCCAATCAAAACTCAAATCTTCAACATTTTTTTGTACTATGTCACGCCCCGACGTAGCATAAATATGGAAAGCATTTAATTTCCTTTATGGACCCGTAGGTCGCGACAGTTTGAAGGATCGATTCCGTCCCAAACGTCGAACAACATAAAACCATTAATCAGAGTAGAGCAATCAGGGCTTATAAAATTTTTCTAACTTATTACATCTTATGGTACGGGGTTAACTAAGGCACAGACCGCCTTGAAATAAGACAATAACTTAAAGTCTATTACAGTCATCCTTATTACAAAACTAATCATAACTTAGAGCACATAAACTTAAAGCATATAAAAGTAACATCTCTTCTCAGCAACTGATCTCAATTAGCATAATCATACGGTTCATCCTGATTATTTCCTGCAAAGCCTGGACACGAATGTCCAGGACGCATCAACGCCGTCAGCTTCAAGAAGCTGGTGAGTATTAAAAACATAGCTTTGAATGTAAAAACATGCCCATTTACCTTTTTCCCATTTCCATTTAAATACCACAAGTTTATATTTATGATAAAGAGCTTGTTAGAAAAACAACCACAACAATAATTAAAAGATAAATTCACACATATGTGACCGTGTATGAGAACAATGCACCATCTCATCTAACCGACTCTTTTCTCTCGACAAAACCCAACAACCCTCTATCCTACTCCTGGTATCTTTGAAATACTAAGATAGCCACACTTTAGCAACGGGGCGCCAGGGAGTGTCCAGTTTGCCTCACACTTTGGTCCGGGGTACCAGGGAGTGTCCAATGCCTCACACTTTGAATACCCTAACCGCCATGCAAATACCGGGGCAACCCCCACACAGGTATCCAGACTCGAGTCATTCAGGGAGTGTCTATAGGCCACACTTTAGCACTTCCATGGGTGCCAGTGAGTGTCCAAGTTCGGCTTCACACACTTTAACGCTTCCATGGGCGTCAGGGAGTGTCCATTTTTGCCACCTTCGCATTTCAAAGACACCCTCATCCTCTTTTTCAACTCCAACCACAATCACATCCACAACCACAACCATAACCACAGCCACAATTACAACCACAACCACAACCACAACCACAACCACAACTCAAACTCATACTCTTTCCACACAATCATTACTCTTTTCCACACTATCATTACTCTTTTACACACTACCAACACTCACCATGCATGTACAACTGACTCCACATGAATGTCATCAAACTTTAAACATAAAGGAATTCACAGAATTAAAGAAACAATACGCGTACGGGGATTGAAAATTCGTAATTCATTGCCTTAATCATTTTAAACATAACTAATAGCATTCTAAAAACTGCTACTGAAATCCTCGTTTTCTGTCCAAACGGTGCAGAATCTGAGAAAATTGCATTAGACGAAAAGTGTGCAGAATCGAGTTTTGCTTGGGACAACGCGGGCAGAACCTTAAATTTCATTCGTTTTCCTAACAAAAATCTGAAAACAAAATTCTGCTACTGTTAAAATTAAAAGAGAAAATATTAGATTGAATTTCTAATATAGTTTTTCTGCTACTGTAATCCTCATTTTCTGCCCAAACGGTGCAAAATCTGAGAAAATTGTATTAGACGAAAAGTGTGCAGAATCGAGTTTTACTTGGGACAACGCGGGCAGAACCTTAAATTTCATTCGTTTTCCTAACAAAAATCTGAAAACAAAATTCTGCTACTGTTAAAATTAACTACCTAAATCAGTAAATAAGGAATGAGTTACATTTGGAGTGAGTTAGTAATACTCACCGTGATGTAGATTGAAGAAGTTGTTGAGAAAGAAATACAAGAATTAAGAATCTCCAATTTCAAGCTTGGCTATGGAGGATTGAGCTCTTCAAATTCTGAAATTATTATCTCTCTATGTGACTCTCTCAAACTCTCTATGTTAGGAGTGTAGAATGTGTAGTGTGGTTGGGTGTATAAATACTCAAACTCCCACTTAGAAAACATTTGCCTAACATCCCACTCATTCTCCATTAATCTCCACTAATTACAAAGAAAGTGCAACAATGATGTGTAAATATACACTTGCAATTCATAATGCTCCATTGATAATTGAAAGGGTAGGTGGAGTTGGTGTGGGTCAAGGTGTGTTTGGAAATCAAGCTTATGGCATTAGGACAACACACATACTACAAGCATTTGCCAAACAAGGCCTAAGGGAAAACTTTAGCAATAATAATTGGGTATAAAGAAATTTGTCCAATCAGTTACTCCCAAAATTCTGTGGAAGTTTAACACTGCGCGGTCAGTTTTAAACCTAAACTAGTATTTTCGTGACACGGTGTTTATCACAAAAATACAGAAAATTCATTTTAATGTTAGAAATAGTTTTCTGATTTTATAAAAATACAGTTTGAGTTTTAAAAGAAATAATTCCACCGTTTTGAAATACAGATTTGAAATTTAACACAGGTATTGCCAGTTTTTATGAAAATTGCATTTTGACCCCAAAAGTAATTTCAATAATGAGATTAGTCAAGAAATAAATTTTTCACATAAGAATTTAAATAAAGGCAGACAATGTATATTTAATTTTAAATATGGCAATGCAAGAAAATGGGGGTTATTACACCCTTCCTCCCTTAAACAGGATTTCGTCCCCGAAATCAAGACTAACTAGTAAGAAACGTTATGACTCGTCTCAATATCGTCATAATTAACCACGTGCGAGGGGTCTCGTATGTACTTTCTTAGCATACTCACATGGAATACATTGTGAACCCCAGACATCTATGGTGAAGTTGATAGGTCGAACGTTCCAAAGGCTTGTGGGGTATCAGACTGTTGGTATAGGGTTTAGAAACAATGCATGTACTGGATGGATGGGAACAACACATATGATTGTTTGCTCATGTATTTACACGATCCTTGATCGGCACAGATGAGGGAAGAGTTGCGTTCAAGGAGGAGGAGTGAATAAGAAATGAGGGAGAGAGAGAATATTTATACTTTTTTTTTTTTTTTTTTTTTTTTTTGAAAGAGAGTAAAAGTTTTGAGAAAGTGGAGCAACCTATTGATTTGGCAATGAGATGATTTGGACAATTGCGAATGCACTAGTGCTGTTTTGGATTTGGTAATATCAATGTTCGCAGTATGGATTTGCATGTGCTGCCATTGTATCGAATTGGGCCTGAATGAAGGATTAGGAATGATCAAGCATGTCATGTCAGCCTTTGAGCTAGTTTAAATTGATGATAGCAAACACAAGTGGATCGTGAAAGTGATGGGGATTAGAACCCTCTTTTTAGAAAGTGCACTTATGTTACTAACAAGAGATAGTATTTCCACAGCTGATTCTTGAACTGATAGCCCAATGTTTAGGGTACATTACATAAGAAGCGAAGATAGTGCTAAGGAGGGTTTTTTTTTTTTTTTTTTTTTTTTTTTTTTTTTTTTAGATATGAAAAGTTACAATGATACAAATGTACATTTGGATTTTGCTGAGTGGGAACTGAGTCCTGCCAACGTGAGGCTTCCCTCCAGAGATCGAATGCTAACGACATCCTACACACTTTTCAGCAACCATATAGATCCTATAGTCCGTTCCACAGAACCCTGGGTTAATGTTCTTCAGGACTTACTTCTGAGGACAATACCGTCCTGGGATGCTTACCCTCCCAGTTGCCCTATAAAACAATACCCAATGATCCAAACTACATTAAGCTGGTGGAGGGACATGCATAGTAAGACATATGGGCTCAATCCCACGCACACTCGACGTACAGGGACTACCTCGAATACGGACCATGATGTTCATTCCACTTTTTTTTTTTTTTTTTTTTTTTTTTTTTTTTTTGAAGAAAACACAAAAAAAGAGCCTTAGTTTTGAGGCTCAAGCCACCTCGCGACCTTTTTTCCTTTTCTTTTAGAGACACGTTGACTCTCCACCATGTCAATTAAACCCAAGAAGGAGCTTTGAGCTAAGTTATTAACAGTGAAGAAAGAGTAAGGATCAGTGGAGGGAGTAGGTGTTTTTGATGAACTTGCTTGAAGATTTGGGAGGAGATTTGGATATCTTGGGACCTCTGGTTTTTTCGTTTGCTCCAAGGGAATCCGGGACTTGTTAGATTGTGAGTGTTTAGACCAGCAGGAGCAAGTTGGAGTAACGGAGGTGGTGGGGGCAGGACGAGAGACTGGAGAAATTGCGTCGTGAGTAGCGAGATCCAGTGGTGTTGGAGAGGTTTGGTGGTTGGTGCTAGATTGTAAGGACTGGACTGGAGAAATTGTGTTGGGAACAGCGAGATCCAATGGATTTGAAGAAGTTTGGTGGTTGTTGCTAGATTGTAAGGACTGGACTGGAGAAATTGTGTTGGGAGTAGCGAGATCCAACAGACTTGGAGAGGTTTGTTGGTTGTTACTGGACAGTAAGGACTGGATCAGATTAGACCAAGGAGAGGTTGTACAAATTTGAGTGACAGGGGGAATACAGGTAGGGCTAGAGATTTCAGAAGAGATTGGAGTAGTTGTGGTGTGAGAAATGAGATTGGAACACTTTCGAGGGTTTTCTATGTCGTGATCTAGATCTACCATGGCATAGTTGAGCCAAGGATCTGGATCAGGCTCTTTGGATTGTTTGGGTGACTCTTCTTTCGATTGAGCTTGAAGTTGTGAGACTTGTTCTTTCATTTCGAGAACTTGTTGTTCGAGAAAAAAGATGTAAGAAACACAACCCAAAATGGGATCCTGAAGCCTAGCTGTGGCTTCAAACGCAAGGGATTTGATAGTTTGTAGATGATCTACCTCAGGTACCCTTTCAATAAGGCGTAGAAAATTCCTATATCCGAAAAGGCCGTGAATTGCCTCATAATCCTTCACACTCCCAGCATATTGAAAGTAGGGAGCCAAGGAACAGTCACTTCTGCACCGTCTTCTGTTATACTCGCATGCACCACAACGACTTGTGTTAACAACCTTCTTAGAAACCATTTTTGGCTTGTTTTAGCTTCCTCTTATTAAGATATGGGTTGGGTGAGGTTTTTTTTTTTTTTTTTTTTTTTTTTTTTTTTTTAGGGGAGAGATGAGTTTCTGCCAAGAGGCAAAAGGAAGAAGAAGAGAAGAAGAAAGAGATGGGGAGGGTCAGACGGAGAAAGGCTCATGGTGAGAAGGATAGAGAGATATGGGACATGGATGGTCTTTAAAAGGAGAGAAAGAGAGAGAGAGCACGAGAAGAGTGACAGAAAGAGAGAGGGCAGGTGAGAAAGAAAGAAAAGAGAGAGAGAGAGAGGATCACTGAGAGTGACAGAGAGAGAGAGAGAGAGCACGTGAAGAGTGACAGAAAGAGAGGGGGCAGGTGAGAAAGAAAGAAAAGAGAGAGAGAGAGAGAGGATCACTGAGAGTGACAGAGAGAGAGAGAGAGAGAAAGAAAGAGAG
The DNA here is from genome assembly GCA_033977485.1 of Hydrangea macrophylla. Lineage (NCBI taxonomy): Eukaryota > Viridiplantae > Streptophyta > Magnoliopsida > Cornales > Hydrangeaceae > Hydrangea > Hydrangea macrophylla. The sequence continues at coordinate 128,071,781 of CM066984.1, read as the reverse complement.
ATAGTGGGGCGTTGAGAGTGACAAAAAGGGAGAGAAAGAGGGGGTTAGTGAGAGGGTCATAAAGAGAGAGAGAAAGAGAGCGGGGTCGGTGAGAATGAGAGTGACAGAAAGAGAGGGGGCAGGTGAGAAAGAAAGAAAAGAGAGAGAGAGAGGATCACTGAGAGTGACAGAGAGAGAGAGAGAGAGAGAGAAAGAAAGAGAGATAGTGGGGCGTTGAGAGTGACAAAAAGGGAGAGAAAGAGGGGGTTAGTGAGAGGGTCATAAAGAGAGAGAGAAAGAGAGCGGGGTCGGTGAGAATGAGAGTGACAGAAAGAGAGGGGGCAGGTGAGAAAGAAAGAAAAGAGAGAGAGAGAGAGAGAGGATCACTGAGAGTGACAGAGAGAGAGAGAGAGAGAAAGAAAGAGAGATAGTGGGGCGTTGAGAGTGACAAAAAGGGAGAGAAAGAGGGGGTTAGTGAGAGGGTCATAAAGAGAGAGAGAAAGAGAGCGGGGTCGGTGAGAATGAGAGTGACAGAAAGAGAGAGAGAAAGAGAGAAAGAGAGAGGGCAGAGAGTGATGCATGTGTAGAGAGTGAGACCACATGGAGAGAGAGTGATGTATCAATATTAATGCACGTGTAGAGAGTGAGAGCATGTGGAGAGGCTGATGTCTAATAGTAAAGAGGTCGTATTCTTATTCTCCATACTCTGGGTTGTGGGCCATACTGACTGTTCTGAGATTTGACTCAGGAAGTTGGTCAGTGCCTAAGCTATTAATGAGGGCTATGGTATGCTTTAACTCCTTAGAAACTCGGCTACTATATGTCTGTAGGGGCATCATAAGTTATGGTTATCTCGACTAATCCTAAATGGATATGTCTGAAGGTATATGGAAATTGCTATCATTCTTGTCGATATGACAAGACAAACGGGTAATCATTTCTATGATAAAACCAACTTAGAATTTTAGTTTCTGAACTAAGGGTAATCCGTACTAAACTAACACTAGAACTTGGTTGTATAGCTTAGTAAAACTTAAGGGTAACCTATGTCACTAATCTATGGCGTGAATAACTGAGCCTGGTCAATCTAGAAAACCTATGGCTCTGATACCACTAAATCCTGTCACGCCCCGACGTAGCATAAATATGGAAAGCATTTAATTTCCTTTATGGACCCGTAGGTCGCGACAGTTTGAAGGATCGATTCCGTCCCAAACGTCGAACAACATAAAACCATTAATCAGAGTAGAGCAATCAGGGCTTATAAAATTTTTCTAACTTATTACATCTTATGGTACGGGGTTAACTAAGGCACAGACCGCCTTGAAATAAGACAATAACTTAAAGTCTATTACAGTCATCCTTATTACAAAACTAATCATAACTTAGAGCACATAAACTTAAAGCATATAAAAGTAACATCTCTTCTCAGCAACTGATCTCAATTAGCATAATCATACGGTTCATCCTGATTATTTCCTGCAAAGCCTGGACACGAATGTCCAGGACGCATCAACGCCGTCAGCTTCAAGAAGCTGGTGAGTATTAAAAACATAGCTTTGAATGTAAAAACATGCCCATTTACCTTTTTCCCATTTCCATTTAAATACCACAAGTTTATATTTATGATAAAGAGCTTGTTAGAAAAACAACCACAACAATAATTAAAAGATAAATTCACACATATGTGACCGTGTATGAGAACAATGCACCATCTCATCTAACCGACTCTTTTCTCTCGACAAAACCCAACAACCCTCTATCCTACTCCTGGTATCTTTGAAATACTAAGATAGCCACACTTTAGCAACGGGGCGCCAGGGAGTGTCCAGTTTGCCTCACACTTTGGTCCGGGGTACCAGGGAGTGTCCAATGCCTCACACTTTGAATACCCTAACCGCCATGCAAATACCGGGGCAACCCCCACACAGGTATCCAGACTCGAGTCATTCAGGGAGTGTCTATAGGCCACACTTTAGCACTTCCATGGGTGCCAGTGAGTGTCCAAGTTCGGCTTCACACACTTTAACGCTTCCATGGGCGTCAGGGAGTGTCCATTTTTGCCACCTTCGCATTTCAAAGACACCCTCATCCTCTTTTTCAACTCCAACCACAATCACATCCACAACCACAACCATAACCACAGCCACAATTACAACCACAACCACAACCACAACCACAACCACAACTCAAACTCATACTCTTTCCACACAATCATTACTCTTTTCCACACTATCATTACTCTTTTACACACTACCAACACTCACCATGCATGTACAACTGACTCCACATGAATGTCATCAAACTTTAAACATAAAGGAATTCACAGAATTAAAGAAACAATACGCGTACGGGGATTGAAAATTCGTAATTCATTGCCTTAATCATTTTAAACATAACTAATAGCATTCTAAAAACTGCTACTGAAATCCTCGTTTTCTGTCCAAACGGTGCAGAATCTGAGAAAATTGCATTAGACGAAAAGTGTGCAGAATCGAGTTTTGCTTGGGACAACGCGGGCAGAACCTTAAATTTCATTCGTTTTCCTAACAAAAATCTGAAAACAAAATTCTGCTACTGTTAAAATTAAAAGAGAAAATATTAGATTGAATTTCTAATATAGTTTTTCTGCTACTGTAATCCTCATTTTCTGCCCAAACGGTGCAAAATCTGAGAAAATTGTATTAGACGAAAAGTGTGCAGAATCGAGTTTTACTTGGGACAACGCGGGCAGAACCTTAAATTTCATTCGTTTTCCTAACAAAAATCTGAAAACAAAATTCTGCTACTGTTAAAATTAACTACCTAAATCAGTAAATAAGGAATGAGTTACATTTGGAGTGAGTTAGTAATACTCACCGTGATGTAGATTGAAGAAGTTGTTGAGAAAGAAATACAAGAATTAAGAATCTCCAATTTCAAGCTTGGCTATGGAGGATTGAGCTCTTCAAATTCTGAAATTATTATCTCTCTATGTGACTCTCTCAAACTCTCTATGTTAGGAGTGTAGAATGTGTAGTGTGGTTGGGTGTATAAATACTCAAACTCCCACTTAGAAAACATTTGCCTAACATCCCACTCATTCTCCATTAATCTCCACTAATTACAAAGAAAGTGCAACAATGATGTGTAAATATACACTTGCAATTCATAATGCTCCATTGATAATTGAAAGGGTAGGTGGAGTTGGTGTGGGTCAAGGTGTGTTTGGAAATCAAGCTTATGGCATTAGGACAACACACATACTACAAGCATTTGCCAAACAAGGCCTAAGGGAAAACTTTAGCAATAATAATTGGGTATAAAGAAATTTGTCCAATCAGTTACTCCCAAAATTCTGTGGAAGTTTAACACTGCGCGGTCAGTTTTAAACCTAAACTAGTATTTTCGTGACACGGTGTTTATCACAAAAATACAGAAAATTCATTTTAATGTTAGAAATAGTTTTCTGATTTTATAAAAATACAGTTTGAGTTTTAAAAGAAATAATTCCACCGTTTTGAAATACAGATTTGAAATTTAACACAGGTATTGCCAGTTTTTATGAAAATTGCATTTTGACCCCAAAAGTAATTTCAATAATGAGATTAGTCAAGAAATAAATTTTTCACATAAGAATTTAAATAAAGGCAGACAATGTATATTTAATTTTAAATATGGCAATGCAAGAAAATGGGGGTTATTACATACTATCTATAACAGATTCTCAATACTTGCAAGACAATTCATATATCAACATCATTACAATTTGGGTCTTCAACATAGTCCTCATAAATTTTCTTCATGTCACGTGTCCTTCCAAACTATGTATACACTAACGTTGAATAATAATATCATCACTAATGTCGTCACGTATTCATAAATTTATAAATTTCAACTGGTGATGTGGTTACTCCAATTATCTTCACAAATATTCACATTTTCTGTACTGGGTCTTCAACAAATCTTAATAATGTTTTCACTGTGTTATTCTGTTACTCGTACCCAAATCTCAAGTTCAGGTTAGGAAACACATGTATGTAGCATTGAGACTAACATATAATTCATTTACTCAATGCTCATTGACAAACACTGAATATTGCACATTCATGTGCCAATATAATAGACATAGTGCTCATTTAATCCCCCAAATCCCTAGTTTTACATGCATATTTGAATTAATATAAATTAACAGTGATGTCACTCAAATGCATGTAATTATTTGTTTTTACACATTTTATATGTTTAGGTAAAAATGAAGTGAACTAAAGGGAAGGAAAGAAGTAGCAACCACACTGTAGTATCTCTCATATGAATAGTAAAAATTTTGAAAAAAAACGTCCAAAAGTATCAAAAAAAAAAAAAAACAACAAAACAAAATGCAAGCAAAATTTGTCAAAGCAAATAGCTTGCTTGACAATGACACTTAAATATGCATATGTAAAAAAAAAATTGCTTCCTTCTCTCTCTCTCTTCCCCCCCTCTGTCTGTTTTCTCACTTTGCAGGATCAGTTTTTCAAAACTGTCAGAGCGCCAAAGAAAATTGGGACGCATGCGAGAAGAAAAAAATGGCAAGGTTCAGTTCAGTGACGAATGGGATGATGATTTACATCATTCCTTCGTCTATAAAATGGAGAGAAAGACGGAAGCTCCTGAGGCAACACACAGAACACAAGCACAGCTTCACAATCACTGTTAGGGAGAGAATAGTTTAGGGGAGGTTATTATGTGAGCATTTTATATTATCCCTAGAGATAGGAAAATTTAGTTTTTCTTTGCCTTTTCTAGTTCTAGTAGTTGTAAAATTTTACTTTTATGTAATTGATGATTTCATGTTCAAAAAATATGTAGCAAAACTTTGTGTACTGTATTTTTTAAATTTAAAATATTTGTTTTCTTGTATGACCTTTGTCAATTTGTAGTAGTAAAATATTCCTATTTAAAATTAGATTTAATATTTCTAGTCTAGTAGTACTTATAGTTGCCCCCCTAAAATAGTTAGAAACTCTAAATTTTTAGTTTTTATAGCAATATTTTTATTCACTAGAAGACATATTTTGCAAGTAAATATCATATTTCTTAGCCACGTAGTTGTTGTAATCACCTACCAAAGCCCCAAGCACACCGTATTCATATCTCACTCCAAAAGTAGATAATGATTTGGTTTGGCCTTATTTGTGTTCTTGGAGTTCAACCACTGTGACCCCACAAGAATTCAAAGTCAAAGGTTTAGTATTTTATTATTAATTCAGTATTTCCATTTATGTATATTTTAATAGCCTAGTTGTACTAAACTTTGCTATTTTGCAGATTCCACAAATTCAACCCCAGCTCATGTTAAGTAAAGAAAATAATATATAATATTAGTTTTCACCCTTACCTTAGTTTTACAACTTTAATTTTAATTGGACGGTGATTGCGTGCATCTATTTAATTTGTCTTTTATTTTTATTTTGAAAACAGTTTCAATTCCAAAATGGTAGGTTAAAACTTTAATTGGGGATATGTAATAAAAACTTAGAAACCACAACTTCTGTGCACTAATCTTAAATGGGCAAATTTATCTTGATGGGTTGTTTTTCCATTTATGGCAAAAAATATCTATATATCTATAGTTTATGACCATTTGACATGTTTATATACTATGGCTATATTAGGCTCAAAAGATTACATATTTGAAATAAAAAGCCTAATTATGTGGATTGTCAAACTATGCCTTTTGTCATAAAAAAACACCTAGCATACTCAAACAACTCATATGACAAAGTTAATATTTCAAATATGTGTTTATATATATTTCTATCCAATAATGGATAGGCAATTGTGTAGTGGCAGAGTGGTGGGGACTGGACGCCGAATAACCAACGTCCGCGGCGGGGCACGGTTCGAACCTGGCTACTGCCCAATTGCCTTTTTATTTTTCTTTAAACCAAACGACGTCGTTTCATATCAAACCTGACATACTTGATATGACCCTGACTAGTGAAAGTTTATTTTTAAATAACGAATGACTCTGCGGTCTTAAATGCCAAATCATTTTCAAATGCACAAAAGTTGTGGGATCTAGTGTTGGTTTGCATATTCCCAATTTCTTTAAATCATTTACCCCTAGTTAATTAATATTTCCTGTTTTATAATAGTTTTAAATATCTGTATTATTTCCATCTTTCGCTATTATTAAATCTAAAAAGTTTATCTCACAAAAATTTAGCTTTTATATATTTTTCTTCATTTTCTTACTAGTATGTTAGTTAATTTATTTTGCACTGTTAAAATCTTTACCATAAACTGTTAAGAAAAAAATAGATTTAATTACTTTGATTGCAAAAAATATATATATATATATATATATAAATTAGTAGTTTAGTAAAACCCCACAAAAATCCATCATCTTTTATTTTCTTTTTAGTGACAAAATAGTTATTTGCCTAATTTTACAAAATTTTATTCCGTTCCCTGTAGGTTCGACCTGGACTTCCAGAACTTTATTACTTGTACGATCACCTACACTTAGGTGTGATAAGAAAACGCGTCAATAGGATGTCGTTAAGTTTTTGGCGGCGTTGCCGGGGAACGGTTAATAAAAAAAATAAAAAAATAAATAAGTTATGTTTAAAACTATTTTTCATACTATAACTATATCTATATCTATATATATATATATACTTATTCTACTTTATAAATATTCTAGTTTTCTTTTTTAAAAAAATGATAACATAAAAAAAAAATTAAAAAAAAAACTATATTTAATTTCTTTCCTTGTGAAATATATATAAATATATATTTATAAGTACGTAAGTGTTTATCTTTATATAAACCTATCTTCTAAAAAAATAAAATATAAAATAAAAAAAAAGAGTTTTATTTTTACTTAGCTAATAATAATAATAATAATAATAATAATCATCATAATATTATTATCAATTAGTTTTCACTTACTTCTTATGTCCTTAGATACTACTGAGGCTTTATATCAAGTACCACATAATTCTAGTATTTCTACTGATTCATCTAGTATACAATTTCCTAGAATAATGGCAGAAATTGTAGGACCAGAAGGAATCGTTGATGATTCTCATAGTGAGCAGGGGGAAAATATACCACAATTTGTTTTACCAGAACGTGAATAACGTCCTTTACGTGATTTATTTACCCCAGAAAGAAACATCACTCCTTCTTGCATCACTCTACCTAGACATACATGAAATTTTCACTTTAGACAAGGCATGATTCCACTCTTACCAACTTTCCATGGAATGGGGTCAGAACGTGCTTATCTTCATATTCGTGAATTTGAAGAAGTTTGTAGTACGTTCTCTGATCAAAGTTGTCCTATTGAAATAATCCGTCTTAAACTTTTTCCTTTTTCTTTAAAAGATAAAGCTAAAGCTTGGCTTTTATCTCTCCGTCCTGGATCTATAACTTCATGGCATGATATGAATGAAGCCTTTCTAAAAAAATTCTATCCAAAAAATTTAACTAATAGCATGATGCGTCAAATTAAACTTTTTACTCAAAAAGAAAAGGAACCATTCCCTGAAGTTTGGGAACGTTTTAAAGATCTCCTACTAGCTTGTCCACATCATGGATTTGAAAAATGACGTCTAATTAATTTCTTTTATGAAGGATTAGAACCAAAATCAAATAAATTAGTTAAAACTATGTGTCAAGGAGAATTTTTGAGTAAAACTGCCGACGAAGCTGAATCATATTTTGATTGGCTTAGCGAAAATGCTTCCCAGTGGGAAAAAAAAAGAAATTGGTAGGACGGAAAAAGCCAAAGTTTATACCAATTACAGTCAGAAGATGAATTAACACTGAAATATGAAGAATTAGCACGTAAAGTAGAAGCTATAACAGTAGAAAAAAATAATCCGCCTAAGAAGAAAAGAGAACTTTGTGACGGCTGTCATACTTTAGGACACTCTGCGAATGAATGTCCTAATAGTTCAAACTGTCAGGAAACAGCTCCAGCAGAGATAAACGCTGCGAATAATTATAGGGGTCCCCAAAATGCCTATGGTAATTCATACCAACTTAATTGGAGAAATCCTCCAAATCATATGTATACAAAAGAGGGTATTCTACAATTTCAAACTCAACATCAACCTCCTCAAAATAATCAATATTTACCTCCTCCGCCTCAATTTCAACAAACACAAAATACATATCCTAATACACAGCAAAATTCTAATGATTATGTACCTCCGCACAAGAAAGTGCAAGAAGAGCCTTTATAGTCTATGATGCAACAATTAATACAAATCATGGGGAAACTACAAACATCTGTGGATAGGATTAATAATCAACACGATTCTAAAGGAAAATGCATTTTTCCTGCCCAACCACAACCTAATCCAAGGGGACAACCACAAGGTGATCCCTCAACTTTTGGTAATAATCAACATGAACAAGTAAAAGCTATAAATGTACTAAGAAGTGGTAAGGCTGTTGGACAAGAAATTTCACCTTCTCTAGAAGAAATTGAGCATACAAATAAGGAAGACAATATGATAGAAATTGAGGAAGAAATAGATGAAGATAAAATTACTGATAAAGTTGAAGTTGAAACCCTTGAAAAACAACAAATTTCTCAAGAAAATGAAACATCTGATTTACCAGTGGAAAAAGAAACAGAGGAAACTCTTGAATACTCTCCTCAAATTCCTTATCCACAACGTTTAAGAAAACACCAAAATGATAAGAATCAGGAATATTTAGAATTATTTAAACAAGTGCATATTAATATTCCTCTCTTAGATGCAATTAATCAAGTACCTGCTTATGCAAAATTCTTAAAAGATTTATGTACTGTCAAACGTAAGCAAAATGTACGAAAGGATGCGTATTCTGCTGACTTCGTTGAAGAAATTAATTCCATCGTACAACATAATTTACCAACAAAATTTAAAGACCCAGGTACACCAACAATATCGTGTATGATTGGAAATCACAAAATTAATCACGCACTCCTTGACTTAGGAGCTAGTGTGAACTTGCTTCCTTATTCTGTTTATCAAGAACTTGGATTAGGTGAGCTAAAGCCTACTCGCATGGTATTACAACTTGCTGATAGATCTACAAAATACCCGCGAGGAATTCTGGTCTTTGAAAATTTATTTTCCCAGTAGATTTTGTCATCCTTGATACAAAACCAGTATTAGATACTAATGTGCAATACCAGTCATTTTTGGAAGACCCTTCTTGGCTACCATTGATGCCACTATTCGAATTCGCAGTGGTATGATGACTGTAGTATTTGAAAATATGACTTTAAATATTAAAGTTTTTTCTAATCCACAACATCAAGAAGAAGATGAGAATATTGAAGAAGTTCATGCTATTGAATCTCTATCACGAGAATATTTTAACTTGACTTGTTACAATGATCCAGTAGAATCTGTTATTAATAACTCTATTCAAAAGCTAGACATTAATAATCTACAAGAACATCTTATGAGTCAAGTAGGTTTTAATGAAGATTCAACAGAAGAAATAATTCAAGAAGCAATGTGGGCCACATATTTTGAACCTTTACCACCAAAGACTACATTAACACTTCCATCTAATTTACGAACTCCACAGTTGGAATTAAAAGAACTTCTTAAAGAGCTTAAACATGCTTTCCTTAATAATAATAATACTTATCCCATAATAATATCATCTCTTCTAGACTCTAGTCAAGAAAATAAACTCATTAGTATGCTTCAGAAGCATAAAAGTGCCATTGGTTGGAGTATAGCAGATTTAAAAGGAATAAGCCCTTCAATATGCACTCACAATATATATCTTGAAGATAATGCTAAAACCTCAAGAGAAATGCAAAGAAGACTTAATCCTATTATGCAGGAAGTAGTTAAGAAGGAAGTTCTCAAGCTACTCGACATGGACATTATATATTCAATATCCGATAGTAAATGGGTAAGTCCAACACAAGTTGTGCCAAAGAAAGCAGGAATTACAGTTGTTCCGAATTCAAAGGGAGAATTAATTCCCACTCGTGTCACTACTGGATGGCGTGTATGCATAGACTACAGAAAACTCAATGCTGTAACTCGTAAGGATCACTTTCCTTTACCTTTTATGGATCAAATGTTAGAAAGAATAGCGGGTCATAAGTATTACTGTTTTCTAGATGGTTATAATGGTTACAATCAAATAGAGATTGCACCAGAAGATCAGGAAAAAACTACTTTCATATGTCCATTTGGAACTTTCGCCTATCGCCGAATGCCCTTTGGTCTTTGCAACGCACCTGCGACCTTTCAAAGGTGTATGCTAAGTATTTTTAGTGATATGGTAGAAAAGAATTTAGATGTTTTTATGGATGATTTTTCAATTTTTGGCAAATCCTATGATGATTACCTTAGCAATCTTCATAAAGTTTTCCAAAGATATGAAGAAAAAAGCTTAGTTTAAAATTGGAAAAAATGTCATTTTATGGTCACTAAAGGAATTGTCTTAGGACACATTTTTTCTGAAAATGGGATACAGGTAGACAAAGCCAAAATAGATCTTATAGCTAATTTACCTATTCCCAAAACTGTAAAAGACATCAGTTCATTGTTAGGAAATGCAGGTTTTTATCGCCGATTCATAAAAAGTTTTAGTACTATTTCTAGGTTTTATGTCAATTATTGGCCAAAGACACACCTTTTGAATGGACTAAAGAACGTCAAAACTCCTTTGAGCAATTAAAAGAGCATCTCACTACTGCACCTATTATGCAATCTCCTGATTGGAGCTTACCATTTGAATTAATATGTGATGCTAGCGACTTTGCCATTGGAGCTGTCTTAGGGCAGAGAAAGGATAAAAATGCATCAGTTATATACTACGCCAGTAGAACTCTGGATAGTGCTCAAATGAACTACTCAACTACTGAAAAAGAATTGCTAGCCGTGGTATTCGCCCTTAGTAAATTTAGGCAATACTTGATTGGTTCCCCTATTGTCTGTTTTACTGACCACTCAGCTCTTAAATATCTTCTTTCAAGAAAGACAGTAAGCCTAGGCTTATTAGGTGGATACTCCTACTACATGAATTTAATTTAATAATCAAAGACAAAAAAGGAGTAGAAAATGTGGTATCTGATCACTTATCCCGCCTCACTTTTGAAGACAATACTAGTGAACCCTTACCTATTCAAGACCCTTTTCCTGATGAACAATTATTTTCTGTGACTTCCCTGCCATAGTACGTTGATCTTGTTAATTAATTAGTAACTGGAAAAATACCAAACAATTGGTCATCATCAGATAAAAAGAGATTTCTAGCTATTGCTAGGCATTTCTACTTTGATGACCCATATCTGTTTAAATATTGTGTTGATCAGGTAATTAGGAAATGCGTCCCAAATGAGGAAATCGAAAATGTACTTTTCATATGTCATTCGTCCTTTTGTGGAGGACATTTTTCATCTCGAATAACTGCCATGAAAATTTTACAAAGCGGTTTATATTGGCCCACTCTATTTAAAGATTCATATTTATATTGTAAAGCTTGTAACCGTTGTCAAATGTTGGGCAGTATTACAAAAAGAAATCAAATACCTATGACCCCTATAATAACAATTGAAATATTTGATTGTTGGGGCATTGACTCTATGGGACCTTTTCCTCCATCTTGCCAATATGAATATATTTTATTAGCAGTCGAATATGTTTCAAAATGGGTAGAAGCTATTCCTACAAGAAAGAATGATCACCGTACAGTTATTGCATTTTTAAAAGATAATATACTTTCTCAAATTGGAACTCCAAAAGCAATAATAAGTGATCAAGGAACTCATTTCTGTAACAAGCCATTTGAAAAATTAATGAAAAGATATGGAGTGACCCATAAGGTGTCAACTGCATACCATCCACAAACAAATGGACAAGCTGAATTAGCTAATAGGCAAATTAAGCATATTCTCAAAAAAACTGTTGATTCTAATCGTAAAGACTGGTCTTCAATATTAACAGATGCTTTGTGGGCATATAGAACTGCTTATAAGACCCATTTAGGGATGTCTCCATACAGACTTGTCTATGGAAAAGCTTGTCACCTACCAGTAGAATTAGAACATAAAGCATATTGGGCTACTAGAACTTTAAATTGTAATATTGAAGAGGGAGGAATTTTAAGAAAATTACAATTAAGTGAGCTTGAAGAAATTCGTAAAGACGCATATGATAATACTCGAATTCATCAAGCAAGAACTAAAATGTATCATAATAAGAATCTTTTGCGCAAAAGATTTACCCCCGCGCAAAAAGTTCTATTATATGACTCAAGACTACATCTTTTTAGAGGAAAAATGAAATCTCGATGGACTGGTCCATATATTGTAAAAAATATTTATCCTTATGGAACTATCGTGATTGAGGACCCTAAAGATAGAAATACATTTAAAGTTAGTAGGCATAAATTAAAACCATTCTTAGGAGATTTTGAAACTGAATTGGAGTCCTTTCCTTTGGAGGACCCCAACTATGATACCTCTTAAATTCATACGTCATGCTTAGAATTGTACATAGTAGGAATTTTATTTTAATTATTTTATTTTTTATTACTATTTAATATTTTTCAGGAATTATAACATATTATCTGATGTCACAGGTAAACAAAGAGATATGAACCCATCTAATCATCGCAGAACTGCAAGAATGAGTATAAACCATGCCAGTTCGTCTAACAATAACAACTATCCTCTAGAACTTCGCTAGATGATGGTACACCCCCAAGAATCGAATATCTAATGGACTCTGACGAGGATGAAATGCTCTACGCTAGGTGTGTCGATAGAATTTATGACACTGATGAAGAAATTGATTATTTAGTGGAACCTGATCAACCTAGGGAGTGGAATGCTGAATTAGTATTTGATGGATTAGATGACAGGCAGAATATTAGCACAAACTACGATGAATGGGAACAAGCTCAATATGAGGTGTTCCAAGAAATATATCATGAAATGAAGAAAATGAATGGGAGCGATACCTAACCTCTTTAGAACAATTCCCCATTTATGATGATAATGACATTATATTTGGATGAGGGCATTTGTTAGATAGAGTTGTTAGCGGATAAATGATAAGGTACGCCTTCCAAAGGAATTGGTTCTTTTACCTACTTGAATGGGGGACAGCTCTACTCCCTGTCTTTATTGAACAATTCCTTCCTCAGAGAATCATTGTCATATATGATATATTTATAGAAATAACCTTGTATGATGATCCTGACAGAGATAAATCTGACACCTACTTGAGGTTTTATCAGAGCCTAGGTTGTATACCTTTTCGCTCACAGATTGTCCCACACCATCTGGTCCTAGAACCTTGAGATTCTATAGATGAGTATTAAGAATAGTTCTGACTTAAGGTAGTCCCTTTTCAGGTAGCATGACACCGCCGCTGTTCGTTCCAGACGAGTTTGGAGGACACTATATGTATGAGAGGAGTATTGCGCCAGCAGATCCACAGTACTATGCCTGGAAGGTTAGACAGAGGGCTATTGCAGAGATAGAGCGAGACATGCTGATTGAGCAGCAGAGATTTGGGACCCAGGACCCAGAAGTGATACGTCGGGAGATGACCTACCGCAAGGAGACCTTCAAACGCATCGAGGAGGATTCTCTACTGATGTTACGAGACTGTTCTTCGTACCAGGTTCTACTTGCAGAGGTTAGAACAGCGCCTCCACCACCCCCGACAGAGCCACCACCCCAGACACCCCCACCGGAGGAGGACATGGCTGATGCACCCCCAACAGATGAGGATCCGGAGGATGGTGATGAGAGCGATGGCGATGATGAGCCAGAGGATGCAGATGAGGAGATGGAGGATGAAGAGGACGAGGACACCGATGATGAGGAGCCGGAGTATGATCCGGAGGAAGAGGACCCCGAGGACCCAGCTGGTATGGACGTGCCAGTTGGCGTAGATATTGTAGTTGCAGAGGGTTATCTGATAGGGGAGGATGAGGTAGCCGCAGATGATGATGCAGTAGTACCAGTCTTACCAGGAGGAGTTATAGCACAGCTGGCAGTTGAGTGGGCTGCAGAGATGGCTGCACACCCCCATGGATTTGAGATTGGAGCACCAGAGTTGGCACAGGCTATGGTACAGGCTGAGGCACTTGCAGCCGCATTTGATGCAGCCCAGGCTGACATGGCCGTTGATGCAGGAGATTTGGGAGCTGTTGTGGAACATGATGGACCCGAGCTGATTGAGGATGTTGTGATAGAGGATGACGATGATATGGATGAGGATGATGTTTTATCTGAGGTTGGCCCAGAGGACGAGGCTTCCATCTATGGATCCGATGTGGACAACTTTTGAGTCCAGTACCTTTAGGACTTAGACTTTTACGTTTGACGTTAGGACATGTTGTCCACTTACTTTTGACGCTTATATAGACAGCTATGGACCATAGCCTTTTTGCATAGGTAGCCACCAGTAGTGGTCTTGTGTATATCTTTCCTTTTGTTTAGATCTTGTATAGGACCATGTACTACGCGGTACACAGATGATCTGTTGTGTACTCCGCTGTACATCTTTTGGGTATATATATATGGCAGATCGTTTCTCTTGATTATTTCTGTTATCGTCTCATTATTATGTTATGGTTGTGATTTTGATCCATGTTATGCTTTTTGTTAATCAATTATGGTCATTTCCCCGAGGAGATTGTCCGCTAATCGTTAGGTCCTTTATAGGTACACCTCACATGGATCACTATGGTGGGACCCACAAGGAACCAAGCACGACTGGGAGCACCCATTCCTGAGGGTATGGACCCAACTGGAGTCTTCGAAGCCTTCATGCAACGGATGGAGCACATTGGCGATACCTACAATTATGCCACCAATAACAACGGCAACAACCACGTTGTCCCCCCAAGACAGGCAGGCGATAAGCTATTGGAACGATTTCGTGGCCTGCGACCCGAGAAGTTCGACGGCATGGCAGAGCCCTGGAAAGCAGAGCAATGGATACGAGAGTTGGAGCTAATTTTCGAAGCCCTGGAGTGCAGTGAGCTTGACAAGAGACGTCTAGCCGCATTTCAACTGACTTACTCCGCTGCGGACTGGTGGGAGGCTGAGAGAGCCACAATTGGGATTGACGCTGCAAGGAGAATGCCTTGGGAAGCATTCAAGACTCGATTTCTCGAGAAGTATTTCCCTGAGGACGAAAGAGACCAACAAGAGAGGAATTTCCTGAGTCTAACCCAAGGAAACTGGACAGTCAGGGAGTATACTACAAAATTTGAGCGACTTTCTCGTTTCGCTCCGCATATGATAGACACCTCCGCCAAGAAGGTCAAGCAATTCCACCAAGGACTCAACCCACACCTCCGGCACATGATGATAGGCCATCTGGGCCAATCATTTGAAGGGATTGTCCGTCTTGCTTCAAGTTTGGAAAAGGATGCTTACCCTGTGCAAGGGACACAAGCAAATCGACCTCCACCCAAGACCTTCTAACCAAGGAACTTTTCTGCGCAATCATCGAGGAACAATCAAGGATGGAAACCCCAGACCAACAACTACCAGGGAACCAAGCACACATGGGATGGGACAAGGAAGCCCCAAGCTAATTTTCCTCGACAGCAGAATCAACAGCGAGGACCACCTCAGGCACAGCCCGCCGCCCAACGACAAAACACTGATGGATGTTTCAACTGTGGAGTGCCCAGACATATTGCAAGGTATTATTGCACAGCCCCCAAGACCAACCGTCATAATGACCTCGTCTGCCGCAACTGTAACAAGCCTGGTCACATAAGCAAGGATTATCGAGCACCACGTGGAGGCTACTATGGGGCGCCTGCTCAAGGACAACAAGGACAGGTTAGGGTGAATGCCATCATTCCTGACAATGCAGGGTATAATGCTGAGGAACAGCAGAACTTGGAAGGTACACTCATTTTATTTCACTGTCAAGTTAGAGCTTTGTTTGATACCGGTGCCGCCCGTTCTTTCATAGCTATTAAGATGGTACGTGATTTGGGATTGCTACCCCTAGCACTTGAGCCAACCCTTAATGCCGTTTTGCCCTTGGGAGTATCCGTTAGGTTAGGTAAGGTGTGCAAGGATTGTCCCTTGACACTAGAGGATAGAAATCTTCCGGCAGACTTGATAGTCTTGTCAATGTCTGAGTTCGACGTGATCCTAGGAATGGATTGGCTTACTAAGTATGGCGCTAACCTGGATTGTGTTAGTCGGACCATTGTCTTTTCGATGCCTGGTTGCCCACAGATCAGATTTCAGTGCCAACCGTTGAGCGACATGTTTATCACGAGCTGCCTAGTCCCAATTAAGACTTCAAGAACGGAGCTTACTATCAAGTAGATCCCCGTTATTCAAGACTTTGAAGATGTGTTTCGAAGTATCTCAGGGCTTCCACCGAAGAGAGAGATAGACTTCTGCATTGAGTTAGCACCCGAAACGTTGCCGATTTCCAAGACCCCATATCGGATGGCGCCAACAGAAATGTTGGAATTGAAGAAGCAAGTTCAGGAACTTGAAGACTTAGGTTTTGTTCGCCCCAGTACATCGCCTTGGGGAGCACCAGTTCTATTTGTGAAGAAGAAGGACGGAGAGCTACGACTCTGTATCGACTACAGGGAGCTGAATAAAGTCACGATCAAGAATAGATACCCACTTCCCCGGATAGATGACCTGTTCGATCAACTACAAGGATCAAGGATATTCTCAAAAATTGATTTGCGTTTAGGATACCATCAATTGCTAGTTCGACCGAAAGACATACCGAAAACTGCCTTCAGGACAAGATATGGACACTACGAGTTTTTAGTGATGTCTTTTGGATTGACTAATGCCCCGGCAGTATTCATGGACCTAATAAATAGAGTATTCAGACCCTATCTGGATCAATTCATTATAGTATTCATCGACGACATCCTAATTTATTCAAAGACGAAAGAGGAACATAAGAAGCATCTACAAATTGCTCTACAGACTCTCAGAGACAATAGTCTGTATGCAAAATTCAGTAAATGTGAATTCTGGCTTCAGGAAGTTAAATTCCTGGGACATGTGATATCACAGGATGGGATTTCCGTAGACTCATCTAAGATCGATGCAGTCTTGAGCTGGAACAGGCCAACCAACGCGACCGAAGTTAGGAGTTTCCTTGGATTGGCTTGGTATTACCGGAGATTTGTGGAAGGATTCTCTAAAATCGCAGGACCGTTGACAAGCCTGACTAGGAAGGAGACGAAGTACGAATGGACTGATAAACATGAGGATGCATTTCGGGAATTGAAAGAGAGACTAACCTCAGCACCCGTGCTTGCGATACCTAAGAGTGGTGAACAATTCATAATCTATAGTGATGCATCGCACCAAGGACTTGGTTGTGTGCTAATGCAAGAGGGGAATGTCATCGCATACGGATCAATACAATTGAAGCCGCATGAAAAGAACTATCCGACGCACGACTTGGAACTAGCTGCAATCGTGTTCGCCCTGAAGATTTGGAGACACTATTTGTATGGAGAAAAGTTTGACTTGTTCTCAGATCACAAGAGTTTAAGGTACATGTTCTCTCAGAAGGAGTTGAACATGCGACAATGAAGATGGATGGAACTACTCAAGGACTACGACTTCTCTTAGCAATACCACCCGGGTAAAGCAAATGTTGTAGCCGACGCTTTGAGCCGGAGGCCACACCTTTTGGTTGCTTCGATTTTGATTAGAGAATGGCGAGCAATGGAGACGTTAGCCGAATTCGACCTTCGACCAGTGGAATCAGGAGAAGGACAACACCTTGGATGTCTTGTCGTGCAACCGACTCTCATCAGCCGCATCTTGGAAGCTCAACAGTCGAACGAGGATTTTAAGTTATGGTTTGCCAAGATGTCCGCAAAGGAACCAGAGATATGGAGTATTAGTACGGACGGAGCACTGAGATGCAAAGGTAGACTCTGTGTGCCAAATGACGATGGTCTCAGGAAGAACATTCTGGACGAAGCACATAAGTTAAGGATGACTATCCACCCAGGAGGAAACAAGATGTATAAGGACTTGAAGAGAAACTTCTGGTGGGAAGGAATAAAGCGAGAAGTGACCGAGTATGTATCGCAATGTCTTATTTGCAAACAAGTGAAGGCAGAGCATCAGAAACCACCTGGACTCCTACAACCACTACCGATTCCCCAATGGAAATGGGAGCACCTCACCATGGATTTTGTGGTTGGATTACCAAAGTCTCAGCAAAACCATGACGCTATTTGGGTAATAGTGGATCGACTCACCAAGTCAGCACATTTTATCGCCTACAGCATGACGTACCGTGTTGAAAGATTGAGCCGGATGTATCTAGAGCAAGTAGTGTGACTGCACGGTGTACCTGTCTCAATAGTTTCAGATCGAGATTCACACTTCACAGCAAAATTCTGGAAAAGCCTTCAGACAGCAATGGGAACTTCATTGAATTTGAGTTCAGCCTTTCATCCACAGACAGACGGTCAAACCGAAAGAGTCAATCAAGTGATGGAGGATATGTTGTGAGCCTGTGTTGTTGAATTCAAGAATTCATGGGAGACGCATCTACCTTTGATCGAGTTTGCCTACAACAACAGCTACCACACGAGCATAGGGATGGCGCTGTTTGAAGCTTTGTATGGAAGACCTTGCCGATCGCCGCTATGTTGGGCCGAAGTCGGAGATACTCAACTACTTGGGCCTGAGATGATTCGAGAAACCAATGAGAAGATCCAGATTGTACAAGAAAAGATGAAGACAGCGCAATCCAGACACAAGAGCTATGCCGACAAACGACGGAAAGATCTAGAGTTTGCAGTTGGAGATCATGTGCTACTCAAAGTCTCGCCAGTTCGAGGTATCATCAGATTCGGACAAAAAAGAGGCAAGTTGTCGCCGTGATTCATTGGAACGTTTGAGATCCTAGAACGTGTTGGGAAGGTTGCATATCGACTTGCATTGCCGCCAAAGATGTCAGGAGTGCACAACGTTTTCCACATCAGCATGTTGAGGAAATGTGCCTACAACCCAACGCACGAGATCAGTTTTGAAGATATCGAGGTGAACGAGAACGCGACCTACAATGAAGGACCGGTGCGTATTCTAGACCGAGGAGTGAAGAAGCTCAGAAACAAGGATATTCCGCTAGTGAAGGTTCAGTGGAAGCACCACGACGAAGGAGAAGCTTCATGGGAATTGGAGTCGGAGATGCAAGAAAAGTTTCCATTTTTGTTTTAACCCTGTTTGTTTTGGATTTCGAGGACGAAATCTTTAATGAGTGGTGGATGATGTAATACCCTATATTTTTGTAATATATTATGTGAATAAGACCCTGTATGCTTCTTTTAATACTTGTTTGAGCCTGGCCTTACCCTTGGTATAATTTGGATACCAATCGATTGACAAGTTTTCCAATCGATTGCCTTATTTGGGTACCAATCGATTGGCAAGTATACCAATCGATTGCTTAAGTCAATCGATTGACACTTATACCAATCGATTGGAGGCAGCTGGGCAGATTCTTTTGCTCTGGCTGGGGAGAGGCCACGTGAACACTTTCTCCCTATATATACCAGCCCATTTTGGGCGGAATTTTATTTACAGAAATCAGAGAGAGTGAGAGGGAGAGTCTTGTGTGTGTATTTTATATATATATACACTCATATATATATACACACATATATACACCTATTCATACACTCACACACACACAGAGATGGATTGAGAAAAGAAGAAGGTCAGCAAGATAGAGAGAAAGGGAGAAGAAGAAGAAGAAGAAGAAGACAGAGAAGCAAGATAAAGAGAGAGGAAGACCACCATTGGAGCTTCCAAAGCTCAAACACACACAACCAAACACACCCCCTAATCCTAAGGTGAGTTTTAAACTCACTTGGTAGCCTTACATTGATGTTAGGACTTGTTTTAATAAAGAAGAGATGCAGAAACCATGTATTTTTCGTTTATATGTTACTGGACAGTCTTCTCTGTGAAGAAGACGAAGTATCAATCGATTGGTACTCTTACCAATCGATTGACATCTTTCAGGTCCCAATCGATTGACATTTTGTGCAATCGATTGGCATGGATTGTGATCCAATCGATTGAACCTTTTATCAATCGATTGACACTACTTCTATGCCAATCGATTGAATCTCTTTCCAATCGATTGATGCTACTTTTATACCAATCGATTGAACCTTTATACCAATCGATTGGAAGCTTCAGAATACTGTTTTCTTATAATAACTGTTTAGTTATTTATTTACTGTTCAGTATTTCCCAGCATGCTTTATTATTGTAATACAGACATGATAACGAGTTAATGCAGCGTAGGGTCGTAGTAACAACAAGACTAACGGATAATGTTTATAATGTTAGTTAACGGAATAGTCGTGAATCCTTTGGAGTTAACGTTCATTTCATTCAGAGTAGTCGGGCCACATTGGGATTGTCATGTATCGGTGATAGAGTTGAACTTAAGTAGGTTTGCTAAGATTCGGGAAATTTGCGTGGGCGGGCTTTGGTCGATCATATGTTCTTAAAAGCGGTAGACAGACGAAGGTGTCTATGACTTGCGGTGAACCGGACCATTTGCCCTAAGATAGCCAGATGATCTAATCATATGTTCTTAAAAGCGGTAGACAGACGAAGGTGTCTATGACATGCGGTGGACCGTGATCACTGGTAGACGTCGCTAAGTCGTGGCATAGAATGATGTACTGTTGCTTAAAGCGTAATATCCCTGACATGCGGTGAACTGTGCATATGTTCTTAAAAGCAGGGGATGGACTAACGTGGTATCCATGACATGCGGTGAACTGTGCATATGTTCTTAAAAGCGGTGGATGAGCAATGGTGTGTTATAGAGTTGAACTACTGTCTAGTCTGTTCCCCTATCAGGACGTGTTGTCGATCTTAAAATGAATTGGACGTCAGTAATCGGATCATTGGTTTGATTAAAGGAGTTACCCTTACTGAATTCTAATTTGGTTACTATTTATAACTTGTGATAATATCAATAGTCGATACCCTGTTAGTATTTAACTCACTCGGCTTTCATTAAGCTGACGGCGTTTATGCCGCTGGACATTTCTACGTTCTAGCGCACCCTGGTTATGACTATATAGGTGAAGGGCCTGCAGGAGAGGACTACTATGCCGGTGACGGAGTCCCTGTGGAGGATTTCCCCGACGGAGGTCAGACCGAAGAAGAATACTACGCCGAGGACTACCTTTACGCCAACTGAAGATTAGACTAGGATTGTAGCTAATTGTCTTTACCGTTTTAGAACCCTTTTTGTAGTCAGGCATATGTTGCCTTGGAATTTGTACTTCCGCTGTCTTATATTTGATTCAAGACTCTGATGTGTAATAGTTAGTAACTTCTGTTGACTTTATGTTACATTGTGATTAGAACCTAGACTTCATTCTTGTTACACTATTACTCTTGTTGCTTAGTACTGCGTGGTGTGGACAATCATGTGACTTCACCCGTCGCTGCCTTTGGACCCAAAAAGGAAATTTATTTTTCTCTATTTTTGCCGTTCTGGGGCGTGACAGGTTTCAAGTCTACTGTCCTAGACCTCGAAATGATCATCTTTCATGGGCAGTAACACCAAGTAACATCTAGATATGTTCAAAAAAAATTCCTGTCTTTATTTTTATTGTAATTGTACTTTTCTTTTTATATATGAATAAAATATAAATAAATCATCATTGTGTTTTAAGTATCAGAACCACTTGCACTTATTATTTTATGAGTTCTGATTTTTATCAAGTCTTACAAATCGCAAATAATTCTATCTCAAAAATTGTACTAATTAAATTGTATGTTTAAACTATCCCATTACAGTCCAAAATAAAAAAGGCACACCAAAAGTATTGTTAGTTTAAAAAAGTATGTTGCTAAAACTGCCAGATAGCAAAATTTGAATACAAAATCGATCCTTTGAAGCTGCAGTTCAAAAGGTCAATTGTACTGTAATTCTTGATAACTTTAACTCAACACAGTGATTGTATATTTATTTTTATATATAAGTTAATTTGGTCATTATTATTCTACCATTTCTTTTTGTATTTTTTTTATAACAGGTGTTATCCTTAGCTTTTTTTTTTCTCATCTCACTCATTGAGGACAATGTCAGACTCAGTTGGGGAGAAGGGAGGGTTTCACGATTATTACCTGTTTGTTTATTTTATCTTTATTTCATAAAAAAAAATTAAATTTTTTTTTTCTTTTCTAGAGAGAGATACACTGAAAAAGAGAAAATGGCTTTATATAGGGCTTTGAACCCTAAAAACTTTTCCCTATCTCTCTTTTTCCTTTCTTTTTCTTCTTCCTCTCTTTCCTCTCCACGGCGATCTCTCTCTCACTCTCTGCAACTCTCTCACTCTCTTCCCCCAATCTCACAATCTCTCATTTTTTTTTTTAATTTTCTTCGATCCAAAATCAAGATCCACTCTACTGATCACTAAAGGTAAGATCTATAATCCAGAGAAAAGCTTGATTTTGATTTTATTCTCTATTTTTCCGATTCAGCTTATATTTTTAGTTTTTTTAGATTTTCATTTTCTCTCTTTTCCATTATTTAACAAAAATATAATGCATAAGTTGTAGGTACCCACTCACCAAAGAAGCTTGGAAATATCACTCGATCTACGGTTCTACTAAGTTTTCAGATTTTCAAGTGACATGTGATATTTTTCCATTTCTTTGTATAAAAAAAAAAAAAAAATGGACGACGCGCTAGCTATTGGTCTTATGTATTTTGAACTTTACCTTGTCATTTTCTTAATTGCTGTTATGATAATGCTGCGTTGCCCTTGTTAAAAAAAAAATGAATGACGAATACGTCACCGCTCTTATGATTTTCAAAGTTTACACCATAATTTTCCTTATTATTGTTATTGTAATGATACGCTGTCTTGAACTTTTCTAAAAAAAAAAAAAAAGAGAGAAAAACGTAGTTTTCTAGTTTTTTGTTTTAAAAATTTTTTTTTTTTTTTTAGTTTCTGAATGTATATATTTATATATATTTTTTATATATAAATATTTTTTGTTTTTAAATAAAATTCCCACCCACCCCCTCTAAGCTCTCTTTAATTAGATCTTAGTTGATAGTTGGAAGGAGTGGAAGGGTTGAGTCTAGCCTCTCTTATTGGCTGAGAGTATAAAAAATGGATCTAATAGTCGATGACCAGAAGTTAATGGGTCAATCACTTGTTTCTGAGCAGAAGAAACCCTTTGCTGGCACTTGCCTTTATGCCATCAAAAGGAAAGCTAAAAGATTAGGATGGTGTTTGAATTGTTATAGAGAAGAATGTCCTAGTTTAATTGCTCACAATGACACATCTTTTAAAGTGTACTACTGCTATAAAAGACAATTCAAATCAAAACAAAAGAAAATTTTGGTTGAGAAAGAGGACTGGATCTTTTGATACCCAAATAAATTTTGTTTTCCCATCCCTCATTTCTTTTTATTTTTATTTTTAGTTTTTGTACAGTCAATAATTTTCAGTCAGGTCAGACTTTAAAATGTTCCTACGTGTACATATGACTTTCATTAGCTGGTTCGATAGGAGTAATTTGCATGATCCCAACATTACCAGATATGTCTAGTGCGGTGAATGACTCTAGAGGTAGCGAAAAACTAGGTAAAGTCAGAGTTATCTCCTAGCCTCTTACTGATATTTTTAGCTTGCTAGTGATTCTAGACCCATCTCTTTTACTAGAGATGGATGGACTATCATGACAACTTGGACGCTCCGGATTGCGTAGCCTCTTTTGTATAGGTGCAGAGGATATTAGTCGCACTATATATGTATCCAACTTAGTGGATGCGCTTAGGATTTTTCAAAAAAATTTCTTTTACTTTATATAAGATAAATTTGACACATTAATGTTATTTTGGGTATGTTAATAGCATACAACACATTGTCACATGTTTTATTATTTTTCAAATGCTAGAAACTCTTTAGACTTTAAATCTTTTTGAAACAGTGTGAAAATATTTACTGAATCTAAATGGATGAGTAAGCATAAACTATGCAGTTTAAAAACAAGTAGTGGACACTAATTAACCCATGTGAGCTTTTGTGCCAATTTTCCTTTATGAGGGTTACTATTCTTTTCAGTCTCATTTTATTCTCTTTATCATATCACTCGTTCAAAGTCTCATTATTTTTCTTTGACTGATCATTAGAAGAGAACGTTCAGGATTTACCATTAGAACGTCCAAATTACTTAAATGAACAAAGTCAATCTATTTTTAAAATGATTTAGGCCATCTTTTCTTTCAAATGCACCCCCCTTCACCTAATATTACCTTATTCTCAGTTCTATTCAAATCATACATTGCTCCACCTGGGAGTACAAACCTCACTTCTATATCCAGGTATGTGATTGGACTGTATTAATATTGTAAGAAGTGGTAAAGAAAGAAAGGAGTTGATTTCAAAAAAAAAAAAAAAAGAAACAAAATGAGAAACAAAAAAAAAATGCACATATGATAAAAAGAAGAAGAAAAAGAAGAGGTTGGAATGAATTGCGCAAACACTCCAATCACATGCTTAGAACAAATACACCCCAAATCTCCTACTCATCTTAATTTCTAACCTACCAGTCAAAGTCCTAATGATTTGAAAGAAATTGATTTTTAAATTTAAGTGATAATGATGTTCTCCACGGTAGATCGCTCTTCTAATGCTAAGTATTCTTTCATGAGACTTATTGTACTCCAAATGTCTATATATTGAGTCATCAGAAAATGGAAGCAATTCCTCTATCTTTGCTTCCCTACCAAGTGAGATGTTCTCTACACCGGTTTCTGAGAGTTTCTCCTTAAAAGAGTGAAATCCTAGTGAGATTTGAGTTAAAACTACAAGTTTTATGACTGCTATTGACTATGTAAACTTTGAAGTTAAGATCAGTTTCTTGATTTTTCAAGTACACACTGTGAGTTTAAAGAGTATATAAAAAAATGCTACCATTGACAAACTGTGAGTATATGTGTTGCATTACTATTACATACTTGGAAATTTCATTTTATTGCCAAATTTAATCTTATCTGTTGTAAAAGGAGAACATCTACCTTGATTTTTATTTTACTTTATTTTTACATTTAAAAAAAAATCTTAATGAATTTTGTGAGTATATTCACTGCAAACCCTCACGAGACAACACTCGTCCACTAGGGGTAACCTAGGGGTTTAACGGCTTGTTGCATACGCTAAATGCAATCGTGATTCCTGCGACAGTGAGTTAGGTATTTTTATTTTCTTTAGTTTATTTCTACTTTTTAATAAAACTTCTAGAACAATCTCTTTTCACTTCATTGCTAGGGACTAGCAATAAGTTAGTTGAGGGGTGTGACAAACACTGAATATTGCACATTCATGTGCCAATATAATAGATATAGTGCTCATTTAATCCCCCAAATTCCTAGTTTTACATGCATATTTGAATTAATATAAATTAACAGTGATGTCACTCAAATACATGTAATTATTTATTTTTACATATTTTATTTGTTTAGGTAAAAATGAAATGAACTAAAGGGAAGGAAAGAAGTAGCAACCACACTGTAGTATCTCTCATATGAATAGTAAATTTTTTGAAACAAACGTCCAAAAGTATAAAAAAAAAAAACAACAAAACAAAATGCAAGCAAAATTTGTCAAAGCAAATAGCTTGCTTGACAATGACACTTAAATATGCATATGTAAAAAAAATTGCTTCCTTCTCTCTCTCTCTTCCCCCCCTCTGTCTGTTTTCTCACTTTGCATGATCAGTTTTTCAAAACTGTCAGAGCGCCAAAGAAAATTGGGACGCATGCGAGAAGAAAAAAATGGCAAGGTTCAGTTCAGTGACGAATGGGATGATGATTTTCATCATTCCTTCATCTATAAAATGGAGAGAAGGACGGAAGCTCCAGAGGCAACACACAGAACACAAGCACAGCTCCACAATCACTGTTAGGGAGAGAATAGTTTAGGGGAGGTTATTATGTGAGCACTTTATGTTGTCCCTAGAAATCGGAAACTTTAGTTTTTCTTTGCCTTTTCTAGTTCTAGTAGTTGTAAAATTTTATTTTTATGTAATTGATGATTTCATGTTCAAAAAATATGTAGCAAAACTTTCTGTACTATATTTCTTAAATTTAAAATATTTGTTTTCTTGTATGACCTTTGTCAATTTGTAGTAGTAAAATATTCCTATTTAAAATTAGATTTAATATTTCTAGTCTAGTAGTACTTATAGTTGCCCCCTAAAATAGTTAGAAACTCTAAATTTTTAGTTTTTATAGCAATATTTTTATTCACTAGAAGACAGATTTTGCAAGTAAATATCATATTTCTTAGCCACGTAGTTGTTGTAATCACCTACCAAAGCCCCAAGCACACCGTATTCATATCTCACTCCAAAAGTAGATAATGATTTGGTTTGGCCTTATTTGTGTTCTTGGAGTTCAACCACTGTGACCCCACAAGAATCCAAAGTCAAATGTTTAGTATTTTATTATTAATTCAGTATTTCCATTTATGTATATTTTATTAGCCTAGTTGTACTAAACTTTGCTATTTTGCAGATTTCACAAATTCAACCCCAGCTCATGTTAAGTAAAGAAAATAATATATAATATTAGTTTTCACCCTTACCTTGGTTTTACAACTTTAATTTTAATTGGACGGTGATTGCGTGCATCTATTTAATTTATCTTTTATTTTTATTTTGAAAACAGTTTCAATTCCAAAATGGTAGGCTAAAACTTTAATTGAGGATATGTAATAAAAACTTAGAAACCACAACTTCTGTGCACTAATCTTAAATAGGCAAATTTATCTTGATGAGTTGTTTTTCCATTTATGGCAAAAAATATCTATATATCTATAGTTTATGACCATTTGACATGTTTATATATATGGCTATATTAGGCTCAAAAGATTACATATTTGAAATAAAAAGCCTAATTATGTGGATTGTCAAACTATGCCTTTTGTCATAAAAAACACCTAGCATACTCAAACAACTCATATGACAAAGTTAATATTTCAAATATGTGTTTATATATATTTCTATCCAATAATGGATAGGCAATTGTGTAGTGGCAGAGTGGTGGGGACTTGACGCCGAATAACCCACGTCCGCGGCGGGGCACGGTTCGAACCTGGCTACTGCCCAATTGCGTTTTTATTTTTCTTTAAACCAAACGACGTCGTTTCATATCAAACCTGACACACTTGATATGACCCTGACTAGTGAAAGCTTATTTTTAAATAAAGAATAACTCTGCGGTCTTAAATGCCAAATCCTTTTCAAATGCACAAAAGTTGTGGGATCTAGTGTTGGTTTGCATATTCCCAATTTCTTTAAATCATTTACCCCTAGTTAATTAATATTTCCTGTTTTATAATAGTTTTAAATATCTGTATTATTTCCATCTTTCGCTATTATTAAATCTAAAAAGTTTATCTCACAAAAATTTAGCTTTTAAATATTTTTCTTTCTTTTCTTACTAGTATGTTAGTTAATTTATTTTGCACTGTTAAAATCTTTTGTCACGCCCCGAAAACCGAAGCGTGAGGAAAGAGGAAATATAGAGAGAAAAGAAGTAAAACCCAAACACAAATGCGGAAGCGACTTTAGAAACACACGGGAATTCCTACAAGGATGGCTTACTAATACGTAAATCCAAAATGGACTTACAAGTCGACGAGTCAAACGAAGATAAAGCATTTGAACATTTGATTAAAAGACTATCCGAACAAGCACTAGTTCAAGGGATACAAAAAATATGATAAAAGGACCATTTTTGGATAATTGCTAAATTTTAAAATATCCGTAAGTAACTATATCTTTGAAATTTGCACATTCAGTTCACGTAGGTCCATGTAAAATTCGATTCTGCACAACTTTCGTTTAATGACATTTTTTCCAATTTTGCACCAATTGGGCAGAAAATCAAAATAACAGTTGCAGTTTTTATTTGACAGCAACTTTGACAGCTTTTTGACAGCATTTTGAAATGTCCCCAACGATGCTAAATCCTCGAGTTTAAACATTAATACATGACTAGACAAGTCCTAAACAACATACAACATGTGTCTAGAGCAAGCGGAACTTCATGTACTCAAGATTTATTAAAAACGAGAAGTGAAAGAGATAAAGAGAGGAAAAAGGGGAGAGGGAGAGATTGGGAGAGAGACAAAGGGAATGTATTCTAAACACACACACACACACGTGTATTTCACATTCGGAAACATTTTAAAAATCTATATATATACATAATTCCAACATAAGTAAAAGGAAGGAATATTTGAGAAATGGAAAGAGATCAAAGAGGGGAGAGGAGAGAAAGAGAATGGGAGAGATTTTGAACGTTTAAATGTTTGAAACCTTGTTGGAATTAAAAGAGGGTTTTGATCCGGCAAGGACCCAACTATAAAACGAACTAAACTACAACAAATGAACTCTCATAAAACCAACCACCCAAACCAATCCGTCAAGGATTCAAACAAAAAAAAAACAAACAAACAATGGACATGTAAATCAAAAAGACAAGGACTTAAAGAGGTTCAACGACCTCGGAAAGTAAATACATCATCATAAAGTGAGTTTAACAATTGAAAGAAATAACTATGAAAGCAAGGGCTAACACTTGTCCCATTAAAATCAAAGAAGCTTCTCAAATACAAGAGATAAGAGCCTAAGCTCACGAAGTTTTTGTAAAACCTTAATACTCTAAGTTTCAAAGCATTAAACATTTACAATCTTCCAAAGTGACTAAATCAACAAGAGAGCTATTCATATACATAACTAAGCATGAGTTTTCAAAATAGAACAAAATGCCTCATAGTTCACGCGTCGGGTCACATATGCCCTTTGCCCTTATCAAGCTTACCTGAAAAATGTTTTGTCGTTTTTATGAGAACGACGGCTCGTAGAAAACATTGTAACAAGTCTATATGCTATCCATGACTAAAATGAAATGAGGTGCAATGAATCGCCACCATGGCTACAATGAAATGTTTAAAGCCGCAAGGCTATGCGTGACAAATGCACATCTCTCTCTCGTTACCGGACCATGAGCCACCCACGCATGGAGTGTAGCATACCAACTTCCGGGAGCTACCCGAATATAATTTGGAGTTTGAATGTTTCAAAGGGTCATTCTCCCTGTCTCACATCACAACCCACGTCCGGATTTCTTAAATCAAATTCTCACACATGGGGTTTTTCTCTCTTTTTCAAATAAAACATTTATGTCGTGATACGTGAATGCTTGCCGATTTGGCCTCAATGCATGAAATGTTTAAAATGACATTATAGATGCTCCAACAAAATGGCGAACACAATAATTCTTGCATGTTGAACATGTATTAAAGACATCAAGAGTTGAATTAAAATTCATAATATAGCACTCCTAACAAGGATTTCTAAACTAACGTTCTAACATGCTTTTACACATAAAGGAAGCATCCTAAGCATATCTAGCATCATGTAATCAAGTTAAGTACAACCAAAACATGAAATTCACAATCTAGCATACAATCTCCAAATTACCACTTTGAGGAAAAATAATGCATGTGTCCATATTATTCCCTTAATATCATTTTAATTACATTTAACACCCCAAAATTTACAACTTACACAACCAAGACATATAATTCCACAATTAGGCATACAACCCTTACATTACAACTTTGGGGAAATACCCATTGCATGTGTCTAAATTATATTTTTAGCATCATTTTGATCACATTTAACACAACAACATCACAACTTACACAACCAAAGCATATAAATTATATTTAGGCATATAACCCTAACATTACAACTTTGGGGAAAATCCTATACATGTGTCTAAGTTCTCTCCTAGCACATATATATGAACTCAAAATACCTTAGGCAAGTGTAACATATAGAAGAGCAACAATGTAATCTACCTCTATGGAGATTTCTTCCAAAATAAATGGAAGAGCAAAAATTTCCAAGAAAATCCAAAGAGCTCCAAGTGACTCCAAGAAGTTGAAAAGAGATGTCCTAGGGAGCCCAAGAACCCACTGCATGAAGTAATTTTTCAATAGGAATCCATGGTTGTAGATGAGAGATTTAGAAGTTCTATGAAACTTGGGAAAACTATAGAAATGGCCACCAAAACGAATTTTGTTGGTACCATTAGAAAGCTTATGGAATTCTAAGAATGTTTTGTGAAATAGATAAACTCACGAAAATGAATTTTTGGGGGTGTATTGGAAGCTTGAAAGAAGGAGCAATGGTGGGTTGTATGTGTATACCCAATTTCATTTAGAAGAAGAAGAAGAGAGAGAGAGAGAAAGAAAAGAAAAAGAAAGAAAAGAAAAAGAAAGTAAGGTGGTAGAGAGAAGTGGCAAGCCACTTTAAGTGGGTGGGGCCCACTCACTTGTCTTGGTTTTTAATTCCCTCTTTGATGACATAAAGTAGTATATAGCATGTGTGTATGTGTATGGTCTAGTTTTTGTACACCCCAATTTAAACATGTACCCACTTTAACGCCAATAATAATAAATTAAATCTTGTAGTAAAATAAAATAAGACCAAATAAGCCAAGAAAAAAAAATATAGTGACATAAGCTCAGATAAATTCAAATACTGCCCCAAAATAATTAACAGGCTTGCACATAAGCATTTAATTATAGTTTAACCCTTATTAAAATTTTTGAGTTATGACATCTTTACCATAAACTGTTGAGAAAAAAAAATAGCTTTAATTACTTTTATTGCAAAAATATAAAAATTAGTAGTTTAGTAAAACCCCACAAAAATCCATCATCTTTTATTTTCTTTTTAGTGACAAAATAGTTATCTGCCTAACTTTATAAAATTTTATTCCGTTCCCTGTGGGTTCGACCTGGACTTCCAGAACTTTATTACTTGTACGATCACCTACACTTGGGTGTGATAAGAAAACGCGTCAATAGGATGTCGTCACTCATATACTGCTTCTTAACTATAGTTTCAATCAACTTCAGCTGATTATGATTACTCTGTTTTTATTCTTGTAGTAACACCTATAATCTCCACAATATTATGCTTGGATGAACGAATCCCTTATAAAATAAATTTCACGTTTTGCAACTTTTTCATTCTTAACTCTATAACTCCATTAGATACGGTACCCCGAATATTAGTTATATTATAATATTTTACTGATAATAATTCTATCTTCTTTTAATCAAATTATTCAACCAGTCCTCAAAGGACATATCAAGTATTCGTTTACTACCCAAATATTTCCAGATATCAATTCGACGTCTTCTCATAATTTAAACAAATACAAAGTTCCTGACAATCCCTCCTTTATATACTAACAAATTTCGATAACTGTCTCAATACAGAATAATGATGTCATACTAACTGTCTCGAAGATATAACCCTGCTTGATTCAACATTTACCTGTTACATAGCTAACTACAACGTACTTAATCAGCAGCCACTTATACTTGTTATCATATCAAAATAACTTGTTCTACTCACTGTTACTAATTCTGTATTATTCTTACATCATAAACCCCTGGTTTATCAGAGCTAATCATATAATTCCCAGTATATTATTATTAGCCAAGTCCAACACACAGAGATCCCCAAGAACGTATTTGAACATTCGATAACTACCATGATACAGCTAACATGAAGTTCTTGGATTCAAGAATACATATTAATTTGGAGGTAAATGATTACCTTATTTGTATCTGATGCCTCTGGTGGTTCAACTATAAATTGAGAAAATTTATCTTCCTCTTGTTCTATTCCCATTGGTAGTTAGACAAATTCTGAAGTGATTTTAGATATTGATAAACTTAAATTTCCTTATCGTCTATTAGGGTAATCATGTGCCCGATGCCTATACTGTCTAGAGTCATAACTCTTATCTTTAATTTCTGCTCTCGACTTGGACAATTTCTTGCGATGTACCCGAGTTGCCGACAAACATAACAAATTACAGAAGACCCATTGCATACATCCCAATGTCATTTATGACAAATTGGACAACACAATTTCTTTTCTCTAGAAATGCCACTTGTCGATGAACTATCCTCATTTACTCTTCTTATTTTACCTTGACTTTTCCTTAGACTTTTTCTTAGTCTCTTACATTTTTGTTGTTGACTGGACTCTCTCAGAAACTCTTCTATGGTCAATGGTACTGTTCTTACCTCTGGGTTCGAATTTTCATGTGCCTCTTTCTCGGATAAGGTATTGATTCCTACAACCCTTTTCATTCGATCCACCATTGTCAGTGATATTTGTCTCTTCTCTGAGTTCATTGTAACCAAACAATTAAGATTGGCAACCAATAACCTTAATGATCACCATGCATACTATGTTATGAACATCATAAGCATGCTAATCAATATCTTAAGCATGCTAAAATAAACGTGTACGCATGATCGTGTAACTATGAGTTATTGTGTGCACACTCACGCGTCGTCACTAGTTCCCAAGGCTCTAGCCTACTACTCTGATACCAAATATTATCACACCCCAACCTGCCATACGCGGATTAGGACCGTGTAACAAAGAATTACCCAAAACAAAATGTCTCTTTGTAACTGTAAAACAATAATTAGACATAATAAAATAACTTTATTGGATTAAAGTAGCCCAAGGGTAAGATAGTCATTAAGAAAATATAATCAAATTTTACATCAAAAGATATCCCTTCGAGTCTCAGTTCCAACGCAAAAAATGGTGCGCAAATTCGAATTTTCTAGAAAGAGTTATGTCCGTTTCCGTAAAAGTCGACATGCCAAAAATAGACCTGCGGATTCTACAGATCAAATTTTCTACACCAACTCTCAACCTAAATGAGTACGCCCACAAACAACGTATTAACATATACAACAAAAAAACATACTCCCAAGTTATCCAGAACCCCGTGGTTCAACGATTCTCACTGTGATGTTCATCTGAACCTGCGTGGTCATTAGCCACAAAATCGAATAAGCTTTCGCTTAGTGAGTACGTGGTACTAATCATGCAATTGGAGTAGTTAATGATTCATAACACCAATTAAACATTCACAACATTAAATTATCGCAGGCGTGTCAAGTAATCAATCACCATCGTTCTGGACCCCTGATTTCGGGCCATTATCACTTTGTCGTCGCTTTAAAAGCGATATCACACACTCTTATATGATCGAAGTCAATTCGTTGTGGTTGTTACCACCGTCCCCTTTTCTATGAGGACTTCATCATCATCCCCCTTTTCTTTGAGGAATGACGTCCCTTATATACGGGCTAGATAATGGTGATTACACTTTAGACACTTTGACCCCCATAAGCACATTAGCAGCTCAACATGTCAACGTGGCAATTTCAACATTTCAGACACGTTAAACAATAAATAATCATATGCTTTTCTACATAATTATAAAAATTAAGCATTCTAAGCATTTAATAACAATTAAAAGACATTAAAGATCCAATTTTTGGATTAGGACACTCACCTCACAAATAGGTCCAAAATAAGCCTCGAATTCCCAAATTCCTTCACAAAACTAGCTCTTAACAATTCCAACGATATCCCTATATATATCACATTTATGTATTACCCCTCAAAATGGATCGCTGAGAAACGTTACCAAAATTGAAAAAGAAAGATATAGAAATAATTTTCTCACCTTCACGAGTCCGAATATGACTTTGGCTCGCGAAATGGTGTACCGACGGTGGAGAAATGGCGACGAACGACGACGGAATCAACTTTCTCCTCTTATGGCTGACTAACCCCTTTCTGATTCCCTTTTTTTTTTTGGTTTGATATACTGAAGAAGGTGACAACACATATGAGATGTATATCTCATATTCTAACTTAGTCATAATTATACTTGAACCCCTAAATATTTTTAAGGTCTTATTATGAAACCCCCTCAACTTTACATTAACTATCTAATATCTAAATGAGTATGTGTCTATGTCACGTGTGGGTCCCAATTATGGTCCCAAATATTTTATAAAGTTACTAATTAACCTACTAGTTATGAATTATATCCCTATTCGCTCTTACATGGGTACCCAAACTGGTCCCATAAAAGACCACAACTAACAATAAAATATTAAAAACAATTCAACAAATATTCATTTAATCACGTAAATGCAATTTATTTAATCCGAACCTCCCATGGGTCCCACGTCATATCTATCAAACTGCCCTTTATCAATCACTTATCACATCGGGATGACTGAAACTCACCCAAATCATCACATGCAATTAATTATACTAATTAATGCATGCAAAATAAATATTACTACCTTTTTCCGGGTATGGGTATTACAACCACAATCAAAATCATCAAATCCTCAAGGTTCAAGGAGCTTAAAACCCCGGATGAAATACACGTGCATGTTTAACGGGCCTAATTAATACACGAATTTCGCTCGGATCCAAAATATCAAAGTCGATATACAAAACATGAAAATCTCATATATTTCATTGATCTAGAATTCACACCTCGTGCGATCTCTCTCAAACTTTGAAGGATCGACTAGAGGCTCGAATAATTGTCGAATATCAAATTATACGTGATTCCTACAAGTTTTATTGGGTTTTTCTTAACATTCTAGAAATTAAATTTTCAGAAAAAGTGAGCCAAACGCAGCCTAAGAGGTATCAAAATGTAGGTCTTACTTCGAGGAGTTCAAATCTCAAATCTGGTGGAAAACTGACTGACGAACGGTCGTCGATCGGCGTCGGGAAGTCGTAGCCACCAAATTCCCTTTTTCTCTCTCCTCTAAGGATATTTTTAGAAAGATTTTGACTTATGAAAATCCAAGCTTATCTATTTATATCTGAAAATTTCGTTTACCTCCCCACGAGTTTCCAAAAACTTATAAATACTTCCCGAAACGTTTTAAATATCTACTTTATTACTTCACGAGTGAAATCTAAAATTTATAAAAGTTTTCGTCTAAGTTACGTTTTGGTGCAAAATAAGGATCCAAAACCTAAGTTCCGTCGAATCTCCATACCACCTACCTTTTTAAGCATGTAACACTCACGTTCTCACCACATTGTTCAAAATGATATATAACAATATCAAAACTACTAGAAATTATACTACACAGGTATATACACTGCACCAGATTGGTCGATTTGTCACTGCTCTGAGAGGTGACAAACATCATTTGTCACTGTTTTAGGTAGTGACTATTTCGGGGGTGACAAATAAAATTTTCACCTCCGCCAACGTTGACAATTTTGTTTGTCATTGCCATTTGTATACCCCTAAATGGGGTCATTGCCTTAAATTTGTCCCCTCCGTAGACAATGACCAAATATAAATTAGTCACCTCCCTAGACAGTGACCAAATGTACATTTGTCACCTCCCTAGACAGTGACCAATTACAAATTTGTCACCGTTTATAGCAGTGACAAAATATGAACTTGTCACTGCTATAAATAGTGAATATTTGGTGACAATTAGAATAATTTAGTCACTGTTATAAACTGTGACTTATTATGGTGACAATTCATGCATTTGTTACCTCTGTAAACCCTGACAAATGATGGTGATCAAGTAGAAAATTTATCACCGCTTAGAACAATGATTAAATTTTAAAAAAATAAATAAATACTATTTTTTGGGGGGTACCTGTACAATTAAAACCCATACAATACAAAACCATTTATATCTACACAAGTTGCTAAACACCATTTTGCAATCCATGCAATCCAAAATAATTTACATATTAACCACAAGTTGCTAAACACCATTTGTTCAAATTTGCAACACACACAAAAAAAAACACAATCTAATAAAACCAGAAAAAAAGATAACAACAAACTACAGTCAGACCAACAAAAGTAATACTTAACCACATAAACTTAATGAAGCAACCATATAGGCCAAAATACCCACCCACTCTCAGTCTTACACTGTTAATGCAGTTTGGAAATGCTTACAATAGGATGTGATTCAATCGCATACTCACTTTCTATAAAGTCATGCATGATTAGACAAAGAACCATTTTAAAGAGAGACTTTATGTTGGGCACAGAATCTAGTACCAAAAAAATGGGCATTCATCAAACACATTAATTCAGAGACATTTGCTCAAAATTATTAGCAAGAAGTAGATAATGACATAATGTGCATTAAGAAGATGTAATACAAACTATAGGTACAAGCCAAGTAAAATAATTAGCAACTAAGTATTGTGACAAGCTCTTCTACTTCCTTATATTCTTCTCCTCTTTATCTGCCATTTCTTAGAGAGACTGAAGGTCTTTTTTTCCATTTTGGGATTCAATCATTCAATCTTCTCCCTATTTGTCATTAACCAAAAAAAATACTGCTTTTTATCCGTCTTTGGAATCGTTGTCAATCATTTGGCTTTTTTTTATAGAAATGTTTGACTTTCAGTTTTGGATCCATATCTTGCCTAAAATATTAAGGAAATAGAAATGTTTACAGTGCTTCAACTAATAATAATGATCCAAACCTGGTGAGATTCTTTCTTGAACGTTGTCTCTCAGAGCTGTTTGGGAAGAACTTTTGAAGGAGCACTTTGGAAGTCATATACTTGAAGAGCTTTTTGGGCACTTCAAGATGAAACTTGTCTAGTCTTCCATCATTGTAGACCCAAACTAAAAGCATGCAATAGAATTTTTTGGGGAAAAAAATTTGGTTAGACAAAGAGAGAGAGAGAGTCGGACACACATATATAACACACACAAACACTCACATTCGCACACATAGACACACACACACACACACACAAACTGCATACACACACAGTCGGACACACACAATCTAGAGCACATACACTCACTCACACACATACAGATCTCACACACAAACTCATACACACATGTCATACATACACACCAAGAGAGAGAGAGTTTTACCAAGAGGGGTTTTGGGGGTAGGGTTTCCGGCGGGGTGGGCTAGGGTGTAAGTGGTGGGGGTGATGGAGAGGGGAGGTGCAGGTGGTGGGGGCGATGGAGAGAAAGGGGGGTGGGGGGTCAAGAGAGAGAATGAGATTTGGGGGCTGTGGAGGGAAATGTTAATAAGAGAGTGAGTAAGTGAGATTTAGGGGGGCTGATAGCCGTTTAGGGGAAAAGAGTGAGAGAGAGAGTTTTTTTTAGGGTTTTTAGTTCAAAACTGACATTTGTCATAGTAATTTGTCACCGTTCATATTGGTGACCATTTTTGTCACCGCTAAAAACAATGACAACTTTGGTCACGGTCTAGAGCATTGACTAAATTTGTCACCATTTTTAGCTGTGACAAACCAAATTATCACAGTTTTGAAAGGTGACAAAATTTTTCACGGTTATTAGCGGTGACAAACGACGTGAAAATAAGGGTGACAATTCGGGCAATTTGGTGTAGTGATAATTTATTATTCATAACATAACAGATAACTCAAATAATATTTAAATCACATAAATGTCATTTAGTCATGCCAATGAAATATGAAGTACCAGATTCTCATGTCTCCACTTGACACCTTACCATTGACCAAGAGTCAACCTCATCTCAATTATTAATAAACATTAATAATTCACATGCTACCACAATGTCATGTTAAAAAGCATGGAAATTCTGGAACGGGTGTGACAACTCTCCACTTCCAAAAAGGAAGTTTGTCCCCAAACTAATACCTCATACGTCAAATAGGTACAGATACTTATTCGTCATTTCTTCTTCACTTTCCTATGTAGCCTCTTCAACCGTATTACTATGCCATAATACTTTCACCATTGGAAAAGTCTTCGTTCTCAATACTCGTTCCTTTCGATCCAATATCTCTATTGGCTGTTCTATATAAGATAAGTCTTCTTGGATCTACAATGCTTCAGGTACTATGATCTTACTCGCATCTAACATACAACGTCTCAACATTGATACATAGAACACATTATGCACATGTTTCAACTCTGATGACAAGGCTAATCGATAAGCCACTGGTCCTACTCTCTCTAGGATTTCAAAAGGTCCTACAAATCTCGGATTGAGTTTTTCCCTCTTTCTAAATCGAACAATACCCTCCGAAGGCGATACCCTCAAATACACAAAGTCTCCTACCTCAAAGGTCATCGGCCGTCGCTTAGAGTCTGCATAGCTTTTATAACGACTCTGAGCTACCTTAAGTCGCTCCTGAATTAGCTTAACCTTCTCAGTGGTCAATTGTATTAACTCAGGTCCTAGTAACTTTTTTTTCCTAACCTCGGTCCAACAAATCGGTGAACGACACTTTCGACCATACAAAGCTTCATATGGTGCCATTCCAATACTCAACTGAAACCCGTTGTTGTAAGCAAACTTGATTAACGGTAGATGTTTCTCCCAACCACTCCCAAATATAGAACACACAATCAAAGCATATCCTCTAACGTCTGGATCATGCGCTCTAACTGTCCGTCGGTCTAAGGATGAAAAGCAATACTGAAACTCAATTTTGTACCCAAAGCCTTTTGCAAACTTTGCCAAAATCTCAACGTAAAACTGCTATCATAATCCGATATAAGCAATGTTGGAACTCCGTGTAGTCTCACAATCTCTTTCACATATAATTATGCCAACCTTGAAGGTTTAGTCATATTGATCAGTAAAAAATGAGCTAATTTTGTTAATCTATCAACTATAACCCAAATCTTATCGTTCTTGTTGGAAGATCGCAGAAATCCCGAAACAAAATCCATCGTAATCTCGTCCCATTTCCACTCTGATACTGGTAATGGCTATAGTAGTCCCGCCAGTACTTGTCTTTCTGCTTTCACTTACTCACATGCGGAACACTCATAAACATACTTAGCAATTTCACACTTCAAACCATTCCACCAAAAGTTTTTTCGCAGGTTTCGGTACATTTTATTGCTTCCCAGGTGCACTGAATATCTAGTACTGTGTGCTTCTTCTAGAATTCTCTCTTTCAAGTCTTTCACATTCGGTACACATAATCGATTTCCAAGTTTCAGAATTCCTTATTCTAATACTACACTGGGTCATTTTCCCAAAGATATCTCGTCTCTCATTTTGCACAGGTAGACATCGTTAAACTACTCCTTCTTGATCGTATAAATAATATGTGGGTGTGCTATGATCGCCATCATTAAGCCACTACTAGTCTCTGGGATTACATCCAACTTTAAACGTTCTATTTCATTTACCAGTTATGTTTGTTGGATTAGCTCATCGGCTAAGTTCCTTGGCATCTTCCAGCTTAACGCATCGGCTATACATTAGCCTTTCCCGGATGAAACTCAATCAAAAGATCATAATCCTTCATCAATTCTAACCATCTTCTCTGCCGCATGTTCAGATCTCGTTGGGTGAATAGGTACTTCAAACTCTTGTGGTCTGTGAAAATCTTACATTTATCCTCGTACAAGTACTGTCTCTAAATCTTCAAGGCATGAATCACCGCAGCCAATTTAAGATCATGAGTCGGGTAATTAACCTAGTGTGTTTTCAACTATCTAGAAGCATAGGCAATTACTTTGCCACCTTGCAGAAGCACACATCCCAAACCTTGATGCGAAGCATCACTATAAATCACAAATTCTTCGGTTCCGAATGGTATTGTCAGAATAGATGCTTTTGTCAATTGCGATTTCAACTCTTGAAAACTATCTTCACATTCTTGACTCCATTAAAAAATAACACCCTTTTTCATCAACTTAGTCATAGGCAATGAAATCTTTAAAAAATTCTCGATGAAACTGCAGTAGTATCTAGCTAATCCCAAGAAACGTTGGATTTCAGACACGGATGTTAGCCTTTGCTAATTCGATACTGCTTCCACTTTGTGAGGATCAACCGAAACTCCATTCTTGTCAATCACATGACCAAGAAAAGTAATGCTAGGTAGCCAGAATTCACACTTCTTAAATTTTCCAAATAGTTATTTCTTTCCAATCTTTGAAATATCAACCTCAAGTGGCTCTCGTGCTCTATCTCACTCGGTGAATAGATAAGTATATCGTCGATAAACACTATCACAGAATCATCCAAGTAGTCCTTAAAGACTCGATTCATAAAATCCATGAATACGACTAGCGTATTGGTAACTCCAAATGGCATAACTAGCAACTCGTAGTATCTATAACGCGTCCTGAAGGTGGTTTTCTCAACAACTTAAGCCATTACCCTCAACTGATGATAGCCTGATCTCAAATCGATCTTGAAAAACACTCGTGCTCTACAAAGTTGATCAAATAGGTCGTCGATCCTGGGTAACGGGTACTTGTTCTTGATTGTCAATTTGTTTAGTTCTCGATAATCCACATACATTCTCATTGAACCATCCTTCTTCTTCACAAACAACACTAGAGCTCCCCACGATGATATGTTAGGTCAGATAAAACCTTTGTCAAGTAGTTCTTGTAGTTGGACCTTCAACTCTTTGAATTCTACAGGTGCCACCCTATACAGTGCCTTGGATACGGGTCTTGAGTCTGGCATTATTTCAATAGTGAACTCAATCTCCCGCTCAATCAGGACATCTGGCAAGTCATCAGGAAATACATCTAGATATTCTCGCACTATCAAAATATCTTCTACTCCTAATTCGGTCACTGAGACATCAACCACTAAACATAGGAATCCCTGACATCCATTCCTCAATAATCTACCCACTCGGATAGCCGAGATCAAATACAATGGCCGAGAAACCACACTCCCTTGAAAACAAAAATCTCTATGTATCGGTGATAAAAAAATTCACCTCTTTCCGTTCATAGCTGATGGTAGCTTGGTTAAGTGCTAACCAATCCATTCTTAGTATCACATCAAAATGGTTCATAGCGATTGTAGACACCCCGATTTTGACCAACCGTCGAATTTAGGGGATTATTACCTCCAAGTTCAATGATGACAATGTTAGAGCAAACCTAAGGCTTCTAAGGTAATTCAAGCTCTTCGAAACGCTCTTCAATTCAAACAAAAAAGAAAGAAAGAAGAAAAATTGAGGAAAAATAAAGGAGAGAAGAAAATGGCACAAGGCCTGATTTGCGATAGTCACGCGGTGCCGTTGCGGCACTCCCTGACTACCGGACCTGCAGTCAGTAAGTGCCGCACCGGCATTCACTGATCGCCGTAAAAATACACCAAATGCTGTGAAAATCAAAAATCCAGAACAGACGGCAGTCCACGGAGTTGTCTGCGGCATTCATTGAGTGCCGCATCGGCATTCACTGAATGCTACGCCGGCTATCAGTGAGTACCATTCCGACATTTACTAAGTGTCATTTCCAACTCCACTGAGTGCCGCACTTTTCAGACAGTCTGCTTTGATATAGTACATTTTGTACCATCAAAAGGACATCCGAGATTGGGGTTTTACCCCTAAAATTACCAAAATAACCCTCTAATGCCAATATATAGGGGATGAATATCCCATTACAAAGGGTCTAGAATCTCTATCTTGGGTTTGAAAAGGATCTCTCAACTTTTAGCTTGAATCTTGTCTTGAATCTCTCTTTATTTTTTTTGAATCTCTCTTCAAATTCTTTGATGCAATTAGGAGAGAGTCTTAGAAAAGTTTAAGAAAATTAAGAACTTAAATGAGTTAGAAGACGAAGAGCTTGAACCACTTTTGGAAGACTTTAAAAAATTTAAAAGTTGAGGATAATTGGAGGTAACCTCTAAGTCAATTAGTCTTTAATTCAAGTTCAATCATAATATAAAGAATTCTTTAGGCCTTTTACACATTTTCAAAAACTCCCTTCCCACCTCATTTCATCACACACCACTAATATTGTGATTGAACTTTCATTTTATTGGTTTGGATCAAAGTAACCTAAGGTTTAAGATTAAATAAATCATGAAGTAAAAGTTAACTTGGATATTACTTGAACCTTGATTTCTTTTTCTTTTGATTATGTTTATCTCTTGGGATTCATGAGACCTTCAATGTCTTACTTGAACCCCTTGACTTGGATCCTTTAATCTTCTTGTAAATTTATGATTTACAAAATGATTAAGGTTGATATTAGTATGTTTGGTCGATGAGTCTAAACCTATCTCCATGGTTTAGGTTCATTATTTTAAGACTTCATGAAGTTTCTTCATACTCCATTGAAATCTATAAGTATAAGTGTCCTCAGTCTCCAATGACCATCAAGTGGAAGGAGAAGTAGTTTAGGTTAAGCCAATCTCCATGGTTTGGTAGGTAGAGTTAACAAATAAAATATGAACTTGACAATGGTATAATGAGTTCATAAACCACCTTTGATAAAAGATTTTTAGTAAAATAATGGACCATTGGAATTGAATAAGATCATTTGGAGAGTGTCAATAACACAAAATTTTACTACTGTGATTTTTGATTTAATGAGATTTCATGTTTAAAATGGCTTGGTCATGAGTTTTGTGAAGCAAACATAATCTGTCCAGAATTTCAGAACAGTACCACCTTATTGAAATAAGTAAATCAGAGCTTTAATCAAGCATTCTTGACCTCAAATATTTTTTTTCTATGAAGTTTAATGTGTTGATAAGATTTCATAAAAAGATTCGAGTCATTCGGATTTATTTACTATTTTAAAAAAATCAAACAAAATCCCTGGACAGAGAGTTGTAAATTTCTTAATGATGTCTGGTTTTTGTCCAATTCCTAGAGATTGAACCATTGATCTTTAATTTTTCTTTTTGGATTAGAAACTAGATTTACAGAGGTATCTTGTGTAAAAAAATCATTGAAATCAAACCATGGGAAGCATGCTTTTTCCATTTTTGAAGTTCTAGTCTGCTCTTTGTAATTTTTAGAATTTTGTGATATATTTGACAAACTTTGCAAATAATGGTTCAAATAACTTTCCTATAACCTAAGGCTTGAAATATTTTTTAATAATGATAAATTAAACTTAAATCCAGAGGTTAAATGATCCTAATCAATGAATAGTTCATAGCTTACTCTTGTTCATATTCATGTATTCATATACATTCATCCATGTAGATTGATACTTGCAATTAGGATTCGTTTGGTGTTGAGACTAAGTTGTATTTAATTGAACCTAATTGTGAGTTCCTTGTGACCATGTTGGGACTACACCATCTCTATATGGACATTACATTGGCTCCTAGTTGAGACTTGGATATCTATAGAAATGATGCATTTCCAACTAATTAGAAGGAATTCATAATTATGTCAATTCCTTCATACTTGATAGATTTAAGCTAGAAGTTTAAGGATGTTATTTAGAATTTCATATTATATCTTGATTAAGGCATGTGGACTAACCCTCTGTTTTGTAGCGATATTGAGGTATGATTTATCAAAATCCTCTTTAGTCTATTTAATTTCTTGATTTTATTGATTTTTTGACTTCATGCGCGACACCTTAGAATTAGGTCTTACCTTATGTGTATATATGGATTAGAGACTCCTTTAGGTTTTTTATTTACTTGCATGCATTACACATGTCCATATTCACGACCGAATCATGGGTAAGTTCTTTTGTTCCCTATTGCATATCATATGCTTGTTAATTGAATTATGTGGTTTTGAATGCTATTTTTACCATTATCAATCTTACACCCTTTAGACATGCTTTTGCAATGTATATCTATATCTATGTATTAGTTGATGATACATTGAGATTAATAATTTGATTAAAAGGATGTTGAGTAGAGGCCTATCGCGAGATAGGATGAGGTGGGTGTTTTAGCCCGTTGGCCTCCTTCCCCTCTCATTCCATAATCCCCGGACCTAGAAAACTCTGGTTTCTAAAAGATCAGTTTGCTTTCAAAATGGTTTCTTAATTTTTCCTTTAAAAATTAAGTGGCGACTCGTATTTGAATTTGAAAGAGTTTTAAAAACAAGCTGTGGTTCAGAAATGTGATATCCACAGCGATTGGTATAAGGTCTACGGTGATCAACTTCTCACCTAGTTTGATCTCACAGTCCTTGTATATTGTAGACGTCATTATCGGTCTACTAAGTGATACGACAATAGATAGTTCATATCCTAATGGTGTCGAACTAAGATTCAACTGTTCAATAAAGGCAACCGATACAAATGAATTTGTAGATCCAGAGTCAACAAGTATGTGTGCTAAGTGCGAACATACAAGCACCATACCTAAGACTACTGTCTCTGAGGTGGCCATATCTCCTGGGTTCATCTGAAATGCTCTTCCCTGGCATTGTTTTATCCTCTGTCCCCCATCGTTAGACTGCTTAGGCTTCGAACCACTGGAAACCATCGAACTCACTCCTTGTTGCAGGCGTTTCCTTGGACAATCCTTTGCTCGGTGTTCCAAGGTACCACAGTTAAACAATTGGGTGCGGATAAGGTGCAGAACTTTCACTATTTCCCTCTATAGCTCTACTCTGGGAGTTAGTCAGAAAACATCAGCCCGTGTGGGGTCAGTTGCAAAGCGGACACAATGGAATGTTACTAGGTACTCTCCGGGAATCACTGAAACTAG
Source organism: Hydrangea macrophylla (assembly GCA_033977485.1). Taxonomy (NCBI): domain Eukaryota; kingdom Viridiplantae; phylum Streptophyta; class Magnoliopsida; order Cornales; family Hydrangeaceae; genus Hydrangea; species Hydrangea macrophylla. Next base: position 128,027,408 of record CM066984.1, on the reverse strand, counting down.
AACCAGAGCCTCGTGAAAACGGCCTCTTAAAAGATCTACCATGGTGCCAGTCACTACCCTCATACCCTCGCTTTCCTTTAGGGGTGTAAGAAAAAATCGCAAACCGCAAACCGACTGAAAACCAATTGGTCGGTTTTCTAAATATAAGTACAAGCTAAAATCGACCGAACCCCTAAAAAATCGACCAACCGACCGATTTATACCCCTATTGGTCAGTTTTTATACACCAAAAAAACCGAAAAAAACCGATCGACCGACTGATTTACACCCCTACTTTCCTTGTTGGTTCTATCTCGATCTTTCCATCCTACTTTCGGCTACTAGTGCCATTTGTTGTACTGCTGCTACAGTTGAATGTTCGTAGGTCTCTACCCTCAATCGTATTTTGTCTCTTAAACTTTCCTCATACTTCCTTGCTCTATCTTCCCCTGTCAAAACAGACCCTTTTTCAAATCTCAACAAAGAATTATACTTCGAAGTATAGTCAGTCACAATCATATCCCTATGGATATCACATTTTTTCTTACCCACATCTTTTTCAAATTTTAAATTCAAATACGAGTCGCCACTTAATTTTTAAAAGAAAAATTAAGAAACCGTTTTAAAGCAAACTGATCTTTTTGGAAATCAGAGATTTCTAGGTCCGGGGATTATGGAATGAGAGGGGAAGGAGCCCGACAGACTAAAACACCCCCTCTCATCCTATCTCGCGATAGGCCTCTACTCAACATCCATTTAATCGAATTATTAATCTAAATGTGCCCTCAACTAATACATATGTATAAATATACATTACAAAAGCATGTCTAAAGGGTATAAGATTGCAAATGATAAAATATCATTGAAAACCACATATTTCCAAATAGCAAGCAAGATGGTGTGCAAATAGGGAACTAGGAAACTTACCCGGGATCCAGCTGCGAATATTAAAAGTGTAATGCATACAAACGAAAATAAAACCTAAGAAATGGTCTCTAATCACATATATACAGATAAGGCAAGACCTAATTCTAAGGCGTCACACATGGAGTCAAAAATCAATAAATGATTAAACTAGAGAAACGTTGAGAATCATACCTCAATAGCGCTACAAAATAGAGGGTTAATCCACATGCTTTAATCAAGATGTGGTATAAAATTCTAAACAACATCCTTAGACTTCTAGCTTAAATCTATCAAGTATGAAGGAATTGACATAATTATGAATTCCTTCTAATTAGTTAGGAATGCATCACTTCTATAGATATATAAGTGTCAACTAGGAGCCAATGTAATGTCCATATAGAGATGGTGTAGTCCCAACATGGTCACAAGGAACTCACAATTAGGTTCAACGAAAATTCAATTTTAATCCTAACACAAAATGAATTCTAATTACAAGTATCAATCTACATGGAGGAATGTATATGAATACATTAATATAAACGAGAGTAAGCTATGAACTATTCATTGATTTGGATCATTTAATCTCTAGATTTAAGTTCAACTAATCATTATTAAGGCATGGTTTAAGCCCTAGGTCATAGAAAAGTCATTTGAACTATTATTTACAAGGTTTGTCAAATCTGTCACAAAATTTTGAAAATTACAGAGAGCAAATCAAAATTTTAAAAATTGGAAAAGCATGATTCCCATGGTTTGATGTTAATAAATTTTGGACACAAGATGCCTCTGTGAGTCTAGTTTCCAACCCAAAAAGAAAAATCAAAGATCAATGGTTCAATATCCGAGAATTGGAAAAACACTAGACATCACTCAGAAATTTACAACTCTCTATCCAGAGTTTTTCTATGATTTTTTAAAAACAGTAAACAAATCCGAAAGACTCTAATCTTTTTAGGAGATCTTATTAATACATTAAATTTCATAGAAAAAATTATTTGAAACCAAGAATGCTTGATTAAGGTTCTGATTTACTCATTTCAAGAAGGTGTTACTGTTCTGAAACTCCGGACAGATTATAGTTGCTTCACAAAACTCATGACCAAACCACTTAAACATGAAATCTCATTAAAACAAAAATCACAATGGTATAACTTTATGTTATTGACACTTTCCAATTGGTTTCATTCAATTCCAACAATTCATTATCTAACTAAAAATCTTTGATCAAAGGTGGTTTATGAACTCACTGCACCATTTGTCAAATTCATGTATTATTTGTTAACTCTGCCTACTAAGCCATGGAGGTGGGCTTAACTCAAACTTCTCCTCCTCCCATTGGATGGTCATTGGAGACTAAGGACACTCATACTCATAGATTTCAATGGAGTATGGAGAAACTTCATGAAATCTCAAAAAAAATGAACTTAAACCATGGAGATAGGTTAAGACTCATCAACCAAACACTAATACCAACCTTAATCCTCTTGTAAATCATAAGTTCATAAGAAGATTAAAGGATTTCAAATCTAAAGATTCAAGTAAGGCATTGAAAGTCTTATGAATCCCAAGAGATGATTATAATAAAAAAGAACAAGGAAATCAAGACTCAAGTAATATCTAAGTTGATTTCATGATTTATTTAACCTTAAACCTTTAGGTTACTTTGATCCAAACCAATGAAATACAAGTTTAATCACAATATTGTTGGTGATGTGTGAAGAAATGAAGTGGAAAAAAATAGTTTTTGAAAATGTGTAAAGATCCCAAAAGATTCTAATATTGTGATTGAACTTAAATTAAGATCAATTAGTCTAGAATTTACCTCCAACTATCCTTAGGTTTTTGAAGGTCTTTCAAAGGTGGTTCAAGCTCTTTTTCTTCTAACTCATGCAACTTCTTCCTTAAACTCCTCTAAAACTTATTCCTAATTGTGTTTAGAGAATTTTTAAGAGATTTAAAATAAAAAGAATCAAGATAAGGTTCTAAGATTCAAAATTCCAAGTCCTTTGTAATGGGATATTCATCCCCTATATATAGGCAAACTTTGGAGGGTTATTTTGGTAATTTCATAGTAAAAACCCTAATCTCGGATGTCCTTTTGAAGGTACAAAACGAACTATTTCAAAGCTGGCAGCCACAAAAATGCGGCACTCAACGAAGATGGAAGTGGCACTCAATAAGTGTCGGAACGACACTTATTGATTACCGGTGCAGCATTCACTGAATGCCGATGCGCCATTCACTGAATGTTGATGCAGTACTCAATGAATGTCGCGGACAACTCCGCGGACTGCCGTCTTGTCTAGAATTTTGAATTTCGCGACATTTGGTGTATTTTTACGGCTATCAACGAAAGCCGTTGTGGCACTTGTTGAATGTCGTACGGTAAGCAGAGAGTGCCACAGTGGTGACCCGTGACTGCCGCAAACTGTGCCATGTGCAGTTCTCTTTCATTTTATCTTCTTTATTTCTTTCTTTCTTTTTGTTTGAATTGCAGAACCTTTCGAAGAACTTGAATCACCTTTGGAAATCCTAGATTAGTCGGACATTGTCATCATCAGATCTGGAGGTAATGCTCCCCTTAAGTCGACGTTTGGTTAAAATTGGGGTGTCTACAATCCCCTTGTCAAAGATTATCAAATTCTCTCTTCCTTGCATTGAGAGCAGCCCTCGGAAAGAATCGTCGATTAAATTCTGCCTTGAATCCCTCCTAAGTTATCGGTGCTCCTTGGTCTAGAACGTTCACCCGCCAATTTTGAGCCTCACCTCTAAGTATATGACTAGTATTTTCAATCTTCTCTCTATTAGACATCAGAATAGATCAGAAAATTCTCTCCATATCCATGACCCAATGCTCTGTCAGTGTTGTATCAGCTGTTCCATGAAATCTCGTTAGTTTCTTTCACGTAAAATGTTCAAACATGAATCTCATACCCCTATTCTCAGGTACGTGTACCACAATTATCGGTGCTGGCTCAAATGGAGGTGTTGGAAGTAACCGTTCTGCTATATTCCGAATCATATCCCCCATATTCCCAATCATTTATGTCATTTCATTCATACGTCGAGTATGCGGCAATAATTCTCGGTCACCTATGATTGTAACTCCTGTAAGTCTTGATGCATAAACACTATGCATGTACAACAATAACAATTCATGTATATAAAAGAACATACACATGCACCAAACATTTCTACTATGTATGGATGCAATCTACATGATGTGCCAAAAATTCACTCAACACTCCACTCGACATCGAACGTTTCCAAAGTTTTGTTACCTCTAGCTCTGATACCACTAAATATCACGACCCATTCACTACGCATAGAAATAGGATACGTGGCACGCCACCAAGGCTCATACAATTCATTTAAATTAAAATAGCAGCGGAAAACAAAAGTAAAATCATTAAAATCAGAGTTGTAAAAAGTTTTGTCCAATTGAAACACTTCTAAAAAAATTCATTTTGAAAAACAGAGGTCCAGTCCACTGGATCGGGCTCCGGTCGACTGGAGACCAACAACAGTAAGATTAAAGAGTTCAACAGCCCTGTCCAGTCGATTGATTGACTGTGTCGGGGACTCAGTTGACTGGGACCTCAATTTCTCAGTCGACTGGTGCCTTGTCCAATGGACTGGGCATTATGCATGCAGAATGTGGTTTTTTTGTGCCAAGTTCAGTCGACTGATACCCCTCCTTCAGTCGATCGATGCCTGTGAAAATTGATGGAAACATTCTGAAACTCGGGGGTCAGTCGACTAGTCGGAGTTTCAGTCGACTGATCTTCCCCAACTCAGCCCAATTCTACAACAACTCAAGATCAAGGTTCCCCAAACAAACACGAACATTAACACAACTACATTACCATGATTCAAACCATATGTACAAGAGTTTACTAAGGATTACAAGTACTAATCAAAGTCGAGATTCTATTACAACATATTACGATTTCCAATTCTTATTACAAGTTTGGAAGGCACACCTCTCCCACGCACCACGTACACTGGCTGGGCCTTTCTCCATACCAGGTACCGTGTCCTGGTTGGGTCTTCCTCCATACCAAACGCAACCACAATCAAATTCATCAAATCCTCAAGGTTCGAGAAGCTTGGATGAAATTGCACCAAACCCCCCTTTGACCCAAGTAAACACATAGCATGCTTACATAAACAATTATACATGTTTTTTCTAGAATTTCACGTGCATAATTAACGGGAGAGGCCCAAATAATCATCAGATCTCAAATTATATACGATTCCTACAAGTTTTACTGGATTTTCTCCAAAATTCTAGAAATTAGATTTTCAGAAAAAGTGAGCCAAACGCGGCCTAAGAGGTATGCAAACGTAGGTCTTACCTCGAGGAGTTCAAATCTCAAATCTGGTGGAAAACTGACAGACGAATTGTCGTCGATCGGCGTCAGGAAGTCGTAGCCACCAAATCTCCTTTTTCTCTCTCCTCCAAGGATATTTTTGGAAAGATTTTGACTTATAAAAATCCAAGCTTATCTATTTATAGGCACAACTTTCGAAAATTCTGTTTACCTCCCCACGAGTTTCCAAAACTTCTAATTACCTCCTAAAATGTTTTAAACGTCTACTTTATTATTTCACGAGTGAAAACTAAAATTTATAAAAGTTTTCGCCTAAGTTCCGTTTGGGTTCAAAATAAGGATCCAAAAACTAAGTTTCGTGGAATCTATATACCACCTACCTTTTTAAGCACATAACACTCACGTTCTCACCACAGTGTTCAAAATGATATATAGCAATATCAAAACTACCAGAAATTATACTACACAGGTATAATTTACTATTCATAACATACTAGATAACTCAAATAACATTTATATCACATTAATGCCATTTAGTCATGCCAATGAAATATGAAGTACCAGATTCCCGTGTCTCCACTTGACACCTTACCATTGACCCACAGTCAACCTCATCTCAATTATTAATAAACATTAATAATTCACATGGTACCACAATGTCATATTAAAAAGTATGGAAATTCTGGAACGGGTGTGACAATGCGCCACAAATGAGAAAAGTATTTGTGACACTCATCTATGTCACAAATTCACACTCAACCTGCTCACCACAGGTCAGGACATATAAAAATGACGATAAACATCTGGATAGCCCAAAAACTCAAGCTTGTGATAGAAACACTTGATCATATGGCATCGATAAAAAAATTTCAGACTGAAAACACTATCATAGTACTGGCTCAAATGGAGGTGTTGGAAGTAACCGTTCTGCTATATTCCGAATCATATCCCCCATATTCCCAATCATTTATGTCATTTCATTCATACGTCGAGTATGCAGCGATAATTCTCGGTCACCCATGATTGTAACTCCTGTAAGTCTTGATGCATAAACACTATGCATGTACAACAATAGCAATTCATGTATATACAAGAACATACACATGCACCAAACATTTCTACTATGTATGGATGCAATCTACACGATGTGCCAAAAATTCACTCAACACTCCACTCGACATCGAACGTTCTCAAAGTTTTGTTACCTCTAGCTCTGATACCACTAAATATCACGACCCATTCACTACGCGTAGAAATAGGATACGTGGCACGCCACCAAGGCTCATACAATTCCTTTAAATTAAAATAGCAGCGGAAAACAAAAGTAAAAATCATTAAAATCAGAGTTGTAAAAAGTTTTGTCCAATTGAAACACTTCTAAAAAAATTCATTTTGAAAAACAGAGGTCCAGTCCACTGGATCGGGCTCCGGTCGACTGGAGACCAACAGTAGTAAGATTAAAGAGTTCAACAGCCCTGTCCAGTCGATTGATTGACTGTGTCGGGGACTCAGTTGACTGGGACCTCAATTTCTCAGTCGACTGGTGCCTTGTCCAATCGACTGGGCACTATGCATGCAGAATGTGGTTTTTTTGTGCCAAGTTCAGTCGACTGATACCCTTCCTTCAGTCGATCGATACCTGTGAAAATTAATGGAAACATTCTGAAACTCGGGGGTCAGTCGACTAGTCGGAGTTTCAGTCGACTGATCTTCCCCAGCTCAGCCCAATTCTACAACAACTCAAGATCAAGGTTCTCCAAACAAACACGAACATTAACACAACTACATTACCATGATTCAAACCATATGTACAAGAGTTTACTAAGGATTACAAGTACTAATCAAAGTCGAGATTCTATTACAATATATTACGATTTCCAATTCTTATTACAAGTTTGAAAGGCACACCTCTCCCACGCACCACGTACACTGGTTGGGCCTTTCTCCATACCAAGTACCGTGTCCTGGTTGGGTCTTCCTCCATACCTAACACATCCACAATCAAATTCATCAAATCCTCAAGGTTCGAGAAGCTTGGATGAAATTGCACCAAACCCCCCTTTGACCCAAGTAAACACATAGCATGCTTACATAAACAATTATACATGCTTTTTCTAGAATTTCACGTGCATCATTAACGTGCCTAATTAATACATGAATTTCACCCGGATCCAAAATATGAAAGTCGATATTTAAAACATGAAAATCTCATATATTCATAGATCTAGAATTCACACCTCGTGCGATCTCTCTCAAACTTTGAAGGATTGACTAGAGGCCCAAATAATCGTCAGATCTCAAATTATATGCGATTCCTACAAGTTTTACTGGATTTTCCCCAAAATTCTAGAAATTAGATTTTCAGAAAAAGTGAGCCAAACGCGGCCTAAGAGGTATGCAAACGTAGGTCTTACCTCGAGGAGTTCAAATCTCAAATCTGGTGGAAAACTGACAGACGAATTGTCGTCGATCGGCGTCAGGAAGTCGTAGCCACCAAATCTCCTTTTTCTCTCTCCTCCAAGGATATTTTTGGAAAGATTTTGACTTATAAAAATCCAAGCTTATCTATTTATAGGCACAACTTTCGAAAATTCTGTTTACCTCCCCACGAGTTTCCAAAACTTCTAATTACCTCCTGAAATGTTTTAAACGTCTACTTTATTATTTCACGAGTGAAAACTAAAATTTATAAAAGTTTTCGCCTAAGTTCCGTTTGGGTTCAAAATAAGGATCCAAAAACTAAGTTTCATGGAATCTATATACCACCTACCTTTTTAAGCACATAACACTCACGTTCTCACCACAGTGTTCAAAATGATATATAGCAATATCAAAACTACCAGAAATTATACTACACAGGTATAATTTACTATTCATAACATACTAGATAACTCAAATAACATTTATATCACATTAATGCCATTTAGTCATGCCAATGAAATATGAAGTACCAGATTCCCGTGTCTCCACTTGACACCTTATCATTGACCCACAGTCAACCTCATCTCAATTATTAATAAACATTAATAATTCACATGGTACCACAATGTCATATTAAAAAGTATGGAAATTCTGGAACGGGTGTGACAATGCGCCACAAATGAGAAAAGTATTTGTGACACTCATCTATGTCACAAATTCACACCCAACCTGCTCACCACAGGTCAGGACATATAAAAATGACGATAAACATCTGGATAGCCCAAAAACTCAAGCTTGTGATAGAAACACTTGATCATATGGCATCGATAAAAAAATTTCAGACTGAAAACACTATCATAGTACTGGCTCAAATGGAGGTGTTGGAAGTAACCGTTCTGCTATATTCCGAATCATATCCCCCATATTCCCAATCATTTATGTCATTTCATTCATACGTCGAGTATGCAGCAATAATTCTCGGTCACCCATGATTGTAACTCCTGTAAGTCTTGATGCATAAACACTATGCATGTACAACAATAGAAATTCATGTATATAAAAGAACACACACATGCACCAAACATTTCTACTATGTATGGATGCAATCTACACGATGTGCCAAAAATTCACTCAACACTCCACTCGACATCGAACGTTCCCAAAGTTTTGTTACCTCTAGCTCTGATACCACTAAATATCATGACCCATTCACTACGCGTAGAAATAGGATACGTGGCACGCCACCAAGGCTCATACAATTCCTTTAAATTAAAATAGCAGCGGAAAACAAAAGTAAAAATCATTAAAATCAGAGTTGTAAAAAGTTTTGTCCAATTGAAACACTTCTAAAAAAATTCATTTTGAAAAACAGAGGTCCAGTCCACTGGATCGGGCTCCAGTCGACTGGAGACCAACAGCAGTAAGATTAAAGAGTTCAACAGCCCTGTCCAGTCGATTGATTGACTGTGTCGGGGACTCAGTTGACTGGGACCTCAATTTCTCAGTCGACTGGTGCCTTGTCCAATCGACTGGGCACTATGCATGCAGAATGTGGTTTTTTTGTGCCAAGTTCAGTCGACTGATACCCCTCCTTCAGTCGATCGATACCTGTGAAAATTGATGGAAACATTCTGAAACTCGGGGGTCAGTCGACTAGTCGGAGTTTCAGTCGACTGATCTTCCCCAGCTCAGCCCAATTCTACAACAACTCAAGATCAAGGTTCTCCAAACAAACACGAACATTAACACAACTACATTACCATGATTCAAACCATATGTACAAGAGTTTACTAAGGATTACAAGTACTAATCAAAGTCGAGATTCTATTACAATATATTACGATTTCCAATTCTTATTACAAGTTTGGAAGGCACACCTCTCCCACGCACCACGTACACTGGTTGGGCCTTTCTCCATACCAAGTACCGTGTCCTGGTTGGGTCTTCCTCCATACCAAACACAACCACAATCAAATTCATCAAATCCTCAAGGTTCGAGAAGCTTGGATGAAATTGCACCAAACCCCCCTTTGACCCAAGTAAACACATAGCATGCTTACATAAACAATTATACATGCTTTTTCTAGAATTTCACGTGCATAATTAACGTGCCTAATTAATACATGAATTTCACCCGGATCCAAAATATGAAAGTCGATATTTAAAACATGAAAATCTCATATATTCATAGATCTAGAATTCACACCTCGTGCGATCTCTCTCAAACTTTGAAGGATTGACTAGAGGCCTAAATAATCGTCAGATCTCAAATTATATGCGATTCCTACAAGTTTTACTGGATTTTCCCCAAAATTCTAGAAATTAGATTTTCAGAAAAGTGAGCCAAACGCGGCCTAAGAGGTATGCAAACGTAGGTCTTACATCGAGGAGTTCAAATCTCAAATCTGGTGGAAAACTGACAGACGAATTGTCGTCGATCGGCGTCAGGAAGTCGTAGCCACCAAATCTCCTTTTTCTCTCTTCTCCAAGGATATTTTTGGAAAGATTTTGACTTATAAAAATCCAAGCTTATCTATTTATAGGCACAACTTTCAAAAATTCTGTTTACCTCCCAACGAGTTTCCAAAACTTCTAATTACCTCCTGAAATGTTTTAAACGTCTACTTTATTATTTCACTACTTTATTATTTCACGAGTGAAAACTAAAATTTATAAAAGTTTTCGCCTAAGTTCCGTTTGGGTTCAAAATAAGGATCCAAAAACTAAGTTTCGTGGAATCTATATACCACCTACCTTTTTAAGCACATAACACTCACGTTCTCACCACAGTGTTCAAAATGATATATAACAATATCAAAACTACCAGAAATTATACTACACAGGTATAATTTACTATTCATAACATACTAGACAACTCAAATAACATTTATATCACATAAATGCCATTTAGTCATGCCAATGAAATATGAAGTACCAGATTCCCGTGTCTCTACTTGACACCTTACCATTGACCCACAGTCAACCTCATCTCAATTATTAATAAACATTAACAATTCACATGGTACCACAATGTCATATTAAAAAGTATGGAAATTCTGGAACGGGTGTGACAATGCGCCACAAATGAGAAAAGTATTTGTGACACTTATCTATGTCACAAATTCACACCCAACCTGCTCACCACAGGTCAGGACATATAAAAAGGATGATAAACATCTGGATAGCCCAAAAACTCAAGCTTGTGATAGAAACACTTGATCATATGGCATCGATAAAAAATTTTCAGACTGAAAACACTATCATAGTACCCCTGAAAAATGGTTGAAATTCAAAAGCAACAATTTTGGTCCATTAGGGACTCTCAAGAACCCGCTTTCATCAAAATAGAAATTAAAAATATTAAAGTTTGAAAACCAAGTTAGAGGTACCACCGACCGGTCCTAAGTACCTGTCACAAATTTTTATGCTAAAAACTACTTTAAACGAATTTTAAACCACACACAATTTTCCGAAAAATGCAATAAACCATCCCCAGCACTTTAAACATAAATTACCTTCTATATACATGAATTCAAGACTCAACAAAGGAGTAAGTCTTCTTGATTCCATTCCAAATATACAATACATAAGAAATACAAACCGAGGTCCCATGAGTTGCAAACATCAGTTTTAACGCTAAACATATAAATAAATCTACAACTCATTCTCGAGCCCAACCCATTGCGCTAATAAATTATTCTCGATTTCTTGATCCATACCCGCGGTGGTTATTCAATAACCACAACATAAAGTAAATTTGTTTAAGCTTTCGCTTAGTGAGAAAACTAATCCTGCAATCAGAATGTTTAATGTAAAAAGCAACAACTCAACATATATACATCATCATTTTAGTCTCCAGAATGTCAAGTATTCAGGCCTCTACCCCTGGGTCCTTCCTAACTCTTTTGTCGCATATAGCGTTTCTCTCTAGTGTGCCCCAAAGACGTCACCGTCATTTCATCGTGGTCATCACCACACCTCACTCTTGAGGGCTTCCATTTCCCTTACTATGAGACTAATAAATGCTGGCCATTACTTCACTTTCCCTTGACCCACATAAGCACATAAGCAAACTCATCATGTGAATATGGTAATTTCAACATAATTTGGTAAATTATGGTTACCCACTGTGGATATCGCAATTTTCTCTTACCCACAACTTTTGTATTTAAAATCTTTTAAATTCAAAACAAGAAACACGAGTCACCACTTAATTTTTAAAATAAAATTAAGAAACCATTTTTAAAGCAAACTGATCTTTTTAGAAACCAGAGATTGACTAGGTCCGGGGATTATGCAATGAGAGAGGAAGGAGCCTGGCGGACTAAAACACCCTCTCTCACCCTATCTCACCCTATCTCGCGACAGGCCTCTACTCAATATCCTTTTGATCGAATTATTAATCTAAATGTGCACTCAACTAATACATATGTATATATATATATATATGTACATTACAAAAGCATGTCCAAAGGGGTGTAAGATTGCTAATGGTGAAAATAGCATTCAAAATCACATAATGCACTTAGCAAGCAAAAATATATGCAACAAAGGACAAGAGAACTTACCTGGGATCCAGCCGCGATATTAAACGTACAATGCATACAAAAATGAAGATCCTACGAAAAGGTCTCTAATCACATATAAACATAAGGCAAAACATAATTCTAAGGTGTCGCGCATGGAGTCGAAAAATCAATAAAATCATGAAATGATTAAACTAGAGAAGAGTCGAGAAATCAAACCTCCTCGGTGCTACAAAACAAGGATTAGTCCACATGCTTCAGAAAGGATATCAAATAATTATTCCTAAACGTCTAGCTTAGTTCTATCAAGTAGAAGAATTGACATAATTTATGAATTCTTTTTAACTAGTTGAGATCATATCACTCCTATAGATATGTAAGTCTCAACTAGGAGCCAATGCAATGTCCATATAGAAATGATATAGTCCCAACATGATCATAAAGAATTCACAATTAGATTCAATCAAGTGCAATTTAATCCTAAAACAAAATGAATTCCAATTACAAGTATCAATCTAAATGGATGAATGTATACGAATACATGAATATGAACAAGAGTAAGCTACGAACTACTCATTGATTTGGATCATTTAATCTCTGGATTTAAGCTTAACTAATCATTATTAAAGCATAGTTTGAGCCCTAGGTCATAGAAAAGTCATTTGGACCATTATTTACAAGATTGGTCAAAATTGTGACAGAATTCTGAAAATTGCTGAGAGCAGATCAGAACTTCAAAAAAAGAAAATGCATGGTTCCCATGGTTTGATCTTGATGATTTTTGGACACAAGATGCCTCTGTGAGTCTAGTTTCTAACCCAAAAAGAAAAAAGCGAAGATCAACGGTCCAATCTCTGGGAAAAAGGTAAAAACTAGACGTCACTTAGAGATTTGCAAATTTCTGTCCAGAGAATTTGTACGATTTTTTAAAAATAGTAAAAAAAAATAAGTATCACTTTGATCTTTTTAGTGGATCTTAGTAACACATCAAACTTCATATAAAAAAATTATTTGGGGTCAAAAATGTTTGATGAAAATTCTAATTTACTTATTTTGAAACCGACTTGCTGTTCTGAAATTCTGGACAGAATATGATTGTTTCACAAAACTCATGATCAAACCATGTTAATCACAAGATCTCACTAAAACAAAAATTGCAGTGGTAGAACTTTGTGTTATGAACACATTCCAAGTGGTCTCATTCAATTCCAACAGATCAAGATTTAATTAAAACTCTTTGATCAAAACAGGATCATGAATTCACTGCACCACTATTGAACTTATCATCTTTTTGTTGCATCTATCCATCAAGCCATGAATATTGACTCATCCTAAACCTAACATTCATTTCCATTGAGGGTCATTGGAGGTCAAAACATGACTAATACTCATGAGTTTTCAAGGAATATAAAAGATATTCCATGAAAACTCCAAGTTAGAGAACCCATACCATGGTGGGGGTTTGGATTCATCTACTTGTTCTTGATAAAATGATGGTCAACATTAAATCTCATGTAAAGCATAAGCTTACATGAGACTAAAAGATCAAACTTATGAGATTCAAATGAGGTATGGAAGACCTCCAAGTATCCCAAGAGAGAAGTAGAAACAAGCATGACTATTACTCATGAGTTTTCAAGGAATATAAAAGAGATTCCATAAAACTCCAAGTTAGAGAACCCAAACCATGGTGGGGGTTTGGATTCATCTACTTGTTCTTTCATAAAAGATGATCAACTTTGACTCCCATGTGAAGCATAAGATTACATGAGACTAAGAGATCAAGCTCATGAGATTCAAGTGAGGTATGGAGGACCTCCAAGAATCTCAAGAGACAAGTACAAACAAAAAAAGAAGAAGAATAAAAAGAACTAGGAAGCTAAGACTTCCAAGTTTACTAACAAAACTTTAAAAAACTTAATCAAGAAGAACTAAATGATTTGAAGATTAGAGGTTCAAGAGAAAGAAAACACAACTTAAGATTAGAGGATCACCTCCAAACTATCCTCAAACTTCTATATTTTGAAGGTCTTCCAAGCTCTTCAATCTCTTAAAACTCTCTTTATCCCAAAGTTCTTTTTGTTTTCTCCTTGAAATTCTCTTCTCCCAAAAATGTGTAGTTGTGCTACCAAAAATGTGTAGTTGTCCCCCTTTTCCAATGAAGATACCTCTCCTTCTAAAGACAAAAATACCTAAGTAATTTCAGTGAATTCAGAGTAAAAACAGCTGTAAATACAACATTTGGTGGTGTAATGCGTACTTCTTGAAAAAGCAAACTGCTATAGCAAACGGCAGTCGAAAAACTTCCTGCGGCAGTCAATGAATGTCGCAACGGCACTTCGTGACAACCACCGTGGCATTCAATAAGTGTTGCGCCAAATTATTGATTGTCGCGTTTTTGTCAACCTTACTTTATCAGTTTTTTTTTTGTTTTATCCACATACATATACATATTGTACCACAAAATACGGTCTTTTAAAGCAAACGACAGTCAGGAAATGTCGGCGGCAGTCAATGAATGTGGCAACGGCACTCTGGGAGTGTCGCGCGACACTTATTGAGTGCCGCAGACACTATATTGTGCCGCATTTTGTTAAATTTCCTCTTCTAGGTCTTTTCTTTTCTTCTCAAAAAGTTAATTTTGAAGATTTTTCCAAAAGTGATGTTTTATACCTGAATACCCGGTATTCCTTTTTTCTGTGAAAATTTTATCGTCCTTGGAGAACTTTCTGAAGAGCTTGGAATACTTCAAATCTTCCGGTCCTTATCATCATCGGACGTGGAGGCGACGCTCTCCTAAATTCGACAGTCGGTCAAAATCGGGGTCTCTACACCCACCCATTTGGGTTATGAAAAATCTATTTTAAAACTGAAAATAAAGGGTATCTATGTGTAGGTATTACTTTAACGAGTTCAAATATGGGTTTTGTTTTGAGATTGGACATCGTTATAGTGATCAAACAACATCAAAGGCGGTAGAGGACCCACCTCAACTGTATGGTCGGCCGCCCCCCCCCCCCCCTTCTGTTCCTCTTTTTTCCTTCTTTTATTCTTTTTGAGAATGATGATGACACTGATAGTATATATCTCTACGAGATATTTAGCCAACCTTCCATATTTCTGTTTACCTCCCCCAATTTTTCTAACTTTTATTACAACACCCCAATCAATTATATTACCATCGTAATATTTAAGTGGGTTTAGTCTATGTCACGTATGGGTCCCAAACGTGGTCCCAAATATATATTTTATAAACTTACTAATTAACTTACCAATTATGAATCATTTTTATATACTCTCTCACATGGATACCCAAACTGGTCCCAATAAAGACCACAATTAACAATATAATATTGAAAACAACTTAACAAATATTCATTTAGGCAAATAAATGCAATTTATGTAATCCAGACCTCTCTTGGGTCGCACTTTCATATCTGTCCCACCTGACACTGGACTTTCATCTATTATCCCTTCCGAACACCTTTTTGCCAGTGAGTTTATAACCCCACCTTAAATCATAATATGCATTACTAATACTAATTAGCACATATTAATAATATATTAGCCTTCTTTTCTAGGTACGTGTATTACATTTCTCCCTCCCTATTAAGAAGTTTGTTCCCAAACTTAACCTTACCTCAAGTAACAAATAAATATAAGGATTTCCCTTCAAACTTTCAATGGTTCAGGTTCATGTACCACATCATGATTCAATCCTTACTTTTAATACCGTAACCCCCAATATATAATACATTACACCTATTGATTGATGATAACTAAAATCTCAGTCGATAAATTACTGGTTCCCATTCCTTTGATAATTCAGATGGTCCCACTGAATCACTTCGTTCCTAAAACCATAGCATTGTTTGAAAACAACACTTTAACAATATGTTTTCCCCTTAGAAGACATTTTCCAGATTTTTTTCAAAGCAAAACTCACTTATTTGCAATATGTTTCCCAACTAATCATCAACTTGTAGTAAAATATTTTGCTAAAGTTCAAATTCTTTTCCCCTTACCTCTTGTAAGATTCTAGAACATCAATATAAGTTTAATACCTCAGTCTTGTATAACGAATATCGGTGTCTTGTGCAATCTCACCGTAGATAACTCGACTAGTCTCAACCATTCACTAGATCTTTGCAATAAAATGCGATTAATACTATCTCATACCCAATCACTATCCTATCAAATTCTGCAATCTTATCATAGATTTCAATATTTCTTCTAAAATCCTTCCCTTGAGCCGTTTCTATTCGGAACACACATTCAACTTCTAGATTTCAACATATCCTATTGTAGAGTGGAGTCTTGTCACTTCCCTTTTAATAATTTATCATGCATAAATCTATTTTTCAAAACAAAAATAGAAATAAAACAGATCTTTAAATTAATTTCCTCCCATCTAACTCAATAGTGTCGGTTGACCTCAATTTATCCCTGGAACAAATTCAATTCCCTAACAATTTCAAATCTTGAGTTATTCTCGAATAAGCAATACATCTACTAATTTTCCTCAGTGATCTTTGACTCCAAGCATTAACAATCACTTCGACTTTACCTGACTAACGTTGAATTTTCATATTGTAGCTTATCATGAGTTTCAAATGTCCTCCTAATTACCGTGTATTCAATTTTTGTTGAATAACTAAACATTCCAAATCGCAACAATTCATATAACTTCATGCTTGTAAGAATATTACCGTCAAATACTCAATGTAAAATAATAGCACGAATTCTAAATCTTGTACCAGACAATTTATTTTATGAAATTTCAACTATGTGCAGCATAAACTATTGTTGCATCAACATATACCCCATTATCAGCACAAACCTTTGTAATAATTAATATATAATATTAATATCGTCATAGATCAATTCTTTGATTAGCAGAACTTCCCTATAACCGATAAAAGTTTCATAGGTGTCCTTGCACAGAAAAGTATGCAACATATCTTCAATAATACCTAGTCAATTCCGTAGCTTCAAACTCAGGTCACATTCATTAGTTCTGATTAGTTGATTCCAACGACACCTACAAAAACTTTATCCTCTTTAAATTGTATATCCTAGAAATACAACTCATCTATCATAGCTTACCCTTTTTTTTTCCTAGCTCCCTTACAACAATTGTTTTTTAATATCCTTGCCCTATAACTGATGTATCATCAATCACAAATGCCCTTACAACCGTAGAACATTCCAATACATCACCTAACAAAATAATCACAAATTTACCTGAATACATCCTGAGCATGCAATTCAGTTAACCCACAAACACAATTAATACACATTTTCGTCCATACACCTGTAGACACCCCAATTTTGACCGACCGCCGAATTTAGGAAAGTGTCGCCTCCGTATCCGATGATAACAAGGACCGGAAGATTCGAAGTATTCCAAGCTCTTCAGAAAGTTCTCTAAACGCAGTAAAATTTCACAGAAAAGAGGAAAATACCATGTATTTAAGAGAATTCAGGTATAAAACACAATTTTCGGAAAAAATCCTCAAAAATCATTTGCTTTGGGAAAAAGAAAATCTAAAAGAGGGAATCTTAGCTAAAAACAGCACACGGCGGACTGCCGTGGCAATCACTGAGTCCCGCACGGCAGTCATAGAGTGCCCGGCCGGCATTCACCAAGTGCCGCCAACAATTTCTGACTACCGTTCACTTTTAAAGTCTGTATTTTGCAGAGCAATATGTATGCGTATGCGAATAAGAACAAAAAAACTGATAAAGTAAGACTGACAAAAACGCGGCAATCCATTAATTTCCGCGGCATTTGATGAATGCCGCGCGGCAGTCGCGTAGTGCCGCGACGGCAGTCATGAACCGCCGCGGCGGCATTCACGGACTGCCGCGACAGTTTCTGGACTGCCGCGCTGGGCAGCAGTCTGCCTAATTTCAGAAAGTACACATTGTACCACCAAATGAGAGAATTACACCTGTTTTTTGCTCCGAAATTCACCAAAAATACCTGGTAATTTTGCCTATAAAAGAGAAGGGATCTTCCTTGGAAGAAAGAGGAGAAAAAAAGACAACAAGAGCTACCCACTACATACAACATCCATCACTTCACCAACATTTTTTTTAGAGAAAAGAGAGGTGAGAGAACTAGAAGAGCTTGGAAGATCTTCAAAGAAAAGAAAACTTTGAGGATAATTTGGAGGTGATCCTCTAACCATAGATTATTTATATACTCTCTTCTTCTTTTGGATCTCTAATCCTAAAACCTCTTGCTATTCTCTTTATTTGTCAAGCAAGCTTAGGAGTCTCTATTTCTAATTCTTCCTTCTATTTTTTTTGTATGTGTTCTTCTCTTGAGAGTCTTGGAGATCTTCAATATCTCTTTTGATCTCTTGAGTATGATCCTTTGAACCTTATGTAAAGCTTATACTCTACATGAGAGTCAAAATTTGATCATCACTTTGTTTCATATAGGTGGATCCAAGTCCATGCTCATGACTTGGATCCTCTAAACTTGGTATCCAATGAAGTCATTCCCTTATTCTTTTTGAAACTTAGGAGCATTAGTCATGTCTTTATCTCCCATGACCATCAAATGGTAGGAGTAATAAGGCTTAGTTTGGCCCCCACGTGGTGCTTCTCCTTTTTTAAAGCCCAATTTTACGTTAATTCATTTGGTAACTAGTTTATGAGCTTTGCAAAAATTGAACTTAGGGCTTTTTTGGAGGGAGCTTTTAAAAGCTCTAGAATGGAGCTTTTAAAAGCTCAAGGTTGCTTTTTGGTTTCATGATGTCTTTTTGAAGAGTAGTGTGTCATTTGTATAAAATTATCAAAGAACTTAGTAATAAATTTCATAAGCTCCTTTTAAAAAGCCACATGGGGGCCAAACTAAGCCTAAGTTGAATTCAAGCTTGGTCTATAAAGTTTGAGTTCATTGTTTGGAATTTTGAGAAGTTCATTTCATACTTCATCAAAATCCATAAGTATAAAGTGTTTTTTTAGTCTTCAAGGACCATCAAATGGTAGAAAAAGTAGTTCGGTTTAATCTCAACTTCATGTTTTAATAGTTGAGGTTAACCAACAAAGTTGAACTAGCAAAATAAAAACAGTGAGTTCACGAACTGTTTTTGATCAAAGATTTTTAGTTCGAAATCTAACCGTTGAAATCAAGTGAAACCAACGTGAAAGTGTCAATAACACATCATTTTACCACTGTAATTTTTGTTTAGAGGTGGTTTTATGTTTAGAAAGGTTTGATCATGGGTTTTGTGAGACAACCACAATCTGTCCAGAATTTCAGAATAGTTTCAGAACAGCAAACCGGTTTTAAAATTGATAGATCAGAGCTCTAACCAAGTTTTCATGACCTCTAATAATTTGTTATAAGAACCTTAATGTGTTATGAAGGTTCCCTAAAAAGAATGAAGCAATTCGGATTTGTTTGCTATTTTTAAAAAATCATACAAGATCTCTGGACAGAGAGTTGTAAAATGCTGAGTGATGCCTAGTGTTTTCCACATTCCCGGCGATCTAACCGTTCAAACCTTGATTTTCTTTCTGGGTTTAGACACTAGACTCACCGAGACATAACATATCCAAAAATCATTAAGATCCAACCGTTCGAAGTATTTGATTTCTCTTTTTTAAGATTTGGTCTGCTCTCTGTAATTCATAAAAAAACTGCTACTGTTTTTGTCTAATCTTATTTATTTCAACTCAAATGGTTCCCTAATGTCTTGAGATTCAAATCATGTTTTGAATAACGATAATTTAGCTTAAATCCGGAGGTTAAGTGATCCAAATTAGTGAATAAATCCATGTTTCATTCTTGTTTACATTCACTCATCCATATTCATCTAATGCCCATGATTAGAAATAGGTATTGAATAAAGTTGGATTTCATGCTTGTTAGATCTAAGCTAGGGAATTAGGATTGATTATTTGACATCATATTATTATGTGAAGCATGTGGACTAATCTTTGTTTTGTAGCGCATTTGAGGTACAATTTCTCATCTCCCTTCTAGTTTATTTCATTCCTTGATTTTATTGATTTTTTAACCTCACGTGCGACACCTTAGAATTAGGAGCTTGCCTTATATGTATATATGATTAGAGACTTTTTCTTAGGATTTTCTTTTGTTTGTATGCATCGCACGTTTAAATATCGCTGCTGGATCCCGGGTAAGTTCTCTTGTTCCTTATTGCATATCATATTGCTTGCTACTTGAAATATGTGATTTATGAATGATATTTTGCCATTAGCAATTTTACACCCTTTGGACATGTTTTTGTGATGTATACGTATATATGTATTAGTTGAGGGCATGCTTAGATTAATAAATTTGATTAAAAGGATGTTGAGTAGAGGCCTATCACAAGATAGGATGAGAGAGGGTGTTTTAGTCTGGCGGGCTCCTTCCTCTCTCATTCCATAATCTCCGGACCTAGTTTAATCTTTGGTTTCGCAAACGATCAGTTTCCTTTCAAAATGGTTTCTTAATTTTTTCCTTTTAAAAATTAAGTGGCGACTCGTTTGTTTTGAATTTGAAATTTTGAAAAAGAACTTTAAAATAAAAAGCTGTGGGTAGAAGGAAAAATGGGATATCCACAACACCCAAAAGTTCATAGTAACTTTATCAAATTTTAAACACAATCTCTTCAACGTCCCTCACTCCAACTTCCAACCAACGATATTCGAATTTAGATTTATTTTCAGAAAACACCAATGCCCATGCAACTGATCAAACCAATCATTTATTCACGAAATCAGTTAATTCCTCAATGCCACTCAAGACAGTACTCAGAATATCGATTGTGGTCCTGGTATTACAACATTAGCAATTCATACCTCTCTATTCTTACCTGATACCGTTAGGACGTGTATAAAAATAATTAAAACTCTCTTTTTTTCAAAATCTTTCTTCACTAATTAACACCAATGGGTAAAATAGTCATTTTAAGTTTGCTACCACAATTCATATCAAAATATAGTAGACTAGATTCAAAAACCAACATTGAAAACGGTGCGCGAATCCGAGCTTACTAGCCCAAGTTTTAACCATTTGAAATCTCACTTTTTTTTAAACAAATTAAACAAACAGCCCAACCAAATGGTCACTGGAACGGTCAACCGACTCTCTTCGACCACTCCAATTGGATCTAGGCAGGAATCTTATTTTATAAATCTACAACTTGGATGTATTCCTATAAATCAATTCGGTAAACTATAGTTACCCACCCATTTGGGTAACGAAAAATCTATTTTAAAACTGAAAACAAAGGGTATCTACGCGTAGGCCTTACCTCACTGAGTTCAAATATGGCTTTCATTCTGAGATTGGACATCATTATAGTGATCAAACGGCATCAAAGGTGGTGGAGAACCCACCTCGACCGTACGGTCGGCAGCCCCCCTCCCCCCTCTCTGTTCCTCTTTTTTTCCTTCTTTGCTTCTTTATGAGAATGATGATGACACTGATCGATCGTATATATCTCTTATGAGATATTTAGCCAACCTTCCATATTTCTGTTTACCTACCCCAAATTTTCTAACTTTTATTACAACACCCCAATCAATTATATTACTATCCCAATATTTAAGTGGGTTTAGTCTATGCCATATATGGGTCCCAAACGTGGTCCCAAATATATGTTTAGTGAAGTTACTAATTAACTTACCAATTATGAATCATTTTTATGTACGCTCTCACACGGGTACCCAAAATGGTCTCAATATAGACCACAATTAATAATATAATATTGAAAACAACTTAACAAATATTCATTTAGGCAAATAAATGCAATTTATGTAATACCTGACACGGGACTTTCATCTATATTCCCATCTGAACACCTTTTCGCCGATGAGTTCATAGCCACACCTTAAATCATAATATGCATTAATAACACAAATTAGCGCATATTAATAATATATTTGCATTCTTTTTCGGGTACGGGTATTACACAAATGCTCAATCATATAATTACTTATTATTATTTACGATGCATATTAAGCATCACAAAAAATACGACATGTTTATTTGTGACACCTGTGTGGGCGTCACAAATACTTTATAAAAATTATACATAGTATTTGTGACGCATTCAAGTGCACCACAAATAATACCTGCAAATAGAGCCTCAAGGTTATCATTCAAATTTGTCAGATACCTTTTGGGGGGACTAGTGCGAGGCAAAGGTTTTTTTTTAATCATGTTTACGCCATGCATTAATAAGTTTGATTGGATTAGGATTGTCACAGCCCAGTCCCACAATAGCGTAACCGGATCCCGTGGCACGCCACCGAGGCTCTTCCTACTCATTTCAAAGTTGTAGCAGTGGAAAATAAGCTTTAAATATAACAAATAGTAGTCGTTCTTTTGAAACAATATACCCGAAGTTGGTAAAATCCATATAAATTTGAAAACGTAATTATATTTTGAAACGAATGAATTTATATTCAAAGGGATCCCAAAGGTGCCCTAACAACCAATCAAAACATTTAAATAAGTTGCGGAAGGGGTATAAAAAGTTTTCATGCAGGGGTCATTTCGACCGGTCGAGATGCCCCGTTCGACCGGTCGGATGACCCCTCGGCAATAATCCTTCACAGCAGAGGGCACTTCGACCGGTCGAGCTGTCCCTTTTGACCGGTCGGATGACCCTTTGACAGCAATCCTTCTTGCACAAGGAAATTGCCTAAGGTCAAACGACCCTTGCGATAGCAAACTATCTCAATATTAAATCGAGACATAAAGTCGACAGGTAAAACATTTCAAACTGTGAACTCTAGGTTCATATACATAATAACTTAAACAACCCAAACCATGCACGTTTTCAAAGTCAAAACAAAACGTAGTAATTCCTTACAGGATTTGGAACTAAAATAAAACGTTTACAAGACTATTATCCATTCTATTACAAGTTCCTTAACAACACAAATGAAATAGACTATCCGATTACAAAACTACGAGATTAATGCATTGAGTCGCCTTCTAAGCGAACTCCCAAAACCCACGTGCTCACTTCTCTGATTCCTCGCCAGCATTAACACCTGAAATGGTTATTTGAATAACCATAGAACAACATATGCACATGAATGATAAACATGTCCGCATTCACATCTCTACATTTCATACTAGTCACGGGAGACTCACGTGCTCGTCCATACTCCCAATCCGCGACTCCTCGCCAATAAGTCCACGCGAAAGGGTAAGACCCACGATTCTTCTCTTCAATCGTGCGACCTTAATGCCTATATCGGCTCCACAAAATGGCACGGTGACCACGTGCTCCTTCTGACCCACATAAGCAACTTAACATGCTCAAATACATATCACCATGCTCGCGGAAATCAAACATTTCATCGTGCTATTGGGCCTACTTATCAATACAAATGCCCAATATGAACTACACAGTATATATCTATGAATTAATACATGCTATTCAAACATAACATGAATACATGTCAAGAAATCATTCCAAAACATAGTTGGATCACTCACCTCCGATTTACGCTCTTAAACTTCGATCCAAAGAAAACCCGTGTACAAAGAACGTGCAGAAGTCCGTCTAGTACAATTCCTATGGATCAAAATTCCATTTATCAACTTTTATGAAAATTCTAGAAAATAACTTTTCAGAAAACTTGGCCAAACAAGCCCTAACATATATCAAAACGAAGCTCTTACCTCGGGGAGCTCGAATATGAAATATGGGAGAAAACAAACTGACGGAAGGTTGTCGTTTGGCGTCGCAAAGCTCTAAGCTCCAAAACTCCCCCCCCCCCCCCTTGGCCTCCTTCTTGAACTTAGGTTAAGACTTTATGAAAATATCCAAAGTCATCTCTATCTATATATATGCAATACTCTCGGGAATTACGTTTACTTCCCCACGAGTTTTCAAAACTCCTAATCAGTCTCTGAAACTTTCTATACAGCTTATTCATAGCTTTATAAGTGAAATCTCAAAATTATAAAAGTTTTCGACTAAGTTTCCTTTGGCAGCTAAAACGCAAATTTCTACATGACGTTTCCGAAGTTGCTAATTAGCCTACCGAATTAATAGCGTGTTCATTCATCCTCACCAGGATACTAAATCTAACAACAGAAATATATTCTAAGCCAGGAAATAATACAGATATTGAAATACACAGGTAAACATTTATTTTCAGATAAACATTTAAAATGTTCCTCAGTGACCGTCTCATACTCGAAGAGACTTCACAACCACAAAACACTCACCAACAAATTGTCAGAGGGTCCTCTAACACAGACATCCCAAAATGACTCGTGAGTCAAAACTCACTCAACCATGTGCCAAAAGACACGCCACATCACATTATCATGCATGGCAATGTAATGCAATGCAATAACACAAATGCGGGTGTTATAAGGATAGCTATGTGGTGTATCAATAAACTCAATCTTATGGTTTATAGATGTTATAAAATGATGCTGCATCCAAAATGCTTAAACAACAAAACGTTAATCATTTCATTTGTAAAAAGTACCAGAGATAAAGACATACATGCAGATTAAGAGGTTGAAGGCGAGCCAGTAACGAGTGGTGGTCACATATTGATGGAGAAAATAGATATAAAGAAGAACATTGAATAAATTTTGTTGAACGAAACCCTAACTCAAAAGATTGAACTTGCTATGTAAACAGTAACGAGGGAGAGAGAGAGAGATGAACAAATCAATTAAACAACTTTGAATCTACAAATTCTTTGAATCAAGGCAACTTAAAAACTGTGCATATTAGCATATGTATTTTATACACATCAAAACAAAAGAAGAAATATAGAGCGATTGAAGAGTGTGGAATTTGGATTACCAACAAATAAGTCTTCGACTTACACCTTTAAGTTTAAGAGAGTTGGGGAGAAAAGTGAGAAAATGAGAATGAGTCTTCTAATCGAACCTTTGAGTTTCAGAGATTATGAAAAATGAAAAGGAAGATGAGAGAGGGCTACCGGCAGCTAAGAAGTGATAGAGTCGACAAGATGAAAGAGGGGCTCCATCTGCAATGAGATGGAGAAAGGGACGGCCGACGGTGGGGTGGGAGATAGATTGACAACTTTATAGTGTGTGTGATGGTCGGTGGTGGGGGTGTGGTCATCGGTGGGGGTGTGGTGGAATAGAGAGTGACGAGAGAGATGGAGCGTAATTTTGGGGGAAAGAAATTGGGCGGGTGATTAATTTGTGGGGTGATGCCAATTTGGTAATTGCTAACCTAAGTACTATTTGTGATGCACAAAGTGCGTGAAAAATAATGAAACCTATATTTCTGACGCATATTGTGAGTGACTAATAATCAAATGTTCAACTGTGACGCATGAGTGCGTCACAATACGCATCACAATTAATTTTCCGTAATTGGTCAACCACAATTTTTTGTAACGCCTAAAAGTGCATCAAAAATATGAAATGTGCGTCACCAAAATTACTATTTGTGAAGTGTTTGTGCGTCACAATTCACAAATAATGCGCATCACAAAAAATGTGATTTGTTGTAGTGCCCAGATATACGTCTATACATGTGTAGGTCATTGTATTGAAAAATTACCTACTATGATTGTCACCCTTGGGTGACTTCACTATAATTTGAGCATTTGTGAGTCTTATATTAATAAAGGGATCACAGTGAAAGGCTTATATTTGTGGTCTAGTTTCTCTTTGGCTGCTGTTATTGTTTGTGGTGTTCTTATGTAGATAAGGAAAGGTACAAATACAAGGGGACTTATCTTGCACAAGAATCAGGGGTGAGCTTTTTTGGTGCAGTTTTGATCTTTGATCAATAGAATGACCCCTGTTTATCAATCAATGAAATGAAAATTTTCCGTTCAAAAAAAACTATTAATGAACGGATCACAGTGAATAATTCTTGGTATGCGCTAGATGTGTCCATTACATAATCTGTCATGTTTACTATAATGAGTAATACTTGAGACACAACTAAAAGGTATAACTTTGGGACACAATTTTTATTTTGTGTCTATCTCTCTTCTAGTGGTCTTAGTGGGTACTGTGGAGTCCACTGGCACTGTGGAGCCCGTCAAGAGAGAGATAGACACAAAATGGAGGTTGTGTCCCAAGTATTACTCTACCATGATTTTAGTAAAACTTGTTTTCTTATAATTTAACAAAAAAATAATTCATCACTCCGTCCCATTTTATATGTACTGTTTTTTTTTTTGGTTGTATACTTTTCAAATTTCTTATTATTGATTTTGAAATTACCCAACAAAAAGTACAAGGAAAGAAAAAACAAAGTAAGGGTAATTTGGAACTTTTGCACTAATTATGTCATGCATGTGAATGACAATCATTATGTCCCCTTAGATGTTGCACACACATAAAATGAGACACAGGGATCGTAGATGCTAAAAAACCGACACCCCCTAACTATATATAGTTGAGTAATGTTAGCTAAATATACACCTAAAATAAGGAAAATGCTAGACCCATACAGTTTACCACACATTTTTTCCACACACAGCTTTAAGGCTTAGTTTGGCCCCCACGTGTGCTTCTCCTTTTTTAAAGCACAATTTAATGTTAATTCATTTGGTAACTAGTTTATGAGCTTTGCAAAAATTGAACTTAGGGCTTTTTTGGAGGGAGCTTTTAAAAGCTCTAAAATGGAGCTTTTAAAAGCCCAATGTTGCTTTTTGGTTCCATGATGTCTTTTTGAAGAGTAGTGTGCCACTTGTATAAAATTATCAAAGTACTTAGTAATAAATTTCATAAGCACCTTTTAAAAAGCCACATGGGGGCCAAACTAAGCCTAAATGCATATACCATGTGCTGTATAAGTTGGGCACAAAAAAGTATAAAAAATTCAATCAGCACAAAGTACAAGCATTTAAAGCTATGTGTGAAGAAAAAAAATGTATAGTTCACTATGTGAGTCTAGTAGTGCTCCCTAAAATAAACACCTAAATAAGATATCCCTGCTGACTATGATAAGTAAAGTTATTCTTTAACTACAAAACAAAATAACTTAAAATAATAATAATGTTAGAAAAAAGGGCAATGCTATTGTGAGAAGCTTCTCACATGAGAAGGCGGGTTTTAACCGTAGGATGAGCATCTAGCCTTAAGATTCCCAGGAATCTGGAGAGAATCTTAAGGCTAGATGCTCATCTAACGGTTAAAACCCGCCTTCTCACATGAGAAGCTGCTCATAATAGCATTTCCCTAGAAAAAAATATGAACTTATTCCCTTCTGTTTTGAAAACAAAACATTTTAAGAATAAAATATATTAAACACTTTTAAATAGGAACGAATGAGTAATTATTTTCTTCGTTCCAAAATTAGTGTTTATTTAAATTTTTTTTTATATTATAAAATAAGTGTCAACTTTAAAATTCAACTACAATTTTTGTATAAACTACCTATAAATATCATTTCTTAAAAGAGTGAGAAAAAGGAAAATGACTAATGAGTAAGAAAATCAATGTCATATTAAGGGTAAAATGAAAAAATAAAAAAAATAAAGCACAAAAAAAAAATATATATATATATATAATACACATTTTTAAATAATATATAAATAAATAGTGAACACTAATTTTTGGAGGGGAGAGTATTTGTTTTGATGTTTCTGGGTCACGGGTCAATGTCTAAAGTAAACCTTCTTTTTATCTAATGGTAGCCTATTTATTTCACTTTGAGTATCTTTTGGTTTACATTCCTTCTCCACACTCTCTCTCTCTCTCTCTCTCTCTCTCTCTCTCTCTCTCCTTGTTTGTTTGTTTTTTTTTTTTTTTTTTAATCACAGTGTGTGCAGGTGACACTGTACGTGTCTTCTCCACACCTAGCTAGCTAGGGTTTCCTTTTTTTCTCTGCAAAACTAAAGAACAAAAAGAACAATCATGTATGTTTCAGTGGGTGCAGTGCTTTTCTCCTAATTAGGAGAATCATCAAGCAGGGACGGAACCTGGAATAGCTTCAAGTAGGGCAAAAAGGTACTGACTGATCATCCTTTAATTTCTTTCTGATTATCAAACAAACCAAGACACTAGCTAATTAAAAATGATCTCTCATCCTTTGATTTCTTTCTGATCATCAAAAGAAACCAAGACACTAACTAATTAAAAATGCTCTCTCTCTCTCTCTCTCTCTCTCTCTCTCTCTCTCTCTCTCTCTCTCTCTCTCTCTCTCTCTCATTATTTATCTTTTTAAAAAAAACTCTCTCTCTGTGATTATTTACTTAAAAAAAACAAAAAACAATTTAGGGCAGAATATATAATGATATGATGGAAGAATTAGGTTACCGTCTTTCATCCAGATTTTGCCTTATTGAACTTTTGTTAGATTCTTTAAAACAAATGTTTCTTTACGTAGAAATTAAATGTAAGATCTCACGGGACTGAGTTCTAACTTATGACTCTGTGTGTGTGTGTGTGAGTGTGGGGGTGTGTGTGTGAGAGAGAGAGAGAGAGAGAGAGAGAGAGAGGGGGGGGGGGGGGGGGGGGGATTGGTGCAAAGGAAAAATAAAATACCAAAATGGAATTCCTACACAAGGAAGTCAACTTTAGTTAGCTTGAGCCTTGATTTTATTTGTTTTTTTGTTTTTTTTTTAGGATAGAAGCACAAGAATTAAAGCATTTTGAGTGATACATCTATGTCTACAATAGCGTACCATCACTTAATTATACTCCTTAGTTATATTACTTTCTTGGAGTAGGGTGTCTTGTTTTCTTTTTCTTTTTCTTTTTTTTTTTTGATGGATGTCATGTTTTCTATTCCTAAAAAAGTTATCGTATTTTCTTGCAGTAGAGTACTGTCTTGTTTTGGCTTGATGTACTGCCAAGGTTTTCGTATTTAATAAAATTTGTTGTTGAGCAGAAATTAAAAGGAAAAAAAAAAAGGAAAAGCAATTTAATTTACTTACATTAATGACTTGTGATATTTTTCTTATTCTTCTTATCTGTTTATCTGAATTTCAATTCAAGGATTTGACAGCAGTTGTGAAAAAAATTAAGAGAGTAATTTGATTCATGCGTCCTGATTGTGTTTGTTGTGCTTGTAAGTTGGAAATATGGGTTCTTCTACTATGCATACATGGTGGATTGATCGCATATGGATGCAGGAGAGAGAAAGAGAGATGGTTTTGGTAGTTACAATTTTTACTCATCATGTTACAATCCTCTCTCATTGGGTTACAAAACTGCCATTTTTGTCATTTTTGTCATATATAGGTTACAATCTTTCCTCATCAACTTACAATATTTTTTTATCAGATTATAATTTCTCTTATCAAGTTACAACTCCCCTCATTAATTTCCCTCATTTGTCTCTTTCTCTCTCCTGCCAATTGCCAACACGGTGGACGCACCTAAGAATTTTCCTGCAAATATACATATATGTTTGTTGATAGTTTTCCTCTTAAAATACTATGATTTGGAAAATATAGAAGTTGAACAGAATGTAAATTTAAACGGTGTTGCTTTGAACAGTTTAAACTTCCAATTTACAGAATTCTAGAGGACCTTTAGATATATACACTTAGCCAATTTATCTGGAAAATTTAGCAGAAAAATGAAGATGCATGTGTTCCTGTAGTCTTTCTAATGGTACCAAAATTAAAGTCCAATTTAAAATTTTAATTTAAGGATGTTCTTTTCCCAACTTTAAGGCTCTGTTTGGTTACTGGATTCAGTAGGCAAAAAGATAAGAAAACATATATATATATATATATATATGGTACACATTTCTCGATCTGTTTGGCTATTAAAGAAAACAGTCAAGAAAAAAAGAATAAAAATAAAATATAGTAAAAAAATGAAATAAAATTTTTAGCATTTGTGAGTCACTTCCTTACTCTTTCCTGAAATTCTCATTCCAAAACTTTTTATTTTCTAATATCATTGATGCATGAGAAAAATACAAGTGGAAACATGCAATATAAAAACAGTTTTTCTTAATTGTTTTTTCAATCCATGTTTCACGTGATTTGGTTATATCACAACTCACGAGTCATCGTGTCTTCAGATTTTACATCAAAGGATTGTACTTATTTTTGTATGTTAAACTTTGTTTGCTCAACAACAAAAAAAAAAAAAGGTTAATTTTTCTTTTTTAATTTCATTTTTCTAAATCTATTTTTGCGTTTTTATTTTAAATGGGCACCATTATTGCCAACGCAACTTTATATATTTTGACAATAATTGTTATTACTTTGACAATAATGGTATATATATATATATATGCACATATATACTGACATGCATGTCGCAAAGATATTGAACAAGTTTTTCTTTGAGTAATAGCAATCAACGAGAATATCAGTTCGTTTATATGCTAGTGTACATAAGAGCTATCTTCAATTCCTAAAAAAACTAGAGCATGCCACTCTTCAAATATTATACACCAATGGTTTTTTAGCATGCAATTTTTTAAACTGATCATATAAAGGATTTATTTTGGATGGCCAAAATATATGGCTTCATTCCACATTTCACCCTCGTCTAAATTGGAGTCCTAAATGCTAACAGGACTCAAATAATTTTTATTAGTAAAAGATATATAATCTCAAATAATTAATGACCAAACGGACATTATACTAGATGTTACATTACTTTTCTCAACCAATAACAGTATCATGTATATATATAAAAAAAAAAGACAAAAAGACAATATTATATGGTATATGTGAATCACATCAATACATATATAATTTTGTGACAGTGATCAATATGGCTTCTTCAAGCTATTCAAGTTCACCATGTGCCGCCTGCAAGTTCTTGAGGAGGAAATGTCTACCAGGCTGTACATTCGCCCCCTATTTTCCACCGGAAGAGCCACAGAAATTCGCGAACGTGCACAAAATCTTTGGTGCGAGCAATGTGAGCAAACTACTGAATGAAATCCACCCCCACCAGAGAGAAGACGCGGTCAACTCTCTCGCCTACGAGGCCGAGGCCAGAATGAAAGATCCGGTGTACGGCTGCGTAGGAGCCATTTCTGTGCTCCAGCGACAGGTTATTCGGCTCCAGAAGGAATTGGACTCTATAAACGCTGACCTGTTTCGCTACACCTGCAATGCAACGACTACTGGCGGCCAATTGGGAAGAAGAATGGATCAGGGTTCTGGTTATTCGGTTCAATGGGACAATACCCCTTCTGGGGATCATATTAGTCCTGATCAGGCAGGAGGAGATGGTGATATGTGAGATATATAATTAGTAGCATTATATATATATATATATATGTGTGTGTGTATTAAATTGTATGTGCATTGTGCACCATCTAGGGTTTGCCACCCCCGTTTTTTAGGGGATCGATCTGTATTGTAGTTTTTGTGGATAGTTTTTGAGTATATATGATTAATTATAAGATCAATGATTAGTGATTGGTACTAAGTTTCTCTCTCATGTATTTATGATTATTAGTTTAAGATTTCTCCTTCTTTTTTTTTTTGGTGTCAGAAAGACATCACTAATAGTAAGTTAATTGTTAGTGTATTTGTGAGGACGTTGGGGGAAGAGAGTTTTGGATCGAAACCTTGCATGATATTGGGACGTTACGCCTACTGCCATTTACCACGTTGACTTTTTTGGACTATTTTCTCGATTCTTAAAAACTTCTTAGTATATTGTGTAAGGGAAAATGATAGATGCACAACAAAAACCTACAACCAATTGCACAAACTGCTTAAAATTATTGGACTTCGTGCTGAAAAAGCTGTACATCTATTTTTTTGTCTTTTTGTGTGTACAGCTTTTTCAGCACAAAGTCCAACAATTTTAAGCAGGTTGTGCAATTGGTTGTGGGTTTTTGTTGTGCATCTATCATTGCTCTTGTGTAAGAGTGTGTCTCTACAAAGCACATATGTGACACATTCATAATTGAACCAAGTTTTCAAATATGACACTTAAAAGAAATGTATTAAAGTGGTGTCTGATTATTAATTATCTAGGTCGTTAGGGAGAGGGTTCAAATTCTCAGTAAATTTTAGTTGTTTTCTCTCTAGTTATCCTTCAGTTAGAATGAGTGGTTCTTGTTGGACTTTGCTGTGGACTAGTGTGGGACTTTGGGATTAAGGGTGGAGTACTACGTGTGTGTGGAGTGTGTGTATCCAGTCCGAATCCAATTAAGGAAAAAAAAAAAAAAGAGGTTGTTAATCATTTGTCGCACTAATGTATTGTTTGGAGCATGGTGGGACTTGGATTCTATTGTAGATTGGAATGTTAGTTAATAGTTAACCCATTACTTTGATTACTTATGCTGCCGTCATATATTGTCTTTATTAAGTTTGTATCTAATCGCAGATTATATATATATGTGTGTGTGTGTGTGTGTTAAATCATATTGACTGAATGGTCCACCGTCCATGGTAGAAAACAATCTACTCATTGCCCATTTTGATTATATATATAACCAAAAGCAGCGGGGTAGTTGGATTGGCTGATGATATCTCAATAGTCTATTCTGATGAATGTATAACCTTAATTAAGAGTTAATTAAGATATTTAAATTTTTTGTTGAAATAATTTTATTTTTTATTTTTATGTTTGGTTACAATCGCATTTATTGTTTTTTGTTCTCCACTTTTTGGATTGTGCTCTCCCCCAACTGCACAATCATTCACAGTTGTATATATGTAATTCCCATTAATTAAGTGCTTAGATAATAAAAGTGGAGAAAAAAAATACGTTGCTTATTTCATAATCCCCACTCCTCCAAAACACACACACACACACACTCTCTCCTGCAAACACTGGGTCTGGGTAACAGTTCCTAATTGAATAGCAGAAAATTGCTTCCAAACAAAAGCTGCTCAATGTTGCTTTCAGTCAATTGCAATTCTTTGTCCATTAGCTTACATTTCTTTTGCAATGGATTGAAATGTAAAAGTTGATTTGTCAAACACTTTCATTTTATCTTTTAAATTTTCATAATTACTCATAAGCTCTAAAAGTTGTTGTCAAATAAGGACAATATACTGCTATACTTACTGATAGCTCTTGGAGGTTGCTTTAGAATTTGCTTGTGTAACGTATCAATATATATATATATATATATAACGTATTATTCCAATTATGAATTAACACAAGAGTTACAGTTACACTCTCACTCCTGTCTTATCATCACCCCCATTTTTTCACAAGGCTGGTTGGAAAATGATTACGTTTTAAATTTTGTTCTCAAAAAAATAAAAACAAAAATTAAAAACTACAACGTTATCCAACAGCCCTAAAAATATGATTTCAATAAACACTTACAAGGGTATCTCATCCCTGCATTTATTAGTAAACCGGGCCCTCAATTCTCAATTAATGTCTTTAAATCCACACAATCACATGGGAACGAAGTCATGCGATTAAAACAAAAATTGAAATTTTGATATATTTATTTGTGAATCATGGAAAGTCAAAGCATCTTGAGCTTGCTTTGATTCTAAGTATTTGTTATTCTTCAAAGTCAAGGACTGATCAAAAGCAATTAACACTGTAAATTTGTTGACTTTTCTACATATATTTTTTATAGAAATCCCATCCATTGATATGGTATTAATTTCTTTTGGATTGGTTGTGAACTTATGGACCCTATTAATTAGTTCATAGTCTCTCATAGTCGTTGTCTTAAATAGTGAAGCTGCACAGAGGTCTATACTTGTAGGATCTAGAAAAGAGATTTTATACCCATGTGAAGGTACGTGCACCTACAGAGGAGTACTACTATTAATTAATTGTTTCCAAATCATTTTTGGGTTTTTCACATTGTCTTCCCACTGTTCTTCACTACAGCATTTCTTTTTATCCCTAGCTAAACAGTTTCACTATGCTCACACGTTATATACGAGTAAGGCTAGCTATAAACGGATAAGATTCTGATTGGATAAGTGAAATCCAAATTCGAGTTGTTAAGAGCAACAATAAGGTATTGGATATCCAGTAGATCGGTTTTCTCTAGTGAAATCTATATCTATATTTATTCTGGTGTGTTAAACTTCCTACAATATCTATTAGATGCCACAAATATCCTATTGTACGTCTTACTAAACACATTGTGCCCTTGCCCCTTAATGCTAACTAGCTCAATTTGTTAAATTTCTCTCACACACTAAGCTAAAATCATATTTTCTTGACAAAACCTATTAAGGTCGGTTTACGAAAAAAAAAAAAAAAATTTGACATAACCGAACCTTGTACACCTATTTCCACGAATTGACTCTCTGACAAATTTGAACTTGAATTAAGGAACAACAATCCAAATAAACGTCTTTCATTCAACAAATCTATCTAATAAAAGAGTAATAGCTTTATAGGGAGACATTTTCAGTCATTAAATCTTAATTTAAGGGTTGACAATTACTCAAGGCTTTCCTATCTCTCTCTCCAGCAGCCCAAAAAAATCCAGCACAAACAAACTCAGTCTAACCCAAATAAATCTAGCCCAAGTCTTTAATCTCATGTCCTAATTAATTTAATTATTGGACTTATCCACATATTTTTTTGAAAAATTAATATTTTAATCTTTTCAAAAAAATAAAAAAACAATTAAATAAATTTGACTTAAAAACTGTTTTGAAATTAAAATCGAAGGGACGCGAAATTAGTATCCAAGACACTCAAATTATTTAATTACCATAACCCAGACAAGATCGAATTACTAGTTTAATTATATATGCGGTCAATGGACAGGCCTATACAAAAATCACAGTCGGACCCAAAAAAAAAAAAAAAACAATAAAGTATATTGATACAGTATTCCATTAAAGCAAGGGAATCAAAAGTTCAACAATCATGGTCAGTAACTGTGCAAGGGAGAGGGACAGAGTACTATATATGCAGGGAGGGCCTGCCATAGGGTGGTGACACACGAGCAAGATTATGTATATTAGGGATAATTAAGTTCCAATCAACTTTATACAGCAAAATTAAAATTCAATTTATTACTTTTTTTAAATTAAAATATATTGATAATAACTAAAAAAAATTTAAAATTCATCGACAAAATTAAAAAAATCAACAACTTTTGAACGTACGATTGATATATGTTTCAGTCTACTTTATGTTTGCACGTTATAAACTTACACTAAAGTGTTGTGAAGAGTTTGCTCCTGACTTTGTGCAAAGTTGCTCCCCAAAACCCTAACATTATACAGAATTGCTCCTAACGTTATGTAAAACATAATAACTTCTAATATATTTACACAGAAATGCTGATATTTGTTTAAATTCAATAAAGTATTAGGCTGACTTTTAAAATTTACTAAAAGTTAACTAAAATGTAATTGTGCCATATATATAGGGAAATGTTAACTTACAGCTAGCATGATGCCATTTTAGCTAAGAAAAAAATATTTTTAGTGACGGGATTTTTCACCTTTAGCAACGAATTTTTTTAAAAAGATTTGTCATTAAAAGTTTCTTTCTGTGTTGCAAAAAGTTGGTGTACAATGCTATCCTATAACGTTCATGTTGTAGGATAGCATCCCCTATTTATATGTATATATATATATATATATATAAACAATCCTGTGAGGACTCCCTCAAGTTATAAAATGTACACCTTGCGACTTGGCCTTTTGATTACATGGCCGATAGATCCTAAGATGTAGAAATTATTTAGCGAGTTATTCACATCACGTCATCACGCTTATGTGGTGTGATCACTCAATCTTAACCATACACATATCTCTTATTTTTATGAGATCATGACAAGTGATAGACAGTTTATTAGTTTGAAATATTGTCAACCAATTGTCATGATTCCCTGTAAATAGGAGTACGTGTATTGTTAAAATTGAGTGATCACACCACGTTAATGTGATAACATAATGTGACGACCTCGTTAAATAATTCTTCATCAGAGAGAGAGAGAAAGAGAGTAAGTAGTAGTATGTAGGGAGGGGGGGTGGCCTAAGGTAGTAAGGTGACACAAGAACAAGAAAATTGATATACCAAATATGCTGTCTGACTTCCTTTTCTCAGGTGCAGAGAAATTCAGGTGCTCACATTCAAGTGCGAAAAGCGAAAAGCGAAAAGCGTCAGATTGCGTTATTTCGATTCTACGCATTTTCAAGAATTGGTCACATCTATCACCCTCCACAATATATACCAGGACCGGCCACAACCGCCCAACCATCACACTCAAATTGCTCCATTTATACCAATTATAAAGTCATTATCTCACTCACTAGGAGCCATGATCTTTGTTTTGGGCCGCTAAGATTAGATGAAGTGCATACAGTGACGAGTCTATATGGGGGTTGAGGATAGCGCCTTATAGGCTAAATTTTTGGGAGTTTATTTATCTATATTTTTTTAGTTGGATTTTCTTAATATCACTTATTTTTCTCCTTTTTTTTCCCCTTAATTCCATGATGAAGGTTGATCGCTTCTCGTAATTTGTAAATATTAGTGATGGTAAAAACAATTTAGGTTAGACTTAAGTGAGAAGTGATGAGGACATGTGATGAAACACATATTTTAGACTGGTTGATTTGAAATTGGGCAAAATACTATACATATTGTTTCAAAATAATTGAGGGGTTGAACTAAGAAAATGTGTTGGGCCAAATATTTGGGGGTGGACTATATTATGATTGAGCTAATATAGAGTATATACTGTAGTTTGTTTGTATTGAACGATGATTTGGGATGGATTAAAATTAAAATTAGGAAGAACAAAGCATTATGCAAATATTCAGTAAGTCTGTCACATGACCACCTCATTGTGATTACGTGGTGTGACACCAATCTTAACTATACACATGCTCTCTATTTTCAGGGGATCATGACAAGTGGTAAGCAGTCTATTAGTTTGAAATATTGTCAACCACATGTTATGATTTCCTAAAAATAAGGGGCATGTGTGGGTTTTTTTTTTTTTTTTTTTTTTGTGCTGACCAAAGAACTTTAAAATTGGCATGTATATGATTAAAATTGAGTTATCACACATCACTAACGTGATAACATAATGTGACGAACTCGCTGAATAATCTCTTCTATCTTAAGGGCTATCAACCATGCAATCAAAAGGCTAAATCAGAGGGTGTGCACTTCATTGGAACAAAACAACATAGAGAGAGAGAGAGAGAGAGAGAGAGGGGGAGAGAGCTATGTGGGAGGGAGGTGGCCTTAAGGCTAAGGTGACACAAGAACAAGAAAATTGTATTGATATACCACCAAATATGCTGTCTGTCTCCCTTTACTCTGGTTGCAGAGAAATTCAGGTGAGCACATCCAAGTGCGAAAAGCGAAAAGCGTCAGATTGCGTTATAGTATTTCGATTCTGCTCATTTTCAAGAATGGGTCACATCAATCATATCACTCTCCACGCCGGGTCCGACCACAACCGCCCAACCATCACAGTCAATGAGTGATGCTGTGTTTCTAAATTTTAAATTTTTATTCCAAATGTGAGTGTAAATTCACTAAATATTAATTGTAGGATGTTGAAGTGATCCATAGTGATTAACGGTTCCACTAAATTTTGATTGATAACGCATCATTTGAGATGAAAATTTTAAATTGTAAATTTAGAAACCATAGTATTACCAATTTTAAACTTTAAAGCCGTTAAATAGTGGACCTTAGCCCACTTGGTCTATCACCACCTCTTCCAAGTAGGAGGTGGGGAGTTTGATTTCCCTCGTGGGGAGTTGGGCAGGGGGTTTATTCCCCTTCAGTCTTTTATGAGAAGAAGTCCATTTGAAGTGGGTCCGTGACCCCCTGACTGTTTGTTGTGTGTGTGTGTGTGACGCCTGCGGATGTTTTGACTATCAGTAAAACAAAACAAAACAAAAAAAAAAAAAAAAAAATTAAAACAAACAAACAAACTTTAAAGCCATTATCTATTGACTGATTTGATGGCCTTAAAGGGCTGGGAGTTCAAAGCACAAAATCTAACAGTACCTAACGTGATCAGTGATCCTCAGCCGCACCGCTGAGGGCAGCACATTAGCGGTGCATACTAGGTGTTTGAAGGATTACACGATCTGTTTTTATTTTTTTGCCAAGGCCTAGGACAGATATATGTAGGGATAAGGGCGATTCAAGTCTCTCTTTGATTTTTGAAAAAACATGATATATACTCTAAATATATATATATATATATAGTTATACTTATGCCCTCCTCTCAAGCTAAAAAATTCTCTATTTTATATTTAAATCCCCCTCCTGAGTATGAAACATTCAATTTTTTTGTCTCAATTTGTAGTAACAAGGTGTAATTTTTTTTATTGTACCTTTGGTGTCAATCAATATTAACTTTTCTAATTCCTTTATCCGTCCAAAAAAATAAGTATAAATAGACTAAAAAAAACGCCTCTGGGGAGCTGCCCCCGAGCCGTCGTAAACTCGCTACCCCTTTCACCCTACCAAGCCCCCCTAATTCCAAATTCATAGATCCTTCTTTGGCCAAGGGGCTGTGCAGCCAAGGATCCCAGCTCACCTAACATTTGCTTCAACAACAAGGGTCTGCTTTGGAAATGTATAAAATATGATAAATTATTCAATGAGCTCACCACCAACACATGTCAGAATTCCCCTGGAAAGAGGGGTACATGTATGGTTTGAGATTACGGAATCACACCGCATTAATATGCTAACGTGATGTGACGGGTTCACTGAATAATTTCTCCTAAAATGAATTTTAGGCCAAATCTCAATTTTATCTTGTTTTATGAAAATTATTACTCACTTTGTCTCATTTAATGTGTCCATTTTTATTTATTTTTTACTTTTGGCCCGTCACAAAACTATTACACACGTAGTAGACTATTAAATTATCAAATTTTAGTAACTTTCCAAAAACTACCCTCGTTGAGTTAATACACCAAACTACTTTCTTAAGCAAGAAATGAGCAATTTCGGAAAAAAGCATTTATGCCCATATGAAATGCAATCATTATATTCTCTTAAAAATTTAAACTTCCAAAAGATATGTACACATAAAGAGAGAGAGAGAGGGAATAATTTTTTTAATTTAATACAGAAGCTGTATTAAGAGAGATTAAGAGCATGCAGAGGCTCCCACACAATAGAAGAAAGTCTATCACACACTTCTATATATATAGAACCAGTTTACTTTTGTACCACATAATTGGTTTCATGTTTTCCCAATTAGCCCCTAATTCACCACAACCGTCCCTAGTATTGCCCTTAAGAATGAGGAGGTTCATCAGGGAGTCCTGTTACAACAGTTCGCATGATCTCATCTAACTGGTTGATTGATTTGGATTGGCTCAAAATCAAGTAATGCAGAATGTTAAAAACAGTCCAATTGCATTAAGTACCTTTGTAGCTTTGTTTTATGACTCAATTGGGATAAGCCCTCCCCTAGTGTTGTTTCTACTTTCAGGGGTCCCACCCTAAGAAACGTCAGGTTTGATCATTGTAATAATGAAATTTTTTATTAAAAAAAAAAAGAAGACGACACAATCCGTAGCAGTAATTCTAGGAGCATTTCCAAGGAAGCCTCCAAAAAGTTTCTTCCCAAATTATACCAAGGCTCTGTTGGTTTATGGATTTTTTTTAGCTGGAAAGAAAAGGGAAAGTAATAAAAGAAGTAAAACTAGTTTTACCTTTTGTTTCCGTCATGCTTAAGTAATAATAAAATAAGTATTAAAAAAAAAAGAATAATAAAATTAAAATATTCTGAATATTATTATAATATATGAATAATAAAAGAAAAAGATTTCCTCAACTCTTTTTCTTTTTTCTTTTTCATTTTTTGATTTCCTCATCATTTTAAGAAAATGTTTTCCCCTACATTTTCCTTTCTGTCCTCTCACAAATCGAAGGAGTACCAAACAAAGCTAGAGTGACCAATGTGTGGCACTTGGAAAAATTACTACAGCTTAAAAACAAGTGACTTTTAAAATTTCAATATTTCCTACTAGGCTACTACTATTGGGTGTGAACTAATTTATCAAGATAATAATACAAGAAAGAGTAATGCTATGGTCACACTCATTTCACTAACAAAATTCACTAACACTTGTAAGAGACTGCCATGTGAATAGTTTTATCATCGGGCAATGCTAGGGGCACTAACAACTTTCACTTACTAACACACTCTGTCTCTCTCCTAGTAGTATTGTAGGGCTCACTGCGGACCCCACAATACCAATAGGAGAGAGATAGAGTGTGTTAGTAAGTTTTAGTAGAAGTTGTTAGTGCCCCAAATATTACTCTTTATCCTTCATGTGCCAGACAACTTTGCCACATGGTAGTAGTCCCCTATTGGTGTTAGTGGATTTTGTTAGTGAAGTGGGTGTGACTATAAATAACATTGCTCTACAAGATTTTGTTAGTAATGTTATTTATGAGAGTAATGTTATTTATGGGTGCGGATAGATGGGTGTGAGATTTTGGTGTGGGTCTACCATTACTCCTATAAACCAATGAAGAGATGAGAGAGATTGTAAAATGGTGTAGATCCCAATGGCCTCCACAATCTCTCTCCTCTCCCCATTAATCCACGTCATTGCATCAGGGTGTGAGTCTAGCATTACTCCCATAAATAACATTACTATACAAGAAATATATACTGAAGAGCTACGAGGCCCGCATAGAAAAAGAACAAGGCTCTGGCTAGTAAATGTCTCTTGGACTGGATTGAAGGTCCAAATGGTAAGGTGACCCGTCAAGAGTCTGAAGATTTGAAAAGGCTTTTCAAGGTGATCATCTAGGGCTAAGCCCAAATCATTAGATAGAAGTGTTATCTTTTGATATCCCATTGATCAAACCACAGGCCCATCCAAAGTCCAGAAATGAATGGGCCCGTCCTAAATTAAACTTTGATCATCAATGTTGAATGTTGATGAAGACGCCAAGCCTCCTCTTCTCCATAAATCACCTTGATAGTCATAATCGCAATAAAATAAATAAATAAACAAATTAAATCTGTATGTATTAGAATTTATCTTTAAGTAGTGGGATAGACATATTACAGGCCCGTTTGTTTCACGGATTATTTTAAGTGGATTCTGATTATTAGGAATCATAATACCAGTAATCAATTTACCAGGAATCTGAATCCCTACAAAATGTTTGGTTCACCAATAAAATTCTAGTTGGATTTAGAATCCAGTGTTTGGTTGGGTCAAGGAAAATGAAATTGAAATATTGTTAAATACCTAAGCTACCCTTGAAGGCTAAAAGAATGTATGAGTTAAAATCAAATTGTCAACCCTCTAAAAATGGAGGGTGATTGAAAAAAAATAATGGTATAAATCTAAAAATCAAT
Organism: Hydrangea macrophylla; assembly: GCA_033977485.1. Taxonomy (NCBI): domain Eukaryota; kingdom Viridiplantae; phylum Streptophyta; class Magnoliopsida; order Cornales; family Hydrangeaceae; genus Hydrangea; species Hydrangea macrophylla. The sequence goes on along the minus strand of CM066984.1, from coordinate 127,986,050 downwards.
GACACATAAAAAAATGAGATAAATAGAGTAATTAAGACATAGACATGAGTCTAAACTATTACATGTAGTTAAAATATATTTGAATAATAACAAAATTAAGATATATTATATTTTTAATCTTAAAACATGTATAGGTCTAACGTACAAATCACAATATACCAAATATGTAGTTATTGTAATATCATAGAGATTTTTCAATCATTAACAAATAGCAACCCAAATTTGAATTCAGTCATTAAACTAACATCAAATATAATGTTTCAAGCATAAGAAATTATCATAAACAATCTCATCTACCAATCTCTCCATTTTAGAAAATAATAATAATTATAATCATAAATTTCTTCTGATCACATTATTTGTTTGTTTAATAGTCTAATAAAGGCTAGTTTAGGTATTATGAAAATAGTAAATCAAAACCCCAGTAATCCTTAGGAATACCACCTCTAAGCTAGGATTTAGAATCCACCCTATTTTCCACCTTTGGGTGGATTCTAAATCCAGTGGGACCCACAATTCTTTAAATATTCCATGAACCAAACAAAGATATATTTTAAGATTACTAGTAATCTTCGGGTGGAATCAAAATCCACCCTAAGAATCCATGAACCAAACGGGCCGTTATTGTCATATGTATAACGGTAAGGTGGATTAGTTCCTCTATTTCTAAAAGGGGAAAGCGTATTTTTTGCTCTTTTCCAAATTTAATTTCTAAATATTTTAATAATTGTATCACATGTTATGACACTAATTGATAGTAATAACCTTTTATCATTGTAAGTAATACAACTACTGAATACCGATCAACAAAACAATCTTTTATCGTTGTCATTATCATTGTAAGTAATACAACTATTTGAAAATCAAAATTTGAAAAAGTAATACCATGTTGTCCAAATTGTAGATCTCAAAACATTCACAAATACATGTGTCACTAAGACCATATTTAGTAATGATGGTGGGACAACTTCAACATTCTCTAATTAAAATTTAATAACTCCACTACTATATGTATTTGAGAAGCATTTAAAATTCAAAATTTGCGATGGTCGGCGTCGTATGAGAATCAGTGGTGTGGTGTCTCACAACTCGAAACAGAGGCCCCAAACCCACACGTACAGTGAAACAAGAGAAATGTGCATGACAGCAGATTGCTCCCCCAAACAGGCCCCTTCCCATCCCAATGAAACTTGTTTCTCATGCAAAGCCTCTAAACCCATCTCTCCCACACGTGTCAACACGTTGCACCCACCACCCTTCTTTATAACACCACACCACCTCACCCCTCACTACTCTCACCTCTCTCTCAAAAGTAAAAAAAAAAATGGCTGATCGCCCGCATCCGCACCAGCTCCAAGTCCACCCGCAACGCCGCTTCGATGGCGGCGAGAAGACCCAAGGCCCGTCGGCGAGCAAAATCCTGGCGGTTGTCACCCTCCTCCCCGTCGGAGGTACCTTTCTCGCCCTCGCTGGACTCACCCTCGTTGGGAGTTTGATCGGACTCGCTGTCACAACCCCTTTGTTTATAATCTTCAGTCCGGTTCTCGTCCCCGCTGCCATAGCCGTAGGCCTTGCGGTCACAGCGTTCCTGGCATCCGGAGCCTTCGGGCTGACGGCGCTGTCATCACTGACGTGGGCTTTTAAAAACCTGAGGCAGGCCAGTGGGTCCATGCCGGAGCACCTGGACCAGGCCAAGAAGCGCATGCAGGAAATGGCAACTCAAATGGGCCAGAAGACTAAGGAAGCGGGCCAGACTGTCCAGACTAAGGCCCAAGAAGGCGGTAGGGAAGGTGGAAGGACTTGATGATCATGATTGTAGTGAAATGGGGTATTAGTGCCATGTGTTTTTTTGTTTTTTTTTTTTTTTTTTTTTTTTTTTTTGTTGTTATGTCGTCTTGTTTTTAAGTTTCTATGTGTGGTGTCATAATGGGTGAGGTTTGGTTTATGCTTTTATGGGGGGCTACTAGTGGTAAGAATGGAGTGTGGATATCCTTCCTATGAGTGTTATCTTCGTTCGATTTGTTAATTATCAAAGTACAATCCATGTCTTTATCAAAGTGTCCGTACGTGTCTCTGATTAGATATATGAGCTATAATATAGATCAATTCAATAATGTTAGATATACACACTTTTTAACACACTATATTTTAAATGTATGTATTTTGTGTTAGTTTGATTTTTTTACACTTTTCTGTGCACCACTTACACAACACAGGTGTATTTAAAGATGGGTGTCAAAAAGTGTATGCCTAGCATTACTCACTGCTGTACAGATATGAGTAATTCTTTGGTGACAACTTTCATACAACTTAACCAAGTTCCTTGTGGCCGAGTGGTAAGCTTCTTAGGTGTACAACCCAAGAGGTTTAGTGTTCGAGTCATGAGGAGTGTGGTCACTGGAGTATTCACCCGGCGCCTCCAGGCCTCGGGGATTAGTTGAGGTGCGCGCAAGCTGGCCCGGACACCCCCGATTACCAAAAAAAAAAAAACTTTCATACAACCTCCTAAATAGATGGACACTTTTTTTTAGGAAGTTGTATGAAAGTTATATGAAAATTGTCACCCAAGAATTATCCTAGATATATAGGTACAATTAAAAAAGCATATATAGGTACAATTAAAAAAGCATATATAGGTACAATTAAAAAAGCATATATAGGTACAATTAAAAAAGCATATATAGGTACAATTAAAAAAGCATTCTGGATTTAGGATTCAAATTTAATGAATAGCATTAGCTAGGTACAATTAAAAAAGCATTCTGGATTTGGGATTCAAATTTAATGAATAGCATTAGCTAGGTACAATTAAAAAAGCATTCTGGATTTGGGATTCAAATTTAATGAATAGCATTAGCTGACGGGCTAAGCACTTGACCAGTTGGTGATGATTACTAGTAGATATTTGTTTGAGTAATAATATGCTTCTTAAATTTTTATCCTAAAAAATGTTTCTCAAACAAATGACCTGACTAACAGTGGGATCAGGTCTAATACAGTGAAACTAGTTGAATTTTAATTGAACGTTTTTTACCTGATCTCACTGTCACATCATTTGAAAAGTTAAGAAGCATTACTCTATTTGTTTCAATATGAGCAAGCCAGCTATTCGAGTTTTAGTTAATTAGTTGTCATTCCAAAACATTCAAATCACCCCTTTTATCAGAGAATTTTGGAATATTCAAAATTGGATCTGGTTTATTTTTCTATTTGATTTTGTGAGAACTAAATGTAGGTTGATTTGACTGAGAATTTCAGGTTATGTTATATTTATCAAATTAGGTTCTTAGAGCATCCACAGCAGGTATAGTAAACTTAAGGCTCATGTTTGGTAAGTTTAGTGTACAAATGAAATACACTCGCAATGGGTATTTGTTCAAACGACAAATGGAGAGCCGTGTGTGATATCAAACGGCACACATTGTGCCGTGTGGGACTAGGCGGCACAATGTGTGCCGCGTGATATCTCACGGATTCACATGTGCCGTTTGAATATTTATTACTCTTATTTCTTTATACTTTTCATACTCTTATTTATTTTCAAATTAATTATTTTATTTTCAATTGCCTTTTTGGACACAACTTTACACGGCACACATTGTGCCGTGTGATATCACACGGCTCATATAATGCCGCTTGGACATCACACGGCACAATGTATGCCGTTTGGCTCCTCACGGTTCTCATTGTGCCGTCAGCCTTGTACAATAGCTGAACTTAATTAGCGGTACATTAGACTTAAGTTTCCTTAAGTTTCAGTGTTGTACGCTGTTGTACCATTGACCCATTGCAAGCGTCCCACATCCAAACTATGCTTAAGTTTGTTGTACGAGCAACCCACTGTGGATGCTCTTATAAAGATTAGATAAGTATTAGCATCTTTTGAAGGTGGATTGGGGTGGAGAAAATAAAACTGTCTTTCAAAATTTGAAGATTTGAAGGCTTCGTCAAATTAGGTTCTTATAAGAATTAGATCAGAATTAACATCTTTTGAAGGTGGGTTGGGTGGAGAAAATGAAGATTATCTTTCAAAATTTGAAGATTTGAAGGCTTCGGCTGGAAATGCCCTTAGAATGAACCAAGGTAAAGTTGAGGCTTTTGAAGTTATTTTTTGTTGGAATATATTGATGGTGCATAACAAAATTAATTCTAAAATTCAAATGCTTGATTAATCTCTTTTATTGCATGCATATATACGTAGATATTAACGGCAAGTCAAAAGAACACTGGAATCCGTCTCGAAGTCATACCAATCTGGTGATGGTTGGTATTTTGTGCATCCCCAAAAGGTTCTCTCCCTTTTTTCTTTTTTCTTTTTTGGCTGGTAAAAAGGTTTCTCTCACTTGCGTAACGAGTTGGTGTTCCTCTAGTTGTTTGAAATTTAAAAGAGAGAAAAACAAGCATTTGAAGTCTCATTAGAGCATCAGCAATGGGATGAAATGGTACAATTTAGGAGAAAATTATTAACAATGGTGTGGCCGCGTGGGTTTAACTAATGTACAGAATAGTGGAATACTGGAATTTAGTGAAACTTAATTTTGTAGAAAATTATTAACAATGGTGTGGCCGTGTGGGTTTAACTAATGTACAGAATAGTGGAATACAGGAATTTAGTGAAACTTAATTTTGTAGTACGCCTAAATTTCACAAATGTATAAGCCAAACGACACAGTGTGCTATCCTACCATCACACGGCACACATTATGTTGTTTCATCAACCATCACTACTCCACGGCACACACTATGTTGTGTGCTTCCCAAACGGCTTCGTGTGTGCAATTTGGTTCACTTTCTTCCTTTTTCTTTTTTTTTTTTTTTTGGTTGCACATTTTTCATCGCAAACGGTCATAAGAGTTGCACACCACTGCAAGTGCCCTCAAACCTGTGTGACAACTTAACTCAAGTTTAGGTTAAGTTTAAGTTGTCCATTGTGAATGCTCTTAACAGGTTTAGAGTCTAGAATAGTGGAATCTCTGGATATTTGACGTTTCTTTTGACAGATTTTTTTTATGGATTTTTCAACGTTTTAACATATGGTTAAGGAATTTTAAAAAATCTGATTTTTGAAAAATAAAAAATAAAAATTAAATGTCAAACATGACCCAATTTTTCCAAGAATCTCAAATAACTTATAATCGAACGGTTACCTCTTCTACGTGTACATAAAATCTTAAATAATTTATTCTCTCCCTTAGCTACTTTACACAACGTTTCTTTAGTACTTGTGCTCCTGGGAAAATTATAGGAATTTTATCATATTAGCAAGCCATTTGTCGCCACTTGAATTTAACTCAGGTTTAGTTGCATTTACTTTCCTGGAATGGACTCACTCTTTTGCCATAGTACTTGAAATCTACTAATTGTTATGGCCTGTTTGGTTGACCCTTGCATTGAATTGCCACATTTACCTTCTACATAGCATTTATATGCAGAAAATTATCCATTAGATTGAATCTATTTGTAACAAATTAACAATAGCAGTGTAATACCCGCACCCAGAAAATGGAAGTAATATTTATTTTTCATGCATTAATTAATATAATTAATTGCATGTGACATTTGGGTAAGTTCCAGTTACCCCGATGTGATAAGTGCTTCGAGAAGGGCACAGTTGGATAGATGTGGAATGGGACCCACGGGAGGTCCAGATTAGATAAATTGCATTTAGTTGCATTTATGTGGTTAAGTGAATAATTGTTTAGTTGTTTTGAATATTTTACTGCTAGTAATGATCTTTTATGGCACCAGTTTGGGCACCCGTGTGAGGGCGAATTGGAATATGATTCATAATTAGTAGGCTAAATAGCAACTTCATAAAATATTTGAGACCACTTTTGGGACCCATACGAGACATAGACACATACCCACTTAAATATTTGGTTGTTAATATAAAGTTTAGGGATTTTAATTAATAATAGGACTTTGAAACATATGGGGGTGTAAATAGAAATACAACAAAAAAAATCATAACATATCTTGACATGTTAGTCGGTTAGTAAGGAATATAATATTAAAAAAATAAAAAAAGAAGACACAGAATGCGTAGAATTGCAGAGAACTTATCAACGAGAGAAGGAAAAAGAAATAAAGGGTTTCACGTCATTTTGTCGCCGTAGCTTCGTCGTGCGACCTCTATTTCGCGAACCGAAGTCATATTCAGACTCGTGAATGTGAGATAATTATTTCTATATCTTTCTTTTTCAATTTTGGTAATGTTTTTCTGCGACACATTTTAAGGGGTGATACATATATGTGAAATATATATGTAGGAATATCATTGGGAGTAACTAGAGCTAGTTTTGCAAAGGAGTTTGGGAATTCTTAGATTATTTTGGACCTATTCGTGAGATGAGTGTCCTAATCCCAAAATTGGATGTTTAATGTTATTTATTTGATATTAAATGCTTTAAAATGCTTAATTGTGATTAAGTAGAAAAGCATGTAATTAATTATTATTTAACATGTTCAAAAATATTGAAATTGCCATGTTGACATGTTGAGTTGCTTATGTGCTTATTTGGGTCAAAGGGTGTCAATTAATAATCACCATTATTTAGCCCATATATAAGGGACGCCCATTCCTCAGAGAAAAGGGGGATGATGAAGAAGTCCTCAGAGAAAAGGGGACGGTGGTGACGACCACAACGAATTGACTACGGTCACATGAGAGTGTGTGATATCGCTTTTAAAGCGACGACAAAGTGAGAATGGCCCAGAATCAAGGGTCCAATACGATGGTGATTGATTATTTGACACGCCGGCGACCATTTATTATTGTGAATGCTTAATTGGTGTTTATGATACATTAAATATTCCAATTGCATGATTAGTACCACATACTCACTAAGCGAAAGCTTAATCAATTTTTGTGGCTAATGACCACGCAGGTTCGGACGAATATCACAGTGAGAAGCGCTGAACTGTGGGGGTTCTGGAATAGCTCGAGATTAATAGTTTTTGTTTAATATGTTCATATGTAAAGAAGTTTAAATGAGTAGTTATATTCCTAGTGTTTAAATTTTGGAGATAAGTTTGTGTTTTAGTTTTTACTAAATCCTTGTAATATGAACTGTGGATTGAAGTTTTAAAAGTATTTTTCAAGTGTTTTGGTGATATTTTGGTATTTAAAATATTTGTTTAACAGGGGGAAATGGTGCTGTAATAGGGGGAACTCTGTCCAAGTACCATTCGATGGTTGTAAAAACTTTATTTTATTTCTTTTTATTTTGTTCAAATAAGGAATATTTTACCCCTGGTATTTCACCTTAAAATGTTATTTTGGAACGTTAAAAATGATTGTTTGGCTTGTTAGCTTGTGTAAACGTGTCCTAGCTCGCGGGGGCGGGTTGGGGTGTGACAATTTTTTGTATCAGAGCAATAGGCTAGAGCCTTGGGTACGAGTGACGACGCGTGAGTGTGCACACAATGACACGTAGTAGTACAATCATGCATATATGTTTATTTAGCATGCTTTAAAATGTTATTTAGCATGCATTGTAATTTATTTAAAAGTAACATATATGTATATACTTTGCTGTGGGTGCCAGGCAAGGATGTCTGGAGGTGAGAACCCATCTTCGGCCCGTATGGACAGAATTGAAATTATTATGAAAAAGTTGGTAAAAGTGGCTGAAACTCGAGTTACTGAGGAAGAACCAAGCTTGTCAAATTCAGAACAAAGAACAGAACTAACAACTATTGCCATGTTCTACAAGCAAAAGCCAGGGCAGTTCAAAGGAGAACCTGATTCAATGAAAGCTGACCATTGGTTGACCGATATGAAGAGAATTTTTCGTGCTTTGCCATGTACAGAGGAACAGAAGGTCTTGTTTGCATCAGAAACTCTGAAAGAAGAAGCACAAAATTGGTGGACATCAGTACTAAGGCAAGGAGCACCAACTACCTGGAATGGGTTTATGGAGGAGTTCTCAAAGCAATATATTCCTCGATCGTTTAGTGATCAGAAGGCCCGAGAATTTTCTCATCTCAGTCAAGGTAATATGAATGTTAGGGATTACGCAGCTCAGTTTACAAGTTTGGCCAGATTTGCAATGGATTTGATTCCGAACGAGTTTATTCGGGCAAGACGATTCGAAGAAGGACTTCGTGATGAAATTAGGGGAAAAGTAGATACACTCCGACTATCAACGTATTCAGAAGTGTTAGACGTGGCCTTAATTGCTGAGCGAGGTATATTGTCATCCGGGCAAAGTCAACCATTCAAGAGGCCATGAGGTAGTCAATTCCAAGGGCAGGGCAGTTCCAAGAGACCGAATTTGGGGAGTTCGTCAGGAAGTGGGGGCAACAAGCCCAGGTGTCAGATTTATGGTAGGTATCATTGGGGAATGTGCAACTTATCTCCTATCATTTGCAACAACTGTCGACGGCCAGGACACGTGGCAAGAGATTGTCCCAATCTATCAAGACAGAATGTGCCAAGACAAAGTATTACTCCGAGACAAGGTATAGATGATAGCAGAATACGGTGTTATTTGTGTGGTGACCTGGGGCATCGGGAGCGTAATTGCCCAAAGAGAGGACCAGGAAGTTCTAGTTCATCTGTGGGAAATGCACCAAGCCAGAGGCCACCTCAGCAACAATCTCAAGGGAGGGAGCAACAACAAGGAAGGTATTTTCAGCTCAAGCATGGGGAGACAACTACTGCTGATACCGTGGTTTCAGGTATACTTCCTATTTGCTCACAACCTGCTAGAGTATTGCTGGATTCAGGATCAACTCACTCTTTTGTTTCACACCCATTTGCTAAATATTTGGATAAACCCTTAGAACTACTAGATTTTGATTTGTGTGTTTCACTTCCATCGGGAGCACCACTAGTAAGTTCGGGTGTCTTTAAAGCTTGTGGGATTGATGTGAATGGTAGGGGTTTGACTGTTGACTTAGTGCCATTGGTTGTTCAACATTTTGATGTCATTTTGGGGATGAATTGGTTATCTGCAAATCACGCCATTATCGATTGTGAGAATAAAAGAGTAACATTTCGATTGCCCAATCAGGATGTATTTTGTTTCCAAGGGACAGGTGTAGCATTACCGCCTTATATGGTGTCAGCTGTTAGAGCTTGCCGTTTGTTAAAAAAGGGGTGTCAGGGATTCTTGTGTAGTATACTTGACACTAGAGGTACTGAACTGAAATTGGAGGATATACCAGTAGTAAGAGAATTTCCAGACGTCTTTCCAGAAGATTTGCCTAGTGTGTTGATTGAGAGGGAAATTGAGTTTGGGATAGATGTGATGCCAGGAACTCAACCAATTTCACGGACACCGTATAGAATGGCTCCGGTAGAGTTGAAGGAATTGAAAACTCAACTGCAAGATTTACTAGATAAGGGGTTCATTCGTCCTAGTGTATCACCGTGGGGAGCACCAGTTTTATTTGTAAAGAAGAAGGACGGGACAATGAGAATGTGTATCGACTACCGAGAAATCAACAAGGTGACTATAAAGAACAAGTATCCACTGCCGCGTATCGATGACTTATTTGATCAATTGCAAGGGGCACAAGTATTTTCTAAGATTGACTTGAGATCTGGGTATCACCAATTGAAGGTAAAAGCTGAAGATGTTGAGAAGACAGCTTTCAGAACTCGGTACGGGCACTACGAATTTCTTGTCATGCCTTTTGGGGTTACAAATGCACCAGCCGCTTTTATGGACCTGATGAATAGGGTGTTCAAGACTTATCTATATGAATTTGTGATAGTATTCATTGATGATATATTGATTTATTCCAGAAGTCAAGAAGAACATGAACGACACTTAAGGTTGGTTTTGCAACGACTTAGAGAAAAACAACTATTTGGGAAGTTAAAGAAAAGTGAATTTTGGTTGACAAATGTTTCTTTTCTTGGACACGTGATCTCTAAGGATGGTGTCTCTGTGGACCCACAAAAGATAGAAGCTGTTAAAAACTGGTTGAGACCGACAAATGTTTCTGAAATTCGAAGTTTTTTGGGGTTAGCTGGTTACTATAGAAGGTTCGTTCAAGACTTTTCTAGAATCGCGACTCCGATGACTCAATTGATGAGGAAGGATGTGGCTTTTGTGTGGAATAAAGAATGCGAAGATTGTTTTCAGAAGTTGAAAGATAAGTTGACCTCAGCGCCTATATTAGCTATTCCGTCAGGTACTGGAGGTTTCAGTATATACAGTGATGCTTCTCATCAGGGCCTGGGATGTGTTCTAATGCAAGAGGGTAAAGTTATAGCTTATGCTTCGAGGCAGTTAAGGACACACGAGAAGAATTATCCAACTCATGATCTGGAATTGGCAGCGGTGATCTTTGCGTTAAAGATTTGGCGTCACTACTTGTACGGGGAAACGTATGAGATATTCACCGATCACAAGAGTCTAAAATATTTATTTACCCAGAGAGAGCTGAATATGAGACAGAGAAGATGGCTTGAATTAACGAAGGATTATGATTTGAAGATCCAGTATCATCCGGGTAAAGCTAACGTAGTTGCCGATGCTTTAAGTCGGAAGTCGTCAAAAAATTTGGTTTATTCTTTAACAGCTCAAGCAACGTTGGTAAAAGAATTTGAACAGCTGGAATTGGAAGTAATTCCCAGAATCCAGGGTGATTTAATGGCAGTTATCATGGCACAACCAAGTTTAATCGAAGAAATCAAGGTGAGTCAACTTTTGGACCCAAATTTCAAGAAAATAGTTGAAGAATTACCTGAGGGTAGACGGCCGGAATTCAGTTTCCAGAACAATGTATTAAGGTATGTTAATCGACTGTGTGTTCCTAACACTCAAGAGTTGAAAGATAAGATCATGGAAGAAGCTCACAGTACGAGGTATTCTGTACATCCGGGGAGTACCAAGATGTATAGAGATTTACGGGAAGTGTATTGGTGGAGTGGTATGAAACCGGAAGTCGCCGAGTTTGTGGCCAAGTGTACGACTTGTCAGCAAGTAAAACTAGAACATCAACGACCCGCTGGTGAATTGCAACCGTTGGAGATACCATAATGAAAATGGGAGCATGTTACGATGGACTTTGTGTTAGGTTTGCCACGGTCTCCTAGGTCTAATGATAGTATTTGGGTGATCGTTGACCGATTGACTAAATCAGCTCATTTCTTGCCAATCAAGACTCGTGATCCGACAAAGTTAGCAGAGCTTTATGTCAGAGAAGTTGTTAGATTACATGGGGCACCGGTATCAATTGTGTCAGATCGAGACACACGATTTGTGTCTAGGTTTTGGGAAGGTTTGCAAAAGGCAATGGGGACGACCTTGCATTTTAGCACAGCATTTCATCCTCAGACAGACGGCCAATCCGAGCGAGTTATTCAGATTCTGGAAGATATGCTTCGAGGTTGTGTTATGGATTTTAAATCAGATTGGGAAACACACTTGCCATTAGTGGAATTCTCTTATAATAATAGCTTCCAGACGAGTATTGGTATGGCGCCTTATGAGGCATTGTACGGTCGAAAATGTAGATCACCGGTGTGTTAGACAGAAGTTGGGGAAAAGCAACTCATAGGTCCTGAAATTGTGCAAATCACTACCGACAAAATCAAGTTAGTTAAACAACGGCTACAAATAGCACAAAGTCGTTACAAAAGCTACGCGGATACAGGTAAAAGACCGTTGGAATTTGAGGTAGGTGATTATGTTTACTTGAAAGTATCGCCTTCGAAAGGTATTACAAGATTTGGTAAGCGAGGCAAGTTAAGTCCGAGGTTTGTAGGGTCTTATCTGATATTAGATAGAGTTGGTCCAGTTGCATATCGGTTGGAATTGCCACAAGAGTTGGCTAATGTTCATAATGTGTTTCACGTTTCTATGTTACGACGTTGTCTATCACACTCAAGTCACCGAATCACTCCGGAATCGTTGATGGTTCGAGAAGACTTGACTTATGTTGAACATCCAATTCGAATTCTAGATAGGAAGCATCACGTGCTCAGAACTAAAGTCATTCCTCTAGTTATGGTGTTATGGCGTAATCATTCAGCAGAGGAGGCAACTTGGGAACGTGAGGACGAGATCCGACAGAAATATCCTCACCTATTTGACTTTTGAGGTAAGAAAAATTTAGGGACAAACTTCCTAAAAGGGAGGGAGAGATGTAATACCCGTACCCAGAAAATGGAAGTAATATTTATTTTTCATGCATTAATTAGTATAATTAATTGCATGTGATATTTGGGTAAGTTCCAGTTACCCCGATGTGATAAGTGCTTCGAGAAGGGCACAGTTGGATAGATGTGGAATGGGACCCACGGGAGGTCCAGATTAGATAAATTGCATTTAGTTGCATTTATGTGGTTAAGTGAATAATTGTTTAGTTGTTTTGAATATTTTACTGCTAGTAATGATCTTTTATGGCACCAGTTTGGGCACCCGTGTGAGGGCGAATTGGAATATGATTCATAATTAGTAGGCTAAATAGCAACTTCATAAAATATTTGAGACCACTTTTGGGACCCATACGAGACATAGACACATACCCACTTAAATATTTGGTTGTTAATATAAAGTTTAGGGATTTTAATTAATAATAGGACTTTGAAACATATGGGGGTGTAAATAGAAATACAACAAAAAAATCATAACATATCTTGACATGTTAGTCGGTTAGTAAGGAATATAATAATAAAAAAAATAAAAAAAGAAGACGCGGAATGTTTAGAATTGCAGAGAACTTATCAACGAGAGAAGGAAAAAGAAATAAAGGGTTTCACACCATTTTGTCGCCGTAGCTTCGCCGTGCGACCTCTACTTCGCGAACCGAAGTCATATTCGGACTCGTGAAGGTGAGATGATTATTTCTATATTTTTTTTTTTCAATTTTGGTAATGTTTTTCTGCGACACATTTTAAGGGGTGATACATATATGTGAAATATATATGTAGGAATATCATTGGGAGTAACTAGAGCTAGTTTTGCAAAGGAGTTTGGGAATTCTTAGATTATTTTGGACCTATTCGTGAGATGAGTGTCCTAATCCCAAAATTGGATGTTTAATGTTATTTATTTGATATTAAATGCTTTAAAATGCTTAATTGTGATTAAGTAGAAAAGCATGTAATTAATTATTATTTAACATGTTCAAAAATGTTGAAATTGCCATGTTGACATGTTGAGTTGCTTATGTGCTTATTTGGGTCAAAGGGTGTCAATTGATAATCACCATTATTTAGCCCATATATAAGGGACGCCCATTCCTCAGAGAAAAGGGGGATGATGAAGAAGTCCTCAGAGAAAAGGGGACGGTAGTGACGACCACAACGAATTGACTACGGTCACATGAGAGTGTGTGATATCGCTTTTAAAGCGACGACAAAGTGAGAATGGCCCAGAATCAAGGGTCCAATACGATGGTGATTGATTATTTGACACGCTGGCGACCATTTATTATTGTGAATGCTTAATTGGTGTTTATGATACATTAAATATTCCAATTGCATGATTAGTACCACGTACTCACTAAGCGAAAGCTTAATCAATTTTTGTGGCTAATGACCACGCAGGTTCGGACGAATATCACAGTGAGAAGCGCTGAACTGTGGGGGTTCTGGAATAGCTCGAGATTAATAGTTTTTGTTTAATATGTTCATATGTAAAGAAGTTTAAATGAGTAGTTATATTCCTAGTGTTTAAATTTTGGATATAAGTTTGTGTTTTAGTTTTTATTAAATCCTTGTAATATGAACTATGGATTGAAGTTTTAAAAGTATTTTTCAAGTGTTTTGGTGATATTTTGGTATTTGAAATATTTGTTTAACAGGGGAAAATGGTGCTGTAATAGGGGAAACTCTATCCAAGTACCATTCGATGGTTGTAAAAACTTTATTTTATTTCTTTTTATTTTGTTCAAATAAGGAATATTTTACCCCTGGTATTTCACCTTAAAATGTTATTTTTGGAACGTTAAAAATGATTGTTTGGTTTGTTAGCTTGTTACACGTGTCCTAGCTCGCGGGGGCGGGTTAGGGTGTGACAAGCAGTAATCTAAAAGGTAATGCATAAGATCAAGAAAACCAAGGAATGTCAATATAGAAACACATGAAGTTTCCCATTTTTATAACATAGACTCGACCAAAAAAGACAGGACTTTAAAACAGAAATCTACATGATATCGGAAGAATGACCTTGATAACTAGGGCATATTTTGGACCCTTGATGTGTGTTATCATCTAAAGGTCCAAAATTATTCACATTCATCACCACTTTCTTACTTAAATTAAAATGTTGACAAATTTAAAACCTCTCCCACTTTTTAAACCTTTTGCATTTCCCAACCACACACACCCCCCCGTTCTCTATACATCATTCCGCCGTTCTCGTCCTTGTACTCTTTTCCTCTAAATTAAAAAATAAGAAAAAATTGATAAAAAGGTCATTAAAAGGAGTTTTATTGGGATTAAATACAATTTAAAATACACACTAGAAACAAGTCCTGCCAAAAAAAGACAAAAGTAATAAATTATAAAAAATCGCATCTACCCTCACCACAAGCGCCACATGCGCATGATCCCCACCTGCCCAAGCGCGCCTCACGCGCATGGCTTTCTTCCAAGATTGCTTGCGCCATGCGAGCATTGTACCATATGATTTTCAATTTCGAAAAAATATTTTTAAGTTTTAAACCTCCATAACTTTTGTTCTACAACTCCATTTTTTGTAAATTTTATACCGTTGGAATCGTGTCGACGAGATCTACAAAACTAGTACCATTGTTGATATGTTTTGAGCAAAAAAAAATTTTTAAGCTTTTACATATATGAATAATAAGTGAAATTTCACTTAATATATAAAATGTTAAGTGAAATTTCACTTGACTGCATATTATGTTCCACTCTTCACTGCATATTATGTCAAAACTTCCTAACTTCGAATTTATGCACACAATAGAACTTAGAAGTACAATTCCCTCACTTGAACAATGATTGGAGGATCTCAATGTCCATAATAGCATTGTAAAAACTAAAAAGTTTATCATCTCATAGTTCGAAAATGAGTGGTGCTTGTGAATTGTGGCCCAATTAACATTTTCAATACAAGAAATTTGAGTCATACTTTGTATTGACGACCGATATTTACTGAGTCATACTTAATATATATAAATATTAAGTGAAATTTCACTTGACATACATAAATATATTAAGTGAAATTTCACCCAATTTGGGTTCATGGCAGTTAGTTTAAGGTATTATGAGACCCTCATGTCATGCTCTGATAGTAATACTTGCAGTGAAATGAACTGCAAAGAGAAGGCATTAGCAGGAATTTCACCTCAGTTGGTTAGATGTCCAATGGATACATTGGGGCATTGGAGCAGTAATGGACCCAGCTTGAGAAGGCTTATAGATTGCAGGATTTAACTTTACTCCACAAGATCCTTACTTGATGAACTAACTACCAACTTAATCTTACTCAAGTCGATCTTATGTTTCTTCTTTCTTGTGATCATAGCATCTGATGGTCCAATTCAAGTTTGCTAAATAAATATTAAGTGAAATTTTACTTAATATTTTAACCTCCATAAATAATAGGCGATCATAGCATCTGATGATCGAGTTCAAGTTTACTACATAAATATTAAGTGCACGATCAGTTCAACCTCCATAAATATTAAGTGAAATTCACTTAATATTTCATGTACTCAGTGAAATTTCACTTATTATTCATATATGTAAAACTTGAATTTTTTTTTTTTAAATTTCACTTGGTAAGTGAAATTTCACTTATTATTCATATATGTAAAAATTGAAATTTCACTTATTATTCATATATGTAAAAATTTCACTCAATAAGTTAAATTTCACTTCTTATTCATATACGTAAAAAGTGAACTTAGGGTTTTTTGGGATGAGCCTTTAAAACTCTAGAATAGAGCTTTTAAAAGCTCAAGGTTGCTTTTTGACTTCATGATGTTTTTTTAAAGAGTAATGTGCTACTTGTACAAAATTATCAAACCACCTAATAATGAATTTCATTAGCTACTTTTAAAACCGCGAGCGGGCCAAACTAAGCCCTAATCTATACTTAAAGCATTTGTGACTCCGCTCAAATTGCCCCATTTTTAAACTAAGAAGAGAAAATTTCAACCTCCATAAATATTATTAAGTGAAATTTTACTTAATATTTCTTGTACTTAGTGAAATTTCACTTATTATTCATATATGTAAAATTTTGAATTTTTTTTTTTTTGCTCAAAACATATCAATAATGGTACTAGTTTTGTAGATCTCGTCCACACGATTCCAGTGGTATAAAATTTGCAGAAAATGGAGTTGTAGATCAAAAGTTATGGAGGTTTAAGTTTAAAAATATTTTTCGAAATTAGAAATTATACGGTACAATTCTCACACCATGTGAGTGGCTTGGGAGACAATTCCCGTAGGTTAGCGCGCGTGTTGGCGCAATGGGGATAAAATTCACGAGCATTGGGGGCTCTTAGGGGATGTTTGACTTGCTATTTACAATTCCTTTAAGGATAATTTGGTCTGATGGAAAGAGTAAAATGAACTTAAAAAGTGATGTTTTAATATTGTGGATTTATGTTAAAAATGGGCTTGGGCTTTTGTCCTTGGAGAGTTTGTTGTCAATGGGCTGTCTTTTAATCCAAATATGCCCAACTTTAAGGACCTTAAGCCAAGCCTCCCATTAAATATCTAAATATTAAAATTGTACAAAATATTTTTATAAAATATGATTAATTTAGGTTTAAACAAATATTTTTTTGGTAGTTCTGACAGGCACGGGCAATTTCTAGTATTTTATGAATTGTGAATGAGGTTATTCGAATTCACTGGACATCCAAACATGCCCTTATTTTGGGGTTTGGGGTTTAGAAGAATGGAGATACACCCATAGTTTTAGTAGATATTTAGTGAAGTCCCTCATTTTAGATTAATTAAGTTTAAAGGACAACCTATTTTTTTATTTTGGAAAAAAATCTATGACTATTAAAACTTAATCGGATCAAGTCCCTATGTTTTAAATTTGTGTAAAATTCACATTCACTTTTTTATGTAAAATTTCACATAACTTGTTCAGTTCAATTTTTCAGGGTAAATTATAAAGACCCCCCCTCGTGTATTTCACTTTTTCACCAATACCCCCTAAACTAAAAAAAAAAAAAACTCAACAAAGTGACCTCCTCAACTATGTGAGGGGTACTTTAGAGGGTCAATTTGAGAAGAAAAATAATGGTTGAAGGAGCCAGCTTGCTGAATTTTTAGTTTATAGTTTAGGGGGTGTTAGTGGAAAAGGACAATACATTAAGAGGTGTGTTATCAAATTTACCCTAGCTTTTATAACATATGGACTTTTTCACTTTTAAAAAAAGTTGAACCTAATACTCCGTACTAAAAAAAAAAGTGTATTTTAGAGATCTTTTGACTAAAATTCCCCAATTTTAATTCACATCCAAATTTTGCCCACAAGCAACAGGGAGAGAGTAAATTCACTATTCACCAAAATAACAACAGTAAATAAAAACGACCAGAAAAATTAAATGTCAGGAGCTGTGAGTGACGGCATGCAAAACAAAACAAGAGGAAGAAAAAGGTTAAGATTGTACCAAACAGTTGTACTCTATGGAGTGCTTCCCCTTCCTTTAGTAAGAACCTGGCTCCCAATTCATTATCTGCATATATCATATACAACACAGTTAATCCAGAAATTGACATTCAACCAATCATAACTCATGGTAGGGTCTGTAAATTTCAGAATTTACTCTTGCACAACAGATATATGATTCTTCTTATCTTTTTTCTTTTTTTTTCCCCAATACTCTTCTCAACTAAAGAATGTTTCTCTAGAAAATTAAAATACATCTTTATGGTTCACAAATGCTAGAGGATATTACAACAAAAAAACCTATTTTTATGATGGAGAGGGACGAGTTTAAGACACTAAACCTTTTCGAAGGAATCAAATGCACATTCTTGTACAAGGTCTTTTGATTACGAAAATTAGAACCTTTATACAATGATGAAATGCCAATGTCAAAACTGCTGTTGCAAGTTCTTCAACATATTTAGAACTTTTATTCTCCGGTTTGGACCGTAAACCCCAGAAAGCCAGTTTGTTTCTTGGTTTCTGAAAGTCACAATACACCTGAAAGTTCAAAGTCACAGTTGATCAGGAGTCACCCAAGTTTCATATTTACAAAATATAGCAGCATGCTTTTTAAGAAAATTGACTGAACAAAAACTTGGTAGAAAGAAATGCAAATGTGGGTACCGTAGACCATAAGTTATAGAAAATAAAAACAAGCCGAACCACCACGGATCGAGCAGTCTTAGACAATATATCTTATGTATAAGATGAACAATGGGTTGTCCAAACCTATAGAAGGAACTGTAAACAATAGTTCAAACAACAAGAGTCTAGGTGATCCCACTAGCTTTATGAAAACTAACGGCATCAAACCCTCCATGATACATTGTCAGTGAAGTAGGTGAATCGGTGCTCAAAGGGAGACCAAATTTGGAGCTTTGGGTGATGTTTCTAAGATCTCTGAAACTAGGGCAATGCCAAATATATGCTCAATATTTCGTCTGGTTCAACATAAAACCAACTCACCATTGGTTCAGAAACGTAGTAGTAATAACAGCAGTAAAACAAAAAAGTTTTTTTTTTCTGAAAACTGAACATCCAACTTAAAATCCAAACAACATGAAACTCAGAACAGGTCAGTTTATCCTCAGCCGACAGGGGAGTTTCCGGGAAAGTATCTAATGCTATGATGATGATTGTAGTTGAAACTTTGTAAGTAGTGTCCTTGAATAATAAGTTCTGCTTGTGCATGTAAATATCAGAATAAGAAATAAATCTTTGGGATAACATCGCACTGAATGGGAACTGTAAAAAGAAAAGAGAGGCTAACAAACATCCTCATTCAACCATTCTATTTATTTTACCAAAGAAATGTCAATTTTAATCCCACATCGCAGACACAGCTTAGAAATTGTTACACACACAAGCAACTGAACTGACCAACCATTTTCCAAAGCTGGGAGTTGAAAAAAGAAAATACAAATTTAGTGATAGTCCCTACCTACCATGGCCATGCATCAATAGGGACTCCCCCTTTCTTAATGTAGCAATATATCCCCACCCCCCCAACGTGTGTAGTAACAGGTCCCTAATATCATTTAAATGAAAGTTTCCAATCAGTAGGGATTCGTGCCAACAGTATTTTTTTTTTGACAAATCTACCCTGTTAAACACCAAACCTTCTATATATGCGTACATATATATATACATATACATATATAAACGTATATATGTATTTAAATGCATGCAAAACTGTTATGGAAGTTTAATATATATATATATATATGTCCATATTTTGTAACCATTCCCATTAAACATGCGAAATAAAGTAGGTAGCTAGATAATGATATGCAATCTTTTTCCATGATTCAAGGAAGTTAAATTTTGAAATTTTGGTAGTTATTGTACTATCTCAGTCAATACAGACAGAAAGTTGTATCCTTGAAACTAAGGAATATTCAATTGTGTCATCAAGCTTGTTCACTAGACCACTATTGATCACCATTGATCATTGATTTATTGGGAAAAATCTAATCGCGATCCTCCTGCGGATTGAGTTTTTCCGAGTTTTGTTGAAAGGAAGAAGAACGGATCGTGCTTGTTCATTCTTTACGGTAAGTGGGTATCATATTCAACGATCGGATCGTGCTTGTTCATTCTTTACGGTAAGTGGGTATCATATTCAACGATTTTTTTCACGCTGTTTGATTATGGTTTTTTTTTTTGTTTTTTTTTTTTTCAAATCTGTATGTATTTGCACGAGATATAAATCATTTTCCAGAACAAAAATGGTTTTTAGAACTCAACATCATTTTCCAAGATTTTCAATGTTTTATTGAATGTGAAATTTCTTATCACCGAATTTTGTTTGTTCACAAATTTTATTATAATTTCAATTTTTTTTTTTTAAACTACAGAGACTGTTTTAAATGGAGGATCATACGATTCTTTGTTGCACATACGCCGGCGAGACTGTTGTGACTAATATTTCTGTTACAACGAGATTCAATGAGTTGATGGATTTTGTTTGTCGAAGATAGCCCAGCGTTGTGAAGGATGATATGTCACTACTTTACAAACTTGCTGAGTATGAAAAATGTATGTTAGATAGTGATGTGAAATTTCACATCTGTAACATGTGAAATGTCATAGCTGCAAGGTTTTTTTTTTTTTTTTTTTTTGTGTGTGTGTTTTGAAGATTGTGAAATTTCATAATAGTAAGTTTTTTTTTTTTTTTGAAATTTCATAACAGTAAGTTATTTGTTGAAATTTCATAACAAAATGTTTTTTTTGTGAATTTTCAATTGAAATTTCATAACAAGTATGATTGTGAAATTTCATAACAATAAGTTATTTGTTGAAATTTCATAACAAAAAGTTTTTTTTTTTGTAAATTTTTAATTGAAATTTCATAACAGTAAGTCTGCTTGTAAAATTTCACATCACAAACATGTTAAATTTCAGAACAGACAGGAAGAAAAAAGATATATGTAGATGTGGTTGATTTTGCTTGAATAGAGTTGAAATTACATCTGGAAATTATTTGAATTTCAAACATAAGTTTTCAATCAATTACAAGTTATAATTGAATCCCAAGAATTTGGAAAACAATTAATAAGCACTAATTTCTATATATGTATCGTGTATATATATATGTCATTTATTTAGGTGCATCTATTACGGAATAAGGGCAAAAGTGTCTAAATAAAATAGGAGGGACCTATTACTAAGAAGTTTATTGGACTGGAGTAATTGCTAGAAAAGCCTAGTAGTTTGGACTTTATACTAAATGACCCAAAAGAAAAATCCCAGCTACAAATGCCAAGCATGAGACATGAACAACTGAAACAGCATTTAAGCACTTGCCAAGACAACTGAGATTGTGGTAATTTAAATTTGACATTTACCTCAATGTACAACTGACAATTCCGTTGTCAACAAACCTCGCCTTTAGTTGACCGTTCTTCAAATGACCTCCCCGATGAAAAGGACTGTAAGTCCTCATCGCTTTTTTTACTCTCAATATTTTCAGATTCTCCACTTCCCGAGGCAACTGCTTCCTGGGAAACACCCCTCTCACTGCGAGAATTACTAGGTGCCAGCCACATGAACTGCAAGTTATTGCCTTGCCAGCATTTACCGTTCACAAATGCCTTCTCTGCTGAACGGCGTGTTGTGAACGATATATGAGCTGACCAATTTTTTGATGCCTCTGAATCCTTGGCTTCTAAATCTTCTAGCTCTACATTAGAAAGAGCACCAAATGTTGAAAAGTGTTCCTTCAAAACAGCAACCTGATGAACAGAAATACATCAGTTTATCATTTAATAATGAATGAATAGTAGGAAAAAGAGCTTTTGGTTACATAGAACTTTTGCTTTTACTTAAGATACCTAAGAATGTCTTGTGAATGGCACTTTCAGACTGCATTCCTGCTATTTTTTTTACTAAACTTATCTTGTACATCTCCAACTTATTTTAAAGACGCGCTGTGATAAACAATTTACATTTCAAGAATAGCATGTTCAACTTGATTATGCTTTTAAATTAAAGACGGAAGATTGCTTATAAAGGCGAGGATTACCAACCAATAGAATCTAATCCCTACCAACCCATCAGGTGAAGGTTTTCTATTCCGGGTTTCTACCTTCGAAATCTCATCGTATATGCAACATGACTCATTCTGTTTGCAAGCCTAAAGTACAGGTCTCGGGAACATAGTGATGGCGGTTGATGATAGCCAAAGAGTTTCAACAGGATTGCCGTGATGCTTTGTAGTGGGTCATAGATTAGAGGTCAATGCTTCATGTGTAAGGAAAATTCTGCATCTGTTAATACTTCAGATTTTTCGACATGTGATGAAATTTAATGCTGTCCACTAATTGGTAAAAAAAAAATAAGAGTATCTAAAACAAAATATTATTAACCTAGAGCACAGTACCAATGCCGTTTATCTCAGAGAAAGAGGTGAAGATGATGCATTCCAGTCAGGGTTCGTGATTTGAATTATAGAAATTTGGCCCAAGAGACGGATGTGAAGGATAAGGTAAATCAGCTAGGAATGAATAAGCATATGGTGCATGCACATAGCCAAGTAGTTGCATATATATATAAGTATAATTAAATATAGAGGGAGAGTGGGACTTACATTTGCAAGAGCACTTGGTAAAGGTGGAATAATTCTAAATGCAGTAGGACGGTTGTCCAATTTGAATCTATTCATTATAAAAGGAGCCCCTGCAGGTGCCAATGGCCGAGTTGATGGCTTCAAGCTTGAAGGTTCCTGTGGCACCACACTCGAATTTGTTTTGGGACTAAGGTGGACAACATTCTCTCCAGATGTGTTCTTATCTGTCATCACTTCAGCCAGTGGTGACACCACAACTGCACCAACACCACTAGGCCTCGGAGTCTCAGCTTTTGCAACATCAGCTAATGTTCCCACTTTATGTCTCTTAGCAGCCTGCTCGGGCACCACTTCACCTTCGTGACCTGTAGCCTGCAGAAGCAGAAAACTTCAGAATAGCCCATGCAAGGATTAGGAATTTTCTACTGATATATAGTTTTACATCACGCTATATAAATTGTGAGAAAGCACGCAATAACTAGCCACAGCATTCCCGTCCCTGCTTTGCCACTCTATGGCAAATCTTGTTAAGTTACCAACTACTCCAAAAGCTTAAGCTTTTAGAGAATGGGCCCAACAATGTATATCAAGCTTCAACAAATCTGCCTTGTGTCGTGACATATATTATATTACATATAAGAAATCAACTTGTGCAACCCTTATAAATTTCAGTATCATTAGTCCTGAAGATGCTCTTCGATATATTTAACAAATAATTGAATTTCTTGGCAAAAAAAAAATTGAATAATTGAATTAGTGTGCATGTTTAGCTTCATGAAAACCATGATCCCATGCCAGACATCTAAAGCACTTCTGATATCATCATAACAGACCACATGTTCAAGCAATATAGCAGACTCCAGTTTTTTCATTTCCAACTCCTAGAGCAAGGAATAGGGAGGAGGAAAAAAAATTAATTAAAAAAGCCCACACCATCCATACAGGAAATGAGTGTAAACAAAGGAAAGTTAGAATTTACCTGTTTCTCAAGTTTATTCAACTGGCGCCGGAAGTCGTTCCTTTTCTGATCAAGCATTTCCTGCTTCTTCCGGAGTTCCTCCTTCAAAACCTCTAAACTCTCAAGCTTCTTTTTCAAAGGAGGTTGGTCTTTGGGACCATTGGTGGCAACGGGCTTGGGATGATCAGAGGTAGGCAGAGGAACTACAGAAGCAGGACAGACACTAGATTTTGGAGCAGCAGATTGGTTATTATCTTTCCCTCTGTTAGTGGCAGATGGATGAGATGGAACTGAAGCAACCACCACACCACGGGGATTTAGAGACACATTATTGCCAGCACTCACAATATCTTCCTGAATGCTGTCCCGATTAGCCCACCAAAGCTTAATAAAGCGGTTACCCATTACAGCATCAGGTGCCGTCAGAGCAGCCTCCGCCTCTTCCCTCTTAGAAAACTGAACAAAAGCTCGTTCACTATTCAACGGAATATAAATGTCAATAACCTCTCCAAATTTTCGAAAATGTGAAAGAAGTGCCTCTCTTTTGTTGTTGTTCTTGGGAATGCCATTGACAAATAAAGTGCGCTGTGCCTTTTGAGATAGTTTCCGTCTATTAAGGCCAGTACCACCTTGCGTCTTCAGAGATGAATCCATAACTTGTGGACGTGCAGCACCTTGAAGATTGGTCAGTGTCTCCTGATCCTCCTCAACTTCATTTTCCACGTAATTTGAGGTGCTTGTTGTAGAATCCAATTTCTCTCTCATCTCTGATCTATTTTTTGAATCACTAATCCTTCCCCACACAGATAAACTCGTACTTTGAGATCCAACAGCATTTGCATTGTCACTTTCATCAATCCTAGATGGATTTAGTGATAGGGGAGCCGTTGATGTTTCTAGACGATCATTAGCCCACAGAGGCTCGTCAGGATCGTACACGTCAGCTCCAGCTGCATTGGCGGGACTACTGAAAGCACCATTCAAGGCTAATACGTCATTGGCAATTCCATGTTTGCTACTTCGGCTATGTAAACTGTTGTTATTGATCAACGTGCCAGACGGAGCACTGACTGAAGATGGCGGTCCCAGTCCCACCCCCGGTGCTCCAAACAGGTGTGCACTTGGAAGTGAAACGGGGAGATTAAACTGTGAAAGGCTCTGTAAATTGGAAAATGACACCTTAGTTGCAGCAACCTTAATATATGTCCACTTATTAAAAATAAAATAAAAATAAAGAGTATATATGGCATACAAACGACAGGTTGGTTGGCGAAAATGAGAAATCATAGAAGGGGAAGTACCTATGTGGCATACTAGTGCACCAAGAAGTCTTAAAAATCATAAATTCTGAGACAAGTGAATATGTGACTTATGATCATGACAACATTATTAATCACTTTGTGCACGACTGAAATCTAGTTGCAGAGGTCACACAGCTCTATTCTTTTAGTGGCTCCTCTAACGAACACACAAATTCATGACCATGCACCAAGTTTTCCAAATATATAGGAAAGGCCTCACCATTCAGTAGGATTGTCTTCCACTTAGATCTATCACATACGAAGTAATTATAGACTGAACTTGCAGCAATCAAAAACAGTCTTAAGCAGGTATATGCATGAGCAGGTGTCATGGTGTATGACAAATATGCATCAGAATCTTGCAATTACAGTGTGAGATGCCATCACACATGCAAGTGACATAGTCACCATAGTCTTTGGCACTGTTGCTGAAGGTAGATTAAACATGACAAAATTCCAACTGCATGAATGAGAGAAGCCACCACCGGTCTCTCCTATCTGCCATGCACATATCTCATAGCCATTATTTATGTCTACTACCTACGAAGGACATATCTCAGGTCCACTTCAACCAAGCAGGAACTAGTTTTAGAAAAGGAACATAGAGGTGACTAATGTTAACTGCTTGTAATTCACATTTGCCGTAAAAATTAAGACTCTTCACTCACATTATTCTGTGAGGAGCACATGCAACATCTCATATTGTAAATGTGGGATAGAGAGAAATTTGGTGGGTGCATTTATCAACTCCCAAAAACTTTAAAGGGTTAACACACTCCTAATTTTACCTGAACATCTTCAACAACTATTCGATTGACACCATGCTCCATAGGGCAAATGTCTCCTCTCAAACAAAAGCCACGTTCCTCAAAGTCTCTGCATCGTTGGCGAGCAATACCAACATTCATTGAAGGATTGATCGTTGGTCTGAGCGTTGCTTGCAAACCAAGGCAATGGAGTGCATCCAGACCGCCATTTGGTATCCCTGGAATCATTCCGAATGCACTCCACGGTGCACTCTGTGCATTTGAAACATTTGGCAACCCCCTTCCAGCAAAAAGACCTGGAGGAACAGGTCCCTGTTGAACCATTTGTGAAGCAATATCGACTGAGCTCAACCTAGAATCACGTTGGCTCCAGGAAACAGACGATGATTGATTTGCCCTGATTCTTTGATTCAACTCCATAGAAGCCCGAGGGTAAGCTGCTAAGCCAGTGCGTCTTTTTTCAAACTTTGCTGAGAAGTCTTTCTCCAGGGGGGCCGTATTGTAATTTTTCCAGGTTTCACTTTGGTGAGAATCATTTCCCCTGTAGAAGTGCCCACTTTCAAAGGTTTTGTTCCGCTTGCTGTATGGTCTCGTTAAAACTTGATCCAAAGCATCTCTCTCCGAAGATTGAGACAGTGTGTCCCGCCTACGATGCTTATGATTACGATCGTCATCATCGTCATCGCTCACTTCTTTCTCTTCAGGATCACTGAGACTATCCGGAGGCGAAAGATCTCCTACATTTAGAGATGAAGTTCTTAAATCCATTCGATCCTTTAGAAGAATTACAATGCTCAACTTGCTTTACGGCCTCCAAAATTTCTAAACTCCTAATTGGATGAGGCAATCAAATCACTTCACCAGTTGAACTTGAACACCATTCAGCAATTGCCAGAGTACCTGTAAAGGAAAAGCAATGAAGCAAAAATAGCAAACAAAAAATATATGGTTAATGTTTAAACCACTAATCGAAATAAAGAAAGTTTAGGCATTTCCTTTTGCTCATTAACTTCTATAAGTGCGAATGAGGAAACGAGAGTATGCATGGCAATATAAGGGAATTTTTAATGCCAAGTGCCAACTCAGCTAAGCTAATCTAAGAAACCATCGAAGAAAATCCGATAATGACAAAGTGAACCAATTTTTGGGGGAGGTGCAGGTTAGATTACAGAAAATGTAAAATTGCTAATGAGAAGACAGATGTCAATTAAGCAAGTAAACACAATGAGCTTATTTAGCCATTCCACTCAATGGTTTAAAGACCTCAAACAAGCAAAACTAATAAGCCGGAAGCAGAAACATATAGGCACATAAACTGACAAAAGAACTCCATTTTTATAGTATCAACTGAAGTGAACCTAGTTCAGACCAGAAAGGAGAGATGAGTAGACATTACCTCCATGAAATTTTGAACAATTGTTGAAGCGTCTAGTAACAAAACTAAATTTTCAAAGAACTTGTTCTATTACAGATTCACAAATGTCCCATCGCCACCAAATTTGTGCTAGAGAACGTTGACATTTAAACTTTGAACCCAATTTATTTTGAACAGCCTTTTTTGAAAATTCAACACCCCAAAGAACCCTATAATTCAAATTGAATGGTACATTAATAGGCATAAAAAGAGGGATAGTGCACATTTCACCTTAAATGTGAGTTTAATAAATCACGTCTCCTTAAGAAGTCTAAACTTTCCCATGCGAAGTCAGCTGATTTCACCTTTTGGTTTCATCATTATTGTTCTGTGATTCAGGTGTGAGAAGGCTAAGTATTGGTTACGGTTCTTTCCCCAGCCAACCACCCCTGTGTTGGAGGGATCAATATTGGAGAAAGCAGAGGAGATGTGGTTATTCATGAATCAAATCATTTGAAAGATTATACAATGAACTAAAACAATCTGGGACTCTAATGCCAGCGTGTTCCATTTCAACAAAAGCTTGACACCCAAGTTCCAAAGCTTTTGGACTTGGTAGTAAAAGCAAGACATTTAGGTGGGATTGATTCAAACATACCCAAATGGGAAGATGCATTTCCAAAGGAATCATAAAATATTTCACAAATGCTCATAAGAAATGTGTTTAACATGCATCAATATGTCTATAATTTTGGTGCCAATCAATGTAAAAAAAAATTTGCACGAACAATTTGTCATAAAACGCATTAAAGTTTTGAGTTTGATGAAATTCTGAAAGAAGGAAAAGATTAAAAAACAAAAAAAACAAAAAAAAATGCATTGCAGTTTTGTGATCTCTCTTAAAATTTGAAACATCACGAAAACAACAGCTATCCTAATTATGCGGAAAAACATAATTCCTTTACATGAGTTTTTCTACCCTAAATAATTCTTCAATCTAATTCTTGTCCCGAAAACTCAAATAAACAATGCTTTGAATATGGAGAAACGCCTATATTAGTGGCATTGAAAAACTTGTCTCCGCGAGAATTCTCTTAGAGGAACATTCCATATATTTTTAACATCTCTATAAGCCTATAACTAATATGCATTTATATTGATGTCTTACCACCATGAAAATTTTAATCTAGGGTTTGCGTTACGATCAATTCTAAAATAACCTTACAAATGGGGTCCCTTAGTATAGGTTCCAATCACCGACACTTGGCAGGAATAACATTGTCTTTTTTGAGTGAGTACCATATTTTGGCAGTGTTAAATTGTGAATCAGGGATGTGTATTGATCCAACTATGTGCTGAGGTTAACTTACCAAATGTTGGTCCCACCTATGCGAAATGCTAAGAGTGGGGCGTACACAAACTAAATCTTTGGCATCATGTTGCACAAAGTGATTGTTCTCGTAGTTAAGGACCTAAAAGCATCTCAATTAAGACACAGTTAGTTAACAAATCCTATCTCGAGATTTGCTGTAGGAGAGAACTTAGAGGAAGAAAAGGGTTGCCCTATCAAAAGGAAATTGTTTTCCACGTACCATTTGGTTAACCCAAAGCCAAGGGGTACTTCAACATTTTACCATGAGATATGCTTACGTACAGCCAGGAATTGATGGCTAAATGGTATAAAATACGTAAAAGAAGGTTTCTTTCTATCTCTCCTCCTCATTTCTCATTTTGCATTAGAAGAAACTCTCCTCTTCCTCTTTTCCTTTCCATTCATTTACTTTCTTCAGACAAATACTTCTATCAACACCTATGAAGCACGAGTGCTTCTAAAATGGGGCCGCACGCGCACTTAGTGCGTATGGAGTGCGAGTGCGGCTGGAGTGCGGCTGAGTGCGCACGTAGTGCGTATGGACTCCATTAGAGTTCTTGGAAATGATTGAGTGCGGCGTGAGTGCGGCAGAGTGCGTCATGAGTGCGTCGCGACTCGCCGAGAGTGCGGCGGCATGTTTTTTTTTTTAACTTGCGGGGGTATATTTTTAATTTTAAAAACTTTTGAGGGGTGTATAAAAAAGAGAGGCATATACAAAAACAAGGGTTTCTTTCTTTTTGTGAGACCAGATCAATTCATCAGACACATCTTCCTCTCTCTCTCTCTTATCGCTGTCGGCGACACAGCAGCTCCCTGGAGTCCCTTTCGTCGCCTCTCTCTCAGGTTCGTCTCTCTCCCCTCTGCTTCGTCTCTCTATATCACACACACACACACACACACACACACACACACCTCTCTAACTCTCGATCTGCTCTAGCGGCGCAGGAGGGTGTCTCTCCCTCTCTCTGTTCGAGATCTCTCTCTCGGTCTCTCTCTCTCTCTCTCTCAGTCTCTCTTTGTCATCCAGGTATGGGGTTCTCTTCTCTCACGTTGTTATTTATTTTCTCTCATTTTTTATATGGTTTTTTTTTTTTTTTTTTTTTTTTTGTTAGTGATATGACTCATATCATACAATGTTGTTTTTTGTTTTATAATTTTTATTCCTTGTTACTTGATCTACTTGTGAAATTTGTGAGATTTATTTGTTGATTTGTGAAATATTTTTTTTGGTAGCTCTCTGTTAGAAATGAATTCCGAGAGTGTGAATTCAACTACCGTCCCTACGGATTCTAGTGCGGATACTAATGAAGACACTAATTTCCCTCTGTGGAGGTATGTAACTAAGTTAGAAAGAAAGGGTAAAGGTGGAAATTGGAGCTTCCAATGCAAGTTCTGTAACAAAACAGCGGTGGGATCATATGCTCGAGTGAAGGCACATCTTTTGAAATTATCCGGCAATGGAATAGCGGTATGCCAAAAAGTGACTCCTGGAAATAAAGCTGAATTCCAACAGCTTATAAATGAAGTTGAGAATGCAAGGTCAGTGATGTCAGTCCCACTTCCATCCAGCTCAACCCAAGGGCCATTTGCGACAACGCCAATGCCAATGCAAATGCCACTGCAGCCAACTAGTGAACTTAGGAAGAGAAAGGTGTCTGCAATTGAAAAGGCATTTAATAATGAATGTAGAGAGCATTTAAGGAGTGAGATAGCAAGAATGTTTTATGCTTCAGGTTTGCCCTTTCATTTTGCTAGGAGCCCATACTATATAAATTGTTTCACGTATGCGGCTAACCACAACATAGCCGGTTTTATTCCACCGGGGTACAATGCCTTAAGAACTACTTTGTTGCAAAAGGAAAGGGCAAATATTGAAAGGTTGTTGGAGCCCATAAAAGGGACTTGGGGGGAAAAAGGGGTGAGCATAGTCACCGATGGTTGGACAGATGCTCAAAGAAGGCCACTAATAAACTTTATGGCCGTGACCGAGAACGGACCAATGTTTTTAAGAGCAGTCAATTGTGAGGGAGAGTACAAGGATAAAAATTTTATTGCAAATTTGATGAAGGAGGTCATCAAAGAGGTTGGGCCAGGAAATGTAGTCCAAGTGATAACGGATAATGCTCCTGTGTGTAAGGCGGCAGGAATGCTTGTTGAGGCTCAATATCCTCACATATTCTGGACTCCGTGTGTGGTGCACACCCTTAATCTCGCTCTTAAAGACATATGTGCAGCAAAAAATACCGAAAGCAATGCGGAAGCTTATTTCGAGTGTGGTTGGATCACTGATGTGGCTGGGGATGCGATCATAATTAAGAATTTCGTAGTCAACCATAACATGAGATTGGCCATGTATAATGATTTTGTGAGCTTGAAGTTGCTTTCAATTGCTGAAACAAGATTTGCTTCGACTATTGTCATGTTGAAGAGATTTAAACTTGTTAAGCGTGGTCTCCAATCAATGGTGCTTTGTGAGAGGTGGTCAATGTACAAGGATGATAACATAGGAATGGCATCTAAAGTGAAGGAACTTATTCTAAGTGATGTTTGGTGGGACAAAGTAGACAAAATACTCGCCTTCACTAATCCAATTTATGATATGCTTCGATTTGCCGACACGGATAAGCCCGCTTTGCATTTAATTTATGAAATGTGGGATTCGATGATTGAAAAGGTGAAAAAGGCAATCTATCGGACTGAGGCAAGGCAAGAAACCGACGAGTCAACATTCTACAATGTTGTGTATACCATCCTTACTCAAAGATGGTCAAAGAGTAGCACGCCACTTCATTGCATGGCACATGCTTTGAATCCAAGGTAACTTAAAAATTTTAACGTCAAAGAATTAGCATTAAAATAAATATTCAAATATATTAGCACGTTAGCTCACTACTTGATTTCTAATCTAGATATTATAGCAAAGAATGGCTCAATGGAGATCCTGGCCGTGTTCCTCCACACAAAGATAATGAGATTGGCGAAGAGAGGGCCCATTGTTTGAGGAGATTTTTTCCAAATAATGAGGATAGACAAAAGGCGATTCTTGAGTTCCACTCCTTTTCTTCTGCAGCTGCACAATTTGGTAATTTTGACTCATTGGCAGATAGGGGGACTCTAGATCCAAAAGCTTGGTGGTCGTTCTATGGTTCTTCGGCGCCCTTGTTGCAGAACATAGCTTTAAAGCTTCTAGGACAACCGTGTTCGTCATCTTGTTCTGAGAGAAATTGGAGCACCTACTCTTTCATTCATTCAATAAGAAGGAACAAAATTCAACCACAACGTGCTGAAGACTTAGTCTTTGTGCACACAAATCTTCGCCTCCTTTCAAGACAAAATCCAAATTATATGAAAGGAGAAACTAAGATGTGGGACGTTGGTGGAGATGTTTTTGATCCTCTTGATGGTGCTGGAGAACTTGAGATTGCAAATCTCTCATTGGATGAGCCGGAAATGGAGGCCGAGCTTTGTGCAGAAAATGAAGTCCATGATGATGATGATGCAAGTTGAAAGAAATAAAGAGCTTAGAAAGTCTTTTTCTTTGTTTGTTTGAATGGATGATATACAAAACTTATGCTATGGTTTGCTTGAATTAAGTTATGCAAGACTTTGTTTAACGTTTAATATTAATTTGCTTCTTGTTGTTTGCATACTTGTTGTTTTCTTGCTAGTTGAATTACATTGGTTAGTAAAAAAAATAGTGGTAGAATTAGTTTTATATACTATATAGTAATATATAAATGTGCATAAAAAATAAATATATATATATATATATAAATGCTATGTAAAATATATTTTAAAATTTTTATTTAAGTACCCCTGCCGCACTCGCACTGGTGATTTTGGGAAAATTGCCGAACTCTCCGCACTCGCGTCCCCGTCCTCGCGTCCCCGCATCCGTACTGGTGCTTCATAGATCAACACCATGTTTTCCTTCCACCCTTCTTCCTACCATTCATTCATTCAGGTTTTCCCATCAACCACATACTATTCACCCCATTCACATTTACCATGTACTTTAGCAATGTCTCTTTCGTCTCTTCAAATTTTGAAACAATAGCATACAATTTAAGCTTCTTGATGACAATTCCTCCCATGACCATTAAATTACTAATTAACAACAGTAGAATAATTACCAAAAAATATACAATAGAATCATTAAGCTTGCACAAAAATCTTATACCGAAATCACCTCATCTAATGCTTATGCCGTTTCAAACACAAATGAGTAAGAACGTAATAAGCACGTTTGGAAAGAAAAACAAGTACATTACCTTCTGTATGCAATAAAATGAACAACTTTGGGCTGATAGGGCAATGCTCACAGCTTGACCCCGCCCTTTATTCTCTTCTAAAATAAAATTTTGAAAAAAATAAATATATTTTTATAGCAATAATGGCATAGTACCCTGAAGGTGATACAATACGTGCAGGATGTAACATCAAATAGTAAAGCATCACAAGGAGACGCTACTAAATCACTCGAGCCTATCAGGCTTAAGAAAAAGGGAGAACGGAGTTCATCAGTAAAATGGTATATGCCTTCATGTATTACAACAACTACGCACATTCTAACTACGGAACCCCAAAAGTATTATTTCATGAACTCACCCAGATACATTTTAACACGAACATTTTGGGGTACATATAGTTACACTACTACAGTAGACTTGAAATTGAGATGCATTTCCACAACTACAACACAGACATACTGAAGCTGCAAACTATAAACGGTGGCAATCAATCTCCATGGAACTGCACCTCAAATTAAACTCACTGACTCTAACACACCGAAAACTGCACAAACATCACTAAGCCGGGTAAAGCCTCATTTTACTGAACAATCCTCAGACATAACAAACCAACCAAACCCATTGCAGAGATGACAGGCTCCTTAATCATACTCTATTATATATTGCAAAAAACACTATATAACTTCTGCAAATAAATAAGAGCTCTTATCTCATATATATATATATATATATATAGAGAGAGAGAGAGAGGAGAAGAGAAAGAGGTGAGAATTTCTCTAAACTCGTAGTCCTCAATCGAAAACATATAGGAGTATTTATATATAAACGGGCATCCTTTTAAGGAACCCAAAACACATGTATTCAGACTCTCTTTCTCTCTCTAGAATGAACAACTCCTAGTCCTAGCAGAACTCTTCCCCGATGACAAGCTAAACGAACCGAAACAAAACCCCAGTGTAAAAACAAGGAAAAAATTCGATCGATCGCAACAAAAAAAAAAAAAAAAATCCAACAATAAATGATGCGTATGATCCACCGTCAATTGAAAATTGAGAAGACAGAACAGGAAGGAGAAACCAACCTTGTTGTACAGAAATCCGCTCCTAGGGTTTCGATTCAGTATATGAACGTAACACCCTATATATCTCCGGCTAGGTCTCAACAATGGCCGGACCGTACGTTGCCCCCTCTTCTGTTTCGATATTTTCCTCTCTCTCTCTCTCTCTGTCAAAGCCAGTTTAGTTTCTCTTTCTAGATTGAAGAGGGGTTTTTACGGAGGTTAAGCTTATGGGCAAGAGAGCATTTTTGTTTCTTTTTTGGTTCACTCTTACCCAGTTAGTCTTCACCGGGTCTTATTTTATTTTTATTTTGTCCTATTTATTATTAATTAACATAATTATTGAATCAAAAATAATAGGGATACACATCAAACGATATACCAGTTTTAAATGTATGTATTCTGTACTGTGTAAATGATACGTAGAAAAGTGTAAAAAAATTCAAATAGCACAGGGTACATGCATTTAAACCACAGTGTGTCATTTGGTGTGTATCCCTATCATTGTTGTTACTGAATTGATAGACATTTGATTCACATTTTTTTTCTTCGAAAAAGTAATATTTGGGACACAACTATTCACACAACTCAAAAGATGTGTCTATCTCTCTCCTATGATATCAGTAGACCCCACACTAAAAAAGAAAAAAAAGACACATGTCACAAAAGATGTGTCTATTTTTCTCCTGTGATCAGGGGCGGAGCTAGGAATTTTAGTCAGGGGGCCTAGGCTATACAGCCTCAGAGGTGAATTTTTTGGGGTCTATTTATACATAATTGGCAATTTTTTTAGGGTCTGCTTGTATACAATTGTGATTTTTTTGGGATATACTTATAATATGAATCTATTTTGTGACACGTAAATATTGTATAGTGTCTTTCAAAATTTTTGGGGGGCTTATTTCTAAAACGCATAAAATTTTCACACTAAAAGTGTAATTTTCAAAATTCTAGGCACCTTCCCTTTTGAGTTGTATATACGTGTATATCAATATATATATATATATATATATGTAGTTGATAACACTAAATAGGCCCTTGGACTCATTTGGGAGGCCTAAACATAAGTTGAGGGGGTCTAAATGTAAAATACTAAAAAAAATGTAAGGTAAAATTTTAATTTTCAAAATCTCAAGGGGGCCTGAGCCCCCTGGTCCTATACTGCCTCCGCCCATGCATGTGATGTCAGTAGACCCCATAATGACAATGGAGAAATAAACACATGTCACATATCTTTTAAGTTGTGTCCCAAAAGTTATATGAATAGTTGTATGTGAAGTATTACGCTATCCAAAAATTTGAAAATCCTTTGATTTGGTGTTGCAATTTTTTTGCCAAAACTGCTGGGGGTCTTATGTACAATTCACCACCAAAAGGTCTTGTGCCACTGAAGACAAACTAAAGAGGAAAAAAAAAAACACTTTCATATATTTACTTATGTCATGTTAGTGTTGCTATCTCTCACGGAAGTATATAAAATAATAGTTAAATATAGGACCGAACAAAAAGAAAGTGGAATTGCAATTATGTCCCCCAAGGTTATGATAATTTCAAATATTCCATCCTCACCATGTAAGTATGGTTTACTTTAGACCCTCGAGTGTCATGCAGAGACTAGAGAGGGGAATGCTTACGTGCAAGCAGTTGTTAATTGCATATTAAACTTGTTAGGCAATTATTTTCTCCTTCCAAATAGTAAGAATTGAAAAGTTTGGTACTTTTGGTAAAATTAAAAATTACATATTGGATTTTAAGTGCAAAAATTTTTAAACTAACAGTGTAATTGTTAACAAGTAAATTATTTTTTTATAGAAATTAGTAGATTGCATTCAGTAAGAATTTTTTTCATTTAAAGGTTTTTCATAGGTTTTGGTTATTTACTTTTTGGGTTAATTGGTGAGCTGTTATGCATTATCGAACACAGTGGAAAAAATAATTTTTGAAATTTTTTTTTTTCATTCTTAGCACTTATATAGGGTATCAATCACACCTATTTATTGAATTAAAACTTAGTGAATATTAAATCTAAATGATAATTATTATAGTTAAGAAAAAATGATTGTGACCGTGGTCACGGAAAGAGGAGGAATACTAAAGATTTATAGTTTTTAGAATGAACAAACAAACTTATTCTTGATTTGGGGTGTATATGTGAATGAACAAACAAAGAAATCTTATCTCTAATAATTAAATTTATATTTAAGATAAATGTACTCTATCCCTCCCAATTTAAATCCGTTATTCAATTTTTTAATGTCTCATTGATATTGTCATCTTTAAAAAGATGGTGTACTTATCTTTTTGAGTTTTACAATTCGACTACTTTTATATGTTTACAATTTCAAAAAAAAATTCCAATGGCTGTGTATTATTATATTTACCTAATTCATTAATTTGAGTCTGCATTATTGACTCTTGAATTTGGTTTTCAAATATTTGGACAATTGCACTATATTTAATTATAATGAGGGTTATTAATTTTTTATTAGAAGTTATTTTATATAGTAGTTGATAACCAAATTTGATATTCACAATTGGGAACTATAGTTATTTTAATGGGTAACGACATGCGTGAAATCAAGCAAAATTACTGAGAAATGATAACCCTTTATTATATATAGATGTTGTAGATATAGATATAGATAAACTGAGGAATACCCAATCGGATTTTCCCACTTTTTTTATATTATTCTTTTCTTTTCTTTTTTGCCTATTTTGCATATGAGTAAAGATTGAGACACAAACAAATCCACAACCTTTGGGACACAATCTAAATAATGTGTCTATCTCTCTCCTGTGATGTCACTGGACCCTACAGTGACACAGGAGAGAGATAGACACATTATTTGGGTTGTGTCCTAAAAGTTGTGTGTTTGTTTGTGCCCCAAGTATTACCCTTTGCATATCTCTAGAATTAATTAGATATACATGCATAATCTCTCTCTCTTTCTTTTTTTTCACTTATTTCCTTATTGTTTTTTAAACCATTTCAAATCTCATCAATCTAATCTATATCAATATATATACATATATCTCCAATATGCACACATACATGATGCAAACTAAACAAATTAATTAAAATAATATAACTACATATAATATAAAATAAGAATATCAGTACCAAATTTACATACATCTATATCATGTACAAATGCAAGAGTTCTAATCAAAGAAATAAGTTATCTATATTTTACTTTAACCATATTTTAATTCTTAAATTTTCAGTACATAAAATTCAACACTAATAGTCTGTTTGATAAAACTGATAATTAATTGCTGAATTTTAGGCACTGAAAATTTTAAGCGAGTGAATTTGCAATACTGAAAACAGTGTTTTCAGTATTGAAAATGGACTTTATTTAGTGGTTATTTTCGTAGAATTTTTTCACTTAAAAGTTTTCAGTGGGTTTTTGATTACTTTTTTAATTAAGTGATGCATTATCAAACGTTCTGAAAAAAAAAAATTAGTGCCAAAAATTTCATTTAGTTTCCAGTAATTAATTATCGGTTTTATCAAACAGGCCCTTAAATTTCTGTGATTTTGCAGAGTTGTATCTATCAAATGTTTGAATTATAGCAACTCCCTGATGCATCACACAATCTACAAATTTAGTATATATTATAAAGTGGAATCAGAAGCTTGCCACAAGGCAGTTATGTGTTTTTTTCTCATTTTTTTATATACACATCTATAAAGGATATTATTATTTTTTATTTTTAAATAGTTGTCTTATGACTTTAATGTATTAAGTGATTAATCATAGAAAAATGTGGTGAAAAGTCTCATTCTCCGAATGTTTTTTCGAATAGGTCCATCAATTGGATCTTCATAATAATATGTCTTATAATTATGATTGTATTTAGGAATTTGTCCAAAATATCCTATTATGGAATAATTTGATGACTTTTATACTTCTAATTTATATGTGTATATATTGTAATACCCTGTATTTTGAATGTATAGTAAATATATGCGATTCTGTATAATTGCCTTGATAATTCTTGCAACCTCTTTCTCAATCGATTGACATTGCGTTTGTCTCAATTGATTGAGACTATTTCAATCGATTGAAACTATTTCAATCGATTGAAACTCTGCTGACCTGAATCCATGACATGGACTATTCCCAATCGATTGAACGGTTGCCACTTGTTCTCAATCGATTAAAGTAATTTCAAATCGATTGAAAGTATAGCAAACTTTATCCCCAAGTTCACGCAGGAACTATGTAACACCCGCACCCGCATGCTATATTTAATTGTGATTAGCA
Organism: Hydrangea macrophylla; assembly: GCA_033977485.1. NCBI lineage: Eukaryota > Viridiplantae > Streptophyta > Magnoliopsida > Cornales > Hydrangeaceae > Hydrangea > Hydrangea macrophylla. The sequence goes on along the minus strand of CM066984.1, from coordinate 127,948,544 downwards.
TGCATTATTAGTAATAAAACAATGATATAGATATATGTGCTAAATGAGTTTTAACACACTAAGATGATTAAGGGTGTCCAGTTGGGAACTCATATATTGGCCAATGTGGCAGTCCCAGTTTGAGATAGTTATGAGAGGTTCCCGTGTGATGGGACAAATACGTGGAATAAATCTTATGTACTTAAATATTTATTAAGGCATATGTGATTATTATATTGTGTTATGTAAATAGCATGTTAATTGTTAGAAACCACTTCTGTGGTCCTTTAGGGATGTCTTTGTGAGAGTGAATTGGATACGTTGAATAATTAGTAGGTTAATTAGCAATTTCATATTATTATGTGGGACCACTTATGAGACACATACGAGACATAGACAAACACTCATTTAAGTTTGGGATAGTTTTAATAAATTTCATAACTAGCAGAGATATAAACGCAAAACTAGTAAAATCTTAGGGAGGTTACAATAGAAAAAGGAAATTGACAAGTCACATGTTGAGTGACACTTGCCTCATGACTCACCACAATCGTTCTTCTTCCTTAGCGAGAGTTTACACAGAAAGAAAATAGATAAATTACGACGAAAATTCGACGATGCTAAGCGAGGTGCCGTTTGACGTTCATTTTTAAAACAGAACACATATTTGGACTCCTGGAGGTGAGTCTAATGCAGTAGTATTGTTCTTATTGATTTCTAAGACAGTTTTCTACGACTAAATTCGAGAGCTTGGCTCATAATTGGTAAATTTTGTATAAGAATTGTACTTGGTACTTATTAGGGTCTTAATTCTACGTATAAAAGCGAAAACCCAAGAGGTGAAGGACAATAATTATGGAATTTAGATAATCGGATGTTTGAGTTTGTCTTTGTGATGCTAAGCATGATTAGCTAGCTTAAATACACATGCTTAGAGTAATGCTGATAGCTCGTGTACAAATTGTAAAATCGTACGGTGTAATGACTACTTGAGCATGTTAAGTTGTTAAATTGGGTCAAAGGGAAACTTATACTTGCCATTAAGAATGTGACTGGGAGCCGAATTGGCCATGAGGTCGCATGTCTGAATGGGAGAGGTGTAGGTCTCAGCTAGTCATGTGGACTAATGGTGTAATCACGGGGACTAATGGTGTAGTCACGGACTAGCTAGTGTGAAAGGGTGGCCGGTACTTGTGTTCTCGAAGACCATAGTTATGTGTAGAATATGAGATTGTGCATGCTTGTTATCCATGTACATAAATGTTGTCATTCACAAGCATAGTTAAAGTGTAGAATAATGTAGTAGTGATTGTGCCACCATGAGGTACATTTACAACCAAAGGTCCATAGATATCTGAGTAAACTAGCTCTAATGCTTGAGTAGCTAATATTACAGCCTCTCTAAAAAGGCTTTCGGCATGCTTTTCCAACTAAGCAATAATCACACATAAGTAGGTCAACCTCAGCGAGTAGGTCCAAAAGGCCTTCTCGAGCTAATCTAGTTATCCTATCACATCTTATGCGTTTAAGTCCAGCATGTCATATCTCATAAAAAATTAATAACATAGGAAAACTCAATTTTATTAAAACACTCTTAAGTAGCTATCCCTAGATAACCATGTCTTAGTAACATTATCACTCAAAAATATCCATCCTATTTCCACCGAACTAAAAAACTCCTTCAATTGCGCTCTTTTCACATTGTTAGCCTTGGGTGCAAACTTGCTAGCCCCACCCTGCCTTTTGGAGGGTTTACCCTTACTATTGCGTTTAGGCCCACTAGATTTGCGCTCACTCCCACTTATGGAAATTGTGGTCTAGAGTGTAGTAATACGGTTCGCCTTGTCATGACCCATCCCGCTACGCGCGGAAATAGGACATATGGCACGCCATCAAGGCTTATCCAGTTCATTAAAGTGTGAATAGCAGCGGAAACATAAGTCAAATCTATTTAAAATCAGAGTTATAAAAAGTTTTGTCAGTTGGAATACTTCCCAAAAGAATTCATTTCTGAAATCAGAGGTCCAGTCGACTGGATCGGGAATCCAATCGACTGAAGACCTAAAGCAGAAAGGTTTTCAAAATTCACCATCTCGTCCAGTCGACTGTGACTGAAATCCAGTCGACTGGAACCTTCATTTTTCAGTCGACTGGATCCTACCAGTCGACTGTGCCTCCAGCAGAATCAAAAACCCAGATTTCCCATCAGTTGTCCAGTCGACTGAAACACTGACCAGTCGACTGGATTCGCCACATTAAAAGCAGTTTGCAAAATTGAACAGTAGTCCAGTCGATTGAACAAGAAATCAGTCGATTGATTCTGTCACGACCCATCCCGCTAATGTGCGGAAACAGGACACGTGGCACGCCATCAATGCTCAACAATAACTATACGCAGCGGAAAAGAACTTTAAAACAATCTTGAGTATATAAAACTTTGAAAACATTACCCTCCGAGTAGTAAAATCCGTATAAAATTGAAAACGTAATTATACTTCAAAATGAATGATTTTATGTTGAAAGGGGTCCCAAAGGCACCCTAAGAACCCATCAAAACCTTTTTAAAATTTCCGGAAAGGGTAGTAAAAGATTTATGGCCGGGGTCTTTCGACCGGTCGAACGACCCCCTTCGACCGGTCGAATGACCCTTTAGCAGAATACTGCCCAAAGTTGCAGAATTTGCTTAAGGCGTCAAACAACCACCACCAATATTCCAAACACACTTACATTAATCCGAACGTCACAAGCTATAACAAGCTTTCAAAAACCAAGTTTAATCTCACCAATCCATGAAAAGAAACAATAGCGGAACAAGCTAAGGCTTGTTTGGCTCGATTCACAAAACTCTAACCACATTCCTTCAAAATCCGAATTTGACAAGTTAAGTTTTTAAAACACGAATTCATGAGTTTGGATTCATTACCACATAACCCAAAAGAGTTTTAATACCTATTACAACATCATGAAATCCACACTAAAACCTCCAAGTTAAATCCAGGGTTCTAGCTATTCAAAAGCTCATTATTAAAATGATCGGCAAAGAAGATAAAACATATACAAGAGGATCCCCGGCATTCCCATCGGCCTCACTCTTCTCGCTTCCTCTTGCCTTTCTACATACCTGCAATGGAGTAAATCTCCATTGCTCAGCTTTATGTTGAGTGCATAATTTCTAACATATGCATATATGACAAATCATGCTTTAATCTCATCATAACACATAACTATTGGTCTCTAGGGAATAAGTGCACATTCACCGATCCAAAGTCTTAAGACTCAACCATGACCCATGCTCCTTCGACATGTCACGTTAATGCCTTTCTCGGCAAGTGATCGTCATCACTACTAATCCTCCCCATTCTCGAGAGGACGTCTCACGGTGAATTAGCACAAATCCCCCTTTAACCCACATAGGCACATAAACATACTCATTTAACACATATACGTGCTCGCGTAAAATTAGACATGCTTTTCACATTCAAGCGCGTGCATAATTAACGGGCCTAAGATTAGCACATGGATTTTGCCCGGATCTCAATTTCGTCGTCGAAATATAAAACATGTATTTCACCTATATAACATAGGCTAGAAATTCATACCTCGAGCTATCGTCGTATAACTTTGAGGGAACGACTAGAAGCCCGATTAAACGCCAAATCTCCGATCCTACGCGAAACCTACAAGTTTACACGTGCTTTTCCCAAATTCCTAGATTGAAAAATTTATAAAAACTTAGCCAAACATGCCCTAAAGACTATCAAAACGTAGCCCTTACCTTGGGGATTCAAATACGAATTTTGGTTGAAAACAGACGGACGAAAGGTCACCGATCGTCGTCGCAAAGCCCGTGGCAATAATGTCCCTTTTCTCTCTCCTCTCTAACGATATTTTTAGAAGTTTACAACTAATGAAATTCTCACCCTTGCTATTTATAGGCAAACTTTCCAAAAATTACGTTTACCTCTCCACGAGTTTTTCAAAACTTCTAATTATACCTCGAAACGTCTTACACGTCCATTTTATATCTTCCCGAGTGAAAACTATAAATTATAGAAGTTTTCGTCTAAGTTCCGTTTGGGTCCAAAATTACGTCCGAAAACTAAATTCTGTGGAATCTCTACACAACCTACCTTTTAAGCAACGTATCACTCACGTTCTCACCACAGTGTTCAAACGATCTAAAACTAGATCAAAACTATCAGAAATTATACTACACAGGTATAATTACTATTTATGAAAATACCAGATAAGTCAAATAACATTTAAATCACATAAATGTCATTTAGCTATGCCAATACAACATGATTTTCCATGTTCTCGTGTCATCTCTTGACACCTTCCAGACTGCCTTTAAGGCCAAATACTGGATTCTCAAAAGACACCCTCCAACAACTAGTGAGTCATCACTCACTTCACACACATTAATTAACACAACCGTAAGCATGCAATGCATGCTAAAATGATATAAATAAATACCACAGGAGTGGGTATGACAGATTCCTTGCAGATTGCTGAGCATTCTACAGGACTACACCAAGGGTCTTCCAATCAGAACTAAAATAACCACCACTATATTACCACAGTTAAAAACATAAATACATGAGTTTGAATACAAAATTACAGTACTACGAAACTAAACCGTGATTCTATTACAATCTGTTTCAACTTCTCAAATTTTTATACAAGTTTAGGAGTAAACAAAAATATAAACAAGTGATTCCCCCGGCATTCCTCAACGGCCTCACTCCCCAAGCTTCTTCTTGTCTTTCTTCTTACCTGCAATGGAGTAAATCTCCACTGCTCAGCTATATGCTGAGTGCACAAGTTCTAACATATGCAATATATGACAAAACATGCTTTAATATCATAAATCATATCAATAGTCTCTAGGGAGAGAAATACGCCTTCATCCGGTAGCGGCGAGTCCAAGCCTTAAACTGCGATGTCAATGGCTAGTCCAAGCCTACAACCATTACATCCCCAAGTGCCTTGGCAAGTAATCGGGAGAGAACAAATCCTAATTATACGCCTTAATTCACATTTGTTAGTCGTTTTTATCCTGTTTTTGTTTAGTTTTACTTTATTTTCTATTTTCTGTCAGGTTTTAGAAGAAAACAAGGAGATCAGGGTAAACAAGGTGAAAAAGCAGGAAGAAAGAAGCAGAAAAAGACACATCGCACGCGCGATCCGCGGGCGCGAAAACCCAGAATTCGCTCGCACGATCCGCGCGCGCGACCTCCCAAATGACGCGCTCGCGCAGCTCGCTCGCGCGATCCGTACAAAAAGCAAAGTTACGTATTTCAATAGTCTAAAGAGCCCTGTGCAAACGAAACTGCTTGAAGACGTCCAGATTGTAAATAAAACCTGTTTTAATCCGTTTCGGGAGAGGAAAGCTTGAAAAAGCTCTTGTAAACTCTATATATTCTTAGTTTTTATGATTTTTAAGGGTTACACACCTAGAGATCTATTCACATACATTCATTGAAGGCAAGAGGAAGGAGAAGAGCAAGCTTGAAGGTTTCTAATGGCTTCCATCAACTCAATCTTCATGCTTTCACCCATCATGAGCAACTAAACTCATAATCTAGGGTTTCAATGAAACCCTAGCTATGTAAAGGGGGATTCTATGCTTTTCTATTTTAAGATTTTATGGTTTGGGATAGTGATTGTATGTTGGTGGATTTTATATAATCAGTTTTTAATGTTAATAATCAAGAGTATTTTGGATCTATTCTTGTCTTAGATTTTTCCTTATGCTTATTGAACTCAATAGTCCTTGATTTATGTGATTGATAGGAGTATTTACATACAATGGTGCTTATGTGATTGTGATGTTTATATCTTTTATAATCCATGCTTAGGAAAGATGAGTTATGCTACACCCTAGTTATAGGTAGATAATTCATGTGAACCGTAGATGGATTATGTTTAGATTAAACTAACGATATCTTCTTGACGATACTATTGGGCTTGTAGCTACAATAGGTCATAACTATCCAAACATAGAACTTAGAATAAGAAGTATAGATCCCCAATGCATAGTTAGTGGTGGATTTGTAATCCTAGATCCCATCTCCACATATTTGAATCAACTTTGAATTTCGTACACAAGTTTACTTAGATTTAATTCTAGATTTTATTTCCATAATTTCTTAGTTTAATTCATAGTTTAAAGTAGTAGTAATAATCAAATTCCAAATCAATCAAACTTTCGATTTTCTTATAACTAAATAGATTATATTTTATTAATTAAAGGATTAAAAATTAACAATCTCTGTGGGTTCGACCTTTACTTTCCACACTACAAATCTTTTGAAAGTAAAGCATAAATAAGCATACTTTAATATCTTGATTCTGACGCGATCAATTTTTGGCGCCGTTGCCGGGGATTGAAATATTTTTTACCGTTAATTATTAGAATCGTAATTTACTTAGTTAGTAAATATTAGTTTCCTTTTTATTTTCTTTGTTTTTAGTTTTATTTTAGAGTCGCTAAAATTATTCTTGTTCTACAGATCTCATTCGTCAATTCTAGCAAGATCGAGTGGAGCAGCTGTGCACGTCAACGGAGCTTACGCGAACCTGAACAATAAAATAAATTGCAATCAATTTAAAATCACCAAGTAAATCCGTATTTAAATTTCGCATTGAACCACTGTAAGTCAGGGCGCTGTGACGCAATACTTGCATTAGGGTAGGTGTGGAGTGAGCATTGCATTAGCTAGGAAACCCGGGGCACTGGGCTTGACGCGGTCATTGCATTACAGGATAATTTCATGCATCACATTAGTCTTGTGTGCTTGCATGCTTGGTTGTTAGCGTAGCTATTTTTGCTTTTTTTTTTTATTGAGTCAGTCCTTAGTGTATGTTTGGTACTCGTTCAACTAAACCTAAATTCAATCCGCTTAATCTCGAACTTGAACGCACACTTAGAGGCCTTAGGTCATCAACCCAAGCTGCGAAAGCTCGGTTGATGTTAGACGACGAATCCACACCGGAACCGTCATCTTTGTTTGAATCAGAAATCCGAAGTACTCGTAATCGGTTAAGAAAAACTAAAACGAAAAAAATCGAACCTATTCCAATGGCCGATTGTGGACATAACAGGAATAATGGAAACAATCAAAATAATGGGGATGACCTTAACATACCCCCACCACCTCCGTTAAAAGACTATTTTACTCCTACCGCCTACACACCACCGTCGTGTATTGCATTACCGGAAGTGACGGCAGCCCACTTTGAAATTAAATCATCAACTATTGCGCTTCTGCCGTCATTTCACGGGCGTGTTAAGGAAGACCCTTATAATCATCTAGGCGAATTTCAGGGTATCTGTGCGACTTTAAAGATTCAGAACTTAATAGATGATGAATTAAAAATGCGCTTGTTCCCGTTTCACTTAAAGATAAAGCAAAGTACTGGCTCCAATCGTTGGAGCCAAATTCAATAAGAACATGGGATGAGTTGCAAACTGCGTTCCTATAAAAATTCTTCCCCATAACCAGGACGAATCAGATTAGAAAGTCAATAACTAATTTTACAATGCAAGATGGGGAAACACTTTACGATACATGGGAACAGTTTAAAGAACTCTTAAGGTCTTGCCCTCATCACCAGATACCCAAATGGCAGCTGGTGCAAGTCTTCTATGAGGGATTAATTCCCGCCGTTTGAAATACTGTTGACGATATTTGTGCGGGGACGTTCCTCCACAAGAGTGCCGATGAAGCATGGAAGATATTTGAAACATTAAGTGAAAACTCTATGCATCAAGCGGTATCCGTACGACCTGAAGGACACCTTCTACCTAATCCAAAGAGAGAGGCGAAAGTTGAGTCTAATCATTCATATGAAATTCAAGAATTAAATAGAAAAATGGACCAACTTATGATGATGGGCCGCATGCAAGGCCCACCTCCTTCTGCTGAAGTGTGCCAATTATGCTCAGATTCGTCACATTCAACATTAGCATGTCCGTCCGCATCCCAGTTCCCGGAATTTGTAGAACAACATATAAATGTGGTTCAACAGTTCCAACGACCCAATTATAACCCCACGGGGTATAAACCAAACACGACATGGGGACCTCACCCGAACCTTTCATGGAACTCTAATAGTGAGAAACCGTATTCGAAACCCGATACTACCAATTTTCCTAATGCGTATAAACCACAATCTAATCAGTATCAGCAGCCTCCGAATCAACAAAATCAATACCAACAGCCTCCCTTCCGTGCTAATCCTCCTAGGGATAAAACTTTCGAAGAAAGCGTGTTGGCATCATTAAAGACCTTAGAGGCCCAGTCACAATCGCAGTCTCAACTTGTGAATTCCCATACGCAATCTATAGCGAAGTTAGAGTCCCAAATGGGACAATTAGCTAATACATTGAATCGACGTAATGAGGGAAAATTACCAAGTCAGCCTGTGCAAAATCCTAAGGGGCAGTATGAGGTGAGTTCGGCGAGTGATCAAGTTAACGCTGTCTCAACAAGGACCACCGAACGTACTAAGGAGGTCGTACCTCCTCTAGAGGCAGGAAAAGGTAAGGGTAAAGAAAAAGGTGAAAAGGAAGAGAATTCTATTCCAGTTTCAAAAGACGCTAATCCTTTGGTATCTAATAAAACATCTAAAGTAGCGAATCCTTCCGACTATGTGCCTAGGATGCCCTTCCCATCGAGCGGGGAAGCCCCGGCTCACTTCACTAGAAAAAGCACGAAACCGGAAGATATTCTTGAAATATTTAAAAAAGTATAATCAATATTCCACTACTAGATGCGATTAAACAGATACCCCCGTATGCTAAGTTCTTAAAGGATCTATGCACTCAGAAGAGGAAGTCTAGAAACCATTTATCTAAGAAAGTGTTCCTAACAGAAAAGGTTAGCTCCCTGTTTAATACTAACACTCTCAAATATAAAGACCCGGGTACTTCAACCATCGCTTGTCACATTGGTGATAAATACATTCACCGGGCTCTTCTTGATTTAGGTGCGAGTGTGAATTTGATACCCTATTCAGTTTATGAACATTTGGGTTTAGGAGAACTGAAACCGACTGCGGCCACCTTACAATTAGTCGATAGGTCAATTAAAGTTCCACGGGGGGTAGTAGAGGATGTATTGGTCAAAGTTGATAGATGCTATTATCCGGTCGATTTTATCGTACTAGACACCGAACCCGTCCTAGATGCTAGTAAACAAGTTCCAGTCATTCTAGGACGCCCTTTCCTAGCTACGGCTAATTCGATTATTAACTGTAGGACTGGTGTGATGGATATAACTTTTGGTAACATGACCGTGCGTCTTAACGTTTTCAATGCATCTAATCAACCATATAGAGATGATGAAGAGGCAGATTGCTATGCCATAGACTTAATAGACGAATTAGTCGAAGAGGCAGCGCCTTTAATGTTGACTAAGAAAGCGTTGGAAGCATGCTTATCACATTTCAATTTTAATGATTTCAACATTGACACAAATATTGAAGATGTAAATACTCTATTGGAATCAGTAAACACAACCAATGCACTTCCATGGAAAACTAAAATAGAAGCTATACCACCTCTTGCACATGAACCGGCCTTACCATCCATTCAGTGTTCTCTAACACTCGAACTTAAGCCACTGCCGGATTCTTTAAAATATGCATTCCTAGGGACTAACGTGACCCTTCCAATTATAATCGCGTCAAATTTAACTGAAATTCAGGAAGTACAGCTGATCAAGGTTCTGGGTAATCATAAAAAGGCGATTGGATGGACGGTCGCTGATCTAAAAGGAATTGACCTGTCAGTTTGCATGCATAGAATAAATTTAGAAGAAAATGATAAACCATCTAGGGAAATGCAACGACGTCTCAACCCTAACATGAAAGAAGTGGTTATAAAGGAAGTTATAAAACTCTTAGATGCCGGTATTATATACCCAATCTCCGATAGTAATTGGGTCAGCCCAACTCAGGTTGTCCCAAAGAAATCAGGTATCACGGTTGTACCCAACAAAAAAGGAGTCCTTATACCCACTCGTCAAACTACTGGTTGACGGGTTTGCATTGACTACAGAAAACTTAATTCGATGACGCGTAAGGACCACTTCCCTCTTCCATTTATTGATCAAATCCTTGAACGTCTGTCCGGTCAGAGTTATTATTATTTCTTAGACGGATATTCTGGCTACAACCAGGTGCCCGTTTATCCTGATGATCAAGAAAAGACGACATTCACATGTCCTTTTGGAACCTTTGCCTACCGTCGAATGCCGTTTGGTTTGTGCAATGCACCGGCAACCTTTCAACGGTGTATGATGGCAATATTTTCGGACATGGTGGAGAAATTTCTTGAAGTATTTATGGACGATTTCTCTGTTTTCGGTCCTACATTTGATGAATGCCTTCAAAATCTTACGAAAGTCCTCGCCCGGTGCGAGGAAGCAAATTTAGTATTAAGTTGGGAAAAGAGCCATTTCATGGTTCAAGAGGGAATAGTCTTGGGTCACGTTGTTTCCAATAGAGGTATAGAGGTTGATAAAGCAAAAATTGAATTAATAGACAAACTTCCACTGCCATCATCCATTCGTCAGATCCGTTCCTTCCTAGGTCACGCCAATTTTTATAGACGATTTATCAAAGACTTTAGTAAAATTTCACGCCCCTTGTGCAACCTGCTTGCCAAGGATGTTCCTTTTATCTTTGATAATGACTGTCTGAAGGCTTTTGAAATGTTGCGCACCTTATTATCTACGGCTCCGGTAATCCAATCACCTGATTGGTCATTACCATTAGGACCTGATTGGTCCTAATGCCGTTGGAGCGATATTAGGACAAAAAGTTAATAAAATCCCTCACGTAATTTATTATGCGAGTAAAACACTAAATGACGCGCAATTGAACTACACAACAACTGAAAAAGAATTACTTGCGGTTGTGTTTGCCCTCGACAAATTCCGTTCTTATTTATTGGGTTCAAAAGTCATCGTTTATACTGATCATGCGGCATTGCGTCATCTATTGAATAAGAAAGAAATGAAACCTAGGTTAATCCGATGGATTTTACTCCTTCAAGAGTTTAATTATGAAATACGGGATAAAAAGGGTTCTGAAAACGTTGTAGCTGACCACTTGTCACGAATTCTTATAGAATCAAACGATATTACCCCTCTAAAGGATTCGTTTCCGGACGAGCAATTATTTGCGTTATCTGCCGTAAATCGTCCATGGTTCAGCGACATTGTTAATTTCTTAGCTACGGGATATATCCCGCATACGTGGTCTCGTTTAGACAAAGATCGGTTCTTTTCTCAAATTAAACATTACTACTGGGACGACCCACTGTTATTTAAACACTGTTCTGATCAAATTATACGACGTTGTGTTCCGGAAAGTGAATTCAAATCCATATTAAATTTTTGTCATTCTCTAGAATGCGGAGGTCACTTTGGAGGCCGCCGAACGGCCGCTAAAGTTCTCCAAAGTGGGTTATATTGGCCCACATTGTTTAAAGACGCACATGAATTCTGTCAGAACTGCGTATGTTGTCAACAAACAGGGAACATGTCACATCGTGATGCGATGCCCATGACCCCAATTCTTATTATTGAAATATTTAATGTGTGGGGCATCGACTTTATGGGTCCGTTCCCCTCGTCTTGTGGTTTCGAATATATTTTAGTCGCGGTCGACTATATTTCTAAGTGGGTGGAGGCAGTGGCGACGAGAACCAACGACCATAAAGTTGTAGTCCAATTTATAAAAGAGAACATATTTTGTCGGTTCGGTACGCCACGGGCAATTATAAGCGATGGGGGAAAGCATTTATGTAATCGTTACTTTGAAGCCCTCGTCCGAAAATATTCCGTCACTCATAAAGTAGGAACAGCATACCATCCGCAAACCCAGGGCCAAGTTGAAGTGTCTAATAGAGAGGTCAAAAGTATATTAGAAAAAATGGTACGTCCAGACCGTAAAGATTGGTCACAACGACTGACCGATGCGCTTTGGGCATATCGTACATCGTTTAAAACTCCTATTGGGATGTCTCCTTACCGACTAGTATTTGGAAAAACGTGCCACCTACCGGTGGAACTCGAACATCGATCCTATTGGGCCGTAAAAACGCTTAACCAAGATACAAATGCGGCAGGATGCCACCGTAAACTTCAACTACAAGAACTTGAAGAATTGAGAAAGGAAGCGTATGAAAATTCGAGAATCTACAAAGAACCATCTAAGTCTTTCCACGATAAAATGATTGTAAGAAAGAATTTCGAAGTTGGACAACGCGTATGGTTATTTAATTCGAAATTAAGATTATTCCCGGGTAAGCTACGGTCCCGATGGGACGGTCTGTTCATTATAACGCAAGTGTTCCCGCATGGGGCAATTGAAATTCAAGATACAAACTGTGGAACCCCGTTTAAAGTAAACGGCCAACGGCTTAAGCCATATCGAACCGAGGAAACAGAAGAAAGAGAAATCGAATCTATAGATCTGGTAGACCCGGTCTATCTCGACTGAGCACATGCATCGGTCGAGCTAGCGACGTAAAACTTAGCGCTTCTTGGGAGGCAACCCAAGCTTTAGATAGAATTTTTCTTCAAATTTTGTACACTAGCTAGTAGTTTTGGCCAATGTCTGAGCTTTTAAAAAATCCAAAAGATGAAATTTTTGGATTATAGAACATTTATACAAGAAAACAGAAAAGAAAAATGAGAAACCTACATCTCGCGCGCGCGACACATCGCTCGCGCGGTCCGCTCGCGCGAGAGTTCCCCTTAGACAAAATTTCTTTTAGCTTCTTCAACGAAGCCTCAGCTTCTGTTCGCACCTATAATCGCGCCCGCGAGAATCCTCGCTAGAGTGGTCCGCTGGAGCGAAGTTGGGACTTAGAATTTTTTTCCAAATAAACGAAAAGGGAGCCTCAGCTTTCCCTCGCGCCTCAAATCGCGGGCGCGAGGTACTCGCTCGAGCGGACTTTACACTTGGAGAAATATTTTTATGAAAACAAAAACAAGCCTCAGCTTTCCCTCGCGGAGGGATCCGCGCGCGCGAAGCTCGCTCACGCGAGGTTCCCGTCCCTTTAAATACAGGGTTGAGCCCTAATTTTCTCAGATTTCTCTTTTCTCTCTCTCTCTTCATCTTTCTCTCTCTCGGCGACACTCTCTCTCTCTTCTTCCCATCACAAACCACCACCACCGGCCATCATCATCTTCACCTCGCCACCACACAGCCGCCGCCGGACCACCAAACCCGCCGAAGCCGCATCAATATCACCCACAACCAACGAAACTGCGGCCAAATTTAAGGCCTAATTCCTCCCCCTAAAGTTTGACCCTTCAAATACAGGTATATATCCTCTTATCCATTTATATGTATACATATATAGATAGGATATACACATATATCTATGACTGTATGATCATATGTACGCACACGCACAACCTAAATCCGAAAAACCCCCTTTCCCAAACCATAAATTCAGGGCACACATGTTCTTGCATCTATATATATATATAGATATATACATACGCACACAAAGATTCAAAACAAAGATTCACACATCAATTCCTCTACAATATAGGTCCTAATTTTCATCCATGTATACACATGCTGAGAAAAGTTTTCCCAAATCTCAACCCCGATTTAAACCAATACTAAAGTGTATTTCGGATTTCTGGTTTGGAATTTCACCCACACACAGATTCATATACACATAGAAATTTGCACACTCAGTCAATTTTAGGGTTGTGAATTTGGGGATTTCTAAAACTTTTTTTTTCTATACATACATATACGAATCCAATCACTCACACACAGGTGGATATAGTCATATTTCTATTTACACCACTGTTTAGGGTTTGAGAATTGGGGAGTTATATACACATATATATTTGGATGTAGGTTTATAAAGATATTTTTTTTTACACGCACACTGCCTAAAGAACATGTATGTTGACTTGATATAACCCTAATCCTAACCCTAGTTAGGGGTAATCACTTCATAGTACGATTTTTTTTTTTCTGAACCACATAAGGTATAAACAAACAATAAGTTGAAACGTACCCTAAATCTGGAATTTGAGTTATTCAGAAACTGATGTCGTACTAAGTTCATATTGCTTCCAATTTGAGAGTTTGCTTTAGGAACCCCTAACCGGCACCTATATTTGAACCAATGCATGCTCTCAAGTGCTGATTGTAATCAATGGCTCTACGACTTGAATAATTTTCTAAATTGTTTTCAATGCTATGGATTTAGGGTAGTTCAAAAGGAAAAAGGGTCCACTAAGACAATGACTTTTGGTTTGACTGATCTCGTTGGATAAATTTCAAATCTGTTTTATCAAGGAATTACTCTTAGTTGATTTGTCTAGCACAGTTTTAAATCTATTTCTATCCAAACCTCGTAGCACGTTTTGCTTTACAAATTCTCAAATGAAGACCGATGAAACCACATTAAGTTCTTTCGAAAACGATAACGCAGCCTCCCTTTTTCAAACAATTCTATTCTGAATTCAAGTACATTAGATATATGTGCTACTAATAGAATTATTTACAATGTTCATTGAACACGTGGCAAGTACCCCGAGACTTGCCGCAAAGTGTGTGCCCTTGTCGGGACAGTGGGTGAGAAGGGACCGGCTCTTCTCACAGTTGCTGGGTGTTCCCCCGTGAACCCCAATTTCTTTTACAACTGTCGAATTATATTGATTGTGTCCCTTGCCGGGATGTTTTTCTTTGCAGGTGACCCATTCCCACTCCCTTTTCTATTTTCTTTTCTGGGCATAGACCTATTTTAGAGCCCACATTTTCAATTTTTTTCTAAAAATTCGTACCAACCTTAAAAAAATGACCAAACGAACGGTCAGATCCGCCTCTTCTTCCCAACCGTCTCAGAAAAAATCCAAAGGAAAAGAAAAACAAACTGGCCCACCTCCACCACCTCCCCCAGACGACCCAAACCCCAACGAACTAGGCCCCAAATACGTAAACCGCGGCCTGAACTACGAGGCTACTATCGATGCCGAGTATTTTGCGTCTGACAAGGACGCCAAGTGGGGCCATAACAACCTAGTAGCCCGTAAATTGGCCCTACAACTCTACTTCCGAAACCCCGATTTAATTAGCTACCCCCGCCTCGTCCGCCTATTCTACCAAAATCTCCGCTACCATAAACAATCCCTCAGCCAACACGCCTTTATCTCCACTACAATAGATGGCCACGACGTCACCCTCAACCCGGATAACATCGCCAAAATCCTCCAACTCCCCTCCCACTCATACCAAGTCCCAAAATTAAATGTCCTCACCAAAGCTCACACCTTTTTACACATCGTCCAGGACATGTGTGGCGGCCGCACTGGGTCGGGGCAATCTATACGACGATCTCACATGCCCCGCCAGATGTGGTTCGTAGACCATGTCTTCAAACGAAACCTGTACCCCCTTGGTCACGAGCAAGAACGTACCAAGGAAGTCCAGCACGCCCTTCACGCTGTCTACCGTAGTGACTGGTTCCACCCCGGCCTAGTCATTATGGATGGCATGCGCCTTGCTACTCATGCCATAGATAATTCCATAGACCCTAAGACCCTTCTGCCCTACCCTCGCACCATCACTGCTATTCTTCGGGCTAAGGCCTTTCATATACCGTCCGATGAGCCTATCGATACCTGTATCCCGGAGTTCGCTTCCGCCGATTGGAAGTTGAGCCTGGATCATCTAGACCTGGAGGTTAGGAGGGCCCGAGAGGCAGCCCAGGCCCGTCGCGAGCAGGCAGCACAGCGTCCACCTCCCCCGGAGGATAAGCCGTACGCGTGGACATATGGAGACGTGTGTGCTTTCCGTGGAGAGACCCTGCGGCTTCAGTCTTATATGCGGTCATACTTCCAGCTGGCTCATCCGGATCAGTTGGATGATATTTTGGCTCGGGGAGAGGCTGCATACCAGTCGCCTTTCTCGCGACCGGCACAGCAGGTGGCAGAGGAGGAGCAGGGTGAGGTGGAGGGCGAGGAGGAGGTGGTTGGCGATGATGGTGATGGAGATGGAGGAGATGAGAGTGATGATGATGGAGATGGCGATGGTGGTACGATGGGACAGGGGAGTACAAGGCTAGAGCTGGTATTGCTTGAGGGCGGTGAGGATTAGTTTGGTTTGGTTGGGTGATTGGGCATTTCTTTTTCATTTTCTTTGTATTTGGATGAGAGATTTAGACATTATCAGACAGTATGGGCATGTATATTATTATTTCATTGTTTTTCCTTTTTATTTAGTCTTTTGGTTATTATTAGGATTCTGATGTACCCGGCCTCGACCGGTCAGTTTATTTTCTGTTTTTGTTTTATTATTTCTTTTTGATACTTGGGTCTGTACTTATTCCGTTATGTGGTTATTGTTTTTCGTTTATGGTTGTTTTAGTCCTGTTGCCTCTAGTTAGTTACATTGGTTAGTTACATTCATAAAGAGTGATTGTCATTGAATTAATATTGCTCAGTTATTCCCACTCCCATTGCACTATAAAAGGAATCCCTTAGGTTCCGATTTGGGGGAGACAATGTCGGAATTTCTATTTAAATTGAAAATTAAATGACATCGTAATGTAAGGTATAGATATTCATTAATGCACCACGCACACACCACTAGTGATGCTAATCATATTTCTTCTAAATCCTCCAGCTAATCCAGTGCAATTGTGGCTTAATTTTTTGGTTTCAGGTTTTTAGTTTTCTGATATCCATATAGTTACCTCGACCCTCATATCTCAGTTGTATCCTATCCTCATATTATGGACCACCCGATTTCTCCTCCTACTTCACCTGATAGGTCTCCGAGTCAGTCGAGCTATTATTCTGACTCCAGCTCGTCTTCTGATACTCCTATACTTAGTCCTAGGCTAGCCAAACCTGACGGCCCGGTCGGTCGTCCCGGCTGGTGTCGTCGTCATCCTCGTATGCCCATTCTTAGCTGTTCTAATTCTTCCGACGAGGATGACCTGTTTGGTGATGACCCTACTGTTATTGATGGCCCTTATAGCGCTCCCCCTACGTCTTCCGAGTCATCTTCATCTGAATCGGCCGATTCCTCGACCGATGAGGACGATGAGGGTGTTGTCTCTGGATTAGCGGCTATTTCTTTATCTGACCCTGTTGAGTCTATTGTGCCTACACCCGAGGTTACCTATCCATATAGGAACCTACCTGATTATGTGCCGGACGTTGTTCGACAGCGTCCGGGTCACCCTGACTGGTCCCCTGAGGACATTGCTTCGATATTTGCGCCTTATTCCGGTCCTGAGGATGATAGGGTGGATTTGGGTCCGAGTGTCATTGAGGGGATTGAGGAGGGTGAGCGTCCGGATTTACATGCTGATTTTGATGAGGTGGGCTCACCGTTCGACCCTGCGGAGCACCCGGAGTGGGAGCTTGTGGATTGGTACTTTCGATCTGGCGTACAGCTACCATCAGACATTTTTCGTGGAGTAGACCTCCTGGTGATCTTCTATGAGGACTACATCCATGTCATTGTCATGTTCCCACCTGCATAGGGACATGTAGTGATTTGGTTTGGGGGAGAGTATATGGATATTCATTTTAGTATTGTCGTTTTATTTTTAGTTCTTAGTTCTTTTATTTTTGTTATGTCGTTTATCTGTTATTTCTTTCATTCAATGTTATTTCTTTCATTCAATGTAAAAAAAAAAATTATAGATATTAATACAAAATAGGAGTAATAAGAATAGAAAAGTAAACATTATAATTGTTCTTTAAATAAATGAAAATAGTTTCTTAAATAAGTTTCTTAATACTGTTCAATAGTGCATTCCTTTTTATTATAATTAGATTTCGTTGAAATTTTGAGAATTAAGAGAGTGTATAATCAAATGTCTACCGAATCTATGAAAGTATATCTTAAGATTGTATATCCTTAGAATCATTGGTTTATATCTTATACTTGCATATCTTGTTGCACGGCACGTAGTCATATGGATACATATTAACAATTGAACTATAATGTACGTTGGATTTCTAAATAGTAAAATTGTGGAGACTAAACCCAGTGAGCTGTTGAGCCTATCATTCTTTTTTAGGGTTTGTAAAGTAATTTATCGAATCTCTTTGACATATCGCACTATTTCATTGATTGGTCTCATTATTTTTTTTTTTCATTTTGATTGAAAGTCGAGTGAGTATTGGAATTACCATGTTTAAAAAAAATTAAAAGTAGAGAAATTCTATTTCCTTTTATATCATAACATTGAAAAATCATGTGATTCTAGAAAATGACGCTAGGCCGTCTGTTTTATTAAACCTTTTCGACCTTTGGCCTACCCAATATAAATATTTTTCTCTTGTTAACCCATTTGAGCCGTTTTTAAATAAGCCATTTCTTTGTTCACCTATTATCCTACCCACTCCGATATGGAGTTTGCCATTATTAAATATTACCTACCCTATGTCCAAAAGTAGTTAGAGAATAGTTTTCATAAAGAAATTGGGCTAGTAAACGACTAGAAAAAATATGATGTATTGAGTAGTAAAAGAAAAGAAGTAAAAAAAATATATTTTAAAAAAAGAAAAAAATAGCTATTGAAAAAAAAACAAAAAGATATGATTCTCTTGAAAGAGATAAAGAAAAGAAGAAAAAAATGAGTGATATAACTAGTCGTTGTAGTAAAGCCCTTGCGTTACACATTAAGGTTGTTCCTAGGTACTTACGGACTTTTTGAATCCCTTTTACCTTTCTTTTCTAAGCCTTAACCCTTGACCAACATTACAACCCGTATAAAGTCCTAGTTGATTCTATGGAAACATGATTTGGATATGTGACCGATAAGGAAAAAGAAGTTAAACATGGTAATAATAATATTTACTTGACGATCGATATCTGTTCATGAGACTATTTTATTTCTGTCGTGTCGTACGTTGTTGAGAGTCATATGCGAATTTATTTGTT
Source organism: Hydrangea macrophylla (assembly GCA_033977485.1). Classification (NCBI taxonomy): domain Eukaryota; kingdom Viridiplantae; phylum Streptophyta; class Magnoliopsida; order Cornales; family Hydrangeaceae; genus Hydrangea; species Hydrangea macrophylla. Next base: position 127,929,614 of record CM066984.1, on the reverse strand, counting down.
TTGCACAATAATTCTTTCTTGCATATATATAAATGAGTGCTTACACCTGTTTCAAAGTGACTTTATTTTAGAGTGTAATTAACAACGTGAGATTTGTAGTCAAAGCATCACTAAATAGTCATCTGATTTATATTTCACGTTCATAGTTGTCGTGTATCCACTTGACTACTATTTCACACACATGCGAGTCTTCGATATATTTTATTGATTCTGGTGATATATGTTTTCGGATTATTTTTCATAATGTAGGAGGGCATACGATTGTTTGACTCTTGATAATTCTAAAGTTTCATTTGAGGTTGATTTTATCGGAAAAGGATGTGACATTGAAATATTTAAAATTTTGAATAAAATTTTTACAAGTTAATAAAGTTGGTTGTGGGTGACTTGTTGACGAGAACCCTCACGAGACTTCACTCGTCCGACTAGGGACGCCTAGAGGTTTAAAAGGCTTGTTGCACAGGCTAAGTGCAATCGTTATCCATACGAAAATGGAGTAGTTTTTTTTTTTAGTAATTTTATTCTTTTTGCTCGAGAACTAGCAAAATGTAGGTTTGGGGGTGTGATCGGGAGAGAACAAATCCTAATTATACGCCTTAATTCACATTTGTTAGTCGTTTTTATCCTATTTTTGTTTAGTTTTACTTTATTTTCTATTTTCTGTCAGGTTTTAGAAGAAAACAAGGAGATCAGGGTAAACAAGGTGAAAAAGCAGGAAGAAAGAAGCAGAAAAAGACACATCGCACGCGCGATCCGCGGGCGCGAAAACCCAGAATTCGCTCGCGCGATCCGCGCGCGCGACCTCCCAAATGACGCGCTCGCGCGGCCCGCTCGCGCGATCCGAACAAAAAGCAAAGTTATGTATTTCAATACTCTAAAGAGCCCTGTGCAAACGAAACTGCTTGAAGACGTCCAGATTGTAAATAACACCTGTTTTAATCCGTTTCGGGAGAGGAAAGCTTGAAAAAGCTCTTGTAAACTCTATATATTCTTAGTTTTTATGATTTTTAAGGGTTACACACCTAGAGATCTATTCACAGACATTCATTGAAGGCAAGAGGAAGGAGAAGAGCAAGCTTGAAGGTTTCTAATGGCTTCCATCAACTCAATCTTCATGCTTTCACCCATCATGAGCAACTAAACTCATAATCTAGGGTTTCAATGAAACCCTAGCTATGTAAAGGGGGATTCTATGCTTTTCTATTTTAAGATTTTATGGTTTGGGATAGTGATTGTATGTTGGTGGATTTTATATAATCAGTTTTTAATGTTAATAATCAAGAGTATTTTGGATCTATTCTTGTCTTAGATTTTTCCTTATGCTTATTGAACTCAATAGTCCTTGATTTATGTGATTGATAGGAGTATTTACATACAATGGTGCTTATGTGATTGTGATGTTTATATCTTTTATAATCCATGCTTAGGAAAGATGAGTTATGCTACACCCTAGTTATAGGTAGATAATTCATGTGAACCGTAGATGGATTATGTTTAGATTAAACTAACGATATCTTCTTGACGATACTATTGGGCTTGTAGCTACAATAGGTCATAACTATCCAAACATAGAACTTAGAATAAGAAGTATAGATCCCCAATGCATAGTTAGTGGTGGATTTGTAATCCTAGATCCCATCTCCACATATTTAAATCAACTTTGAATTTCGTACACAAGTTTACTTAGATTTAATTCTAGATTTTATTTCCATAATTTCTTAGTTTAATTCATAGTTTAAAGTAGTAGTAATAATCAAATTCCAAATCAATCAAACTTCCGATTTTCTTATAACTAAATAGATTATATTTTATTAATTAAAGGATTAAAAATTAACAATCTCTGTGGGTTCGACCTTTACTTTCCACACTACAAATCTTTTGAAAGTAAAGCATAAATAAGCATACTTTAATATCTTGATTCTGACGCGATCAGCAAGTCACTTAAACCATGCGTAGTAGCCGTCGCTACTCTAATTCTCAAACATCGAGAAGCTTAGTCCGGCATGAATTTGTATAAGTTCCCCCTTTGACCCACATAGACAACTCAACGTGCTCGCGTAAATTTAGACATGTTTTTCACATTTAAGCGCGTGCATAATTAACGGGCCTAAGATTAACACATGAATTTTTGCCTGGATCACAATTTCGTCGTCGAAATCTAAAACATGTATTTGTCTATATTTCACAAGTTAGAACTTCATACCTCGTGTGATTCCTCTCAAACTTTGAAAGATCGACTAGAGGGCCAATTAAACGTCGGATCTTAGATTTCAAGCGATTCCTACAAGTTTTACTGGGTTTTTCCCAAATTTCTAGAAATTAGATTTTTACAAAAATTTGCCAACACATGGCCTAATGACTATCAAAACGTAGGTTTTACCTCCACGAGTTCAAATCTAGAATCTGGAGAAAATCTGACGGACGAAAGGTCGCCGATCGTCGTCGCAAAGCTCAAGGAATCAAATCTCCTTTTCTCTCTCCACTGCCAAGATATTATATGAGGTTGTCAACTAATGACAAACTTACCCTCATCTATTTATAAGCAAACTTTCTAGAAATCGCGTTTACCTCGCCGCGAGTTCTCAAAACTTCTAGTTAACTCTTGAAACGTTGCGTACGTCCATTTTCTACCTTTACGAGTGAAAATTATAAATTACAAAAGTTTTCGACTAAGTCTCGTTTGGGTCCAAAATCACGTCCGAAAACTAAATTATATAGATCTCTACACAATTTACCTTTTTATATTACGTGACACTCACGTTCTCACCACAGTTCTCAAAATAATATATGACATTATCGAGATTATCAGAATTTACTCTACACAGGTAAATTCACTATTCATCAACAGTACCAGAAAGTCAAATAGCATTTAAATCACATAAAAGTCATTTACTCATGCCAATGCAAAATGAACAATCATGTTCCTGTGTCCTCACTGACATCTTACCGTTGACTCACAGTAAACCTCAATCCAATTATCAAATAACATTGATAAATCACAAATTCAAATATGCATGATAACAATGGAATTTTTTTAGAACGGGTGTGACAACTCTCCCCTCCAAAAAGGAAATTTGTCCCCAAACTTATACCTCATACATCGAACAGGTACAGATATTCATTCTTCATCTTTTACTCATTTTCCCACGTAGCTTCCTCAACTAAATGACTACGCCATAGCACTTTTATCATTGGAATTGTCTTTGTTCTAAATACTTACTCTTTTCGATCTAGAATCTCTATCGGTTGTTCCACATAAGTCAAGTCTCCTTGAATTTGTAACGGCTTAGGTACAATGATCTTACTCGTTTCTGTCATACAACGTCTCAACATTGATACATGAAATACATTATGCACATGTTCCAACTCTGATGACAAGGCCAATCGGTAAGCCACTGGTCCTATTCTCTTTAGGATCTCAAAAGGTCCTATAAATCTCGAGTTAAGCTTTCCTCTCTTTCCGAATCGTACAATGCCTTTCGAAGGCGATACTCGCAAGTAGACAAAGTCTCACACTTCAAATACCATAGGTCGTCACTTAAAGTTCCCATAGCTCTTATAACGGCTCTAAGCTACCTTAAGTCGCTCCTGAATCAACTTTACATTCTCAGTAGTCATCTGTATTAGCTCAAGTCCTAGCAACTTTCTTTCTCCAACCTCGGTCCAACAAGCCGGTGATCGACACTTATGGCCATACAAAGCTTCATACGGTGCCAAATAATCAACATAGAACTAATCTAGACTACTATTCGACTGCCCAACTATCAGAGTGAACACCACGAAGCCCATCCTATTAAAACTTTTTAATGAAAATAGATGTTCTTAAAAACTTGATTAAAACATTTGTAATAAAATCTCCATTTTTTTAAAAAATAAAACGACTAAATTTCCATTTAAAAAAATAAACAACTCACACGGTTCCGAAAATTCTCAAATCCATCTGATTAGAGCTAAATCAACTAAATCACTTAAATTAAAAAATAAAAGTTGAATAAATATTTCTAAATTCTCATTAATAATAAAAATCTTTTCATTTACAATTAAAGCTTTGAAAGAATAACCTCTATTACAACCTCTAGTCAGAGCAACTACAACGTTCCCAATACCCAATATACAATCCTTATAGCAATTATACAAACATGGCCCACATTACTAGAAATAAACCTCAAGTACAAGAAAAAAATAAATACAACTCTGACAAGAAGCGGCATAACAACAATCTTTTCACACAGACAAAGTTCCACAGAAAATCTTCTCCATTACTAACCTGCACATACATTTGACTACATTTCATATAGAAACGTCCCGAATGCATTACGCACCCGGGTCAGTATATAAAATACTAGTATGAGTTAACCAAAAATATTAAATGAGTCTTAGGGAACAGCGGTGTCCCATAGACTCCCAAAAATACTCACATAGAAAATATAACCAAAACACCTTATACATTATCGTCACACAGAAAATAAGCAACGCCATCACAAATAATCTCTGTCGAGTGAGAACAATAGTTGCACACACATTTCATGACAGAATAGTAGTTTCCTTCAATGTGGTGGCAGTGGTTCCAAACCCAACTAATACTAACCGAATACTTGCCCGTCAGATATCTATGGTGAGTCAGCCTTGCATAAAAGTTAGTGGGTCCACCATCCTGTAAATCGAATGATCACAAATCAGGCGAATAATTCCATACATAAATCGTCCACATTCTAACTTAAACATCGCGTTCATTATTTCACGCTTATCAATCTTATGAAATAATCCATTTTCATTATTTATTAACATTAAATTTATCTTTATGTTCCCTAGGTTCACCACTTGGCCACCCTCCATGGTATAGCCCACACATATATCCCATGTGTGCCCGGACATACTACCAACATCCACTCCGGTGCTAGTTGGTTTGGGGTATCAACCAAACCAAGTATACACAATGGAAGGCTGGTTAATATGCCTAGACGTCTATAAATTAAGCCGAGCATAAGGCTTAGGCCAGCTTGATCACGAAGCCACTGGCAAAAGGGCATACTCAGCAAGTCGAGCTACCAAAAAAAACATATCACACAACGGGGTGTGGTGAACACTAAGTAATTATCTTGCAATTATCTTTTATCGTTTATATTATCCTAATAATTGTGAATTTCACGTTTATCACATAGTTCCATCTCATCATAGTCCAATCACATCTTTAACTTTTAGATGCGTTCCAATTTCTCACAATATAGGGTTTTTTTTTATCAATTTACCCATAACAATGGTTCCACAAAATTCTGATCGAATTACAGGATCACCAATATACTAATCAATGTATCTAGTTTACCTTTTATAAATATTTTCACAACATAAAGTCAATTATTTATGATACGATTACCTCAACCAAACATTCAAATATTAGCATACATGAAATATGCAATAAGAAATCATATTCTCCATATCCTAAAATATTCAATTAGACATTTGTTCACTGCTACAGTAATTATTAATTTATGCTCAAACGGTGCAGAATCATGGAAAACACCATTAGACAAAAGTTGTCCAGAATTGCGTTTCCTACAGGCTAACACGGACAGAATCACGAAAACAGTAACGTATGATTTATTATGAACTTTCTACTCAGATATGATCTGTGAAAACCCCCAATACGAAAATTGAATAATTGCTTAAATGCATATTCAATGCTCGTCTATAAATCTTAAATCACAACTTCAATCACTGTAAGAAAAAAAACCTAAATTTCATAATTTATAACCATACTAATTCAATATTCTATCCATTTAAATTTCAATCAAACGAGATTGTAAGAAAATGACAAGTTAACTCACCAATTTAGGGCTTCAAGGTTTATGATGATTACATAAAACAAAATGTTGAGGTTCCTTTTTTCTTCTCTTCTTCTTCTTCTTCTTCTTCTTCCTCTCTCTCTCTCTCTCTCTCTCTCTCTCTCTCTCTTGACTGTTCTATTTTTCTCACGTCTCTTTTTTTTAGGTTTTTGTTATCAAACCCCTAGGAAGTATATTATCTATGTATATATGATACTGTACACCTATATATATATTATAACACAAACACATAAATAAACATTGAATCCCCTTTTTTGGCTTAAGGCCTCACAAAAAGGCTTCATATGGGCCTGAAAATACATTCTAAAGTTCTAAAATGAGTGACCCAATGGGTGTACATAACCCGAGTACTTAATTTAAATGTTAAAAACACAAATTAACACATTCACGGGCCTATAAGCACTAAAAAAAAAAAATAAACACATCAATTCTTCAATAATTTGTTCAACTTAGATTTTTACAACTTAACTCCACCACTTAGCTCTATAAAATTTCACACAGTAATTAATGATTAAAATAAATACACACATATAAATAAATAACCATGGTTGTATATATATAAAAAATTTAGGTCGTCTCATAAAAAAAAAAAAACACATCAATTCTTCAATAATTTGTTCAACTTAAATTTTTACAACTTAACTCCACCACTTAGCTCTATAAAATTTCACACAGTAATTAATGATTAAAATAAATACACACATATAAATAAATAACCATGGTTGTATATATATAAAAAATTTAGGTCGTCTCATTAATTTGTTTTAAAATGAATATTTATATCAGGAAAATACGGGGTGTTACACAAAACCACCATCTACGGTGTCGTCTCGGCGTAATGAACCTAGTGGTCCCTCCCATGCGGTTAATCAACATCCAGAACCTTGGGCGTGACATACACATGCCGCTGCCTATGCCTGGGCCACATGGCCCACATCCTGAACTGAGTTCATCTCCTTCCTACAAGAAGAAAACACAACACTCCTTATGTGCACGACAACAAATTTGCCAACCTCTATCATGCGCAATGTTGATCCAATACACATGCGTAATACATGGTTGGATAGCCCACCCAAGAAGTTATAGGCAGAGCCTGAGGTAGGATCCTAGAAGTTGCGAGCAGGGGATAACCGCTTCGACCACTCTGGGTCAAAGCCGGAGAAGAAAGCTGTTGTGGTTTCATGGTAGAGTCACCGCTATAGGGAGAAGGCGATCCACCATAAGGATATTGTTCGCTAGGCCCAGACGACGGGCAACATGAAGAGGAAAACCCCGAACTGGGTCTGACAGGTGGCGGCTCACACATGTGGGATGGTGCTTCACTTGGCGGATGAGAGGGAGGTTGACAGAGACTTGGCAGGTAGTTCTGGGAATGTACATATAGTGTTTCTTCAATATGGTGTCGTAATGGAGGTTGGTTTTGAGGGGGATTAACAGAGGTGAGAGATGGGTGGTGCTGAGGTAGTGGAGGAGATGGCTGAGAGTATTGAGGTTGAGGGGTGACTGATACGGTAGTTGTGGTGGTAGTAATGAAGGAGATAGTTGGAATTGCTGATTTGGAGCATCTTGTATTTGACCGGGCGGTGTAAAGTAAGAGCCTCGGTGAGGGACATAATGAATCAGGTTTGGAGGGAACTGGTTTTGAAGCTGAACCGGAGGTGGAAGATTTGGTTGTGAGGTGGGTGGTGGAGGACCAGAAGGTGGTGGTATAGGAGGAAACAGTGGGTGAGATTGCTGAGGAGCTGATACTAATTGCTGCACAGAATCTACATGCACAGTGTTTTGGGTTTCTGAATGCTGATCTACTTCCGATACTTGCAGCTTTGCTAGCTGTAACTGAGCCTCCACTATTTCTTGCTTCTTTCTTACCACATTTACATCAGCTTGTACCTACGCGCAATTGTAAATGAACACTAAATGGGCAAACAAAATGATTAACAAGGACTACAAACATACGCTCTTATGCAGAAGAAAATACAGCTCAAATGCAAATTAGCTTTTTTCATCAAACCAGAAAAGTCAAACATATATACTAGGAGACTATTCTCGTCAATAAAAAATAATCACATGTGATGAGAAATCATATATCTAGGTGTTCTCCCCTTATCTTTTACTATCATCTTAACAAGTAACTGTCTTAGCCCCCAGAAAAGTGAATTGTCCACTTTAAAAGTGGATTAGCGACTGAGATGAGGAGGGGTACAACAATAAAATGTAACGTAACTATGCCAACTAAGAAGATGCATCATCCAAGATGAAGGTAAGATCACTTGGCTTCATTTCTAAGTAAGGTTAAAGAATTTCTGCGAACTAACTACTCATTTTCTCAAGCTGCACCGAAGGTTAACTAGACCCCATCGCCATTGCCATCACCATCGCCATCGCCTCCACCCACCTTCCCTTTGAACCAACTAATGCCCAAACATTTACGTACAAGCAAGAAAAAATAGAAGAAGAGATACCTCTCTAAGAATATTTTCAACCTGCCTCATTTTACCATCGATGCTTCCCTGATTGTTTCCAAATGAAACCTTCAAATCATCCATAGAATTTTCAAGGCTCTGAGTTCTGCTTTCGAGCTGAGATAGTCGTGCACTAACACCTTCCAATGCATTGAGCAAATTAGTAGCATGATTCTTCATAGTTCGATCAATCTCAAACACCAAAGCTGCAACACAGGCATTGCGATCCTTCTCTATAATAACTTTTCCGGGTTCAATGGAACCAAGAGAACCGTAATTCTGTCCAGAACAAATAAGCAACATTTTGTAAATGATTTAAAATGATAATTAAAAAAACATATATTTATTGATTACATGTGTAAATGTCTCATAAAAGATAGATATTTTTCCAATTTTAAAGTTTAAAAATATTTAAAATAATATGATTTTTAGAGAAGTCACCCAATTATACATCTTTTTTTTTTTTTTTTTTTTTTTTTTTTTTTCAGAATTATGATTTTTAGAGAAGTCACCCAATCACACAATGCTCCACAAAATTATTTTTGGAAAAATCTAATAAAGCATTTCTTTTTTCTTTTTGTTTTACTTTCTTTCAAGAGCATGTCCGAAAAAAGAAGGAAAAAAAATACTTCTTTTAAAAACTTTCAAAAAGCTAAGGTGGTGTTTGATAACATTTTTTGATATATATATATATATATATATATTTTAAGTTTGTATTTAGTTTCTAAGAACAAAAATAGAATATGTATTTGGTAAAATATGGCCGTTGTAGGGAAAAAAAGGAAATGAAAACAGCAAAACACGTTTGATAAATTGTGTTTTGTGAAAAAAATAGCATGACCAACACTAAATGAGATTGTGTATATTTATAATGTTTATGATAAATATTTACATATATGAAAACAAAAATAAGATGTCACATACAAATAAGATAAAGTTCCACATTTTTAGGATACCAATTAGAAGAAAATTTGAATCTAACCGGTGACCAAAATTACTTAGGAATTCACACGTAAATAAAGAAAGCAATGTAGGACTAAGAAAGCCACAAAAGATTTATGAAGTTGTAAATGGAAAAGTACTCTAATAGTCTCTAATTCGATTAAAAATTGAATTCACAAAAGTGATGTTGGTTTAAGTTGGAGAAAAAGGTCAACATTATCTTGTGACCTTTTGAAAAGAAGTAATAAGATAGAATTACTTATAATAATTATATCTGTAAAATCTAATATCATGAACAACAATTTGAATTTCGAATATTGATATTATTCTCATCTTTTTAGATGTTATATATATACACCAAAGTATAAGATTTAAAATTTAATTTATAACATCTTACATGTTCAAACATTTTTTTGGATGGGACATATAGAAACATTTTTTTTTTACTATAAGTATATTTAAAGTATAAATTTTTAGTGATGGACATTAAATCTCATATGTGTTTGTATATATATATACATGTATATTTATACACACAAAGGTAATTTACAAAAAGAAAAAATGGTAAATAGTAACTCAATTTATAATTGTACACACTTTAAATACATAAATAATAATAATAATAAATTATAATATTTATATATACATACATATAAATAGCAATGTAGGTATCACGTGACACTCCTATATTGTTGGGATGCCACATGACATTACTACACAATAGTATAGTATAGATATACATATGTATATATATATATTGAAAATAAATAATATTCATAAAGTAAAACAAAAAAAACAAAAAAATAAAAAATAAATATACATGCCTACTACACTCTTACATTTTTATAGTAACTTCTCTCACACACTTTAAATACATAAATAATAATAATAAATTATAATATTTATATATACATACATATAAATAGCAATGTAGGTACCACGTGGCACTCCTATATTATTGGGATGCCACATGACATTACTACACAATAGTATAGTATAGATATACATATGTATATATATATATATAGATATTGAAAATAAATAATATTCATAAAGTAAAACAAAAAAATAAAAAATAAAATAAAAAATAAATATACATGCCTACTACACTCTTACATTTTTATAGTAACTTCTCTCACACTCTAACCGTCTCTCTCGTACTATATATCTTATTTTTTCATGTTTATTAATTTAATTTTTTTTCCAGACTTCCTGAGTAAATTAATAATAAAAAATAGAAAATAAAAATAAACCAATGATACTCATGCATAGCACGGGCCAACACTAGTATACATATATTTAAACGAATAATTTACAAAAGGCATAAGGGTAATTTGGTAATTCAATTTAACAAAATGGTAATTTGGTTTTTCAATTTATAATTGCACACCCTTTCAACTTTAACAATTACAAAATGCAAAATAGTAATTTTAATAATATAATAAAATAGTATATGTATATATATATATATAATATAATAGTATATGTATACATATGCACACAAGGGTAATAACAAAAGACAAAAAAGGTAATTTGATAATTAAATTTATAATTGTACACACTTTAAATACATTAAGAATAAAAATAAATTATACTATGTATGAATGCATTTATGCATGTATGTATGTATGTATATACATATACACAAAAGGGTAATTTACAAAAGTAACTTAAGGCTTGTTTGGTAATGCAAAGGTTCCTTGTTTGGTAACTTAAGGGTCAAACAAGCCTTGCCAGACAAGCCTTAATCTACAAATTAATTTGAGGCTTGTTTGGTAATGCAAAGGTTCCTTGAAAGATGCATTAAGGCTCACACAAACTTTACCAAACAAGACTTAAGTTACTATTCATTGTAACTTGAGGTAGATAGATTTGATGTGAAATTACCAAATAACCAAATTATAAACCCAAAATGACCATTAAGGCCAAATTAATTTGGCATCTAGGGAATATTCCATTTTAGGCAAAATGACCATTAAGGCCAGATTAATTTGGCATCTTGAGAATATTTCATTTTAGGTTCTTTTATAGTATATATATAACTAGGAAGACGGCCCGTGCAATGCACGTGCGTTGGATTTTGTAAAAATAAAAATAAAATGTATATATATATATTTTTTAATGTGAACAAGAAAGATATCAGAAATAAGTTTTATTAATTCTTAAGATGGTGCTAGAAAAACATGGTTTAACAACTATATTAATTGATGTTAACCTACAACTTAAGGCTCTTTTCTTTAACATATAGATAATATATATATATATATATATATATATGTATATGTATATATACATACATATCTACAAAAAAGGGTAATATAAAAATGGCAAAAGGATAATTTGGTAATTCAATTTAACAAAAGACTAATTTGCAAAAGGCTTAAGGGTAATTTGATTATTCAATTTGTAAATTGTACATACTTTAAACTTTTAAGCTCTTTTCTTTAACGTATAGATAAATAAATAAATAAATAAATATATATATATATATATATGCACACACACACGTACGCACACTCGTATATACAAAAAGGTAATTTATGAAAGACAAAAGGATAATTTGGTAATATGATTTAACAAAATGGTAATTTGTAAAAGGTATAAGGGTAATTATATTATTCAATATATATATATATATACCGTAATATAATAAAAGAGTTTTTGGTAATTCAATTTAACAAACAGGAATTTATAATTGTAAACACTTTAAACTTTAAGCTCTTTTCTTTAAGGCATTGAAACAAATGGTAATTTGCATAAGGTATAAGAGTAATTTGGCTATGCAATTTATAATTGTACACAATTTTATTCAATTTTGGTATATAATATATTCAATATATGTAATATAATAAAACAATATATGTATATATATATATACATACAAGGGTAGTTTACAAAAGGAAAAAAGGGCAATTTGATAATTCAATTTATAATTGTACACACTTTATTATTATTATTTAATCTAAGACTTGTTTAAGAAAAGTGACTGAAGGCTTGTTTGGTAATTCAAAAATTCATTAAAAAGTTGCCTTAAAGCTCAAACAAGCCTTGCCAAACAGACATTAATTTATAAAAGTTATCTAAAGCTTGTTTGGTAATTTAAAGAAACAGTACAAAAAACACAAACAAATGTTATTGCTTTGTTTGGGAAAACCAAAAAAAGAAAAAAAAAACCAAACAAGGCATAACCCAATTCGAGTTGTGTCCGGAAAGTCGCGATTCCGGCGACTGAAATTTTCATTTTTCTCACTCATTTTGATCCGTTTTAATGCCATTTCTTCCTAATTACTCGTAGGAACTTAAGGAATACACCTAATGACCAAAATTAAACAAAACTATATGAATTCTTACATCACTTCAAAGACCCCCTCTAGCTACTTGATTTAGATCTATCCTAACAGCCCTTTTATTCACTCCCCAATTGTAATCTTGACTTCCAGCAGCATATCTTGTTTGTGTTTCCTATGGTGTATTTATAGTTATCATGAGTTAATCTACAAAGAGATTAATAAGCCTACGCTAGGGTCTAATTGCATGGACTGGTGCCACATCTTCCCTTGGTTGCCACCCTCTCATTGTTTGTGTTAGTGGTTTATTTAGGAAAATAAAACGAAACAAGTTAGTGACTTGTTTGGGAAGATCGAAAAACCATAAAAACCACAAAGCCAAAAAGCGGTTGTGCCAAACAAGACACAACCTACAGTTTGTTGACTTTTGTTAGTGACTTGTTTGGGAAGAACGAAAAACCATACAAACCACAAAGCTAAAAAGAGGTTGTGCCAAACAAGGCACAACATACAATTTGTTGACTTTTGTTAGTGACTTGTTTGGGAAGAACGAAAAACCATACAAACCACAAGCCAAAAAGCGGTTGTGCCAAACAAGGCACAACCTACAATTTGTTGACTTTTGGGTGTTTTGAACCAAATTGCAAATATTTATAATTATTGCTTGAAAAGTTGATTGATTAATCACTTGTAGATTAAATAATTTTAAAAGTTGAATCAAATTGTAAATAATTGTAATTATTGGTTGAAAAGTTGATTGAATCATCATTTCTAGAATAATTTAATTTTAAAAGTTGACATAATAATAGTAAGGGTTGTTTTGGGGGTAAAATGATCAACCTACCCTCACAGAAGGACAAAAACTCAAAGTTATCATTAAAGGAAAATGGAACAAAAGATAAAAATAAGAGTAAAACTGTCATTTCAAATAAATTAAGAAAATACTAAAATTAGACAAATTTGAAATTGAAACCACTCTAAGCCTCTTTTATAGTATAGTGTAGGTATATAGAAAATACAACTACTAAGTTTCTAACATTTAGCACATTTACATTGTCCGGTTGAGTTTATTTGTGAAAAACCTTTTTTTGGAAAAGACTTGTGATTGATAGTACTAGCACCATCTAATTTGAGTTAGTTCAACGTTAATAGCCACACAAAATTAAGCTCTAAATTAATGCTATGTTTGGTTGGAGAGCCGGAGAAATGGAATAAGATTAAAAGCGAAGAGATGGAAGATGTATTCCTTAGAGAAAGAAGAGAGGTGAGGAAGGAAAGAATAGATTATTTTGTATTATTTTCATTGGATGAAAAAAATATCAAAAGATCATAGAAATTATTAAAATTTGTGGGCCCGAAAAATAGTATCCTTCCACTCTTCCTCTCACTTTCCCTCTTTTCCATCGTATTAAAATTTGTGGGCCCGAAAAGATGTTATGGAGCTTTTAAAAACTTAAGGTGGCTTTTTGGCTTCATGATATATTTTTGAAGAGTAGTGTGTCACTTGTACAAAATTATCAAACAACTTAGTAGTAAATTTCATAAGCTCCTTTTAAAAAGCCACATAGGGGCCAAACTAAGCCTAAACAAGTGATTCCACCATCACATCTTTCATAATCATCATATTCCCTCCACTCCACTACTTCATTCTCTTTCCTCCTCTCAGACCATACACAGCACAAGATTGGGGATATTTTTCATGTAATTGGAGTTTATTCAATGATGATTTTAAATCCCCGTTAATAGAACTGCACAAAATGGGCTAGACATTATCAGAGATCAAAATAGCTGGACAAATAAGACATATGGTTCTGTGATAAATCCATAAACTTCACAGATTAATGTTTACCATATCCTGGGAAAGAAAAGAACTAACACACTTCATGATAAGACAAAAATTTAATAAAATCACCTTTATTACATATTTAAAAAATAAAATAAAATACAAAAGGAAATATACAGAACTACATTTTCATTTTCTTAGCACCCCCTCTTTACAGCTTCCTCCCCCTTTATTTTTCATCACAAGTTAAACAGGGACTTTTCACACACGTGTTAATCCTAGTTATTCTTCTTGTTCGTAGTTAAAACTTACAACATACATTCATTTCATTGTGGTAAAGATTTAGTTGCTTCATTAACAGTTCCAAGCGCAGTCTGCAAACGGGAAAATATGGGAAAGCAAAGACACTGATTATCACATTTGTACAACAAATTTTAAAAAAAAACTGGGAGCTAAAAGTCACGAAATGACATGGCAAAATAGCTATGGAACTTTCAAACTTTACCTTCAACCTAAAAAGAAGATAAAAGAAAACCATACTTACCATATTAAGCAGTCGGAGAGCAGCGGGTCGAGTGAATTTTCTAGCAAAAAGAAAGCATGTGGAGGGCTTCCCCTTGCTAGTGCACCATTCTCTTCGGTATTCAGTCTCGTAATAGATATTATCTATATCCTGTAAAATTCGTCAATTTTGTTCAGATGTTGATATAGTACATCTTAATGAAGCAATTATTAACGTGCACTATCAACTTTCCCAAACTGGTATCTCAAGTTAGTGTTTGATGCTATATATATCAAAAAAAAAAAAAAATAGTGTTTGATCAAAGTGGTTATCATGAAATAATCATTTTCTTTTTAATTAAGCTTCTTACTTCAGTTGGTAGAATCAGTGCAGGGGAAGAGGGAAACTAGCAAATTCCAAATAACATTTCAATTTTTACTTAGTAAGTTGAAGAGTTGCCCAGCCAACAAAATTTTAACCTAAATGAACAGGATTACTTTGGTTCAGACAGTTTCCGCTAAATGAGTGTTAAAAGTGCTTCAATTTTTAGGTTTCCAGTGTTTACTCAATTTTCAATCATAAATCCGTTTTGGTGGCTGTTGGGAGATCTAATGCAATTATGAAAGGATGAGAATATTGAGGCTCCAACAGTTTCAGCAAATTGAATCATTGAAGGTGACATTATCTGGACTCCAATATGAGATTAATGCCCTGTTTGGTTTACAGCTTTAGAGAAGGAAAGAAAAAGAAAAAGAAAAGGAAAACAAGAATGGAACTATTTCCCTTATGTTTTCCCTAGTCTTTTTCCTCCATGCTCGAATGACATTAGAAATTAAAAAAATTCAGATTTAAATAGGAAGTCAAGACAAGATGTGAAGGGAAGTAACCCACAAAATTCGATATTCTTAAAATGTCTGTCACTCTATTTTCTTCATTGTTTTCCTGGTCAGCCAAACAAAGAAAAGCATTTTCCTTTGTGTTTTCTTTTCTTTTCCATCACTATATCCATGAACCAAATGGCAAAGCCAAAATGGAAGACCTATTTCTCCTTCCGTTTTGGTGGCATCTACAGACCCACAAATGGCAAAGCAAAATATACATGTTGTCAAGCAATAATAACATGACTTGTCTGTGCAGAGAAGAGATTACACGTACCTTTATAGATTGGATAAGCATGGGAGTAGCATCTGCAAACTTGTAGGTCACTGGATGCCATCCTTGCCGTTCACGGTCTTTGGAAGATGAAAGATCCCATGAAGAATGTGTCAGGGACCTCCTCGTGATTTCTCCTTCAAGGCCTTCTTGCTGAATTTAAGACAGGCAAAACAGATTAAGACCACGTTTGGCAACAGCTTTGGGAGACCATAAGTGATTATAGAACTCCCAAAGCTAAAATGAAATTGCTTGGCAAACTAGATTCTGCGATTCAATTGCAAAAAAATGTGCCTAAATCACAGAAATTTGTGATTCGCCAAAGTTAGTCTTTTTTGCAATTGAATCGCCGCAGCAGAAACTGCACCAAACGGGCCCTAAACTATAAGAGAGAACTGAAATTTCTGTTATGAATAGACTCCGTATTAGTGAAAACCTCGTACTCTTTAAGCTCTCCTCTGAAAGATATCTTGTGTTCGGAATAGATTTATTCTCTACAAAATCTTTAAGTACTCTCACAAAAATGCCTCTCTCTGTTGGTAAAAGATCATGCCAGCCTTTAGTTGGCCACTTCCAAGT
The DNA here is from genome assembly GCA_033977485.1 of Hydrangea macrophylla. Taxonomy (NCBI): domain Eukaryota; kingdom Viridiplantae; phylum Streptophyta; class Magnoliopsida; order Cornales; family Hydrangeaceae; genus Hydrangea; species Hydrangea macrophylla. Next base: position 127,913,064 of record CM066984.1, on the reverse strand, counting down.
GCAATTTTATTTTTTTTATTTTTTTGATGTTCTGTGTAATCCAATGATTGACTGTATCATAACCAAATGTCATTGATCTGGTGCCCCTTTTGTTGTTTAGGTTTTATGGCAGAGTAGAAAATGTTGTACTGACTGGGATATTTTTGGTGTAAAGAACTGGCTGTTTTAATCTTTTCTAAGGTAGTTGATTAAGAATATAAAAGTGAGAGTTTTGTGATGTAAAGAAGTAACAGTGTGAGAAAGCATTATACACAAAGACCAAGGTTTCACCCACTCTACCAGATCTTATGTTCATGTGAGGGTTTCAGCCTTCTTGGAGAACAAAAGGAAGTCTATTTTTCTTCCCACAGAGTAAGGCCCAAAGAGCTGAATGAGAAGATCAACTTACAGCCAATAATGTTTGTACGTAATGTTCATCTGGTATACAGTTATGCTCCTTCCATGCATCAGCAGGCTGCACATGACAAGAAACTTTTTATTTTCTAGACTTTGATGTGAAAACTCCCTCTCTTGATACCATTTCGGCTATCCTTGGGCATCAGTTTCTCACCAGATACTAAACATAGCCAGGATGGCATGCAGAAAAACATATTTTATACTGAGAAAAAACAAATCGTATTGACAATATACTAAATTGGAAAGGAATAGAACAGAAAAGAAGAATACAAAGGAAGAAAAGGCACTCACAAAAGGATGATCCCGCCAAAACTCAGGTAGTGATTTCCTCTGAATAATTGTCGAAAAAGGTCACTATAGGGATAAATGAAAACCAATACACAAAACACTAGATTCTTAACAAAGAAACTGTAAATATTAAAAGCTTTAGAGTGTGAGAAGATTTAAATTTAATCCTTTATGAGCTATGCGATGAGTAGCTAATAACCAGTGGAGGGGCCACATGGTGATGAGTGGGTTCAAGCGAACCCACTGAAATTTTCAGGGGTAAAAATTTACATGTAATTTTATATGTATTGACTCTAGTTTCCCTATAATGACACCACTGAAATGAAAGCCAAACAAAGAGAAGGGTGCATTTTTGTCATATAAGGGTGTCAATTTGTCATTTGACTTGGTTTAAAGTTAAATTTAAACTCATACTCAACAAAAATATTTTTGGTTATGATACTAAGCGTGTGTTTGATAAGCCAATTAAGTGCTGGGAATGAAATGTTTCAGACTTATTTTCCAATGCCTTTTATAATTATCATTTTATTGAAAAGGAAGCTGAAAACCTTGTGAAAACTGCATGTAAAAATTTCATAAAAAAAAAAAGTCGGTGATGCAATCTATTTCAATACGTGAAACATTATTTTCAGAACTACAAATTCAATAGGTAAAAATTGTCAGTACTAACAATTCAGTATTTATTTTTCGGTACCTAGTTCTCAGGTTTATCAAACCGGACCTAAGTTATTGATTGACACCACTGAAATTTATTCATGGCTACACCACTGCTAGTAACAGAATTAGGGACAGCTAGTTTAAGGACAACTTGCCTTGCAATGCCACTGAAATATAGGAAAGACTGTATCGTCTTTAACTACAACCTCCGCGTGCTTTCTAGTCAGAACAACCCACTGCAAGAAGATGATGCAAAAGACAATGAGATAACAAGGGTCTGCCGTTAAAATGGAATAATACACAATACTTTCTCTTTTCAATTTTTTTGGTCCGATTTCCTCTAGAACATAAGAGAGCAACACAACACTGTATTGAATTTTACCTGAGATCCTTTCCTCCAGTTTTGAACAGGAATGACAGGATGCATTTTAGGATTATACCGACCTTCTTTTGTATCAGCAAAGCTGTTTCCATATTTAATATGGGACAACAAATTGTTATGAAAAGGAATCTCAACTCACATTAAAGCTAATAGTCTCTTTAACCTACTTCTAAAGGGAGTTCAGTTTTTCTTATGTAAATTCTTGAAGTGCACCAGCCATATGGAATGTACAGAATTCCAAGTTCCAAGAGTCCCACAAAGCACACTCATGTAGTTTGAATTACACACACGCGCATATTGGTAAATTATAAATATATTTGTTACTTATAACTTGAGATTTTAAGATACTCATCAAAACAACGGAAATAAACAGACGCAATAGCCCAGTCACCTGTCCACGAAACTAGTTGACGTTGACATGATGTAGCCGTATGTGTAGTTGAAGTTGTATAAAGGTATGCAGCTGAAATAACATTATATTACAGAGTCAAACAGAGGATGACATTTGTTTCACTTATGCACATAGTAAAGAAAGAAGATGGGAATATATCTCTCTGTATATTCAACATAATAATAAATAAGAATACAAGGAGCCTATTTATAGGGTTTAGACCAACCTATACAATTGACACTTGACCAATGTGGTACAGCCACAAGTTCACTATATTACTCATACACATATCTACCCTTTTACACACGTAACTATCAACAAAAACCATAACGCTGCCTGTTTCATTAAACATCTTTTAATGTAGAAACGCGTTTTTCCCACTTGAGACACCCCGAAACATCCACACTCAGAAAATTTATACATGGAAACTGTTCAATGATATATGTCCAACCAGCCATTATGAGGTAAACCTCACCTGTCTGAAAGAAAAACAAATCGTTCATTGAAAGGATCCATGAGTGCATTTTGAAGCAAAATACGTTCTGCTTGGAGCATGGTTGCTCCTCCCCAGTCTACCTGGGAAAGAAGCACACTTGTAAATACAATGAAGCAAAAAACATAAACAAAATGACAACTCAACTATTAAGAAGCCAATTAAAGTAATCAGGTTTCAAATTGGCCAGATAATAGTAGCATCAGTTGATGAATGAGATTGCACGAGCCAACAACGCTGCTAGCTAGTGCTGGCCCTGCCACTTTGGGAGCAGGATAAAGTGGACTTGACACAGATCCTTGGCTGCACAAAGTGGCTGCTGAGACTTACACTGTTCTACCCACATTCTAATGCTTGGTAGCTCAAGCTTTTTACCTCTGTACCGAGCACTGGTCCCTCATGCAACAAAAGCCAAACCTTTTAAAATCCACTGAAGACTATCAGATTCTGAGATTTGTGCACAGTAGAGGAAGGGATGCTGTCCTTTTCTCGGTAACAAGGGTTCCCTAGCTTAGGTGAGACTCATCCCATCTGTTGCATACACATGCATCAAACACGTGCAGCAGGTAAGTCGAGGAACATCTTGTGGGACTGGCCCCAAGGGAGGGGAGTCGGACTAGTGACTAGATTGACTGGTCTGAGGTAATATTTGATTGCTTGGACTCCAAGGTACCGCAAGGTAAAAGTTAGGTTAGGTCCAATAATACGTTTTGTCTCCTCAAAGAAATCACGCTAATTACAAGGTACTTGTCAAATAAAAGTGCTTAAAAGATAGTAGCAGAAATATATGTGAAATTTGCAGCGATAAATGCCTCAGTATCAATTCAGTATTCACTGCTCGTAAGGTCAAAAAAAGAGGGAGAGAAGGAGAACACCTGTATGCTATCATTAAGTTGACGATTTAAGAAATAAGATGATCTCGTTGTTGCCTTGTTGAACAGAAACCCAGGCCTAGAGTGAACAAAAATTGAAAATCTATTTTCCTCGTCCCCCTGCAAAATAACAGGAATGCTTCTTAGATGTAATGACATTAAAGGGAAAGTACTAGTAGTGATCCCATTCCCACCTACGCAAGGTGCTGGGAGGAGTAGCTGGAGACAAGCCAAATTTGGCATTCTCTGCACAAAGTGGCTGCTCTTGGAATCGAACCATGATCTCTCACTCAGCCCGAGCTTTTAATTGCACTATATAATAAGTATGCATGGGCTTTGTTTTAATGAAGCATGCCCGTTGTAATTGGCTATGTTACCCAGACTCGAGTATGGGTGTCGGGTGCGGGTATGTATCTAGGTGTCGGACCTCCTTTAAATCCAAATCTTAGGATCCGGGGACATGTGTCTAAACGTTGGATACGGATATGCGGACACCTTCTGAACGTATAAACATATTATGTTTCTTAATATCAATATTTAGAAACCTCTTTGCCCACAATTTTGAGCGTCTACTTACCTTTTCAACATCACTTGTGGAGGATCCGAGTGTCCAAATTGGGTACGGGCGTCGGACACGGGGATCGGGTACTTGGGGCTAGTAGGAGAGTCCATGTAACATAGGTAATTGGTCCTTGGGATATGATTTCAGTATAACATGTATTGTATAAGTGGGGAATGCACTAATCATTTATGTAGAAAGTAACATACGCGTTGGATTACCCTTACTGGAAACCAATGAGTGAATGAACGTAATGCCATGAAGAAGGAGATTTTATGGGGAAAAGGGCGTAAATGGGAATCCCACTCCGAGGATAAGGTGCTCCACTACAGGCTATTCTTGAACATAAACACGGATGCTATCCAAGGATGGTAAACAGGGCTTGGTTGTAGCGGAACGAGAATCCGTGTCATGTTAAAACACATGATGTAGGTTCATGGGACCCTCGGGAATATTTAGTCTGGTGGTCAAATTAGGGTCAATTTCATTCAGTGCATTTATGCCTAGATCTATGGAATTGGCTTGGACAAACTCGAAAGAATGAATATGAAGCGTATGTTGAAGCATGTAGTTGTATCTAAGCATTCATGGTACATTGTCAACTCATAGTCAAATTGGGCCCACCAAATAGCTGGATCGTGATTAAGGGACTTTGATTCCAAACACATGCCCCATCATCCTTTTGGGCACTGAAACTATACATATAGCTAAGGGTACATCATACGGAGACAAAATGGAGCAGAAAAATAATGCCAATCAATATTTGGTACCCTAGGATTATAGATTCTTATCAAGTAATCAACTCTAGAGCTTGTTGGACCCAAAAGGCACTAATGAGTGTCATTATGAAGCAATAAATTTGGCTCCAACACTGGGTCCCTAACCCCTCTAGGCCAGATCATTGCGTCATGCAATCCGTGTACCTACGCCTAGTTGCCCCATTCCAACGTGGTCGGATCATTTGGTATTGGTACATCTTGACATGTGGATGCCCTCTCAAATAAGAACCTTCTCAATACATGTCTAAAAGCCAGACTCCCCACAACCCCTCCTGCTCACTCGGCCAATCGACTTCTTAACTCACCAGAATGTGGTCATAGCTAGAAACCAATTGCCCTGAAAGCTTACACAACTACAGAATGAAATAAACCATGTATATCAAGATTTTAACACCCTCTCCCATGTGAAGAGAGATCTAAACCCAATACCTTCCAAAACTAAACTTTTACTATCATATTAGATACCAACTCCAAATATGTGAGCTTCCCATTAAATTTGATGGAATTTCTACAGTTCTTTTTTCCATAATGTAATTCATTAGTTTGTAAACATACAGCAGAACACAATCATATCAATTTGGATCAAAGCTCCCAAATAAATAACTGACAACCCCAGCTCCAAATCAAACAAGCAACTTTGCATACCATTTTAAAACAGCTCAGCCAAGTGAGGAAAAAAAACCAAACATTTAAAAGTAGAAGGCACACAACCCAGGCCTCAATGAATTGCTCATTGTCAAACAGCCTGGTGAAAACACGCACGCACATAGAAGCAGAGGCGGGGCTACATTGGGTTCAGTCGGTTCAATTGAACCCAATGAAATTTGGGGAAAAGCCATTTATGTACATGGTTTAATGCTTTAAAAGTTATTATTTATTAAGTTGACACCACTAAAATAATGGAAAATAAGAGAAGGGTGTCAAATTTATAATTTGATGAGGTCCAAACTCCAAACATACCTGTTCTATTTCACAATCTATTAATTTGTTTAACCAAATGAGTATGTGTAGTGCACCCATATTTTGTGGTGGCATTCTTTAACCAAAAATCCCATTTTTGTGATGTTTGAACCTCATCAAATTGCATTCTACTGCAGTCTGCACCCATACTTTGAGACATGATTTTAGGTTATAGTATGACACCACTGAGAAATTTTCCTGGCTACGCCACTGCATAGAAGGCAACACCATTCAATCTACACTTTACATACAAATTTCTGGCAACGCAAGCAATCCAGTGTGATATTTTATAATTCTGAATCCTATATTAGTATAATAAGTATTCAGATTGCTCAAATATCCGGGCCAAAATGCAACCAAAAAAAAAAAAGTATACACAGAGGAAGAATAGAGCAGCATCATATGTACGTGTTATTACAAAATAATTTACATACATGTATGTGTGTGTGTGTGTGTGAGAGAGAGAGAGAGAGAGAGAGAGTGTAATTGGACAAAGTCCATGAAGAAACACTTGACAGGAAATTACCTGAAAGAATGCATCCCAAACCATGTCGAGAGGAAGCCGATTCCGAGCAATAAACAGAAACGCAATCTTTGGCTTTTGAACAAACGGAGGGGACAATAAAGCATACGTTCTGATTCGGCTGTACTGTGTCTCCATTAATACCAAAGTCGCGAAGCAAAAGCAAAGCAGAAGTGCAGCGAATAGCTTTCTCTTCCATTGATGATGAGATTTCTGCTGGCTTACCCTTCGCTTCATTTAGTTTCACCTTCAGTTCAACTGTTCCACCATTTCTAGCCGTTACACAGTCGGTAAATTAGGGCTCAAATCTAAGTATCATCAATTGTCTAATCGATGGTAGCTAATGTTCAGAAAAGCAATCGTTTCTAAAGCTTGAAGCCAACTAATTTCGATATTCGTCAACGACATTGCGCCAATCAATGTAGGAGTCTCTTTCCACTTCTCTCTCTCTCTCTCTATATTTCTATCACCTCACTCTGCTTTCTCTCTCTCTCTACACTCCTCTCATCTTCGTGTTATCGACATTGAACCGATCACTGTATGACTATCTCTCCAATTCTCTCTCTACTCTTTGCTCTGTACTTTCTCTCTCTACAACTATCTCCACATTCTTCGCCGATTTTCAGTCCAAGATCTCGAACCAGATCCAAAAAGTGTAGATTACAATTTAAAAAAAAAAAAAAAAAAAACTGTGAATTTTTCACGAATTAGACAACAAATTGTATCAACTAGTATGAGATAATAATGAATCAAGTGGGGAAGAGCCAGAGGCTCGTGACACGAGAGATTTGCAGAGACACTTCGAGACTCTCTTAGACTACTTTACAAACGTCACCATGAATGAATTGGAAGAGAGAGAGAGAGAGAGAGAGAGAGAGAGACTTTGAGAAATGAGTTTCTTCTTCTGGTATGTCCCCAAAAACCAAAGCGGTATCGCCTTTAAGTTGCGTGTGCTGTAGGGGATCAGAACTCCACATTATACTTCAATTTGACCCTCTTGTAACGACATAATTACTAACCTGCCATTGCCCCTCCAACATGCCCAATTTTCCAATTGAGTAAAGATTGGGACCCAACACAATTTTTTGGACACAATTTAAGAGATGTGTCTATCTCTTCTCTGGAACACAGTCATAGACATAATTTTATAGGAGACAACCCAAAAGATGTGTCTATTTCTCTCATCTCTTTCCTAGGACACATCCAAAAACACACAATTTTTTAAACAGAACCCAAGAATGTGTCTTTGGGTGTGACCCAGATATTACACATTCCAATTGATTTCTGGTGGGGGTTTTTCTATTATGAGCTGTGGGCCGAGGAAAATGAAATACAAGAGAATAAGGTGATGTTGCATTGTTGCTTAAACATGTTCAAGGAGTGTTGTTTAAACTGAAGCATCAATTAGGAAGTAGAAGAGATTGAAAAAGATAATAGGGGAATAGAATAACTAAACAAATTGAGTTGTTCTTATGATTCTTTCTTTAGCAATACCATGTTGTAGCTTTTGGTGGAATTTTGTTAGCAATCTCCTATCATAAATACAAAAAAGAAGGAATTTTGGGAGCAATCAAATATGCACCTACTAATAAGTCAGTGGTTAGCTTAGGAAGTTGCCATCATTACATCCACATATACAAATATATATATATACACACATATTTATAGATATATATTAAGCAAGTTTTTAAGTTTAAATTTGTCAACTCATGCTATCCCGTTAAATGAAGATATTAGGAATTTTAACAACGAGAGTACTAACGTTAAGTTCACTTTTCAACTTTGGTTTTTAAAAAATTCTTAATGCAAATGACATTGTTTCTCTCGAGACCCACAACACAAGCACAATAGAGAATGGTGGGTGCATTTAAGTTTTCTTCTCCACTCGATTCCTCAAAAACAGTATATATATATATATATATATATTTATATGAGTGTTGCGAGGAAAATGGTGAGTGCACTTTTAAGAAATGTTTATTTATTTTTTATAAAATTACTTTAATATCGTCAATTTAATAAAGTCAAAAAAATATTTAACATCCAATTAAAAATGAATACAATATAGGGGTGGGCATACTTTGGGCCAACCCGAAAAGCCGAACCAAAACCGAATTTTTTTTACTTTTGGTTCGGATAATAACCGAACCGAAATTATATCAGTTCGAAACCGAACTATTTTAATTAGTATGGTTCGGTTTTCGAAAGTAAAAAAAATTTCGGTTCGAAATCGAATAACCGAAATTTTAAGAATATATACAGACTTGTTGGATAAATTAGGGTCATATGATTCATATTGTTAATGAAAAATAACAAATAAAAAACAGAATCTCAAAGTGGTGAATCTGTACTAATTTACTATACTTAATTTTACCCAAACAAAAAAATAAAAATAAAAAAAATAAAAAAATAATTTCGATTGAGTTTCAACCCGAATTTTCGAATCGAACCATTTTTTCGAAGTTTATTTCAGTTCGGTTTTCGGTACTAAAATTTCCAACCCGAACCAAAATTTTCGGTTCGAAACCGAACTGACCGAATGCCCACTCCTAGTTATATATATATATATGTGTACAATAATACAAACAAATAAAAATAGCTAGGAAAAGAGTGAGGGTAAAGAGTAACATGATTTGGTAAGGGTACCCTCCAATTCATCTTCAATGATTGTGCTTTCTGCCTACCATTCCCGTTTGCTTTCTTTGGCGATTTAATACATTGCATGTGCAAACCTGCACATATATACACATAAAAATAAAAATAATAAAATAGCCTCTCTTTTTTTTTTTTTTTTTTTTTCATATTTTTAGTCTCATTTTTTTTTACTAAAAAAAATAAAAAAAATATAAAAATAGTCTGTTGACCCCTTTGGTTTTTGGTTAATATGTGCCCACTTGGCCAGTTGGCCTACCATTCAAGAATTGGAGATTGGTGGGCTTTATCTGGGTTCATGTTCATATTCGCATGCTAAATCTATTAAGTCCATTACCAAACAGTGGCTCTAGTTAAGTGATGATAGTTTAAGTTGACGGGCTTGCCAACCAAAAAAAAAAATATATATATATATATATATACTAGTAATACGCAAAAAGAAGAAAAGATAAATTAAACTTCAGAAACGCTATTTGTTTTGATGTCAAATGCTTTTCAGAAAATTCATTCACCTTCTGAAAAACATTTTGCATCAAAACAAACAAATGCAATTGATTTCTGCTTGCGGTTTACCTAATTCACCACAACTTGACAGAAATAATTTCAAAATATGAATAGGTAGCTCACATTATTATCTTAGATGCTTCAAGGAAATGTACATAGTAGAAGTAATATACAATCAATGAAAACATACATAGTAACAGTAATTCTGCACCTGCACTCACTTCTCCTTGCTCTCACCTTTTGTCTTGGTTGTGTTAGATTTGTAATCTATAAAATTATAGAATCCGAGAGTAGTAAAATCACAGCCCTAAGATCATTTTATGTTAGATTATCAATGATATAATATAGTATAATACATACATATATTCATTGTAGCAATTAGCAAACCTTAGGAGAACAATGATGATCAGTTATGTCTTCCTCAGTCAAATCTCCTTAGATCTGTAATGGGTTCATTCTCTTGATGGGATGAAGGAGGAAGTAGTATAATGATTTGACATATTGGGGATCATAACCTATATGTCTTTATATACTGATATGTTAGGGTTCCCTGTCATGACCCGATTTTTGGAAAGACAAATATTCAATCAAGTGCATACCTTAATCAATATTCAACCACCCAAAAATCTAAGGGTGACAACCCATACCCAATTTTAAAATACCATTTTAAGATAAACTGATTTTAATTGCTTTCATAAACCACATGATTTCTATTTAAACAAAACTCATTTATCATCAAATTCATTCCCAAAAACTTTACAAGAAAAATCCACGTTTCAAATTTTCCCCATTCTAATTTATTACAAAATGAAAACCAAACGTTTCCCTTTACATAAAAATAATATAATTTTCTCCATCGAATCACAATAAAAGTATCTAGTTATAATAATAAACGGAATAATTTCAACACTACACTATCTCAGGTCAGATCTGCTATAAACGTCCCCAAAAGTCCAATAATACAACTGAAATATAACTACATCTAATACAAGTTCTCAACCATGGCTCAAAATGCCAACTAAAAAAAAAGACTATCATATAGTAATTAAAGAATAAAAAGAAGGTATCTTCAACTTCACGAACAGATCGGTTGCTCCACAATGAACTCCAACTATACTATCCTGCACATGTCATCCGACTACGTTTCAAACAGAAACGCACCCGAATGCATAACACACTCGGGTCAGTCACATGACTGGTATGAGTTAAACAAAACACAAGTCTTAGGGATCCAACTTGAACCCGTAGACTACAAATCATACTACAACATTCTTGGGTCAATAGAATAGTTTCCATTTATGTGGTGGCAAGTAGTTTCTTGCCCGAATAAAAACAATTAAATACTTACCTTTCTTAACTATGGTAGGCCGATACCTGCAAACCATTAATAGGCCTACCATCCTGTACAAATAGAACTTAACACAATAATATAAACCAATAATAAGGTGTTATTAATTAAAATGATTTTATCTCTAACAAAGAACGGGAATTAGACAAAACTTAAAACACGAAAAATGTCAAGAATAAAATTTCCAAGGAATGACACGCGTCCTCGTTCATAAATTCTAAATAGATAATTCAGAAATTAATTATTAAAATTCAGCTCTTACATAGACGATGTTCAGCAGATTCTGAAAATCGATGAAAATAGTGTCAAGATGACGTTTTTAGAAAAAGTGTAAAACACGAAAGTTGTTCGGATCGTCGTTTTACTTCAGTTTACGCGAAACGGCCATAAACTATGAATCTAAGTATCCAAAATATTCAATTTACTAATCTGGTCCAGTTTATTAACAAATTACTACGTTCCAAAAAATGGTACGTTACACATAAAATGCTAGGTTTCAGCTAACGGGCACAACACCGAAATTATTTAAAATCCTGAAAACTACACGACTACCAATTCCTAGAATTTCATATAACTGAAAATCATAAACCACATTACAACTGTAAATCCGCAAATAAAAAAAATACATAATATTCGATCCAAATTACACCTTATGTTCACCACCTCGGCCACCCGTCCATGGTTCAGCCTACACATATATCCCATGTGTCTCCTAACGTAATACTAACTCCCACTCCGGTCCCAACTCCCATGGGGTATCACTGGGATTTGAGTATCCATCGAAAGGCTAGTCCTTACGTTCTTGACGTCAATAAAACAATGTCTAAATACACATGAAATAGACAAACAAGCCGGGCATAAGGCTTAAAAATGAAGAGACGGGTCATCCACGTAGTCGCCGTCTAATCACACACGGACGGGTCATCCACGAAGTCGCCGCCTAAAATTATAAGGAGTAGTGGTGAACTATAAGGACTTTTCTAACGTTCATACATCCACGTTTTTCACAAAACTCAACTTTATAAGAGATTCATATATCTCAAATCAAATTCCCGTTAAAATCATATTAACAGCTACATGTTCACACAGATTCATAACTCTTACAAAATTGCACAGTCACAATTTTAGAAAACTCAACTATACATGAGAACTCATAGCTCCCTAAGTACAAACAAATTAATTCATATTAACGAACACGAAATCACACCAAAAATGTGATATGGCAAAAACACTTATTTTAACATTCATGAAATTGCTACTGTAATATAAAATTTTTGCCCAAACGGTGCAGAATTGGAAAAAATACCATTAGACGAAAGTTGTCCGGAATTGCGTTTCCTACAGCCTTATGTGAACAGAATCACGAAAACTGGAACGTATGATTTATTATGAATTTTCTACTCAAATCTGATCCGTGAAAACCACAAATCCGAAAATTGAAAATTGCTCAAATGCATATTCAATGCTCATCTATAAATTTCAAATCACAACTTCAATCATTGTAAAAAAAAATACTTAAATCTCATAATCCATAACCATACTAATTTAATATTCTATTTATTTAAATTTCAATCAAACGAGATTGAAAAAAAATAACAAGTTAACTCACCAATTTAGGGCTTCAAGGTTGATAATGATTACACAAACCAAAGGTTGAGGTTCCTCTCTTCTTCTTCTTCCTCCCTCTCTCTATCTCTCTCTCTCTCACATACGTATGTTCTCCAGTTTCTTCTCTCCTCTTCCCCTTTTTTTTTTTTTTTTTTTGTTAAATGGGGGCTAGGGTTTAATATATGTGTATATATATTTCACACACAACACTTCTAAATAAAACACACACAAACATGTGAATCCCTTTTTTTAACTAAGGGCCTCACAAAAAGGCTTTATATGGACCCAAAAATGCATTCTAATGTGACAAATGATTAGCCCAATGGGTACCCATGACCCCAGGCACTAAATTTCTATGTTAAGCACACTACTTAACATACTAACTACCCGTACACGCTACTTCAACATTTTTATTAGGTGTCACTAAGATGCATACACACAGTTAATGTCTAATACTTGAAAATAATAATATAAAAATTATTAAAAGCACTTAAAAAATTAGGGTTGTTACATTCTACCCTCCTTAAAGAAAATTTCGTCCCGAAATTTGAAGCGACGGTAAAACAAATACTTATTCATAAATATTGTTAAACACACAACTAATAGAAAACACTGATTCACTTTTAACTCTCAACAATACCAGGCTTAGTACGTCGAGCGAATAATCCAAACAAGGAAACCCTCGTGTATATACATTTAGCCTCATATAGTCAATTGTTAAATGTTAGCTGCTAATTAAGACAGAGATAATAATGCAACATATAAGAATAAAATTATGAATGAAGCCATTTACCCCCACTCTAATACTCCTTGGAATACTGAATACTCGGTGATCAACCAATGTATCTACGAATGCTCATTCTTCCAAAACTCCTTGCTAATAATAAGCTTGAGAAGACGATATTGCCATTAAAGAGAAATCCATAACCATCCGGATCATAATATGTCATAGAGAAGAAAATATCGTCGATAATCACTCCAGAGAAATCATATAAAATAGAGTTCCCATCATAATACTATACCTAATAGCGGAAGGTTTTAGCAAAGGAGAATACAGTGATGACACGTGGAATTGTTAATAATGAACACTCTCTATACTGAAACAAACCGACCCTCTTGGTAACATTTTGTGTTACGTTACGCCTCTCTCTCTCTCTCATAATTAACTTCTCCAATTTTAGATCGTAGCACTCTCTCTCAGCCTCTCATTTTCTCCATTTTCTTCCTCTCACCATTGTACCATGGTATAGTACCGTGGCTACACTATCACTGCCTCTGGCCACCGGAACCTCAATTGTCAAGTTATGTGATTAACAGAGAAGAATGGGGGAAGCAGAGATGAGGAGTTCTGAAACAAGATCGAGGCACCCAAGTTCGAGGATTTCACCATCTCAGATATGAAGTTCTATGGATACCAAATTCTTTATTTCCATTCCCCCCTCTTAAGATGTGATATGATCTGAAATTTTTAGAAAATTCAAATAGTGAGTAATCTTTTGCAACTTTTTGGTGTCTGAAATTTTGTTCCTTAAAAAATTATGGCATGAAACCCTCATCTTGGAATACTAACACACATAAATGTGATTTTGCAGTGAAATTTAAGAATCTTTGTTTGACTGCTGAGAAAACCAAGTATTGGCAGCCGAAGATAGATTGACGAATTTGGGTACCTAGGTATATGATTGGTAAATTACTTATTTATTGTAGATGTTTTTCCGTCTTTTACTCGGTGTTCCAATTGATGAATGAAGAAATGTAAGTAAAGAAAATGTGATAAATTTATGATTGGGATAATTCCACATATGCCCTTAGGCTTAGGATATTAAACTTTAACTCAGTTTAGTTCGTGGTTTTGATTTTCAGGGAAACAAAGGTGACTAGAATGTTTAGAGTTTGGGTTTATCCTGTTCAAAAATACCACCCCACCCAAAAAAAAACGTGTTTTCCTTCACTAATCATGTATTTTATTTATTTATTTTCTATTTGATTTGTGTGTATATGTTTGTCCATTAACACTCTTTTTATTTGTGTATTTCAGTATTTGACATGGCAGCCACTACAAGAGTTTGATGAAAATTTTCCTATACTATCAGTTTTCAAGGAAGGATATAAAAACGTGTTTGAACAAATGTATGTTTCTGAGATTTCTGTTAAACCTCTAAAATGCTAATTTCACCTTATATTCATGTATATAATCTTCTTTTAGAAAGATAACAATTGAATACCTGCTTGAATTAAATGTAGTAGTAGCAAGGCAGTAGGCAAGTTTACTGTTGAGCCTTTAGTATGATTGTTTATGGAACCAAGGGCGGATCCATAATTTTTTTTATTAGGGGAGTTTAGGATTGGAGGGGCATGCATGCAGTGGCAAAGCTTAAGGGGTTTGGGGGTGGCGCCACTAGGGGTGGGCATACTTCGGGCCAACCGAAGTTTCGAACCGAAACCGAAATTTCAAAGTCTTTCAGTTCGGTTTGAACCCGAACCAAACTAAGTTCGGTTTGAAACCGAACCGAAGTTATAAGTATGGTTCGGTTTTCGGTAGAGTTTTCCAACCCGAACCCGAACCGAATTTTCGAAGTTTTTTTTTTTTTTTTTTCAAATTCCCAAAATTAGCGGTAAACCTAAATAGTAAACTTAAAGCTAATTCTAGATCTTGATTACCAAATGTTTCTTTTTTATTATTACTTATAGATCTAGAGTTATTCCTTACTTCCTTTGTTCTTGCAAAATGTTGGATTGCTTGTAAATTTGTAATATATAAATTTTTTTTCACAGAGGTAAGTCTAGATTTTATTATTGGTTACCAAACATGTAGTTAACTTACTTAACTAACATCCTTGATTACAAAATATGTAGTAATGCTGATATAAATTATAATGCTTTTACTAATTTACTATATATAAATTTTCCTTACAAAAAAAAAAAAAAAAAAAAAAAAAAACCAAAAAAAAAAAATTTCGGTTGAGTTTCAACCCGAAGTTTCGAACCGAACCCGAACTTAAATTTCGAAACCGAACTATATTTTCGAAGTTTATTTCAGTTCGGATTTCGGTACTGAAATTCCCAACCCGAACCGAACAACCCGAACTGAAATTTTCGGTTCGAAACCGAACCGACTGTTTGCCCACCCCTAGGCGCCACCAAGGCAATTTTTTTGGGTCTATTTATACATATTTACGAGTAGAATTGGTTTTATATCACCATTTTTTGATCATAGGGATTGACAGCTTATTATAATTTGTTAAACTTGACCGATGGTAGAATAATTTGGATTGGGTTAAATTGAAAAGTGATAAGAAAAGGTAATGGAACAACTATACAAGGAGGTCGAAATAACATTTGGGAAAAAATATTACACATCAAATTTTAAATTTTTTTCAAAATTTAAGGTGGGGCTGAATACATATTTTACATATAAATTTTTTTTTTGCCGTATAATATTTTTTTCCCCAAAAACTCCACCCTTGCACGGAACAAAGTTGAAAGAAACACGTCAAAATAACCCATTCGGCCCCGTCTTGAACACAGATCAAGAAGCAACTTGATCCACTATTTATTTTTCTGATATTAGAATCATAGTTTCAGTTAGGGGTGTAAGGAAATCGACTGCTTTGGCCGAATCGATCAGTCCGGTTCGGTCGGTTTTCAGGAAAATATACACAACCTAAAAACCAACCGAAAAACTGACTAATCTACCCTATTCAATCAGTTTTGAAACTTGAAAAAATCAAGGAAAATTGACTGAACCATCCGACTTTCGCCCCTAATTTCAATTCATATTTCCTAAACTGCAAATGAGCTAGGGACTACGGTCTGTCACATGACCAATCATGTTGCAAGAATTCGTTGCAATCCATATTTTCCTCCAAGTGGATTGAATTTTTGTTTTCTATATTGTCATCTCTAATTCATGTCTTGATATCAAAGGTGTGAATGCAATACATCATTCATAAAAAATTTGGTTTAGATGACAATGTGACTGCATTAACCTGGTATAGGTGAATTGTGTACTAATGTCTACTAAAGAGACAATATACATTTTCTTTGTTGCAGGAATTCCTCCAGGACAAATACTGGACTACTATGTGGGTATAGAGAAGAAGAATTAGAGACCTTGTGAGGAAATATGAAACCGACAAGCTCGAGGAATGTGACATGATATAAAATACCCTTATCCTCAAAGGGGAAGAACATGCCGATTGCCAACACAGACAAGTGAGTCATTTTCAGATAGTCTTGTACGTGTGCGTCTATTCAGTATTGGATGCTTGGAAAGCTATTTACTATGTACCTATTATTGCATTAGTGCAATACTTAGGCAGACTCTAATACATAGAGCAGGTTGCCACTAAGATCTATGTCCCTAGAGGTGAGCGATTTGGACACATTAAGATGTTGGACTTCTTAGCTTATGCATTGAAATCCTTTGGACAAGTTCTTCTCCCCTTATTTATGGACACGACTCCAAACGAGTTCGACTCTACGCAAGAAATGCAAAAATTGTATGGAAGAGGAGTCAAGCTAACAGGTGGTCCTTTATTTGACCAAAATTTAGATTATATCCCTTTAGAAATTTAGGTTTCTATAACCTTTGACGTACTTGAATGTACAAGCCTTTTTTGCAATTCTAAGTCACTATATCATCAATTGTACATGATTTTCCAATTATTTAAATCTGATGTTTTGCATGGTGTTTGGTGCAGAGAATAAGTTAGCAAGGAGGACTGATAAAGAATTTGCCAAAGAAATGTTAAAGCTTGAGTTGTGGTTATATGAGTGAACCCTATTGTCATCAGTAACCTGAAAGCAAACTAAAGTTTATGGTTATATGAGTTCTTCTTCTCTTGTCCACTCCAAGGAAACGGATAGGAAGAAAAGAAATTTCTTTAGTTTTCTGTTAAAGCAAGTATTGGAATAACAATAGTAATGAGTTTTGGTTGTTGGAGAATTATTGAGTGTTCGATGTTGAATTGGTGGTCATTGGAGAAATACCGTTTGATGGTGAATATATAATGCCGATTGTACACCACCTCATAATTCAATGTTACCAAACTATTGGCCCAGAAGATTAGGGAAAACAAGAACTCAATAAGAAACAATATGTATTACATGGAGAAAATCGGTCAAATATATGATAGTGTTATGTCAAAAGATTGACAAACTCCAATGATGCTCATGAAGAAAGTTAGTATAGCCTAAAATTTTCTCGAATGCAGAGTGTTACTAAAAAATTTTCAAATGCTACCATCTCTCATATTTTGTAATGGTGGATTGCACATTTACACTTCGAGAGGACTTTACAATCGAAGATAGTTGTTTTACAATCAAACTCCAAGTGCGGGGATGGAAAACGAGAAAATAAAAAACGGATCCCTTTATGTTAACTTCTTTTTTTGTGGTTTTTGTCTGCATCCATTTTATTGCAAATATAATTTTAAAAAAAGGTTAAGAGTAGGATAATAATATTCATCACCGATATTTTATTTTATGATCTATATGATTATCCCGCACATTGCGCGGGTTGCATGCTAGTATATAATAATAGCAACAACATAATCATAAGAAATCCAGAATATTCGTTGATAATATTCACATCAGAAGATAAGAAATCCAGAATACCAATAGTAATAGATTCCGCATCAGAAAAGCAGTAGATAATCAATAGAGATAAGAAAACCAGTTGATCACATAAGAAGTCCAAATATCTAATCTCTGCCTCCAACTCCCAAATAAGATTTTCAGTCCTTCACATACATAGTCATCCACATTGCTACTCCATGAGCCAAAATAACACTCCCCTTGATAAGACCCCCAACGTTACAACCAAAGATGCATGCACTAACATGTAAATCTAAACAATATCATGTATGCTCCTATTAAGTCATCCCGAAAATGACATACATTTAAGACTAACACGTTATAAAGTACACAGTAGAACAAAACACACAATACCATGAAACACATTATAGCACAAAGCAATAGAAGTACGAAATAACACATAATTCCTGTCCCAAAAATTCGCAAACCTAAGGCTCTAACCAACCCATAAACCACATTCTGAGAATCACTTAGACTCGCTAAGCTAACCTTAAGCTCTGATACCAAACTGTCATGACCCGATTTTTGGAAAGACAAATATTCAATCAAGTGCATACCCTAATCAATATTCAACCACCCAAAAATCTAAGGGTGACAACCCATACCCAAATTTAAAAGACCATTTCAAGATAAACTGATTTTAATTGCTTTCATAAACCACATGATTTCTATTTAAACAAAACTCATTTATCATCAAATTCATTCCCAAAAACTTTACAAGAAAAATCCACGTTTCAAATTTTCCCCATTCTCATTTATTACAAAATGAAAACCAAACGTTTCCCTTTACATAAAAATAATATAATTTTCTCCATCGAATCACAATAAAAGTATCTAATTATAATAATAAACGGAATAATTTCAACACTACACTATCTCAGGTCAGATCTGCTATAAACGTCCCCAAAAGTCCAATAATACAACTGAAATATAACTACATCTAATACAAGTTCTCAACCATGGCTCACAATGCCAACTAAAAAAAAGAGTATCATATAGTAATTAAATAATAAAAAGAAGGTATCTTCAACTTCACGAACAGATCGGCTGCTCCACAATGAACTCCAACTATACTATCCTGCACATGTCATCCGACTACGTTTCAAACAGAAACGCACCCGAATGCATAACACACTCGGGTCAGTCACATAACTGGTATGAGTTAAACAAAGCACAAGTCTTAGGGATCCAACTTGAACTCGTAGACTACAAATCATACTACAACATTCTTGGGCCAAGACATGTAGTTCCACAGACATATCTGGACAATAGAGTAGTTTCCATTTATGTGGTGGCAAGTAGTTTCTTGCCCGAATAAAAACAATTAAATACTTACCTTTCTTAACTATGGTAGGCCAATACCTGCAAACCATTAGTAGGCCTACCATCCTGTACAAATAGAACTTAACACAATAATATAAACCAATAATAATGTGTTATTAATTAAAATGATTTTATCTCTAACAAAGAACGGGAATTAGACAAAACTTAAAACACGAAAAATGTCAAGAATAAAATTTCAAGGAATGACATGCGTCCTCGTTCATAAATTCTAAATAGATAATTCAGAAATTAATTATTAAAATTCAGCTCTTACATAGACGATGTTCAGCAGATTCTGAAAATCGATGAAAATAGTGTCAAGATGACGTTTTTAGAAAAAGTGTAAAACACGAAAGTTGTTCGGATCGTCGTTTTACTTCAGTTTACGCGAAACGGCCATAAACTATGAATCTAAGTATCCAAAATATTCAATTTACTAATCTGGTCCAGTTTATTAACAAATTACTACATTCCCAAAAAATGGTACGTTACACATAGAATGCTAGGTTTCAACTAACGGGCACAACACCGAAATTATTTAAAATCCTGAAAACTACACGACTACCAATTCCTAGAATTTCAT
The DNA here is from genome assembly GCA_033977485.1 of Hydrangea macrophylla. Lineage (NCBI taxonomy): Eukaryota > Viridiplantae > Streptophyta > Magnoliopsida > Cornales > Hydrangeaceae > Hydrangea > Hydrangea macrophylla. The sequence continues at coordinate 127,893,151 of CM066984.1, read as the reverse complement.
ATAACTGAAAATCATAAACCACATTACAACTGTAAATTCGCAAATAAAAAAAACCACATAATATTCGATCCAAATTACACCTGATGTTCACCACCTCGGCCACCCGTCCATGGTTCAGCCTACACATATATCCCATGTGTCTCCTAACGTAATACTAACTCCCACTTCGGTCCCAACTCCCATGGGGTATCACTGGGATTTGAGTATCCACCGAAAGGCTAGTCCTTACGTTCTTGACGTCAATAAAATAATGTCTAAATACACATGAAATAGACCAACAAGCCGGGCATAAGGCTTAAAAATGAAGAGATGGGTCATCCACGTAGTCGCCGTCTAATCACACAAGGACGGGTCATCCACGAAGTCGCCGCCTAAAATTATAAGGAGTAGTGGTGAACTATAAGGACTTTTCTAACGTTCATACATCCACGTTTTTCACAAAACTCAACTTTATAAGAGATTCATATATCTCAAATCAAATTCCCGTTAAAATCATATTAACAGCTACATGTTCACACAGATTCATAACTCTTACAAAATTGCACAGTCACAATTTTAGAAAACTCAACTATACATGAGAACTCATAGCTCCCTAAGTACAAACAAATTAATTCATATTAACGAACACGAAATCACACCAAAAATGTGATTTGGCAAAAACACTTATTTTAACATTCATGAAATTGCTACTGTCATATAAAATTTTTGCCCAAACGGTGCAGAATTGGGAAAAACACCATTAGACGAAAGTTGTCCGGAATTGCGTTTCCTACAGCCTTATGTGAACAGAATCACGAAAACTGGAACGTATGATTTATTATGAATTTTCTACTCAAATCTGATCCGTGAAAACCACAAATCCGAATATTGAAAATTGCTCAAATGCATATTCAATGCTCATCTATAAATCTCAAATCACAACTTCAATCATTGTAAAAAAAATACCTAAATCTCATAATCCATAACCATACTAATTTAATATTCTATTTATTTAAATTTCAATCAAATGAGATTGAAAGAAAATAACAAGTTAACTCACCAATTTAGGGCTTCAAGGTTGATGATGATTACACAAACAAAGGTTGAGGTTCCTCTCTTCTTCTTCTTCCTCCCTTTCTCTATCTCTCTCTCTCTCACATACGTCTGTTCTCTAGTTTCTTCTCTCCCTTCCCCCCCCCCCCCCCCCCTTTTTTTGTTAAATGGGGGCTAGGGTTTAATACATGTGTATATATATTTCACACACAACACTTATAAATAAAACACACACAAACATGTGAATCCCGTTTTTTATCTAAGGGCCTCACAAAAAGGCTTTATATGGACCCGAAAATGCATTCTAATGTGACAAATGATTATCTCAATGGGTACCCATGACCCCAGGCACTAAATTTCTATGTTAAGCACACTACTTAACATACTAACTACCCGTACACGCTACTTCAACATTTTTATTAGGTGTCACTAAGATACATACACACAGTTAATGTCTAATACTTGAAAATAATAATATAAAAATTATTAAAAGCACTTAGAAAATTAGGGTTGTTACATTCCCATTATTCCTAACAGGATCAGTATTTGGTATCTACTCATTAAACCCATTCCCAGCAGGAGTCCATGGGCTTCCTACAATTAGACCACATAACATAAGCTCATTTAATTAATAGCCCTTATAATATAATTGATAATAATATGTTTCCCACTCTTATTAGTAAATACAATTTCCTAACAGGTTGTACAACACTCTTCTGACCAATCCACTTGCCAGCATTTGGTTCATCACGATGAGAGCAGATGGATACCCTTACCTAGAGAATTGAGAAAGATGAAACAAAGATATTGAATTGCGTTATGCAAAAATAACAAATGTGAAAGCACCAAATTTTCATAGTACAATCATTAAGTCCAAGAAAGAAAAAATAAAATAAAAATTACTTATTAGCACCAGATTGGATACCATTAGGTCTAAAATTACTTTGTAATTATTGTGTCCAAGAAATAAGAAAACATAAAGAAGAAAGTTAAGGTCCCGTTTAAGTGAAAAAATCCAATACACTCACCTTTCAATGTTTGGGCCTCATCTTAGCACCCAGCTATGTTCTTCAATCTGAAAGAGGTATAAAAATGCATGAAAGTTGGTTCTGGACAATGAATAAGATTGGGGAAAAAAAATGAATAGTGAGGCTTTTCAAGGACTAAACAATTGAGATAGTGAAGAATAGTAATTAGTTTTCATTTCAAAAAGTAATTAGTTTAAAACCTCACCCAAGCATATTCTAAAAAGATGATTGCAAACCATTAGTAAAAAATAAAAAACCATACTTCTAAAGCCTCTATCTGCAACACAATAATCTAACTGGAACACCAAATTGCTTATTAAGCAATTGGGGCAGCCACTCTAAAAATTAACAAAATGGGATACAAAGGTCAAGTTCTTCATTTTGAAGTGAATCCAATCAAGTCTAATGAACTAAACGAAAAGAATCATAAATCCAAAAAATTTTCCTTTTTGTCTTTCTCAATTTCCTTGGCAACCAAAATTTTTCCCTGTCCTTCTCAATTTCAATATGACTCAAAGAGGAGATCTGAAACCTCACATAACTAAGCTATAAACAGTCAAAAATGCACATCAACATCTATACCTGAAGAAGCAGAGTTTTTTCCGACAATCGAACTGCAAATGAGAAGACAAAGGCATCAGATCGAACCCACATTTTCTCAAAAGCCAAACAAAACCTACTTCCCCAGCTTTTCTTGAAGCCAAGTTCTAATGTGAATTGACTGCAAGAGAGAGAAAAGCGAGTGGATTTATTTTATTTGTATGCCAAACAATTACTATAATCACACTTTCTATATACTTTCTCAAAATCACATAAAAGACAACTAAGGAGACCCTAATCAAACCAACTTTATAACCATTTAGGACCCAAGGTCGGGAACCATAGCATTACTTTTGATGCCCTCTTTTGCAAATGGTAAGAAATACTACATAAAGAGAAATGGAAAATGAAAATGTAAAATCAAGAAAATAGGAAACGGTGCTCCATTAAATCAGTGAAGAGGAAACAGCAGTCACTGAATTTACTGAAACAAATTAAACAAAAAACATAAGGTTACTATTGCAGTCACATCTCTCTGACTAATAGGCAATACCCAAATGAATACTCATAACCATATACTATTGAAGAAAATAAATAAATAAATAAGTGAGAGCCAGTACTTGCTTCATGGAATTTTTAGAGAGACATCATACCTCGTCCCCTCCATCACTAAATGGTTTTACCAGCCTTCCTACAATATGAACATCCTCAACTTCTTATTTGGTTGCAAAAAAAGAAAAAAGAATGATATGGTACTGTAATACACATTTGCTAATTAATTAGAAAGATATGTGATTGCAAAGCTTACCAAGCAGCATTGATGGTACTGAAACAAATTAAACAAAAAACGTGAGGTTAGATTTGGTTTTTCATGGCTCAATCGAAGAAAAGCATCAAGAAAATGGAAGAAAAAAATAGATAAAGACCTAATTTTGAAACCTCTAAGCCAAACCCTCTTGACCACACCGACGAAGAGAGATGCATAAGAAGCCCTAAATCAAAAATCAAAATTACTATTCAAAATCAAGTAACAAACCCACTTCGCCCCTATTGTATGCGGGTGGTGGTGATAACCGTCGGCGGTGGGTGCGGGTGGTCCATCGGTGGATGAGAGATATAGAGGGAAAGACAGAGAGAGTGGTGGGGGCGGGGGCGGGGGCGGGGGTGGAGAGTGAGCCGGAGAGAGAGAGAGGGAGAGAGAGAGAGAGAGAGAGATGGATCGGCGGTAGGGGATGGGGGTGGTAGTAATGCCCGTTGGCGGCAACGGCGTGCGCTGGTCAGCGTGGTGGTGGCTGCTATAGATGTTCATAATCTCGGCTGAAAAATTTAGTGACACATGAAGATATAGGTTATGGGACTACCTTATCAAATATCTTGAAGGTGTTTGCGAAACCAAGAGCTCAACCTGCATATAAAAGTAAATAAATGGATATTATTACCAGAAGTTCACCAAATAAGGGGAGAAAAATTACGAGAAGCAAAAATAACCAGAGCTCAGAATCTATATTCATTTAACCAGGTATTAGAAGGACCCAGTTAACCATGATGACAGTGCATAAATAGAATATTGCAGAAGATGAGTTGTCCAGACACACCATGGAAAGATGTTATCAAGAAAGCAAGCCAATTTGTACATATTGAATGCTTCAAAACCAGTCATTAGGAGGAACCCAGTCGGTAAGACAGAGAGATGAGACAGAAAGAGAACCTGAATGGGTGTGAAGAGAAGTAAACTACGCTAACTATGATATATGACAATAATTACCAAAAATACATTGTCTGATCCAATTTCGTTTACGTCTTTACAATAACTCGTGCATTGGGGGACATGGACAATACGAATAAAAGTACATATATAAACATTAAAATAAATACATAAACACACAAAAGACCAAAATAAAAGTACATAAAAATATTATTTATGCAAGAAACCAGCTTTAGGGCTCTGTTTGGCCAAGAAGATTGAGGGACTGCAATAGTTTCATGTAGGCTTTGTTTGCAACTTTCTTCTAAATTAAAAATTGTAAAAAAAACTTGTGCAACATTTTAACTTTTTTTTTTGCAAACCACGCAATTTAAAAAAAAAACAAAAACAAAAACTAATGAAAAAACAATGTTTGTGAAACTTAGTACTGAGCTACATGTTCAGGTTAATACCTATCAACCAATCAAAACCAAGTATGTGTGTAATGATGATTCATGGTGCAACCTATTTGAAGAAAGTTGGGTTCTTGACAAAGAAAGAGGTATGACAATCCGTGGTTTATGAAATCAATGGTCTAAGAGAATGGAAATGGAACTATGAAAACTTTCACAGTTAAAAACTTTTTAAGTCTTTACAAAGTAAATAAAAATTAAAAATTTTCACAAACCTTTTGCTGATTTTAAAAGAGTAGTAGAGGTGCCCTTAAAATGCTTTCAACAAAAGATGATTGCAAGTAGCTGAAAGACTACGAATCAGTAGCCAACTCAACTTGTGCATTGATGCCCAACTGGACTGGGTTTCTAAAAAAAATCAAATGAACCAATTAAAAAAAAGATGAGATTCAAGAAAACCCAACCTTCAACAAATGACCACGAAGTGGCTCCCACAATGATGAACTGAGACTGAAAAAAATAATAAAAAAATTCAATTGGTCTTAGTTGTAATATAAAAAATTCAATTATAAATTTAAGATAATTTATACGTTTAAGTGGACAATAATCAAATCATAAACGCCCCAAGAATAAAATACACACTCTAAAAAAAATTAAACGGTGAAACATAAACCTGAAAATCAAAACTAAGAACCAATTTTCCAAATGAACCAGCAAATGAAGCTGAAATGTTAGAACATCAACCTACAAATGAAGCTGAAAATATGAAATACAAAAAGAAAGAGGAAAAGGAAAAGGAAAAAGGAAAAAAGAAAAGAAAAATGCAAAAGAGGGTTAATTTTGCCGGAGGATCCAATGCTAAGAAAGATTTTAAGAAAACAAAAAAAACAAAAATCAAATCAAATCAAATCAAATCAAAATGGTTTGAACTGTTTTTTAAAACATAAAGAAAGTTTTCAAGAAATCAAAATAAAGTAAAAACAAAAAATAAATAGTTAAGGTTTTGTAAACCCATGGTGACAAATTTTTAAACCCATGAGGATTATAGAGATGGTTTAAAAACTAAAACATGGTTGTGGGAAAATAAATATGGTGACCACTGAAGAAATAAGGAGTGTGAAACTGCCAGTAATGAGTTGTGAACACATGAAGTGCAAATCCTCATTGAATTTCAGTTGACCTCCAAAGAGGCTATAAGTAATGAACAACTCAAAAGGAGAAAAAAAAAATTCAAGTGTATAATGACATTGATTCTTTAGGCACATTAAACCATCCCAAAAGGAGGAAAAAAAATCAAATAAAGAAATAGACAACATTTAGGGAAGTCCATGAAGGCTTTTGAAATAATAAAACTCGAAACTAAAAAAAGAGCACAACTAAAAAAAGAGCAAAAACTATCCCACATACCCACTCCTTTGAAACTACAAAGAGCAAAAATCATAAACATCAAACCAGTCATAAGAGTAGGTTGATTAAAGAATGCCTCTTGGGCACCGAAACAAACTTCCGATCAAGAAGACTTCCAAACTGTAAGTTGATTAACAACTTGCTTCTCAATTTCAAGTGTATCCAAAGAATGCAATAGGATGGTACACGTGCTCAAAATAAATGATAGAGAAGGAACACTATTAATGGCACAAAAAATTGGACTCCAATAATTCTCCAATAATTCAATTCATGTAATAGCAAATGCATTTCACCTATCATCAAAATTTTGAAGGAAGCATCGGAACCAAAAACATACACTATAATATAAATCACAGAAAAGCAAATCCTTACCATTTTCTGATCGTATTAAACTCACAAATTACCATATAATAATAATTTTTTTTATGGTATTAAGCTCACAGATATACAAATAAACAGCTATTAATGACCACAATCCGTCCCAATCTCTCTCATCTCACTTTCTCTCTAGAAGAAGATCTAAAAACCAAAGGCCACCATCAAGAGTGATAAAAATAAAAATAAAATAAAATAAATAAAAACCAAAGGCCACCATCAAGAGAATGATAAAAATAAAAAATAAAAATAAAAATAAAACCCCAAAGGCCACCATCTTATTTATATGCAAACCAAAAACCAAACCACAGTCCCTCCCAATCTGAAACCCCTAAAAATCCTTTAGAGACAATGATTAAAAAAATATATTGATATGAAATAGGAAGCACTTTATCAAACACAACATTCAAATAGGACATTTAGAGATATGTAATCATTGACTGTAAGCATTCAAAGGTAAAGAGATATCAAGAAAAGTTATGTTTGTTAATCTATGAACACCAAATTAAAAGGTCAACCCACTTCCCAAATAACACCCAAAAAAAAATGACATACCTCGACTGATCAACATACCTCGAAACCATGGACATACCTCCCAATCTGCAAATTGAAAAACAGAGAGAGAGAGAGAGAGAGAGAGAGAGAGAGAAAGAGAGAGAGAGAGATTGGAACCCTAGATTGATTGGAAACCCTAGACTGATTGGAACCCTAGACTGATTAGAAATCATGGACATTGATTAAGTTTCATTCATGACCCAGAGGGTAATTGAAACCCTAGACATTGATTAAGTTTCATATATACCTCGATGGTGAGAGAGAGAGAGAGTGTAGCCTCAACGAGAGAGAGAGGGGGATAGTGAAAGAAAGAGAGTGAGGGAAAGAGGGATTCGAGAGAGAGAGAGAGATTCAATTTTTTGGAGTTCCAAGACTGGCGAGAGAGTAAGACTGAGAGATTTAAAATTTTAAGAGAGAGGGCAGAGTGATGCGTAATGAATTGTGTGAGTGAAGAAGAGATCATACAGTGCATTTGTGGGAGATGGAAGAATTGTATGAGTGAGTTGTGGACCACTAGATGAAGATCAAAGGGTTGTAATTATAGGAGCCCCTCATTCCTTTTTGTAGATTATTATATAGATATTTCAGAAAATTGGTAAAAATGGCTTTACGATAAACTATTTTAGAATTAAGGACACCTAAAATAAATTATTGAGGATAAGTTCTCCAAATAGTCATAGACAAAAATACCACAATCTTTATCATCCACCCCTAACTAAACCCTAGACATCATTACCCACCACCCCTGCCAGACCTCCGACACCACCCTCGCCATCTCCGACGATGTATATCACTGCCATCTTCGGTGACCACCACCCTCGTTATCTCCGGCGACCACCACCCTCGTTATCTCCGGTGACCATCACCCGTGCCACCTCTTAACCACCACCTTTGTGACATCCTACACCATCATCCTCGCCACTCCTGACCACCGGTGACCACCCCCCACCACTCGACTGGCTCCAGCCACCACCCTCGCCATCTCCGGTGACCCACCCGTGCCACCTCTTAGCCACTACCTTTTCGACATCGTACCACCATCCTCGCCACTCCTGACTACCGATGACCACTCCCCCACCACTTGACTGACCTCCGACGTCTACCATTATCACAGTTGAAGATTGCATTTTTGATTAACAAAATAAGAGTGAAATTTTTCTTAGGATAATAGAAGTTAAGTGAAATTCCATTGAAGATTGCCTTTTTCACTAAAAAATTTACACAATCTCTGCTGAAACCCGACCACTTCACGCATTAAAAAAGCTAAGTGAAATTCCATTGAAGATTGCTTTTTTTCACTCAAAAATTTACACAACCTCTGCTGAAACCCGACCACTTCCCCTACTAAAAAAGTTAAGTAATATTTCACTAAGAAAGTCAAGTGAAATTTCACTTAAGATCTTCGCATCTGTAGACACCCCAATTTTGACCGACAGTCGAATTCAGGGAATGATTACCTCTAAAACTGATGACGACAATGTCCGGCGGAATTCGAAGATATTTAAAGTGATTCAAGTTTTTCGGAAGGTTCTTAAGTCATGATAAAATTTTCAGAGAAAGAGTGAGAGAGAGAAATAGGGGAATTCTTGGGTGTAGAATACATATGAGAAAAGTATAAAAATCAGTTTGAAAATATAATAAAAATGGATTTTGTTTTGTTTTTTATCAAAAAAAAAAAAAGAAAAAAAAAAGGAAAGAAAAGATAATTTTAAAAGAAAAGAAAATGAAAAGAAAACAAAAAAGAAATAAAAGAAACGAAAAAATATGTATATCTACTATAGTATAAAAACGAAGAAACAAGCACGTCAAAAAATATGAACTTCCTCTTTTGTCCTTCACTACACCATAATTACTCATATATCTATCTATACATCGTAAGGATATATTGATTTGTGTGAGGGTAAATCTGTCATTTTGGACAAATAATTATATTCAAGTCAGCTTTTACAATTTTATTTAATATAATAATGAGGTTTTAATCAACAATCTTGTGTCTAATTACATTTGGGTCAACAATTTTTTGGATATTTATTATTGACTTCAAAAAAAGTCAACAAAAGTGGCTATTTTGGTGGCTATTTAGGAATTGGTCACTAATATTTACAATTTGGTCAACTTCTTCTCTCAAATGAGGTTTCAATCAACAATTTGTGTCTAATTACATTTGGGTCAATAATTTTTGGGATATTTATTATTCACTTCTTAAAAAGTCAAAAAAAGTGACTATTTTAGTGGTTATTTAGGAATTGGTCACTAATAATTACAATTTGCTCAACTTCTTCTCTCAAAGTTAGAATTCATACATTGTAATATGTGTAATTGCATTAAGTCAGCAAGTTTTGGGATATTTATTATTCACTTTAAAATGGTTTCAGTAAGTAAAATTGCTCATTTCAGAAATAATGCTTAGAAGTTACAACTAGATAAAGGTCTAACTAAATAAAGGCCTAGGAAACTGAAAGTTTAAAAAAGCGATGACATTGAACCAAAAAAAAAAAAAATCCCTTCACGCAACACCAATATGTTGAAGAATTGCCAAGGATAACCAACTGCGGTGCTGACATACTACCAAAAACTGTGACATCTCATATGATTTACAAAGGAAAACAAAAAAAAAACTTTAACATAATTTAATATTGAATCCAGAAAATTTATTTCCCCTTAAAATGTTAATTTAGTAGTTGAGTAATTGCACATTTAAGTAAACTTAAAATCGGATGGGCCATTTATATATGAAAACCACATTCACGACTGTGGATTCATGGAAGGAAAAGAAAAGGGAATGGAATACAAGAAGGTAAACCATTTTTTGTGTGTTTTTCTCCATGCTTAAATAGCATTAAAAATTTAATTCTTCTGAAATATGCTATAACTTAAAAAAATAACGGAGGAAAGTAATTTACAAAATTCCAAACTTTTACTTTATCTTCTACTATAGTACTAATCCTTTTATTTAGGAATTTTGTTATGAACGTATTATTCTTAAAGTATGTTATGTAAACTAATGTTTCAACTTTTATGTATACTCTTGGGACATCTGTGTAATTTGAACCTATGACACTTTTATAAATGTTGTTTTGGAATCTAGAATAATGGATGAGTGAAATGGGAAAACTGAAATTTAATTGTTGGATTAATATGCTAGATGTTAGCCTGTGTTAGCTTCTTTGAAATTTATGTTTGGGTTTCGATTTAACATTTTCCCTCTTCTTCAAATTCTGTTAGTTTGCTTCTGTGTATCTACATATTAGATCGGAGGCATGTAAGAATTATTCTTTTCATGTTCACTCAAATTTTGATCTCTACTTATTGAGTTCGCTTAAAGGCTTTAGCTGGCAGCAAAGGGAACATGCATATACTATACTGGGATAAATGGTTAAATAATCTCTATGGTCCCTTCAGAACGTAGAAAGGTTAGTGTCTTTGTATATTTCACCATTTCCAACATTCAATTTGCTTTCTTTGAGCACATTGCCTGATTTTTCGTATCTTTGACGATTTTAAATATGATATTGTTGTTCTTTGAACAAATGACACGAATTTATACCAGAAATAGAAAAACTCACTTGCGAGGGAAAAAAAATGAACACGGGCATTGCTGCGTGCCACGCACGCAGTCCACCACTAGTATATGTATAAAGATGAGGCGGCACGCGGCGAAACCGGCGGCACTCAGTGAATGTCGCAGTGAGTGTCGCGCTGGCAGTCAGTGAATACCAGACCGACACTCACTAAGTGTTGCGGACAACTCAGCGAATGCCGCCCGCTGTAACAAACTCTTTTTTTAAATACATATTGAACAAACAAATCCCATGCCTAAACCAAACCAACCACCAAAGCCCATACCTAAACCCAACTAACCGCCAAAATCCATGCCTAAACCCAACTAACCGCCAAAATCCATGCCTAAACCCAACCAATGACCAAAATCCACAGTCATACCCGACCAATCTTCAAATCCCATATTCCATCTCAAGTCCATATCCAGGCCCAATCCTATCTAATCATAGAGCCAATCTAAACCCACATCTGAACTCAAGCAATTCTAGCCCTACCCTATATCTAAACCAAAAGGCCAACTCAAGCTCAAAGTCGAATCCAAAATCAAGCCAAACCCGCAAACCAAAAACCTTCACCAACATTGGCATGCCATTATCCATTGCCCTTGATCACCTCTTCAAGAAGGGCCACCTCAAACTCTTGAACCCGAGGCCACCACCAAACCCTTTGCCCTGCAAATATATTCCATCTTGGTATTGTGCCTACCACCAAGGTCATGACGACATGACCAATTATTGCATGAAACTCCGCCATGATATCCAGTATATCATCGATTAGAAAATCATCACTCATTCGTTGAGCCCACCGAGTGACATTTGGCATGACTATCATGACTTGCAAGCCTTTCATTCTTTCACCTTTCAATCTCAACCACCACTAAGTACCCTCAAAGGATTTGTTGCCTCCACGAGTGTGCAGCAACCAACTGGCCCTGACCCAAGCAACAAAATCAAAAAAGGCATTGACAATACTTGGTATCAGTCAGAGGAGGATTGTTCTACTAAAGAGTGGGCCATAGACATGGATGATGCTTCCACACATATGCAAATGGGAAGTGTCGAGCCTGAAGGTTCAAATGATTCTAGTAAAGTGATAGTATTTGGAACTGCTGCTGCTAAAACAAATGTGGATGCTCTTGGAAATCTAATAAATTGAAAATCATTTATGATACTCCAGTTGAGACCAAGTCAAGTCTAGTCCAGTAATCGAGTTATGCCAAGTAGGAGTCAAATGTCAAGTCTAGTCAAGTCTTCTAGTCAGTCTATTACTGAGTTTATTTTCAAGTCTTTTTTTTCGAGTTTATAGATCGAGTGATGTAATCCTCCTTCTATCCTAGTTGAATAAATTATCAATTTGCTTGATTCAATGTGCTAGTGGTGAATAAGTGGATCGTTAAACTAAGAAAGGATTAAAACAAAAATAAATCACTTTTCAAATGATGATGGAAAATATGTTGTTGAAAAATCTTTTCATTGAAAAAATATCCCCAAATTTTGTGTCAAATCCAAAGAGGAATAGAGAATTGATTAGCTTTACTTTAAGAATTTAAATATGCTTTTTCCCAATCTTGAAAAGATGAACTTAGAACTTCTTAAAGCTTGCTCACCATCCCCTTTTCTAAAATACCAAGCCTAAAAGATGAGCCCACAGTCCAAATCCATAAACTTGGTCCTTAATGGTAACCAGATATTTTAAATGAACTTCATCTTCAAAAAAAAAAAAAGAAGAAGCTCGCTAGGATGAAAACCCGAAAGGGCGCCTAGGCAAAAGTTAGAGCACAAAAAAAGAGAAAAAAGGGAAAAAAGAAAAGAAAAAGAAAAGCGAAAAAAAAAGCTCACTAGGATGAAAACCCGAAAGGGTGCCTAGGCAAAAGTTAGAGCAAAAATAAGATGCGTGTTGATTTCAAATTCCGGATCCTAGCCAATCAAAATCAAGAGATGACGAGAGAAAGGAAATAAAATCAAATAAAATCAAATTAAGTGAAGAATGAACGAAGAACATTGAATTCTTGAGCACTTCAAAGAACATCATTAGCTTATGAACCATCTAGGGACTTTAAGTTGTGCTAAGCAAAGAAAAGATTGAAAATAGAAATTTAAAAGCATCAATGAGATATTTAGAGGCTAAATGGGCCTAAACAAGTGAAGTGGTATCTTTCAATAAGCCTGAATAAACAAGGAAATTTTTTTTGAAGGGTTGAAATTGCTTTAAGAGTATATAAGAGTGTAATCAAAACACGATGTATTATGAGAGGAGCAAACTTGACTGGCTAGTGAAAATGTGAAAAGAATCAACCACCACAAAAAAGAAGAAGGAAAAAAAAAGGGAGAAGTGGTTCATCATACTACACAAGGGATACCACAAGTGACACGCACTCACTAGACCCAAATGGCAACATGGCTCGAAAATCCCACCAATCCTTGAAGCCTAATTCTTTCAAGACCTTCAGAATACTTGAACTACGTTCGACCTGATTTCTACTCGGGGATACGTAGGCAACCTACCTGGTTCGATCGCCACCCTTGCTATGATCTGACACTTTCTTTCAAGCTTTTGCCGAAGTACTTTGGACCTGACTACCGCTCGGGGATAAGTAGGCGAACTAACGACATACTATTGATGCGTTTTCTTATCACACCCAAGTCTAAGTGTGTCATAACCCAAGATTTTAGTAAGGGTAAAATTGTCTTTTAAGTGCTTATGTGTGTGCTCGTGTTTAATTGTGCAGTATTTAAATTTATTTTAGCATGTGTTACTGTATATTTTAATTTTGTTAACTTAGTGCTTAAAAGGGGTACATGTTTTAATTTGGGTGTGTAAAACTAGACCACACACACATACATGCTTTATATCACATTGGGTAAAGTCAAAATGCAAGACTAAATATCTAAACAACTAGTGGGCCCCACTCCCACCATAATGGCCGGCCACTCTCTCTCTCCTCCCCTCACTTTCATTTTTCTTTTCTTTCTTTCTCTCTCTTCTTCTCCCCCTTCTCTCTAGGATACATACACCATTTTCCTCCATGTTTTCTCCTTCTTAAAAGCTTCCATTAGAGCACCAAAGAAAGGTTTTTGAAGATTTTCTTATTTCACAAATTAGTCTTAGAATTTCAAGAGCTTCCTTGTGGTGTTCTCCAAATTCTCTTCCAAGTTCATTTTCAAGACTTCCCAATTTTTGCCTAGGGTTCAAATTCTTCATCTACAACCTTAGAGGGCTTTTGGGAGATTCTTGCTTTGGGAAGTGTTGTTGGGTCATCTTGGGCTTCATTCACCCACATCTAGATTTCTATTTGGAGCTCTTGAGTTTTCTTGCATTTCTTGGCTTTCCCCATTTATTTTGGGAAGATTACTTTGAGGTAGATGTTATTGCTTTAATTCAATATGTTATTTATAGTTAAGGTGATTTGTGACCTCTAATTTGTTAGGAGAACAACTTAGACACATGATTTAGGATTTCCCCCAAAGTTGTAAATTTAGGGCTAATTACCTAAATATGAAATTATGTGTTTTGTTGAGGTTGAATCCAATTATGTGATGTTAGACATGCTTAGGATGCTCCCTTTATGTGATAACCATGTTAGGACGCTAGTTGGAAATTTTCAGAAATTCTATGTAAAAATGTATGTATTGGTGGATTATGCTTGAGATTGAATGATGCCATGAACATGTTGGTTGATCATTTTGTCATAGCATACATAAGCATTTGAGCCGAATTGGCAAATCATAGCATCGGCATGACATTCAAAAATTTTGATTTTTGAAAGAAGGAAAAACCCCTTGTGTGGGAATTTGATTTAAGAAATCCGGATATGGGTTGTGATGTGAGACAGGGAGAATGACCCTTAGAACATTCAAACTCCAATTTTATTCCGGTTATCTCCCGGAGGTTGGTATGCTACATTCCTTGTGTGGGTGGCTCATAGTCCGGTGATGAGAGGAGTGCACATATCATGCATGGCCTCTAAGGCACCCGTCATTTCCATTTTGCCACGGCGGCATTGCATTGTACTTGCACCGCATCTCATACTTAATTATGGATTGCATATTGTTTTCTTGCAATATTTCCTACTAGGCCGTCGTGCCTAATGAACCTACAAAAACCTCTTTTTCAGGTGATGTTGATAAGGGGAAAGGGCACATGTGAACCCGACGCGTAGACGTCATCGTGAAATCTTTTTGAAGGCTAAGCCTTAACATTATAGATATATATAGCTTCCAATGTATTTGTTGTTGTAGGAGTTTGTAATAGCTTAATTCTATGATAGCCATTGTATTATGTAGTTACAAAACTCCTTGATCTCCTAATTCTTGATTTTTGTCATTGGAAGACTTATAGTGAATTTTATGGACAAGTGTTAGTCCTTACACTTCCTTTTTGAAAAACCAACTTGTAATTTATATTTAGAGATCGTTGCATCTCTTACTCAACTCATGCTTTACTAGTTATTTATACTTTGTCGATCCTAGCCGGATCTCATTTTGTGTTTGCAATCCTTGTCGGATTTGTTTATATGTTTGTAATCCTTGTCGGATTCATTTAATTTGGTTAAGTATGCGTCATTGCGTCGACATGCCGTCGATATTTTTCTTGTTAAAAACACCTTATTAATGTTTCAAAACGTTCCCACGAAGTTCCAAAATAAAACCGAGCAAAACCAAAGTTTTAGAGGAAGATGAATAGTAAAAACTGCTCTTGTTTTTGGGGATGAATAGTGTTTTTCAAGGCTGCCAGAGAGGTCCATTTTGGCCTACAGCACCCTTTTTCGGACCCCGATAGAAGGGCTAATTAAAACCCAAACGTCCCCATATGATTCTAAGATACTGTGTCAAAAAAAAACGGGGTACCTTTTGGGGAATTTTTCGGGCGATGAATAGTGTTTTCCGAACTAAAATTTTTATTTTTATATTTTCTTTTGGTTTGACCTTGGATTGGGTCCCTTTTGTTCTCCCCTTTGTTATTAAATTGTTGTAGGGTGCATCCTTTCAAAACTTCTTGTAATTCGCTCTCAAACATTAAATTTTCAAGATTTTCCATTGTAGCTTTCAAGTTTTAATAAGTGTATGAGCTCTTTTAAACTTGGTTTGTTATGGTCGCTTCCGTGTTGTGTGTATGTTTAACTTTGCTTTATCTCTCTTCCTTTCCGTTCACGTGTTCCGTTTTCGGGGCGTGACAACTTGGTATCAGAGCTAACCGGGTTTGAATACCTAGGGACTCTGGGAGTTTAATTTGGACCTACATGCTAATTTTCCTTACATGTCTAAGTTTTTATTTATGCTTCCATTGTTTCAGTTAAAAGTTTGCATTAAGTACTAGATTGCCATATGAGCATGCGTATGTGTTAAATGTTTTCAAGTACTTGCATGGTAGACATTTACATGTTCAAGTGCTACGTGTTTCATTAGTCGTCATATGAATTGCTTAATGAATGTTTGAATTAGACGCCTACTTTAATGCTTCATCTAATTCATTGGTAATTATTTCTTTTGCCTAGCTATGCCACCGCGTGTTAGAGGCCGTGCTAGAGGCCGACCTCCTGTCCGTGCTAGGGGTCGTGCTAGGGGTCGAGGTGGAGCCGCAGGTCGAGGAGCCCAGTCTTCCTCATCCTCTTCTGCTCCCGCTCCTAATCCTACACCTGTATCTATTCCGGGAGTTCCTGGTGGGGCTCAGTTCTTTGCTGAGATGATGGCCGTGATGAGGGATTTCACCCAAGCTGTCCAAACAGCAAGGAATGACATTCCACCTCCACCTCCACCGGTAGCTCCTACCGTAGTGGCGCCTGCGCCTGGTGTTCAGGCAGAGCCGAGGGCACAATCGGCCATGAGAGAATTTGGTAGGAAGAATCCTCCAGTTTTCTCGGGAGAAACGGATCCAGTTCAGGCAGAGCTTTGGTTGAAAAGAATTGTTAGGATCTTCGAGCACCTGGGTATTGTTGAGGATCACCTTCGCATTGATGCCGCTACCTTTCAATTGGCGGGTCGGGCCCAAGTTTGGTGGGAACTTGTACTTACTACACAGACCTTGGAAGGTATGACTTGTGATTCTTTTACTCAGATTTTCCTTGACAAGTATTTTTCACCCGTTGCTCGTCAGGCCAAGAGAACCGAATTTTTGAATCTTCGTCAGGGTGAGATGTCGGTTACTGATTATGAGGCGTGTTTTGGGGACTTAGCCCGTTTTGCACCCGATATCACCGCTGACGATAAAATTAAAGCTAGGACCTTTGAGAGTGGACTTCGTCAGGGCCTTCGTACGAAAGTCATTGGGTTTGAGCTAGACTCGTATAGCAAAGTGGTTAAGAAGGCACTTGTATTTGAGGAAGAGTTTCTGAGTTCGAAGAAAGATAAAGAACTCTGGGGTCCGTCGAAGGGTAGTCAGTTGGGCTCGTCGAGTGGGAGCCAATTCAAGAAGCCGAGGCAAGATTATTTTCCTCAGCAGTCTTCCTATTCCTCACCGGTACCTATTCAGGCCCCGCCGGTTACTCAGTTCTCATCTCAGCCACAGCAGTCTCAGTCTCGTGGTTCTCGCCGTCCTGGTTCTTCCCGTGGAGGGGGTGCCGTGGGTCCTAGAAATTGTTACAATTGTGGCGACCCGAATCATATAAAGAGGAATTGCCCGTTCGCTCAGACAGCACCACAGGTTCACACACCTTTCTCTGGGCCATATCAGCAGGCATATAGGCCACCTTTTGTGTCACCACCAGCAGCCTCTTCTGTTCAGAGCTCCAGGCCTAATGTTCCTAGAGGCCAGCTTCATTATATAGGACATCGCGGAGGAGGGCAACAAGCCCTGAGGCCGCTTCCTACTATGTCCCATCCTGTTGCCGCATCATCTTCTGTAGTTGCCCCCGATATCTCAGTTATCCGAGGTACCCTACTAGTATTCAGTTCTAGAGCTTCTGTGCTTATTGATACTGGCGCATCATGTTCATTCATATCATTGTCATATGCATCATCTTTGGACTTAGAGATGAGCCGTTTGACTTCTACGATTTTAGTTGATACTCCCGTTGGAGGTTTAGTTCCCTTGGATCGGGTATGTCGTGGGTGCGAACTTGTTATAGCGGATCGAAATATTGTTATTGATTTAATTGTTTTCGACATGTCTAGTTTCGATGTAATTTTGGGTATGGATTGGTTGAGTACCTACCGAGCTTATATAGATTGTTTTAAGAGGAGGGTTACTTTTGTTCTACCATCCGGAGACCTAGGTCGTTTTGAGGGTGACCGTTTGGAGTTTCCGATGCGTTCACTTCACAGTTTGTGTAGGGGGAAGAATCATGTTGATTATTTGGCTAGTTTATTTTCTGACGAGAATGAACCAGTCTTGATTGAGTTTCCTCCGGTTATTTGTGAATATACCGATGTCTTTCCTGAGGACTTACCTGGGCTACCACCTATTCGTGAGATTGAGTTCTCGATAGACTTAGTACCCGGCACTTCACCGATCTCGATCCCGCCATATAGAATGGCACCCGCCGAGTTGAAGGAGTTGAAAACACAGTTAGAGGACTTACAATTTAGGGGATTCATCCGTCCTAGTACATCTCCTTGGGGAGCACCCGTTCTTTTTGCAAAGAAGAAGGATGGTTCGCTTAGACTATGTATTGACTACCGCAAGCTAAATCATGTGACTATAAAGAATAAATACCCACTTCCGAGAATCGAGGATTTGTTTGATCAACTCCGTGGTTCATCTTGTTTCTCTAAGATTGACTTGAGGTCGGGTTACCATCAGTTGCGTGTTAGGGAGTGTGATATTCCTAAGACTGCTTTCCGTTCCTGGTACGGACACTTTGAGTTCCTTGTTATGCCTTTCGGTTTAACAAATGCTCCCGCCGCCTTTATGGATTTGATGAACCGTGTGTTTAGTCCATTCTTGGACAAGTTTGTGATTATATTCATAGATGACATCTTGATTTACTCACCTTCTAGGGAGAAGCACGAGGAACATCTCCGCGTTATATTAGAGGTTCTGAGAGGACACCGGTTGTATGCCAAACTATCTAAGTGTGAGTTTTGGTTATCCGAAGTAAAGTTTCTTGGGCATGTTGTTTCTAGTGATGGGGTATCCGTAGATCCGTCTAAGATTGAAGCCGTTATGGATTGGCAACCACCGAAAAATGTATTTGAAGTCCGTAGTTTCTTGGGGTTAGCGGGTTACTACCGTCGTTTTGTTGAGGATTTCTCTCATCTAGCTATGCCTATGACTAAGCTTACTAGAAAAGGGGTGAAATTTGTTTGGGATGATACTTGTGAAAATGTTTTCCAACAATTGAAGGCTCGTTTGACTTCGGCACCTATCCTTGTTATCCCCAAGCGTGGATTGAGCTATACCGTTTATTGTGATGCTTCACTTGATGGATTGGGTTGTGTATTAATGCAGGAGGGTAAGGTTATAGCCTATGGCTCTAGGCAATTGAAACCACATGAGAAGAACTATCCTACTCATGACTTAGAGCTTGCCGCCGTGGTATTTGCATTGAAGAGTTGGAGACATTATTTGTACGGTGAGAGATTTGAGGTCTTTTCCGATCATAAGAGTTTGAAATACATATTCACACAGCGGGATCTTAACTTGAGACAGCACCGTTGGATGGAGTACTTAGAGGACTATGACTTTGATTTGCAATACCATCCGGGCAAGGCCAATGTTGTGGCCGATGCACTTAGTAGGAAGCCTCGTGGGACCTTGGCGTATTTACCGGTACAAGAGTGGAAAATGTTGAGGCATTTAGATGACTTTGAGGTTTGTTGTTCCGAAACTCCCGACCGAGCTACTTTGTTTGCTTTGAATTCGCAACTGGCACTTTTGACCCGAATTCTAGAGGCTCAGAAATCCGATGATGAGACCGTTGCTTTGACTTCTCGTATGCTTAGTGGAGATGGTGAAAAAGGTTGGACCTTTGATGACACTAGAGGTTTGAGATTCCGAGATCGAGTGTTTGTTCCCGTTGCTTGTAGGGAAGATGTTTTGAAAGAGTTTCACCATTCCCGTTTTGCCGTTCACCCAGGGGGTACAAAGATGTATCATGATTTGCGTCGCCAATACTGGTGGAAGGGTTTAAAGAGAGCAGTTGTCGAGTTTGTTGCTAGTTGCCTAGTTTGTCAACAAGTAAAAGCCGAGCACCAAAGACCCGCAGGTTTGTTACAACCTCTTCCTATTCCCGAGTGGAAGTGGGAGCATATTACTATGGATTTCGTTATAGCACTTCCTAGGACCTTACGTAAGCATAATGCTATTTGGGTTATTGTGGACCGTTTGACTAAATCCGCACATTTCTTGCCGATTAAGGTAACCGACACTGCAGATACTCTTAGTGTGATCTACATTCGGGAGATTGTGAGACTTCATAGTATTCCAGTTTCGATTATATCAGATCGTGATTCGAAGTTTGTATCTCACTTTTGGCAGAGTCTGCAGAGAGCCTTGGGTACACAGCTTCTACTTAGCACAGCATTTCATCCTCAGACAGATGGGCAGTCCGAGCGTACTATTCAGATATTAGAGGATATGTTGAGGGCTAGTGTTATGGAACTTGGTGGTAATTGGGAAGATCATTTGCCTTTGGCCGAGTTTGCTTATAATAATAGTTATCAGGCTAGCATTCAGATGGCACCATTTGAGGCATTGTATGGCCGTCCGTGTCGATCTCCGTTATGTTGGGGTGAAGTAGGCGAGACTATTCTTCATGGTCCCGATATGGTTAGAGAGACTTCAGAGAAGATTAAAGTAATTCGTGAGAAGTTGAGTATAGCTCAGAGTCGTCAGAAATCGTATGCCGACCGCCATCGTCGCCCACTTGAGTTTGAGATTGGTGATCATGTGTTTCTGAGAGTTTCACCCCGTCGTGGGTTACAGGGATTTGGTCAGAGTGGTAAGTTAGCGCCGCGGTTTATTGGGCCATTTGAGATCCTTGAGAGGGTTGGCACCGTTGCTTATCGACTGGCTCTTCCGCCACAGTTATCGAGTGTGCACAATGTATTCCATGTTTCGATGCTTCGTAGATGTAACTCAGATCCGCGCCATCAGCATTACCCAGATCCATCACATGTTTTAGATTGGACCGAGTTGTCTCTTGGGGAAGACACGTCGTATGAAGAGCAACCTATCCGTATCATTGAGAGGAAAGATCGTGTGTTGCGAGGCAGGGTTATTCCGTTAGTAAGGATTCAGTGGAACCATCATAACGTTGGCGAGTCGACATGGGAGGACGAGGGTGAAGCTAGGAAGAGTTATCCTCACCTTTTCCCCGAGTAGAGTAAGTTTCTTTTATTTGATAGTATTTCTTAGAAAAGGTTGAGCAAGTCGTTGCTCCCTTTTTGCGCTTAGTTGTTCCGAATTCCGGGACGGAATTCTTTTAAGGGGGGTAGATTGTCATAACCCAAGATTTTAGTAAGGGTAAAATTGTCTTTTAAGTGCTTATGTGTGTGCTCGTGTTTAATTGTGCAGTATTTAAATTTATTTTAGCATGTGTTACTGTATATTTTAATTTTGTTAACTTAGTGCTTAAAAGGGGTACATGTTTTAATTTGGGTGTGTAAAACTAGACCACACACACATACATGCTTTATATCACATTGGGTAAAGTCAAAATGCAAGACTAAATATCTAAACAACTAGTGGGCCCCACTCCCACCATAATGGCCGGCCACTCTCTCTCTCCTCCCCTCACTTTCATTTTTCTTTTCTTTCTTTCTCTCTCTTCTTCTCCCCCTTCTCTCTAGGATACATACACCATTTTCCTCCATGTTTTCTCCTTCTTAAAAGCTTCCATTAGAGCACCAAAGAAAGGTTTTTGAAGATTTTCTTATTTCACAAATTAGTCTTAGAATTTCAAGAGCTTCCTTGTGGTGTTCTCCAAATTCTCTTCCAAGTTCATTTTCAAGACTTCCCAATTTTTGCCTAGGGTTCAAATTCTTCATCTACAACCTTAGAGGGCTTTTGGGAGATTCTTGCTTTGGGAAGTGTTGTTGGGTCATCTTGGGCTTCATTCACCCACATCTAGATTTCTATTTGGAGCTCTTGAGTTTTCTTGCATTTCTTGGCTTTCCCCATTTATTTTGGGAAGATTACTTTGAGGTAGATGTTATTGCTTTAATTCAATATGTTATTTATAGTTAAGGTGATTTGTGACCTCTAATTTGTTAGGAGAACAACTTAGACACATGATTTAGGATTTCCCCCAAAGTTATAAATTTAGGGCTAATTACCTAAATATGAAATTATGTGTTTTGTTGAGGTTGAATCCAATTATGTGATGTTAGACATGCTTAGGATGCTCCCTTTATGTGATAACCATGTTAGGACGCTAGTTGGAAATTTTCAGAAATTCTATGTAAAAATGTATGTATTGGTGGATTATGCTTGAGATTGAATGATGCCATGAACATGTTGGTTGATCATTTTGTCATAGCATACATAAGCATTTGAGCCGAATTGGCAAATCATAGCATCGGCATGACATTCAAAAATTTTGATTTTTGAAAGAAGGAAAAACCCCTTGTGTGGGAATTTGATTTAAGAAATCCGGATATGGGTTGTGATGTGAGACAGGGAGAATGACCCTTAGAACATTCAAACTCCAATTTTATTCCGGTTATCTCCCGAAGGTTGGTATGCTACATTCCTTGTGTGGGTGGCTCATAGTCCGGTGATGAGAGGAGTGTACATATCATGCATGGCCTCTAAGGCACCCGTCATTTCCATTTTGCCACGGCGGCATTGCATTGTACTTGCACCGCATCTCATACTTAATTATGGATTGCATATTGTTTTCTTGCAATATTTCCTACTAGGCCGTCGTGCCTAATGAACCTACAAAAACCTCTTTTTCAGGTGATGTTGATAAGGGGAAAGGGCACATGTGAACCCGACGCGTAGACGTCATCGTGAAATCTTTTTGAAGGCTAAGCCTTAACATTATAGATATATATAGCTTCCAATGTATTTGTTGTTGTAGGAGTTTGTAATAGCTTAATTCTATGATAGCCATTGTATTATGTAGTTACAAAACTCCTTGATCTCCTAATTCTTGATTTTTGTCATTGGAAGACTTATAGTGAATTTTATGGACAAGTGTTAGTCCTTACACTTCCTTTTTGAAAAACCAACTTGTAATTTATATTTAGAGATCGTTGCATCTCTTACTCAACTCATGCTTTACTAGTTATTTATACTTTGTCGATCCTAGCCGGATCTCATTTTGTGTTTGCAATCCTTGTCGGATTTGTTTATATGTTTGTAATCCTTGTCGGATTCATTTAATTTGGTTAAGTATGCGTCATTGCGTCGACATGCCGTCGATATTTTTCTTGTTAAAAACACCTTATTAATTTTTCAAAACGTTCCCACGAAGTTCCAAAATAAAACCGAGCAAAACCAAAGTTTTAGAGGAAGATGAATAGTAAAAACTGCTCTTGTTTTTGGGGATGAATAGTGTTTTTCAAGGCTGCCAGAGAGGTCCATTTTGGCCTACAGCACCCTTTTTCGGACCCCGATAGAAGGGCTAATTAAAACCCAAACGTCCCCATATGATTCTAAGATACTGTGTCAAAAAAAAACGGGGTACCTTTTGGGGAATTTTTCGGGCGATGAATAGTGTTTTCCGAACTAAAATTTTTATTTTTATATTTTCTTTTGGTTTGACCTTGGATTGGGTCCCTTTTGTTCTCCCCTTTGTTATTAAATTGTTGTAGGGTGCATCCTTTCAAAACTTCTTGTAATTCGCTCTCAAACATTAAATTTTCAAGATTTTCCATTGTAGCTTTCAAGTTTTAATAAGTGTATGAGCTCTTTTAAACTTGGTTTGTTATGGTCGCTTCCGTGTTGTGTGTATGTTTAACTTTGCTTTATCTCTCTTCCTTTCCGTTCACGTGTTCCGTTTTCGGGGCGTGACAAAGTGATCGTATAAGTAATAAAGTTCTGGAAGTCCAGGTCGAATCCACTGGGAACGGAAAAGAAAGATAGGCAATAACTATTTTGTCACTTAAAAAGAAAATAAAAGATGATGGATTTTGTTGGGGTTTTATTAAACTACTAATTTTTATATTTTTGCAATAAACTATTTAAAAGCTATTTTTTTCTAAGTAGTTTACAGTAAAGATTTTAACAGTGCAAAATTAATTAACTAAGATACTTGTAAGAAAAGGAAGAAAAATAAATAAAAACTAAATTATTGTGAGATAAACTTTTTGGATTTAATAATAGCAAAAAATAGAAATAATACAGATATTTAACCAAAGTTATTAAAAACAAGAAATATTAATTAACTAGGGGAAAATAATTTAAAGGAATTGGGAATATGCAAACCGACACTAGATCCCACAACTTTTGTGCATCTAATATATATATATATATATATGAAAATAGAAGATTTACCTTTTGCCACGTGTCACACTATGAGAAAAGGTAATTTATTATTTTTTATACACACACACACATATATATATATATATATGTATATATATGATGTTGCTATTTTGTAACAAAATTTTTAAATTTCATAAGATATAGATATGAAGTAATTTATTATATATACACGTATATATGATATTACGGAGTACTATTTTGTAACCGAAAATTTTCAAATTTCTTTGAAGTCATTAAATTACACATTTGACTTTTCATACTTGGAAGAGTCCTACCATTAAGTGAGACGATTAAAGTTTTTTCTTTTGATAATCAACTAATTATTCTAATTATTATATACATGAAGTCAGTAAATTACACATTTGACTTTGAAAACTTGGAAGAGTCCTACAAATCATTGAGACTAATAAAACTAATAAAACTTTTCTTTTGATAATCAACTAATTGTTATATACATAAGTTACATAACAGGCCACTATATGTAATCCTCTCTCTCTCTCTCTCTCTATATATATATATATATATATTAATGTGTTATTTAAAATAGATGGTAGATAAAAATAATTTCAGTCTTTTTAATCACCAAAACATTATTTACCTCTCATAAGTTTTTTTTTAATCATTTCAATTTTTTATTATTATTAAATATTTGGTTGGATAAAAATAGAGGGTAGATATGACTCACGCAAATCTCTCCCCAGATTTGCTCTATGTATCTCCCATCTCTCTTTCCCCTCTCTCTCTCTCCCATAAATTATATGCAAAATCAAATTAATGTGAGATATGACCTTTACATATAAGATTCAAACCCTCAACAACTTTATTAGAGAGAGGACTTCCACATGTTTCAAACTCTCTCTTGCTAACCCCCCACACCTGTGAGTCTCAACTCTCTGTCTCTCTCTATCTTCTTCTTCGTCAACAGCTCTGTCGTCATTGACAGTAGTGACTACCTATGTCACACCCGTTCCAAAAATTTATAGTTTTATCATGCATAATTGTAAATTGAGAAGTTATCAATGATAATTGATAATGGTGGATTGAGGTTGACTGTGAGTCGACAGTAAGGTATCAGTGAGGACACGGGAACATGGACGGGTTCATATTGCATAATCACGAGTAAATGACATTTATGTGATTTAAATGTTATTTGACGTTATCTGGTAATTGTTGAATAGTAATTATACATGTGTAGTATAATTCTGGTAAATTTGGATATGATAGTATCATTTTGAGAACTGTGGTGAGAACGTGAGAGACACGTAAATTTAAAAGGTAGGTTGTGTAGAGATTTCACAGAATATAGTTTTCGGACGTTATTTTGGACCCAAACGAAACTTAGTCGGAAACTTTTGAAATTTATAGTTTTCACTTGTAAAGTTATAAAATGAACGTGTGCGAAGTTTCGAGATCTAATTAAAAGTTTGAGAAGCTTGCGGGGAGGTAAACGTGATTTCCACAAAGTTTGCTTATATATAGATGAGTATGAGATTGAAATCTCATCCAAACTCCTAAATATCTAGAGAGAGGAGAGAGAAGGGAGATTTTGTTGCCACGGGCTTTGCGACGCCGATCGACGACCGTTCGTCCGTCAGATTTTCTCCAGATTTCAGATTTGAACTCGTGGAGGTAAGACCTACGTTTTGATACTACTTAGGCCATGTTTGGCAACTTTTTGTAAAAATCTTAATTCTAGACTTTTGGGAAAAATCAGGTAAAACTCGTAGGAATTGCGTAAAATTCGAAATCCGACGATTTTTTATTCCCCTAGACGATCCTTCAAAGTTTGAAGAGATTCGCACGAGGTATGAATTCTAGATCTATGAAATATATGGATTTTCATGTTTTGGACATCACTTTTGATATTCTTGGATCCGGGCGAAATTCATGTGTTAGCTAGGCCCGTTAATTATGCACGTGAAATTATGATAAAAGCACGTATAACTGTTTATGTGAGCATGTTATGTGTCTACTTGGGTCAAAGGGGAGTTTGGTGCAAATTCATTCGGAGTAAGCTCCTCGAACCTTGAGGATTGTGATCTTGTTGGAATTGGAATTGTGATTGTGTCTGGATTGGAGGTGGGCCCAACCAGTACACGGTACCTGGTATGGAGGAAGGCCCAACCAGTGTACGAGATGCGTGGGAGAGGTGGGCCTCCTACAGCATCGACCGGATGAATGCGTACCACTCACCCTAGAGACTATTTCTATGTGTTTTAGATGCTTAAACCATGAATTGTCATATAATCATACATTTAGAATTGTACGCTCAGCATATAGCTGAGCAGTGGAGATGTACTCCATTGCAGGTAAGAAGAAAGACAAGAAGAATCGTGAGGAGTGAGGCCGAGGAATGCCGGGGATTTCACACTTGTATATGTTTTGTTTTAAATCCTAAACTTGTGTAAGGATTTGAATATTGTAATATGTTGTAATAGAACCATAGATTAGTTTCGCAGTACTATAATCTTGTAATTGAACGTCTGTAGTTATGTTTTAATGCGTTACAATCAGTTGTGGTTGTAATTGTTGTTGGTATTGAGTTGTAGGACTGGTAAATTCCAGCACAGGGCTGCCAGCAGAGGAGCAGTCGACTGAACCCCCTGGTCAGTCGACTGGATCTCATGTATTTGAAATACTGTAAGTATATATCAGAGAAGCAGTCGACTGGACCCACTGGGCAGTCGATTGAACACTGTTGACTTTAGCTACTGCTTCCTTTGGTTGAAAAGCAGTCGACTGGATCCCCAGAGCAGTCGACTGGACCTCTTTGCAGAATGATGTATTTTGGGTTCTGCTTAACACAGTCGACGGAGCAGTCGACTGGACCCTAGTGCAGTCGACGGGGCAGTCGACTGAACCTCTGTTTTCAAAACTATTTTCTTGGAATGTGTTTTCAATGGCCAAAACTTTTTATGACTTTAGTTTCTATGTATTTTACAACACAGAGGGAAACGTTTCCTAAGTTTTAAACTACCAGGGTTGTTTATAGAAGTTCTTTCCGCTGCGTATTATTAGATGATGTTTGGATGAGCCTTGGTGGCGTGCCACGTGTCCTATTTCCACGCGTCCTATTTCGAAAGAAACCGATGGAATTTCATGGGATTCCTGATACCACATTGGCAGAACATTGGGTTATGGACATGGAGAGAATTTTTTGATCTATTCCGATGTCAGATAGGGAGAAGGTTGAGAATGCAAGTGACGTACTGAGGGGTGAAGCCCAGAACTGGTGGGTGAATGTCCTAGATCAAGGAGCACCGATTACTTGGGAAGGGTTTAAGGCAGAATTCAATCGCCGATTCTTTCCGCGAGCCGCCTACAATGCAAAGAAGCGAGAATTTGATAACCTTAAGCAAGGAGACATGACTGTGACAGAGTATACTTCCAAGTATAATGCGTTGTTGAGGTTTGGTAAAGGTTCTGTGCCAGGAGAGGAAGATAGGGCAAGGAAATTTGAAGAAGGCTTAAGGGAAAATATCCGTTTGAGGGTAGAAACCTACGAACATTCGACTGTTGCAGCAGTACAGCAGACGGCGCTTGTAGCCGAAAGTGGAATAGAGAGATCGAGACAAAATCACCAAGGAAAGCGAAGTCATGAGGGTGGTGACCGAAGTCAGGGTGGATCTTTTAAGAGGCCGTTTTCACGAGGCTCTAGTTCTGGTTTTAATGATTCCAGGAGAGTACCAAGTAACATACCGTTGTGTTCACTTTGCAACCGACCACACACCGGTCGATGTTTTCTGACCAACTTTCAGAACAGATCTACAGGGGGAAACAGTGTGAGTTCTGCGACTCATTCGCAACTCAAGTGTTTTGACTGTGGTACCTTGGGACACCGAGCGAAAGATTGCCCAAAGAAGCATTTTCAACAAGGGGCAAGTTCTATGGCTTCTAGTGGTTCGAAGCCTAAGCAGTCTAGTGACGGAGGACAAAGGACGGAGCAACGTCAGGGAAGATCATTCCAGATGAACCCTGGAGACGTGGCTGCTACTGATACAGTGGTCTCAAGTATGGTGCTTGTATGTTCGCACTTAGCACGCATACTCGTTGATTCGGGATCTACGCATTCGTTTGTATCTCATAACTTTGTTGAACATTTGAATGTTAAGTCCGCGCCACTAGGATATGAATTGTCTATCGCTGTGCCACTTAGTAAGTCAGTAGTGACATCTACTATATATAAGAACTGTGAGATCAAACTAGGCGAGAAGTTGATGACTGTAGACCTTATACCGATTGGGGTGAATCATTTTGATGTGATACTGGGAATGGATTGGTTAGCCCTTAACCAAGCTACGATAGATTGTGAACGGAAATAAGTTAATTTTCGATCACCGGTATATGGGAACTTTTGTTTTCAAGGAAGTGGGGTTATACCGCCGCCATATTTGATTTCAGCTATCCGAGCGGGAAAGTTATTGAAAAAGGGATGTCAAGGATTCCTATGTTCAGTGACTGATGTCTCAGCAACCGAATTAAAAGTAGAAGACATTCCCATAGTACGAGAATATTCAGATGTATTTCCCGATGATCTACCAGATGTTCTTATTGAGAGAGAAGTGGAGTTCACTATTGAGGTTATACCAGACTCAAGGCCGGTATCCAAAGCACCGTATAGAATGGCACCAGTAGAATTGAAGGAACTGAAAGTTCAATTGCAAGAATTACTTGACAAGGGTTTCATTCGGCCAAGTGTATCGCCGTGGGGAGCTCCAGTGTTGTTTG
This sequence comes from Hydrangea macrophylla, assembly GCA_033977485.1. Lineage (NCBI taxonomy): Eukaryota > Viridiplantae > Streptophyta > Magnoliopsida > Cornales > Hydrangeaceae > Hydrangea > Hydrangea macrophylla. The sequence goes on along the minus strand of CM066984.1, from coordinate 127,864,457 downwards.
TGAAGAAGAAAGATGGCTCCATGCGTATGTGTGTTGATTACCGGGAATTGAACAAGTTGACAATCAAGAATAAGTATCCACTACCCAGAATTGATGGTTTATTTGATCAACTTCGTGGGGCACAAGTATTCTCCAATATAGACCTAAGATCAGGTTATCATCAGTTGAAGGTGAAGGCTGAAGATGTTGAGAAAACAGCTTTCCGAACGCGTTATGGACACTATGAGTTTTTAGTTATGCCATTTGGGGTTACCAATGCACCAGCCGCGTTCATGGATCTTATGAACCGAGTCTTTAAGGACTATTTGGATGATTTTGTGATTGTATTCATTGACGATATCCTTATCTATTCACCTAGTGAGATAGAGCACGAGAACCACTTGAGGTTGATACTCCAGAGGTTACGAGAGAAACAATTGTTTGGGAAATTCAAGAAATGTGAATTTTGGTTACCTAGCATTACTTTTCTTGGTCACGTGATTGACAAGAATGGAGTATCAGTTGATCCTCTCAAAATAGAAGCTGTATCAAATTGGCAAAGACCGACTTCCGTATCCGAAATTCGAAGTTTCTTGGGATTAGCGGGATACTACCGCCGTTTTATTGAACATTTCTCGAAGATTTCATTGCCAATGACAAAGTTAATGAGAAAAGGTGTTACATTTGAATGGAGTCAGGAATGTGAAGACAGTTTCCAGGAATTGAAGTCACGCTTGACGAGAGCGCCTATTTTGACAATACCATCCGGAACCGAGGGATTTGTGATCTATAGTGATGCTTCACACAAAGGGTTGGGATGCGTGTTGATGCAAGGGGGTAAAGTGATTGCTTATGCTTCTAGACAGTTGAAGACACATGAGATTAATTATCCGACTCATGATCTGGAATTAGCTGCAGTAATTCATGCCTTGAAGATTTGGAGACATTATTTGTACGGAGAAAAGTGTGAGATATTCACAGACCACAAGAGTTTGAAATATATTTTCACCCAACGGGACTTGAACATGAGACAACGAAGATGGTTGGAGTTGATGAAGGATTATGATCTTTCGATTGAGTACCATCCGGGGAAGGCGAATGTAGTAGCCGACGCATTAAGCCGAAAGACGCCGAGGAATTTAGCCGACGAGCTAACGCAACAAAAAGAGTTGGTAAAAGAAATGGAACGCTTAGAATTGGATGTGATTCCAGGGACCAATGATGGCTTGATGATGGCGATTGTAGCACACCCAGATGTTATTGATGAGATCAAGAAGGAACAATTTAATGATGTTTATTTGTGTAAAATGAGAGATGAGATATATTTGGAAAAATGACCTGGTTTTGTATTAGAACAAGGAACGTTGAAACTGGGAAATCAGTTATGTGTACCGAATGTGAAAGACATAAAGGAACGACTCTTGGAAGAAGCTCATAGTACAAAATATTCAGTGCACCCGGGGAGTAATAAGATGTATAGAAACCTGAGGGAAAACTTTTGGTGGAAGGGTATGAAGCGTGAAGTTGCTAAGTTTGTATCCGAATGTTCGACATGTCAACAGGTCAAGGCAGAGAGACAAGTACCCACGGGGTTACTACAACCTTTGCCAGTGTCGGAATGGAAATGGGACGAGATTACGATGGACTTTGTTTCAGGATTTCCACGATCATGCAATAAGAATGATAAGATTTGGGTTATAGTTGACCGATTAACAAAGTCAGCTCATTTTCTACCGATCAAGACGACTAAACCGTCCAAGTTAGCGAAATTGTATGTGAAAGAGATTGTAAGGCTACATGGAGTCCCAGCTGTGATTATATCAGATCGTGATAGTAGTTTTACGTCAAGATTTTAGGGAAGTTTGCAAGAAGCTATGGGTACGAAATTGAGTTTCAGTACTGCATTTCATCCTCAGACCGATGGGCAGTCAGAACGCATGATTCAGACGTTAGAGGATATGTTGAGACTTTGTGTATTAGATTTTGGGAACGATTGGGAGCACCACTTGCCGTTGATTGAATTTGCTTATAATAACGGATTTCAGTCAAGTATCGGGATGGCACCGTATGAAGCTTTGTATGGGCGTAAATGTCGATCACCAGTTTGTTGGACCGAGGTTGGAGAAAGGAAGTTGTTAGGACCTGAGTTAATACAGGTGACTACTGAGAAAGTGAAGTTGATTCAAGAGCGACTCAAGGTAGCTCAGAGCCGATATAAGAGTTATGCGGACTCTAAGCGACGACCGATGATATTTGAAGTTGGAAATTTTGTATACTTGCGGGTATCGCCTTCAAAAGGCATTGTACGATTTGGGAAGAGGGGAAAGCTCAATCCGAGATTCATAGGACCTTTTGAGATCCTAGTGAAGGTTGGTCCAGTAGCTTATCGTTTGGCCTTGTCATCCGAGTTGGAACATGTGCACAATGTGTTTCACGTGTCTATGTTGAGACGTTGTATGACTGACACGAGTAAGATCATTGTACCTGAACCGTTGCAAATTCAGGGGGACTTGACTTATGTGGAACAACCAGTGGAGATTCTAGATCGCAAGGAACAAGGTTTGAGAACCAAGACTATTCCAATGGTGAAAGTGCTATGGCGTAGTCATACGTTGGAAGAGGCTACATGGGAAAGTGAGGAAGACATGCGGAATGAGTATCCGTACTTGTTCGACGCTTGAGGTAAAGTTTGGGGACAAACTTCCTTTTTGGAGGGGAGAGTTGTCACACCCATTCCAAAAATTTATAGTTTTATCATGCATAATTGTAAATTGAGAAGTTATCAATGTTAATTGATAATGGTGGATTGAGGTTGATTGTGAGTCGACAGTAAGGTGTCAGTGAGGACACGGGAACATGGACGGGTTCATATTGCATAATCACGAGTAAATGACATTTATGTGATTTAAATGTTATTTGACGTTATCTGGTAATTGTTGAATAGTAATTATACCTGTGTAGTATAATTCTGGTAAATTTGGATATGATAGTATCATTTTGAGAACTGTGGTGAGAACGTGAGAGACACGTAAATTTAAAAGGTAGGTTGTGTAGAGATTTCACAGAATATAGTTTTCGGACGTTATTTTGGACCCAAACAAAACTTAGTCGGAAACTTTTGAAATTTATAGTTTTCACTTGTAAAGTTATAAAATGAACGTGTGCGAAGTTTCGAGATCTAATTAGAAGTTTGAGAAGCTTGCGGGGAGGTAAACGTGATTTCCACAAAGTTTGCTTATATATAGATGAGTATGAGATTGAAATCTCATCCAAACTCCTAAATATCTAGAGAGAGGAGAGAGAAGGGAGATTTTGTTGCCACGGGCTTTGCGACGCCGATCGACGACCGTTCGTCCGTCAGATTTTCTCCAGATTTCAGATTTGAACTCGTGGAGGTAAGACCTACGTTTTGATACTACTTAGGCCATGTTTGGCAACTTTTTGTAAAAATCTTAATTCTAGACTTTTGGGAAAAATCAGGTAAAACTCGTAGGAATTGCGTAAAATTCAAAATCCGACGATTTTTTATTCCCCTAGACGATCCTTCAAAGTTTGAAGAGATTCGCACGAGGTATGAATTCTAGATCTATGAAATATATGGATTTTCATGTTTTGGACATCACTTTTGATATTCTTGGATCCGGGCGAAATTCATGTGTTAGCTAGGCCCGTTAATTATGCACGTGAAATTATGATAAAAGCACGTATAACTGTTTATGTGAGCATGTTATGTGTCTACTTGGGTCAAAGGGGAGTTTGGTGCAAATTCATTCGGAGTAAGCTCCTCGAACCTTGAGGATTGTGATCTTGTTGGAATTGGAATTGTGATTGTGTCTGGATTGGAGGTGGGCCCAATTAGTACACGGTACCTGGTATGGAGGAAGGCCCAACCAGTGTACGAGATGCGTGGGAGAGGTGGGCCTCCTACAGCATCAACCGGATGAATGCGTACCACTCACCCCAGAGACTATTTCTATGTGTTTTAGATGCTTAAACCATGAATTGTCATATAAGCATACATTTAGAATTGTACGCTCAGCATATAGCTGAGCAGTGGAGATGTACTCCATTGCAGGTAAGAAGAAAGACAAGAAGAATCGTGAGGAGTGAGGCCAAGGAACGCCGGGGATTTCACACTTGTATATGTTTTGTTTTAAATCCTAAACTTGTGTAAGGATTTGAATATTGTAATATGTTGTAATAGAACCATAGATTAGTTTCGCAGTACTATAATCTTGTAATTGAACGTCTGTAGTTATGTTTTAATGCGTTACAATCAGTTGTGGTTGTAATTGTTGTTGGTATTGAGTTGTAGGACTGGTAAATTCCAGCACAGGGCTGCCAGCAGAGGAGCAGTCGACTGAACCCCCTGGTCAGTCGACTGGATCTCATGTATTTGAGATACTGTAAGTATATATCAGAGAAGCAGTCGACTGGACCCACTGGGCAGTCGACTGAACACTGTTGACTTTAGCTACTGCTTCCTTTGGTTGAAAAGCAGTCGACTGGATCCCCAGAGCAGTCGACTGGACCTCTTTGCAGAATGATGTATTTTGGGTTCTGCTTAACACAGTCGACGGAGCAGTCGACTGGACCCTAGTGCAGTCGACGGGGCAGTCGACTGAACCTCTGTTTTCAAAACTATTTTCTTGGAATGTGTTTTCAATGGCCAAAACTTTTTATGACTTTAGTTTCTATGTATTTTACAACACAGAGGGAAACGTTTCCTAAGTTTTAAACTACCAGGGTTGTTTATAGAAGTTCTTTCCGCTGCGTATTATTAGATGATGTTTGGATGAGCCTTGGTGGCGTGCCACGTGTCCTATTTCCACACGTAGTGGGATGGGTCGTGACAACCTACACCACCGATTGGAAGCCCTTGGTGAGTTTCTATCTCACAGTATACAAATCTATGTGTTGGTGCATGCATTTGTTTAGAGTTCTGATTTGATTTTGATTTTGCGCAGGCTTTTGAGAATCGCAAAAAAAAAATGCAAATCTATGTCTTGATGAGTTCCGATAGCAGGAAAAAATATAAAAATCATATTTACCCTCTTTTAACAAAGTTTTCTCTATTTTTTATTTTTCTTTTCAGTTTCATACGTGGCAGCTGGGTTAACGTCATTCAATTCATGGTAAACTACTTGCATATATAGTTGTTATATATATATATAGCACTTATTTAGATATGTAATCACTTGTGTTATGGGTTGGTTAGAGATTAGTTGGCTTGGATTCATCATAGGTTTGTTCTTGCAGTAGTGATATGTAATCTTCAACAGAATACATTTGTATGTGTGTGATCATTTTGTGTTCAGTACTTCTATTGGAAACTATTGATGTTATTAGAAAGTTTAAGACCCAGAATCAGTTGAACTTCGTAGAGAACCAAAATTTCTATTCATGGAAGGTTGGAGTAGAAACTTGAGGCTTTTGAAAAAAAAACAAGGACCCTTTTTTTGAAAAAAAATATATATATGCTTTTGAAAAAAAAAATGACCCTTTTTGAAAACAGTTCGATAATAGTTACCTTTGGAAAAAAAAAAGGAAAGAAAGAAAGAAAGAAAAAATCATTTTTAACAATGAGTCTATGCTTCTAAATCAACAAGTCTCTACTCTAAAATCTGGAAGTCATTAGAGCGTACATAAACTGCTATCAAATATTCCACTTTGATCATTTTAAATTCTTTTTCCTTTTCTTCATTTTTTAGTTTTCTTATATGTCATTGCATTATGTTTCAAGTAGTTCATCACTTAATACAAATGTTCAAGACAAACAAAAAAATGCAGCTTACTCTTAGTTCTCAAGTGTTAAATTCAAATTAATTTCTTTTCCTATCTTTTTTACACTTCCCTCTAGAATATTCATCTTTTAATTTTTTTTATGTATTGTTTTCTTTAATTCATCTTTCACTTTGCTGTGTTTTTCTTTGTGATTTTTGGTCAGTATCTTTTTTGTAGGTAGAATGACAGTATTACTCTTGGTGAGAAGATGAGCTTATTACAAATCGAGGGCTTGGATGGCAAAGACTCTTGGATACCCTTTTATTTGTTCTTTTATTTGTTGAGTGCCATTTCTGTAATCTTCGTTTTGCTTTACTACAACACAACACACTTTTTGTGGCGCGCATTCGCGCCACAAATACTTTCGTTCGCGCCACAAAAAGTCTTTTCCGACGCGTTCAACGCGTCGCCCGTGCGTCATTTATTCCCGCGTCCCTGATAGGTATTTGTAGCGCAGTCAACGCGCCACAAATACTATATTATTTGTGGCGCGTTTAGCGCGTCACAAATAGAAGCTATTTGCGTCGGAAATGGACATCTAGTATTGGGTATCTATTGCGCCACAAATAGTATACTATTTGCGACGCGTGGATTGTGCGTCACAAATAATTACTTTTTGTGGCGCGCTGAATGCGCCACAAATAGTTTTCAGAAATTTAGTATTATTGTATTTGCCACGCACATTTTGCGCCATAAATAATGTCATCAAAGTTCTTACATTGGTATTTGTGACGCGAGTTTTGCGCCACAAATACTATAACCAGATTATACATGGTAACATTTGTGACGCAAAAAGTGCGCCACAAATACTATAACCAGATTATACATGGTAACATTTGTGACGCAACAAGTGCGCCACAAATACTACATCAGAAATTAAAATTTTGAATTTTTTTTTTTGCTTTTTTTTTTTTTCCTTGTATTGTATACCTGCTATATCAATATATTTTCAATCACAAACAGAAATTTTATGCTCACAAAATAATTATTCACATACAAATCCAACAATTCATACAACGTATGTAAATAAAGTCACTTAACAAATCCAAAATCATATCCATATGTTTAATTCAATACAAATTAAGTCACGAAAGTTTAAGTGTCTCCGAATTCTATAGAAAACAAAATCATTCCAAAGACCTCCATCTTCCAATAAAACTCTAGACCTGGGAAAAAAAAAAAAGAAGAAGTAATTTAGTATATACAATCTACAAGTAATAAGAGATTACAAAAACCAAAAAACAAAAAACTTATTATTCCCAAGAATTTGAAATTCTATTTCTATGCCTAACTCTCAAACCGGGCATCCAATAAGGGTTTTCTTTAGGCGTGCGTGAGGTGTCGGTGAAGTTTCATTCTTTTCCAACTGGCGGTTCTCCATTTCACCCGTTCAAACCCCAAAACTACGTTTTATAAAGCTTAGATGTGTGAAATTCTATTTTTTCGCCTAACTCTCAAATCCGGGATCCGATAAGGGTCCCGTTTATCCCCACAAGTTTCTTTAGGCGTGTGTAAGGTGTCGGTAAAGTTTCGTTCTTTTCCGATTGGCGGTTCTCCGTTTCACCCGTTCAAACCCCAAAACTACGTTTTATAAAGCTTAGATGTGTGAAATTCTATTTTTTCTCCTAACTCTCAAATCGGGGATCCGATAAGGGTCCCGTTTGTTCCCACAAGTTTCTTTAGGCGTGTGTGAGGTGTCGGTAAAGTTTCATTCTTTTCTGATTGGCGGTTCTCCGTTTCACCTTTTCAAACCCCAAAACTACATTTTATAAAGCTTAGATGTGTGAATTTCTATTTTTTCGCCTAACTCTCAAACCGGGCATTCAATAAGGGTCCCGTTTATTCCCACAAGCTTTTTTAGGCGTGTGTGAGATGCCGGTAAAGTTTCATTCTTTTCCGATTGGCGGTTCTCCGTTTCACCCTTTCAAACCCCAAAACTACGTTTTATAAAGCTTAGATGTGTGAAATTCTGTTTTTTTTTCTTCTAACTCTCAAATTGGGGATCCGATAAGGGTCCCGTTTGTCCCCACAAGTTTCTTTGGGCGTGTATGAGGTGTCGATAAAGTTTCGTTCTTTTCCGATTGGCAGTTCTCCGTTTCACCCGTTCAAACTCCAAAAATACGTTTTATAAAGCTTAGATGTGTGAAATTCTATTTTTTCGCCTAACTCTCAAACCGGGAATCCGATAAGGGTCCCATTTGTTCCCACAAGTTTTTTTAGGCGTGTGTGAGGTGTCGGTAAAGTTTCATTCTTTTCTGATTATTTTTTCTCCGTTTCAAGCGTTCAAACCCCAAAACTACGTTTTATAAAGCTTAGATGTGTGAAATTCTATTTTTTCGCCTAACTCTCAAACCGGGGATCCGATAAGGGTCATGTTTGTTCCCACAAGTTTCTTTAGGCGTGTGTGAGGTGTCGGTAAAGTTTCATTCTTTTCTGATTGGCGGTTCTCCGTTTCACCCGTTCAAACCCCAAAACTACGTTTTATAAAGCTTAGATGTGTGAATTTCTATTTTTTCTCCTAACTCTCAAATCGGGGATCCGATAAGGGTCCCATTTGTTCCCACAAGTTTCTTTAGGCGTGTGTGAGGTGTCGGTAAAGTTTCATTCTTTTCCGATTGGCGGTTCTCCGTTTCACCCGTTCAAACCCCAAAACTACATTTTATAAAGCTTAGATGTGTGAATTTATATTTTTTCTCCTAACTCTCAAACCGGGGATCCGTTAAGGGTCCCGTTTATTCCCACAAGCTTCTTTAGGCGTGTGTGAGGTGTCGATAAAGTTTCGTTCTTTTCCGATTGGCGGTACTCTGTTTCACTCGTTCAAACCCCAAAACTACATTTTATAAAGCTTAGATGTGTGAAATTCTATTTTTTCTCCTAACTCTCAAACCGGGCATTCAATAAGGGTCCCGTTTATTCCCACAAGCTTCTTTAGGCGTGTGTGAGATGTCGGTAAAGTTTCATTCTTTTCCGATTGGCGGTTCTCCGTTTCACCCTTTCAAACCCCAAAACTACGTTTTATAAAGCTAAAATGTGTGAAATTATATTTTTTTCTCCTAACTCTCAAACCGGGGATCCGATAAGGGTCCCGTTTGTCCCAACAAGTTTCTTTAGGCGTGTGTGAGGTGTCGGTAAAGTTTTGTTCTTTTCCGATTGGCGGTTCTCCGTTTCACCCGTTCAAACTCCAAAACTACGTTTTATAAAGCTTAGATGTGTGAAATTTTATTTTTTCGCCTAACTCTCAAACCGGGGATCCGATAAGGGTCCCGTTTGTTCCCACAAGTTTCTTTAGGCGTGTGTGAGGTGTTGGTAAAGTTTCGTTCTTTTCTGATTATTTTTTCTCCGTTTCAAGTGTTCAAACCCCAAAACTACGTTTTATAAAGCTTAGATGTGTGAAATTTTATTTTTTTTCGCCTTACTCTCAAACCGGACATCCGATATGGGTCCCGTTTGTTCCCATAAGTTTCTTTAGGTGTGTGTATACAAAATTTAACTTTCAAATAGGAAGCTCTATTTTAAATGTATGCAAAATTTATTAATTCTTACCATATCAACTAGATGGTCCCCCTTGGCCTCTCAGCGACTCTACCAAAGCGCGAAGTTCTGCCACTTCTGCTCTCACATCTGCGACCTCTTGTAATGCCTAGTTTGTCCTTACATTCGCTTCGCGTACCCTTTCTTCATACACTGTATGAGATGTTGGTCTAGAAGGTAACGGTCGCACCCCATGGCCGAGTCCTCTGAAATATCCAGACCTCCTTCCTAATACACGCTCTAAAATTTCTTCCTCCGTGGGTGGGATGGATCCCTCTGGGGTTGGCTCGGCCTTCATCTGCTCCATTGTTTCCTACATATTAAAGGTTAATTAGTAAATACTAAGAGCACCAACACTGAATATAACCTCTAAGTATTGCTACTTATAATCTTTATCTTACATAATTTGTTTTCGCCTCATCACAAGACCAAAGACCGGTTTTTCCATTGTAGTGTGTTCTCCGATATAGCTCTATAACGCCCACTGGACCCTGCGAACCTGGTTCTTGCTCCTATAAAAATTGAAAATTATGAAGTATGAAGCTTTTTAAGTATGAAAGGAAGGACACATATTAAGCTAGTATTAGACTTACAAACTCATAACGGTGTTGGGCGAATGACCTAGATCCACCACAATGGCTAAGTGACTGTTGTGACCTTGATCTTTTATTTTGAGCGCTAAGTGCCTACAGTTTGAAACTGTGTAGTTAGTTCACACATTCTTATCAATGTAATTACAATAAGAAAACAAATATGTATATCACTTTAAACTCCTCGCTTTCATATCGCGCGTAACACACGTCCCAATCAGCATGTGACACATTAGCTGGGGGGTGGCTTCTTGGATCCTCGGTGTTTCTAAAATGTTTATGGAGCTCGTATCTAAACTCCTTGAGCCGTTTCATACAATATTGAAAGATTCCTGCAAGGGGTTTAGAAATAAAATAAAATCTCTAACAATATAGTTAAGTAAAAATAACAAAGCAACAACTCAAATATCACAAATGCTACCTGAATTGGTCTATGCCACGCACTAAGAACCTGTTCTGGGACCTCATTCCAAGTGCTCGCAGCCACTGGGGGATTCATTTTGACTATGATCCCCACCTCTGTCTTAAACATTTGACAGTACGGCCCAACTGGTTCCGTTAAACCGGGTGGGATGACAATGGATATACGTTGACCTCCATTCTTGGCGAGCTCTCTTTGGAGGGCAAGATTCTTTGACCTCCCACGTCCCTTTTTGGTTGATGTAGAAGCTGTAAACAAATTGAAACAACAATTAGAACGAATTCTTTAAATAGACCAAATAAATTGTGAAGTTATGCTAGTATGGTGAAAAACTTGATCTTACCAACACTAGATGATACTGGTGTGTCATCTAACGTCGTCTGACGAATGGGCTCACTCTGGGCAGACTGGGTGACTCGTGTATGTCGTCTACCAGGCGCCATATCTACAAAAAAGAATATAAAGAGACAGAAGCGACATAAAGAGAAAAAAGTCAACCAATATAAAGAGAAAACTGTCAACCAATATAAAGAGACGGAAGCGACATAAAGAGAAAACAGTAAAACCATTTATCCAAAAGAAAGAGCAAAACCGATGACCAACCAATATAAAGATAAAAATGTCAACCAATATAAAGAGAAAACTGTCAACCAACATAAAGAGACGGAAGCGACATAAAGATAAAATAGTAAAACCATTTATCCAAAAGAAAGAGCAAAACCGATGACCAACCAATATAAAGAGAAAACTGTCAACCAATATAAAGAGAAAATTAGTAAACGTTGTTCATTAACATAAAGAAAAAACACCAAAATGCATAATCTATCGTGCATATTCGAGTCTAATACACTCACATTCCTCGATATCCGTGTCCAAATCCCCAAGCACATGTTCTTCTTCATCAGAACAATACTCCATCAATGTTTCATCTTCATCATCAAAATATTCACTATCGTCATCGTCATTGATAAAAGTTGAATCTGAATGACGTAATTCTACCGGACGGATGACAGCACTAACATCAACATGCACCGGTTCGATGTCTAGCCTATTCAAAGCTATTGACACTCCTTCACTATCATCATGTACAACACCTGTTCCAGATTGGAACTCTTCTTGGAATGCCATGTCATTTGTGTCAACTTCTTCATCTATTAAAGGCACGACCGGAATGTCGTATACATTTCGTGGCTTTATGTCCTGAATGACTAGCCAATCACCTCTGTATTTTGTGTCTTTAAGATAAAACACTTGTTTTGCTTGAGATGCAAGCACATAAGGATCATCCTTATAGCACGTTCGAGATGCATTTATACTTTTGAAGTGGGCATCAGTGCGTATTCCGATCTTATTGTTACCGACATCCCACCAATCACACTTGAACAATAGTATAGAGTTGTCTGCACCATATTTTAACTCTACAATATCATTGATAACCCCGTAGAACTCCAACTCATTATTACCCTCGTACACCCCTTCAACTAAAACACCACTATTCTGAGTTTTTCTGTGCATTTCACGTTCTTTGGTGTGAAACCGTATACCCTCAATAACGCAACCAGTGTAACGTTTCACTCTTGGATCAAGACAACATGCTAAGGCAAATAGGCCATCAGTAGCTTCAGGCGAGTTTTGATGCCGCAAAAGTTGAATCTAATATTGAAACACAAAATGATCATAAAGTGACTCATGGAGTAATGATGTAACAAGTTTACTTATATTCCTATGAAATACTTACACGATCCTCGAACCACTTAGCAAATTGTTGCTGTTGCATTTTATCTATATTGTTCACGTTCTGTCGTTGCAATTCAGCTTTATGTTCACTACATTAGCAATTAAATTAATTATGTCATAACTTAAAGTAAAATAATAAGCAAATAATGCTAATAGAGTCAACTTACTCAAAATATATTTTTGTCTCTTCGCAATTATTCAATACAGTGTAATGCATTGTCCCCAAGTCAGCCGGATCACACCATCCGTATTTTGATGCACTTATTGTCCGCCAATTCTTATTGAAAATGGCAAGTTCACTTCCATTCTCCCCATTATCTCCAACGTAGTTTCTTTCCTCTCGATTAAACCTTGTCGGAATATCCTCAAGGTACATGGACATAAATGTGATGCATTCATAATCAATGTACGCCTCAGCAATTGAACCTTCAGGTCGTGCTTTATTGCGCACAAATTTCTTAAGAGTGCCCAAAAACCTACAAGGTATCATTTAGGCGTAATTAAGTGTTTTAAATGATATATTAAATAACTAAAGATTTACAATGTGTGTAGAGGTTACCTCTCAATTGGATACATCCACCTGTATTGTACAGGTCCACCTAATTTGGCCTCCAATGGCAAATGGATTGCTAAGTGGACCATAACATCAAAGAAAGCTGGTGGAAATATTTGTTCCAACTTGCAAAGGATTGTGGAAATGTCATTTTCCAAGCTCTCAAGTACTTGGAGTTTCAACTTCTTAGCACACAATTCCCTAAAAAATATTCCCAACTCAATCAAGGTGGTTGAGACAAATTCATTAAGATATCCACGGATTACAACCGGAAGAAGACGTTGTAAAAGCACGTGGCTGTCATGGCTCTTCAATCCAGTTATTTTGCCTTCTTTTACATTAACACACCGAGATATATTTGATGTATATCCATCTGGGAATTTCACCGATTTAAACCACTCGCACCAACTCTTCCGCTCATCAGTTGACAAACTATAGCATGCAGGTGGTATGATAAATTTATCACCTCTTTGAGTTAGGTGCAATTCCTTTCTAATACCAAGCTCTTGCAGGTCCAACCGGGCTTTAGCATTGTCTTTTGTTTTCCCTTCTATATTCATTAACGTTCCAATCACATTATCACAAATGTTCTTCTCGATGTGCATGACGTCCAAATTATGGCGCAAATTCAATGACTTCCAGTATAGTAATTCAAAAAAAAAATGATGCGTTTTGTCCAATTCAACTCGATACTTGGACGTTTCCTCTTCTTACCAACCTTCCCAAACTTCACGGGTTCGATGAGTGCTAATTGTGCTAGCACATCGTCCCCAGATAAGAACTTAGGGACCAATCTACGCTCCAATGTGCCATCAAACAAATCCTTCTTGCGCCGCCACACATGTGATCGTGTTAGGAAACGACGATGACACATGTAGCATATTTTTTTCCCATTTTTCAATCTTTGCGAACACGTGTCCTTATTGCAAACCGGACATGCCATGTACCCCTTAGTGCTCCAACCGGACAAGTTTCCATATGCAGAAAAATCATTTATAGTCCACAATAGCGAAGCATGCATTTGAAATGTCTCTTTCTTAGCTACATCATACGTTTCCACACCAACTACCCATAATTCCTTCAATTCATCTATCAAAGGGCGCAAGTAAACATCAATTTCATTTCCAGGTGCCTTCGGTCCAGGAATAAGCAATGACATTAAAAGAAATGGTTGTTTCATACACTTCCACGGTGGCAAATTATATGGAACAACCATGACAGGCCACATGCTGTAAGCATTGCTCATGTCACCGAATGGGTTGAACCCGTCGCTAGCAAGGCCAAGTCGTACATTACGCGGCTCATCGGCAAACCATCTATGTTCTGCATCAAAGTCTTTCCAAGCTTGAGCATCGGCCGGATGCGTATACACATTTTCCTCCTTCGGACGCTTCTCTTCATGCCACCTCATATCTTCAGCTGTTTTCCGTGATGCATACAACCTTTGCAACCTCGGTGTCAACGGAAAGTATCTCAATACTTTATGCGAAATTTTCTTACCTTTTCCTTCATCGACTTTATACCTCGGCTCATCACACTTTAGGCACTTCTGCTCTTTCTCAGTCTCTTTCCAGTAAAGCATGCAATCATTTTTGCATGCATGGATAAGGATATAGCCAAGGCCTATGTCCCGCATATACTTCTTTGCCTCATAATATGAATTCGGAAGGGTCTCACCATCGGGAAGTGCTTTTTTTATCAGTTCAAGAATCATGTTAAATGACTTATTACTCCAAAGGTTAATGGTCTTCAGATGGAGCAACTTGACCAGAAAATCCAACTTCGTGAACTTTGTACAACCCGGATAAAGTTGTAACTTTGCATCCTTGAAAAGGCGTCCAAAGGGCCCCGATTCTCTAGGATCAGTACTAATTGACGCATCCTCTTGAGGAATGACGTTACTCATCGTCACACCCCCATACAAGTCTTCCAATGCCTCTTGCATGCCCTCGGGAAAAATTGGTTCATCATCATCCTCATCCTCACTCAACACTTCATAATCCTTATCCCCCCTCCCCATGATACCTCCAATGAGTGTAATTTCTAGACATCCCTTTCTTTAGGTCTAAAAGATGCCCTCTGATGACATCTATGTGCATATATTCCGTATTAAGGCACGTAGCACATGGGCATCTTATCCTATCCAATTTATCCATAGATGCGCGCGCAAACTCGATGAATTCTTCAACCCCCTTCACATACTCGGGCAAATATCTACCCCGAAGCTGCATCCAACTCTTATCCATAGATGTCTACATTAACAATTTAAAAACATTTTTTTTAAATGAAATCTACCCAACAACAAAGAAAAATGATTTCCTTTGTGTTTTATTTCATGTCGATACCAACACATAATGAAAAGAATAATTATGTAAGAGTTAACTTTAACCTAGCTAGAGTTATAATCATGCTTAGTTTTGATTTGAAAATCCATTTTTCATTCCAAAGAACTAAAGCAAGCATAATCATTTATATAAGGCTTCTTGTCGCTTGTTAACTTTAACCTAGCTAGAGTTATAATCATGCTTAGTTTTGGTTTGAAAATCCATTTTACATTTCAAAGAACCAAAAATCAAAGTCAAGACATTGAGCACATGGTACAAGGAAAAGAAAAGGGCAGAGCATTCTCACACATTCTCATATGCAGCTAACAAGGAACATAAAAAGGCAAAGCAGAGCTAAATACAAGAATATTGAACCAATCAAGTTAATACTAGCTCACACATAGAATTTAATACATTCTGATGTGTATACATATATATTTACTAGTATGTTTTGGTTGGATGGAAATAGTAGTATGTCTACCTTCACACAACTCTCATAACTTCGATGAAGAGAGAGATAGATAGAGAGAGAGAGAGGGGGGCGTACCTGCAACAGGCGACGACGGCGGCGGCCGGAGGCAGCGGGGTCGACGTCTAGTTGTGAGATTGAGAGAGAGACCAATAGAGAGGGGCGCCCAGCTTTTCCCTTTTGAGAGATTTGGGAAATTTTGGGGCTTTTGTCTTTTGGAGCCAAAACCTTGTGCTTGTGAAAAATTTTGGGGTCACTTATTTTCGGCAAGGCAGTAGAGTGTGGTGGGTAAACTATAGCACAAATACGCAATGTTTAGATTAATGACAATTAAAAAAAAACGAGTCATACGTGGTGGGTAAACTATAGCACAAATACTAGATTGGTGACATTACGCAATGTTTAGGGCCAACAGGTTCCAATTAAACTCATCACTTGAAAAGCTCTATTGATGTGGTGATGCTTGTAAATGTTAACTATTCCAATTAAAGTGACCCATTAATGCAAAAAAAAAATTCATTTGTGACCAGGACTTGTTTATTGGAGGGACAGACACCACAACCACGTGAGATTGAGAGGCCGGATGGCAAGGCCTCTGGGTGTTATACCCTGAGGTCTCAAGTTCGAATTTCAAGGGGGTGGCTACAGGTGATTCACCGGGACGCCCTGGCCTCGTGGGATTAGTCGAGGTGCGCGCAAGCTGGCCAAGACACCCACGGTTACCAAAAAAAAAAAGAGATTGAGAGAGAGACTGTTACTTATGGAATGAACATTGACTATTACTTATAAATATGATAATAATTAGGGTAAATTGCATTTTACACCCTCAAACTATACCATGTTTTGTACTTTGATCCCTAAACTATCATTTTTCGCATTTTGGTCCTTCAACTATCATTTTGTGGCAGTTTGCCCCCTCCTTCACTTTCAGTGACGAAAAAAATCACTTTTTAGTGACACCAAAAGTGATGCTAAAAGTGAAGGAGGGGGCAAACTGCCACAAAATGATAGTTGAGGGACCAAAATGCGAAAAATAATAGTTTAGGGACCAAAGTGCAAAATATGGTATAGTTTGAGGGTACAAAATGCAATTTACCCTAATAATTATTTTACATCATTTACTATTCTGCAATTAATGACTTTTACTTATAAATATGGTACTTCCTATGTCCCTTTTTTTTAGTCATATATTCCATTTTCGGATGTCCCAAAATTAGTGTCCACTTTTCTAAATTGGTATACAATTGTTACTTACTTTTCAAAACTAACCTTCCTTAAAAACTACACCAAGACAAAACTAAAAATGTTATTGTAATGATTAGGGGCAATTGTGAAAATTAGGTGTAGATTCTTTTTGTCCCTTTAATAAGTTGAGTTCCCAAAGATGGACTCAAAAAAAGGGGACGAAGGGAGTAATAATTATGAAGCCAAAGTCTGCATAGTATGACTCGTTTTTTTTTTTTTTAATTATAATCCTAATATTATGTTCGGTCAAGCAATATTGAATGTAATGAGCAACTATTATGAATTTATAACATGTACCCCTTGTAGCCTTTGCATATTAATTTGTCTTGACGGAATCGTATATATATATATATATATGTATTAGCATTGACCCGTGCATATTAAAAATAATTTGAATAAAATTAGGAATTATAAATAACAATTGCAATTGTTGCATCAAATTATCTAGATTTCAATAATTATATCAAACTAATGAATTAAGTACAACTCATTTGGGATTCAACATTTGGAAAGCATAACATTAATCTTATATTTAAAAGAGGCTCTTCTATCTCTGTCCTAGTTCCTCACAAAGTTCTATCCACGAAATTCCAAAATATTTAATCTTTCTACACTTTTCGGTAAGTTAAACTAAATAAAATCTCGGATATTGTAATTGTAATTTTGATTATAACAAACAGAAAACAAAAGTAAAGACCCCCCAAACCACAAAAACTTAGTTTTTAAGAGTTTACGAGGTAAAAAAGTTGTTTTGTATTGTATCTTTATGAGCGGGAGTCCGATTCCTGTTCCGTTTCTTCTTGCAACTTTCTATGGACGTTTGGGAGGTGCGAGTTAAGTTTTGTGGTTTCCGGATCGACGGTTTGCATTTTGACCCCCCAAACCCCAAAAACTAAGTTTTTAAAAGTTTACGAAGTAAAAAAGTAGTTTTGTATTGTATCTTGATAACCGAGAGTCAGATTCCTGTTCTGTTTCTTCCTGCAACTTTCTATGGATGTGTGGGTGGTGCGAGTTAAGTTTTGTGATTACCGGATCGACGGTTTGCATTTTGACCCCCCAAACCCCAAAAACTTAGTTTTTAAGAGTTTACGAAGTAAAAAGGTTGTTTTGTATTGTATCTTGATAACCGGGAGTCCAATTCTTGTTCCGTTTCTTCCTGCAACCTTCAATGGACGTATGGGAGTTGCAAGTTAAGTTTCGTGGTTACTGGATCGACGGTTTGCATTTTGACCCCCCAAACCCCAAAAACTTAGTTTTTAAGAGTTTTCGAGGTAAAAAAGTTGTTTTGTATTGTATCTTGATAACCGAGAGTCTGATTCCTGTTCTGTTTCTTCCTACAACTTTCTATGGATGTGTGGGAGGTGCGAGTTAAGTTTTGTGGTTACCGGATCGACGGTTTGTGTTTTGACCCCCCAAACCCCAAAAACTTAGTTTTTAAGAGTTTACGAGGTAAAAAAGTTATTTTGTATTGTATCTTGATGACCGGGAGTCCAATTCCTGTTCCGTTTCTTCCTGCAACTTTCAATGGATGTGTGGGAGTTGCGAGTTATGTTTTGTGTTTAACGGATTGATGCTTTACATTTTGACCCCCCAAACCCCCAAAAACTAAGTTTTTAAGAGTTTACGAGATAAAAAAGTTGTTTTGTATTGTATCTTGATAACCGGAAGACTAATTCCTGTTTTGTTTCTTCCTGCAACTTTCTATGGATGTATGGGAGGTGCGAGTTAAGTTTTGTGGTTACCGGATCGACGGTTTGCATTTTGACCCCCCAAACCCCAAAAAATTAGTTTTTATGAGTTTAAGAGGTAAAAAAGTTGTTTTGTATTGTATCTCGATAACCGGGAGTCCAATTCCTGTTCCGTTTCTTCCTACAACTTTTTATAGATGTGTGGGAGTTGTGAGTTAAGTTTCGTGTTTATCGGATTGATGGTTTGCATTTTGACCCCCCAAACCCCAAAAACTTAGTTTTTCAGAGTTTACGAGGTAAAAAAGTTGTTTTGTATTGTATCTTGATAACTGAGAGTCATATTCCTGTTCTGTTTCTTCCTGCAACTTTCTATGGATGTGTGGGTGGTGCGAGTTAAGTTTTTTGGTTACCGGATCGACGGTTTTCATTTTGACCACCCAAACCCCAAAAACATAGTTTTTAAGAGTTTACGAAATAAAAAAGTTGTTTTGTATTGTATCTTGATAACCGGGAGTCCAATTCCTGTTCCGTTTCTTCCTGCAACCTTGAATGGATGTATGGGAGTTCTGAGTTAAGTTTCGTGGTTACCGGATCGACGGTTTACATTTTGACCCCCCAAACCCCAAAAACTTAGTTTTTAAGAGTTTACGAGCTAAAAAAGTTGTTTTGTATTGTATCTTGATGACCGGGAGTCCAATTCCTGTTCTGTTTCTTCCTGCAACTTTCTATGGATGTGTGGGAGTTACGAGTTATGTTTCGTGTTTAACGGATTGACGGTTTGCATTTTGACCCCCAAACCCCAAAAACTTAGTTTTTAAGAGTTTACGAGGTAAAAAAGTTGTTTTGTATTGTATCTTGATAACCGGGAGTCCAATTCCTATTCCGTTTCTTCCTACAACTTTTTATGGACGCGTGGGAGTTTCGAGTTAACTTTCGTGTCTATCGGATTGACGGTTTGCATTTTGACCCCCCAAACCCCAAAAACTTAGTTTTTCAGAGTTTACGAGGTAGAAAAGTTGTTTTCTATTGTATCTTGATAACCGGGAGTCCAATTCCTGTTTCGTTTCTTCCTGCAATTTTCTATGGACGTGTGGGGGTTGCGAGGTAAGTTTCGTGGTTACCAGATCAACGGTTTGCATTTTGACCCCCCAAACCGCAAAAACTAAGTTTTTAGGAGTTTACGAGGTAAAAAAGTTATTTTGTATTGTATCTTGATAACCGGGAGTCCAATTCCTGTTTCATTTCTTCCTGCGACTTTCTATGGATGTGTGGGAGGTGCGAGTTAAGTTTAATGATTATCGGATCGACGGTTTGCATTTTGACCCCCCAAACCCCAAAAACTTAGTTTTTAAGAGTTTACGAGGTAAAAAAGTTGTTTTGTATTGTATCTTGATAACCGAACGCCTGATTCATGTTCCGTTTCTTCCTACAACTTTCTATGGATGTGTGGGTGGTGCGAGTTAAGTTTCGTGGTTACCAGATCGAGGGTTTGTATTTTGACCCCCCAAACCCCAAAAACTTAGTTTTTAAAAGTTTACGACGTAAAAAAGTTATTTTGTATTGTATCTTGATAACCGGGAGTCCAATTCCTGTTCCGTTTCTTCTTGGAACCTTCTATGGACGTGTGGGTAGTGCGAGTTAAGTTTCGTGGTTACCAGATCGACGGTTTGCATTTTGACCCCCCAAACCCCAAAAACTTAGTTTTTAAGAGTTTACGAGGTAAAAAAGTTGTTTTGTATTGTATCTTGATAACCGGGAGTCCAATTCCTATTCCGTTTCTTCTTGCAACCTTCTATGGATGTGTGGGAGTTGTGAGTTAAGTTTCATGGTTACCAGATCGAAGGTTTGCATTTTGACCCCCCAAACCCCAAAAATTAAGTTTTTAAGAGTTTGCGAGGTAAAAAAGTTGTTTTGTATTGTATCTTGATAACCGGGAGTCCAATTCCTGTTCCGTTTCTTCCTACAACTTAACTTTCGTGTCTATCGAATTGACGGTTTGCATTTTGACCCCCCAAACCCCAAAAAATTAGTATTTCAGAGTTTACGAGGTAGAAAAGTTGTTTTGTATTGTATCTTGATAAACGAGCGTCTGATTCCGGTTCTGTTTCTTCCTGCAACTTTCTATGGATGTGTGGGTGGTGCGAGTTAAGTTTCGTGGTTACCAGATCGACGGTTTGTATTTTGACCCCCCAAACCCCAAAAACTTAGTTTTTAAGAGTTTACGAGGTAAAAAAGTTGTTTTGTATTGTATCTTGATAACCGGGAGTCCAATTCCTATTCTGTTTCTTCTTGCAACCTTCTATGGACGTGTAGGAGTTGTGAGTTAAGTTTCATGGTTACCAGATCGACGGTTTGCATTTTGACCCCCCAAACCCCAAAAACTAAGTTTTTAAGAGTTTACGAGGTAAAAAAGTTATTTTGTATTGTATCTTGATAACAGGGAGTCCAATTCCTGTTTTGTTTCTTCCTATAACTTTCTATTGACGTGTGGGAGTTGCGAGTTAAGTTTTGTGGTAACCAGATCGACGGTTTTCATTTTAACCCCCCAAACCCCAAAAACTAAGTTTTTAAGAGTTTACGAGTTAAAAAAGTTGTTTTGTATTGTATCTTTATAACCGAGAGTCCAATTCCTATTTCGTTTCTTCCTGGAACTTTCTATGGATGTGTGGGAGGTGCGAGTTAAGTTTAATGATTACCGGATCGACGGTTTGCATTTTGACCCCCAAAACCCCAAAAAATTAGTTTTTAAGAGTTTAAGAGGTAAAAAAGTTGTTTTGTATTGTATCTTGATGACCGGGAGTCCAATTCCTGTTCCGTTTCTTCCTGTAACTTTGTATAGATGTGTGGGAGTTGTGAGTTAAGTTTCGTGTTTACCGGATTGACGGTTTGCATTTTGACCCCCCAAACCCCAAAATCTTAGTTTTTAAGAGTTTACGAGGTAAAAAAGTTGTTTTGTATTGTATCTTGATGACCGGGAGTCCAATTCATGTTCCGTTTCTTCCTGCAACTTTCTATGGATGTGTGGGAGTTTCAAGTTAAGTTTTGTATTTAACGGATTGACGGTTTTCAATTTGACCCCCCAAACCCCAAAAACTTAGTTTTTAAGAGTTTACGAGTTAAAAAAGTTGTTTTGTATTGTATCATGATAACCGGGAGTCCAATTCCTTTTCCGTTTCTTCCTACAACTTTTTATGGACGCGTGGGAGTTTCGAGTTAAATTTCGTTTCTACCGAATTGACGGTTTGCATTTTGACACCCCAAACCCCAAAAACTAAGTTTTTAAGAGTTTACGAGGTAGAAAAGTTGTTTTGTATTGTATCTTTATAACCGAGAGTCCAATTCCTGTTTCGTTTCTTCCTGCAACTTTCTATTGATGTGTGGGAGGTGCGAAGTTTAATGATTACCGGATCGACGATTTGCATTTTGACCCCCAAAACCCCAAAAAATTAGTTTTTAAGAGTTTAAGAGGTAAAAAAGTTGTTTTGTATTGTATCTTGATGACCGGGAGTCCAATTCCTGTTCCGTTTCTTCCTGTAACTTCGTATAGATGTGTGGGAGTTGTGAGTTAAGTTTCGTGTTTACCGGATTGACGGTTTGCATTTTGACCTCCCAAACCCCAAAATCTTAGTTTTTAAGAGTTTACGAGGTAAAAAAGTTGTTTTGTATTGTATCTTGATGACCGGGAGTCCAATTCCTGTTCTGTTTCTTCCTGCAACTTTCTATGGATGTGTGGGAGTTGCGAGTTAAGTTTTGTGTTTAACGGATTGACGGTTTTCAATTTGACCCCCCAAACCCCAAAAACTTAGTTTTTAAGAGTTTACGAGTTAAAAAAGTTGTTTTGTATTGTATCATGATAACCGGGTGTCCAATTCCTGTTCCGTTTCTTCCTATAACTTTTTATGGACGCGTGGGAGTTTCGAGTTAACTTTCGTTTCTACCGGATTGACGGTTTGCATTTTGACCCCCCAAACCCCAAAAACTTAGTTTTTCAGAGTTTACGAGGTAGAAAAGTTGTTTTGTATTGTATCTTGATAACCGAGCGTCTGATTCCTGTTCCGTTTCTTCCTGCAACTTTCTATGGATGTGTGGGTGGTGCGAGTTAAGTTTCGTGGTTATTAGATCGACGGTTTGTATTTTGACCCCCCAAATCCCAAAAACTTAGTTTTTAAGAGTTTACGAGGTAAAAAAAGTTGTTTTGTATTGTATCTTGATAACCAGGAGTCCAATTCCTGTTCCGTTTCTTCCTGCAACCTTCTATGGACGTGTGGGAGTCGCGAGTTAAGTTTCGTGATTACCATATCGACGGTTTGCATTTTGACCCCCCAAACCCCAAAAACCTAGTTTTTAAGAGTTTGCGAGGTAAAAAAGTTATTTTGTATTGTATCTTTATGAGCGGGAGTCCGATTCCTGTTTCGTTTCTTCTTGCAACTTTCTATGGACGTGTGGGAGGTGCGAGTTAAGTTTTGTGGTTTCCGGATCGACGGTTTGCATTTTGACCCTCCAAACCCCAAAAACTTAGTTTTTAAGAGTTTACGAGGTAAAAAAGTTGTTTTGTATTGTATCTTAATAACCGGGAGTCCAATTCCTATTCCGTTTCTTCCTGCAGCCTTCTATGGATGTATGGGAGTTGCGAGTTAAGTTTCGTGGTTACCGGATCGAAGGTTTGCTTTTTGACCACCCAAACCCCAAAAACTTAGTTTTTAAGAGTTTACGAGGTAAAAAAGTTGTTTTGTATTGTATCTTGGTAACCGAGCGTCTGATTCCTGTTCCGTTTCTTCCTGCAACTTTCTATGGATGTGTGGGTGGTGCGAGTTAAGTTTCGTGGTTACCAGATCGAGGGTTTGTATTTTGACCCCCCAAACCCCAAAAACTTAGTTTTTAAGAGTTTACGAGGTAGAAAAGTTGTTTTGTATTGTATCTTGATAACCGAGCGTCTGATTCCTATTCCGTTTCTTCCTACAACTTTCTATGGATGTGTGGGTGGTTTGAGTTTTGTTTCGTGGTTACCAGATCGACGGTTTGTATTTTGACCCCCCAAACCCCAAAAACTTAGTTTTTAAGAGTTTACGAGGTAAAAAAGTTGTTTTGTATTGGATCTTGATAACCGGGAGTCCAATTCCTGTTCCGTTTCTTCCTGTAACCTTCTATGGACGTGTGGGAGTTGTGAGTTAAGTTTCATGGTTACCAGATCGACGGTTTGCATTTTGACCCCTCAAACCCCAAAAACTAAGTTTTTAAGAGTTTACGAGGTAAAAAAGTTGTTTTGTATTGTATCTTGATAACTGGGAGTCCAATTCCTATTCCGTTTCTTCCTGCAACCTTCTATGGACGTGTGGGAGTTTTGAGTTAAGTTTCGTGGTTACCGGATCGACGGTTTGCATTTTGACCCCCCAAACCCCAAAAACTTAGTTTTTAAGAGTTTACGAGGTAAAAAAGTTGTTTTGTATTGTATCTTGATGACCGGGGGTCCAAATCCTGTTCTGTTTCTTCCTGCAACTTTCTATGGATGTGTGGAGGTGTGAATTAAGTTTCATGGTTACCGGATCGACGGTTTTCTTTTTGACCCCCCAATCCCCCAAAACTTAGTTTTTAGGAGTTTACGAGGTAAAAAAGTTGTTTTGTATTGTATCTTGATGACCGGGAGTCCAATTCCTCTTCCATTTCTTCCTGGATCTTTCTATGGACGTGTGGGAGTTGCAAGTTAACTTTCGTGTTTATCAGATTGACAGTTTGCATTTTGACCCCCCAAACCCCAAAAACTTAGTTTTTCAGAGTTTACGAGGTAAAAAATTTGTTTTGTATTGTATCTTGATAACCGGAAGTCCTATTCCTGTTCTGTTTCTTCTTGCTACTTTTTATGGATGTGTGGGTGGTGCGAGTTAAGTTTTGTGATTACCGGATCGACAGTTTGCATTTTGACCCCCCAAACCCCAAAAACTTAGTTTTTAAGAGTTTACGATGTAAAAAAGTTATTTTGTACTGTATCTTGATAACTGGGGGTCCAATTCCTGCAACTTTCTATGGACGTGTGCGAGTTGCGAGTTAAGTTTCATGGTTACCGGATTGACGGTTTGCATTTTGACCCCCAACCCCCCAAAACTTAGTTTTTCAGAGTTAAGGATGTAAAAAAGTTGTTTTGTAGTGTATATTGATGACCGGGAGTCTGACTCCTTTTCCGTTTCTTTATGCAACTTTCTATGGACGTGTGGGAGGTGCGAGTTAAGTTTCATGGTTGCCGGATCGACGGTTTGCATTTTGACCCCCCAAACCCCAAAATCCTGAACCTCGAATAACTTTTGGGTATGTCACCTTGTGTTATTTGAATACTTGATTTTTTAAATTTATAAAGGTAATATTTAAGGGCAATTTGGTCATTTTGCGATTATATATCTACATTTTTGGTCTCAGCGCTCATTTTATTGCCATTTAAAAAAAACAAAAAACAAAACAAAACGAAATTGTTATCAGACAAACCCTTAACTATTTTGGTCACTTACTTTCGGAGTATTTATTGTGCTATAAATAAATGGGTTATGCTATTTCACTCCATCATTGAACTAAGGTATTCCATGGTACCACTCTTAGAGCATGTGGTACCATGGAGTGCCTTAGTTCTACGATGGAGTGGCAATAACAATTCCCTAAATAAATACATAGCTATTTTTTGCGCATGTGTTGCGCCACAAATAACCACGTAACTATTTTCGGTGCGCATACTGTGCCATAAATAACCACTCTACTATTTTCGGCGCACATATTGCGCCATAAATAACTACTCCACTATTTGTGGCGCATATATGCGTCACAAATACAAATATTTGACTAGTTTTGCTATTTTATTTACGACCTGAAATTTTGCGTCGCAAAAAAAAAGTGGCGTCGCAAATAAGTAGTATTTGTGGCGCGTATCGTGCGCCACAAAAAGTCCCGTTTGTTGTAGTGTTTCTTTGGTAGTTGTTTGATGAAGAATAGTGGTGAATGTCGGCCTCCAATGGGGTTAGTCAGAGGCCCTTAGAAGAGATAAGAAGAAGATATCTGTTTTAAAAAAATCACAAAGTATTGAAAAATGGTATGTAAGGCGCCTTAAAAAAATTTGATTGACTTGAAGTGTAAAATAGTCAAGTGTGTTAATACAGAGTCATTAATATTAATGGAGATAAATTGATGTAAATTTATGTAATGAACAACTCATTTAGGGTGCGTTGTGGAGTTTAGCCTTTTAGGCATTATAGACATTCTCTCCACCCCACCCCCACAAATAATGCAAGTGTCTATAATAATGGATAGAGTCACCATAATTTATTTATTTTTTATAAAGGATAAATCTATACCTCTCTCTCTCTCTCTCCAAAATTCCCCATCCCACCAACACCACCTATGAAAATTAAAAAATAAAAAAACCACCACCAACACGCCAGTGCTGCCTCAAAGGTTTTTCAAGGTTTTCTAATTATTAAATTTGCTTCTTTTTATAGTATTAATCTATTGCTTTTGTTTTCTCTTTCTTTTTTATTTTTTTCCTTATAATTTTTTTAAGTGTTAACATTTAGGTTTCATAGGTTTTTGATTAAAAACAACCAATCAGAGCGTCAAATCCAAACATTAAGTAGAAGGAACTAAAAGAACGTGAAGTTAGTTTGAGCTCTAAATTTATTTTCCCTTTTTTCTCTTCTTTTTCGTTTGTTAGTATTCTATTTTTTTTTCATTTTTGTAGAAAATAGAAAAGAGGGTCCAAGTTAGCTTTGTGAAAGTTTTTGAGGAAAAAATAAAAAGAAAATGTCATATTGGTTTTTTTTTTTCCCAATAGTTTGAAAATAATGGGAAAATGAAAATAAAAAATAGATGCTTTATTGGCTTCTTTGATTGATTTTTATTTTTTAAAAATTTTCAACGTTTTTATTTATTTATTTTGTGTTCGATTACCATTGATTAGGTTTTTCTAGGTATTTTAATCATTTTGTTTGCTTTTCTTACCTTTTTTATTTAGTGTTGACTTTTAGGTTTTTATAGGTTTTGATTACAAAGAGGCAAACACAGCTAGGCAAACATTTAAAAGTGCCAAATAGAGCATAAAGCCTTTTTTTAAATTGATTTTTTTTTCTTTTTTTTCTTTTTTTTTTCATTTATTCGTCTCTTTGATTTTATTTTTTTCCCTTTTTTTTATTTTTATTAATTTTTTTTTTGGCCCTTTTTCATTATTTGTCTCTTTGATTTTTTCCCTTTCTCTTCATCATCGCTCAAAGATCCTTAAAATCGCTATTTCTTTCTTTCTTTTTTTTTCCTCTTCCCAGTTATAGCAAACTACGTTTCTCAAAAATAAAAAAAGTGTTCGGGTGGTTGTTGTCGCCACTGCTAGCATCACGCACACACATCAAATTATTTCTTAGATTTATTTTTTTTAAAGTGAATGAATTATGTTTCTCTATTTAGATACCTGATTCTCTGTTTAGACTGTTTAGATATTCATGGAATTTGGGGTTCTCACTCGGATATGACAATTTTTTTTTCTTTTTAATGTGTATTGTGCCCAAGGGCACGGGTAATTAGCAGTTTGAAAAGGATTTGACATTTAAAACCATAGAGTCATTCTTTATTTAAAAATAAACTTTCACTGGTTAGGGTCATATCAAGTGTGTCAGGTTTGATATGAAACGACGTCCTTTGGTTTAAAGAAAAATAAAAAGACAATTGGACAGTAGCCAGGTTCGAACAGTGCCCCGCCGCGGACGTGGGTTATTCGGCGTCTAGTCCCCACCACTCTGTCACTACACAATTGCCTGTCAATTAGTGGATAGAAATATATATATATATATATATACACACATATTTGAAATATAAATTTTGTCATATGAGTTGTTTGAGTATGCTAGTTGTTTTTATGACAAAAGGCATAGTTTGACAATCCACATAATTAGATTCTTATTTCAAATATGTAATCTTTTAAGCCCAATATAGCCATAGTATATAAATATGTTAAATGGTTATAAACTATAGATACATAGATATTTTTGTCCATAAATGGAAAAACAATCCATCTAGATAAATTTGCCCATTTAAGATTAGTGCACAGAAGCTGTGGTTTCTAAGTTTTTATTGCATATCTCCAATTAAAGTTTTAGCCTATCATTTTGGAATTGAAACTGTTTTTCAAATAAAGTTTAAAGATAAATTAAATAGATGCACGCAATCACCGTCCAATTAAAATTAAAGTTGTAAAACCAAGGTAAGGGTAAAAACTAATATTATTATATTATTTTCTCCACTTAACATGAGTTGGGGTTGAATTTGTGGAATCTGCAAAATAACAAAGTTTAGTACAACTAGGCTAATAAAATATACATAAATGGAAATACTGAACCAAAAATAAAATACTAAACCTTTGACTTTGGATTCTTGTGGGGTCACAGTGGTTGAACTCCAAGAACACAAATAAGGTCAAACCAAATCCTAATCTACTTTTGGAGTGAGATATGGGTATGATGTACTTTTGGACTTTAGTAGGTGATTATAACAACTACGTGGCTAAGAAATCTGGCATTTACTCGCAAAATCTGTCTTTTAGTGAATGGAAATATTGCTATAAAAACTGAAAATTTGGGATTTCAAACTATTTTAGGGGACAATTACAAGTACTACTAGACTAAAAGTATTAAATCCAAATTTAAATAGGACTATTTTACTAATACAAGTTGACAAAGGTTGTACAAGAAAACAAATATCTTAAATTTAAGAAATACAATACACAAAGTTTTGCTACATATTTTTGGAACATAAAATCATCAATTACATAAAAGTAAAATTTTACAACTACTAGAACTAGAAAAGACAAAGAAAAATTAAAGTTTCCTATTTCTAGGGACAATGTAAAGTGCTCACATGATAACCTCCCCTAAACTATTCTCTCCCTAATACTGATTGTAAACTGTTGGTGTGGAGCTGTGTGTTGCAGTTTCGTTTACTTCTGCTCAATTTATAGACGAATTTATGTGATGATTCCATCACTGCGTTCGTCACTTGGCATAAGAATGATAGTTTTTTCTTCGCGTGTTCAGCTTTGTCAAAGTTTTTCTGACACCCCTTGAATGAGATGCAGAATGAGAGAGAATGAAAGGAAAGAAAACAAATTGTATCAAAAGCATCGCCATCAACCATTCAATGAATGGTTGATTGTTTGGTTTTCTTTTTTTTTTTGAAGGACGTTGTAAGTTTTTCTCAATGAGCATCTGGGATATACTATGATGTGGTCGCTATTTCTTTCCTTCCCTTTATTTTACTTCATTTTTACCTAAACATATAAAATGTGTAAAAATAAATAATTACACGCATTTGAGTGGACATCACCATTAAATTATATTAATTCAAATATGCATGTAAAATTAAGAATTTGGGGGATTAAATGTGCACTATGTCTATTATATTGGCACATGAATGTGCAATATTCAGTGTTTGTCACACCCCTCAACTAGCTTATTGCTAGTCCCTGGCAATGAAGTGAAAAGAGAAATTGTTCTAGAAATTTTATTAAAAAGTAGTAGACTTAAGGAAAATAAAATCTCACTCACTGTCGCAGGAATCACGATTGCATTTAGCATATGCAACAAGCTGTTAAACCCATAGGTTACCCCTAGTGGACGAGTGTTGTCTCGTGAGGGTTTGCAGTGAATATACCCACAAAATTCATTTTAATTTTTTTTAAAAAAAATTTTTAAGTAAAAAGAAAGTAAAATTAAAAAAATATATAGATTTTCTCCTTTTACAACAGATAAGATTAAATTTGATAATAAAATGAATTTTTCAAGTATGTAATAGGAATGCAACACATATATTCACAGTTTGTCAATGGTAGCATTTTTTTACTCTTTAAACTTACAGTGTGTACTTGAAAAGTCAAGCAACTGATCTTAATTTCAAAGTTTACATAACTATTAACAGTCATAAAACTTGTAGTTTTAACTCAAATGTCACTGGGATTTCACTCTTTTAAGGAGAAATTCTCAGAAATCGGAGTAGAGAATATCTCACTTGGTAGGGAAGCAAAGACAGAAAAGTTGCTTCCATATTTTTTTTATCAATATATAGGCATTTGGAGTACAATAAGTCTCATGAAATGATACTTAGCATTAGAAGAGTGACCTACCGTGGAGAACATCCTTATCACTTAAATTTAAAAATTAATTTCTTTTAAATCATTAGGACTTTGACTGGTAGGTTAGAAATTAAGATGATCAGGAGATTTGGGGTGTATTTGTTCTAAGCATGTGATTGGAGTGTTTGCGTAGTTCATTCGGACCTCTTCTTTTCTTCTCCTTTTTATCATTTGTACAGCTTTTTTTTTTAGTTTCTCATTTTTTTAAATCAACTCCTTTATTTCTTTACCACTTCTTGCAATATCTTTACAGTCCAATTACATACCTGGATATAAAAGTGAGATTTGTACTCCCAGGTGGAGCAAGACATGATTTGGAGAGAATTGAGAATAAGGCAATATAAGGTGAAGGGGAGTGCATTTGAAATAAAAGATGGCCTAAATTATTTTTTAAAATAGATTGACTTTGTTCATTCAAACAATTTAGACGTTCTAATGGTAAATCCTAAACGTTCTCTTCTAATGATCAGTCAAAGAAAAAGAAAAATAATAAGACTTTCAACGAGTGATATGATAATGAGAATAAAATTAGACTGAAAAGAATAGTAACCCTCATAAAAGGAAGATTGACACAAAAGCTCACATGGGTTAATTAGTTTCCACTACTTGTCTTTAAACTGCATAGTTTATGCTTACTCATCCATTTAGATTCAATAAATATTTTCACACTGTTTCAAAAAGATTTAAAGTCTAAAGAGTTTCTAGCATTTGAAAATAGTAAAACATGTGGCAATGTGTTATATGCTATTAACATACCCAAAATAACATTAATGTGTCAAATTTAACTTATATAGAGTAAAAGAAAAACTTCTGAAAAAAATCTTAAGCGCATCCATTAAGTTGGATACATATATGGTGTGACTAGTATCCTCATCACCTATACAAGAGAGGCTACGCAATCTGGAGCGTCCAAGTTGTCATGATAGCCCATCCACCTCTAGTAAAAGAGATGGGTCTAGAATCACTAGCAACATCAGTAAGAGGCTAGGAGATAACTCTGACTTTACCTAGTTTTTGCTACCTCTAGAGTAATTCACCGCACTAGACATATCTGGTAATGTTGGGATCATGCAAATTACTCCTATCGAACCAGCTAATGAAAGCCAGATGTACACGTAGGATCATTTTAAAGTCTGACCTGACTGAAAATTATTGAAATGTACTGAAAATAAATTTAAAAACAAAAACAATAAAAATAAAAAGAAATGAGGGATGGAAAAACAAAATTTATTTGGGTATCAAAGGATCCAGTCCTCTTTCTTAACCAAAATTTTCTTTTGTTTTGATTTGAATTTTCTTTTGTAGCAGTAGTAAACTTTAAAAGATGTGTCATTATGAGCAATTAAACTAGGACATTCTTCTCTATAACAATTCAAACACCATCCTAACTTTTTAGCTTTCCTTTTGATGGCATAAAGGATAGTGCCAGCAAAGGGTTTCTTCTACTCAGAAACAAGTGAGCGACCCATTAACGTCTGGTCATCGACTATTGAATCCATTTTTTATACTCTCAGCCAATAAGAGAGGCTAGACTCAACCCTTCCACTCCTTCCAACTATCAACTAAGATCTAATTAAAGAGAGCTTAGAGGGGGTGGGTGGGAATTTAAAAAAAAAAACTAAAAATATACATTCAGAAACTAAAATTTTTTTTTTAACCAAAAAACTAGAAAACTACATTTTTTTTAAACAAAAAAAACTAGAACACACAAAAAGAAAAACTACATTTCTCTCTCTCTCTCTCTCTCTCTCTCTCTCTCTCTCTCTCTCTCTCTCTCTTTTAGAAAAGTCCAAGACAACGTATTAGTACAATAATGATAATAAGGAAAATTATGGTATAAACTTCAAAAATCAAAAGAGCGGTGACGTGTTCGTCATTCATTTTTTTAACAGAAAACTAGGAAAAAACAGTTTTATTTCTCTCTTTTTTCTTTTTTCTTTTTTTTTTTCTTTTTAACAAGGGCACCGCAACACTAACATAGCAAGAACTAGGATAATAACAAGATAAAGTTCAAAATCCATAAGACCAATAGCTAGCGCGTCTTTTATTTATTTTATTTTATTTAATTATAAGAAAAGGAAAAATATCACCTGACTCTTGAAAATCTGATAACCTAGTAGGGCCGTAGATCGAGTGATATTTTCAAACTTCTTTAGTGAGTGGGTACCTACAACTTATGTATTATATATATATTTTTAGATAATGGAAAAGAGAGAAAATAAAAATCAAAAATAAAAACTAAAGCCGAATCGGAAAAATAGAGAATAAAATCAAAATCAAACTTTTCTCTGGACCATAGATCTTACCTTTAGTGATCAGTAGAGTGGATCTTGATTTTGGATCGAGAAAATTAAAAGAATTGAAAAGAAAATGAGAGAGGGAGATCAGGTCGAGAGAGTGAGAGTTGCAGAGAGTGAGAGAGAGATCGCGGCGAAGAGGGTGAGAGGAAGAAGAAAAAGAAAGGAAAAAGAGAGATAGGGAAAAAAATTTAGGGTTCGAAGCCCTATATATAGCCATTTTCTCTTTTTCAGTGTATCTCTCTCTAAAAAGATTAATTTTTTTTAAGAAATAAAGATAAAACAAACAAACAAGAAATAAAGATAAAACAAACAAACAAGTATTAATGGTGTTAATCGTGAAACCGTTCCCCCCAACTGACTCCGACATTGTCCTCAATGAGTGAGATGAGAAAATGAAGCCAATGATAACACCTGTAATAAAAAGAGATAAACAAAGAAAAGATACAATAATAATGACCAAATTAACTTATATATAAAAAGTTATCTAATTAAGAGTATAGAACTTATGAAAATATAAATACTCTGATACACTATGTCCTATACCAATTATGTCTTAAGATATTAAGGAAATTATAGTTGGGGTCCTCCAAAGGAATGGACTCCAACTCAGGTTCAAATCCTTCTAAAAATGGCTTTAATCTATGTCCATCAACTTTAAATGTATTTGCATATTTAGGGTACTCAATCTCGACAGTTCCATAAGGATAAACATTTTTTACAATATATGGACCAGTCCATCGAGATTTCATCTTTCCTCTAAAAAGATGTAGTCTTGAGTCATATAATATAACTTTTTGCGCGGGGGTAAATCTTTTGCGCAAAAGATTCTTTTATGATACATTTTAGTTCTTGCTTGATGAATTCGAGCATTATCATATGCGTCTTTACGAATTTCTTCAAGCTCACTTAATTGTAATTTTCTTAAAATTCCCCCTCTTCAATATTACAATTTAAAGTTCTAGTAGCCCAATATGCTTTATGCTCTAATTCTACTGGTAGGTGACAAGCTTTTCCATAGACAAGTCTGTATGGAGACATCCCTAAATGGGTCTTATAAGCAGTTCTATATGCCCACAAAGCATCTGTTAATTTTGAAAACCAGTCTTTACGATTAGAATCCACAGTTTTTTCGAGAATATGCTTAATTTGCCTATTAGCTAATTCAGCTTGTCCATTTGTTTGTGGATGGTATGCAGTTGACACCTTATGGGTCACTCTATATCTTTTCATTAATTTTTCAAATGGCTTGTTACAAAAATGAGTTCCTTGATCACTTATTATTGCTTTTGGAGTTCCAAATCGAGAAAGTATATTATCTTTTAAAAATGCAATAATTGTACGGTGATCATTCTTTCTTATAGGAATAGCTTCTATCCATTTTGAACCATATTCGACTACTAATAAAATATATTCATATTGGCAAGATGGAGGAAAATGTCTCATAAAGTCAATTCCCCAACAATCAAATATTTCAATTGTAATTATAGGGGTCATTGGCATTTGATTTCTTTTTGTAATATTGCCCAACATTTGGCAGCGGTTACAAGCCTTACAATATAAATATGAATCTTTAAATAGAGTGGGCCAATATAAACCGCTTTGTAAAATTTTTATGGCAGTTACTCGAGATGAAAAAATGTCCTCCACAAAAGGACGAATGACACATGAAAAGTACATTTTCGATTTCCTCATTTGGGACACATTTCCTAATTACCTGATCAGCACAATATTTAAATAGATATGGGTCATCAAAGTAGAAATGCCTAGCAATAGCTAGAAATCTCTTTTTATCTGATGATGACCAATTGCTTGGTATTTTTCCAGTTACTAAATAATTAACAAGATCAGCGTACCATGGTAGGGAAGTCACAGAAAATTACTATTCATCAGGAAAAGAGTCTTGAATAGGTAAGGGTTCACTAGTATTGTCTTCAAAAGTGAGGCGGGATAAGTGATCAGCTACCACATTTTCTACTCCTTTTTTGTCTTTAATTATTGAATTAAATTCCTGTAGTAGGAGCATCCACCTAATAAGCCTAGGCTTACTGTCTTTTCTTTGAAAGAATATATTTTAGAGCTGAATGGTCAGTAAAACAGACAATAGAGGAACCGATCAAGTATTGCCTAAATTTATTAAGGGCGAATACTACGGCTAGTAATTCTTTTTCAGTAGTTGAGTAGTTCATTTGAGCATTATCCAGAGTTCTACTGGCGTAGTATATAACTGATGCCTTTTTATCCTTTCTCTGCCCTAGGACAGCTCCAATGGCAAAGTCGCTAGTATCACACATGAATTCAAATGGTAAACTCCAATCAGGAGATTGCATAATGGGTGCAGTAGTGAGATGATCTTTTAATTGCTCAAAGGAGTTTTGACGTTCTTTAGTCCATTCAAAAGGTGTGTCTTTGGCCAATAATTGACATAAAGGTTTTGAAATAGTACTGAAATTTTTTATGAATCGGTGATAAAAACCTGCATGTCCTAAGAATGAACGGATGTCTTTTACGGTCTTGGGAATAGGTAAATTAGCTATAAGATCTATTTTAGCTTTGTCTACCTGTATCCCATTTTCAGAAATAATGTGTCCTAAGACAATTCCTTTAGTGACCATAAAATGACATTTTTTCCAATTTAAAACTAAGCTTTTTTCTTCACATCTTTGGAGAACTTTCTGAAGATTGCTAAGGCAATCATCATAGGATTTGCCAAAAATTAAAAAATCATCCATAAAAACTTCTAAATTCTTTTCTACCATATCACTGAAAAGACTTAGCATACACCTTTGAAAGGTCGCAGGTGCGTTGCAAAGACCAAAGGGCATTCGGCGATAGGCGAAAGTTCCAAATGGACATGTGAAAGTAGTTTTTTCCTGATCTTCTGGTGCAATCTCTATTTGATTGTAACCACTATAACCATCAAGAAAACAGTAATACTTATGACCCGCTATTCTTTCTAACATTTGATCCATAAAAGGTAAAGGAAAGTGATCCTTACGAGTTACAACATTGAGTTTTCTGTAGTCTATGCATACACGCCATCCAGTAGTGACACGAGGGTGAATTAATTCTCCCTTTGAATTCGGAACAACTGTAATTCCTGCTTTCTTTGGCACAACTTGTGTTGGACTTACCCATTTACTATCAGATATTGAATATATAATGCCCATGCCGAGTAGCTTGAGAACTTCCTTCTTAACTACTTCCTGCATAATAGGATTAAGTCTTCTTTGCATTTCTCTTGAGGTTTTAGCATTATCTTCAAGATATATATTATGAGTGCATATTGAAGGGCTTATTCCTTTTAAATCTGCTATACTCCAACCAATGACACTTTTATGCTTCTGAAGCATACTAATGAGTTTATTTTCTTGACTAGAGTCTAGAAGAGATGATATTATTACGGGATAAGTATTATTATTATTAAGGAAAGCATATTTAAGCTCTTTAGGGAGTTCTTTTAATTCCAACTGTGGAGTTTGTAAATTAGATGGAAGTGTTAATGTAGTCTTTGGTGGTAAAGGTTCAAAATATGTGGTCCACATTGCTTCTTGAATTATTTATTCTGTTGAATCTTCATTAAAACATACTTGACTCATAAGATGTTCTTGTAGATTATTACTGTCTAGCTTTTGAATAGAGTTATTAATAACAGATTCTACTGGATCATTGTAACTAGTCAAGTTAAAATATTCTCGTGATAGAGATTCAATAGCATGAACTTCTTCAATATTCTCATCTTCTTCTTGATGTTGTGGATGTCACGACCCATCCCACTATGCGTGGAAATAGGACACGTGGCACGCCATCAAGGCTTATCCAGTTCCATTAAAGTCAAATAGCAGCGGAAAACATTATTAAGATTCATTAAATTCAGAGTTATAAAAAGTTTTTGGCCAATTGAATCCTTTCAAAAGAAAACAGTTTTGAAAATAGAGGACCAGTAGACTGATCGCAAGTCCGGTCGACTGGTGATCTCAAACAGTAAGGTTTCCAAACATAACAGCACACCCAGTCGACTGTGTCAGGGACCCAGTCGACTGGTGCCTAAAATTTTCAGTCGATTGAAAATGTCCAGTCGACTGGTGCCTTATCCAGCAGAATGTCATGGCCTGGGGCTCCATCCAGTCGACTGTTTTCTCAACCCAGTCGACTGAACCTCAGACGAAACCAAGCAGTAATCAATTCAATACAGCGATCCAGTCGACTGGATCAAAAACCAGTCGACTGATTTCTATCAGCAACTCCCAAAACTGCAGCTTTCCCAATCAAGGTTTTTCCAATTCCAAACCAACATATAACCACTCTATTACATCATTCAAAACATAAATACAAGAGCGTTTACTAGGGATTACAAGTACTAAATCTAAGTTCAGATTATATTACAACATACTACGAATTCAAGGTTTTTATTACAAGTTCGAAGTAGAACAAAATATAAATAGTTGATTCCCCGGCATTCCCCAGCCTCACTCCTCATGCTTCCTCTTGTCTTTCTTTTTACCTGTAATGGAGTACATCTCCACTGCTCAGCTATATGCTGAGTGTACAAGTTCTAACATATGCAATATATGATAAACATGCTTTAATCTCATAAATCATATAAATAGTCTCTAGGGAGAAAAATACGCCTTCATCCGGTAGCGGCAATGTCACGCCCCGAAAACGGAACACGTGAACGGAAAGGAAAAGAGATAAAACAATGCTAAACATACACACAACGCAGAAGCGACCATGAGAAACCAAGTTTTAAAGAACTCAAACACTTATTAAAACTTGAAAGCTACAACGGAAAATATCTTGAAAATTTAATGATTGAGGATGAATTATAAGGAGTTTTGAAAGAAAACACACTCACAACAATTTAATAACAAAGGTGGGCAATAGGGATCCAAGTCCAAGGTCAAACCACATGAAAATATAAAAATTAAAATTTTAGTTTCGGAAAACACTATTCATCGCCCGAAAAGTTCCCCAAAAAGTACCCCGTTTTTTTTTGACACAATGTCTTAGGATCATATAGGGACACTTGGGTTTTAATTAGCATTTCTATTGAGGTCCGAAAAAGGGTGCTGTAGGCAAAACGGATCTCCCGGGCAGCCTTGAAATTTACTATTCATCCCAAAAATACACAAGCAGTTTTTACTATTCATCCACCTTTAAAACCTTTGTTTTGCTTGGTTTTATTTTGAAACTTCGTGGGAACGTTTTGAAACATTAACAAGGGGTTTTTAACAAGAAAAATATCGACGGCATGTCGACGTAAAAATGCCTACCTGTCCAAATTAAATGAATCCAACAAGGATTACAAACATAAGAACCAAATCCGACAAGGATTGGAAACACAAAGTGAGATCCGGCTAGGATCAACAAAGTATAAATAACTAGCAAAGCGTGAGTTAAGTAAGAGATACAACGATCTCGGAAACATACTTACAAAATACGTTTAAGTTTGACAAGTATGAAAACAAGGGCTAACACATGCCCATCAAATTACAATAAGGGCTTCCCGATGACAAAATATAGAAATTCAAGTTCAAGAAGTTTTGTAACGGCATAATACAACAAATCCATAAGCATTAAACTATTACAAACTCCTACAAAGGCAAATAAACATGGGAAGCCACTGATTAAAAAAATCAAGACATAGCCTTCAAAACAAAACAACGTCTAAACGTCGGATCACATATGGCCCTTCCCTTTATCAAGGTCACCTGAAAAAAAAGGTTTTATAGATTCATTAAGCACGACGGCTCAGTAGGAAACATTGAGACGAATCAATATGCTATCCATGACTAAGTATGAGATGAGGTGCAATGAATCGCCACCAAGGCAAAAATGAAATGACAAGCCTTACGGGCTATGCATGATAGTTGCACTCCTCTCATTACCGGACTATGAGCCACCCATGCATAGAGTGTAGCATACCAACTTCCGGGAGCTACCCGAATATAGTTTGGAGTTTGAATGTTTCTAAGGGTCATTCTCCTTGTCTCACATCACAACCCACGTCCGGATTTCTTCAAAAAAATTCCCTCACATGGGGTTTTTCTCTTTTGCAAAACAAAGCTTTTATGTCGTGCTAAGTGAAATGCTCGCCGATTAGGCCACAATGCACGTGATGATAAAATGTCAATAGGAATGATCAAGCATGATAGAACAAACCTCACATGTTGAACATGTTATCAAAGTCATCAAGGAGTTAATTCAAAATTCATAGTTTAACCATTCTAACGAGTATTTTTGAACTAACGTCCTAACATACTTTTACACATATAAGGGAGCATCCTAATCACATCTATCATCACAAATTCACAATTAGCACAACTTAGGCATGTAAGTCAAGATTAGGCAATTAACCCTAAAATTACAAATTTGGGGGAAACCTAATACATGTGTCTAGATTATCCTCCTAACATCTTAATGACACAAATCACCTTAGCCATAAAAACCATATTGAAAGAATCAATGACATCTACCTCAAGGAGATCCCTCCAAAATAAATGGAGGAGCACCCAAAAATGTAGAGAAAACCAAAGAACTCCAAAAATGAAATCTTGTGGTGGAGAAATGTAGTCCAAGATGATCCAACAATATTTCCCAAAGCAAGAATCTCCCAAAAGTTCTTTAAGGTTGAAGATCAAGAGCTTGAACTCTAAGCAATTTTGGGTAAATCTTGGAGATGAGCTTGAAAATGAATTTGGAGAACACCACTAGGAAGCTCTTGCAATTTTAAGACTCATTTGTGAAATAGCAAAATCTTCAAAAATCCTTCTTTGGTGGCCTATGGAAGCTTTGAAGAAGGAGGAATAAGGAAAACAAAAATGGTGGGTTTATCCTAGAGAGAAGGAGGGGAAGAAGAGAGAGAGAAGGAGAAAATGAAAAGTGAAGAGGGAGAGGGAGTGGTGGCCGGCCATATGGGGAGGTGTGGGGCCCACTCCTTTTTCTTGGGTTTTGGTTTTGCCCTTTGAATGTATTGGAGGGGTATAAAGCATGTGTGTGTGTGGTCTAGTTTTACACACCCAAATTAAAACATGTACCCCTTTAAGCACTAATGTTAACAAAAAAAAAATACAGTAACACATGATAAAATAAATTTAAATACTGTACAATTAAACACGAGCACACACATAAGCACTTAAAAGACAATTTTACCCTTATTAAAATCTTGGGTTATGACAATCTACCCCCCTTAAAAGAATTCCGTCCCGGAATTCGGAACAACTAAGCGCAAAAAGGGAGCAACGACTTGCTCAACATCGTCTAAGAAATACTATCAAATAAAAGAAACTTACTCTACTCGGGGAAAAGGTGAGGATAACTCTTCCTAGCTTCACCCTAGTCCTCCCACGTCGACTCGCCAACGTTATGATGGTTCCACTGAATCCTTACCAATGGAATAACCCTGCCTCGCAACACACGATCTTTCCTCTCAATGATACGGATAGGTTGTTCTTCATACGACGTGTCTTCCCCAAGAGGCAACTCGGTCCAATCTAAAACATGTGATGGATCGGGGTAATGCTGATGGCGCGGATCTGAGTTACATCTACGAAGCATCGAAACATGGAATACATTGTGCACACTCAATAACTGTGGCGGAAGAGCCAGTCGATAAGCAACGGTGCCAACCCTCTCAAGGATCTTAAACGGCCCAATAAACCGCGGCGCTAACTTACCACTCTGACCAAATCGCTGTAACCCACGACGGGGTGAAACTCTCAGAAACACATGATCACCAATCACAAACTCAAGTGGGCGACGATGGCGGTCGGCATACGATTTCTGACGACTCTGAGCTATACTCAACTTCTCACGAATTACTTTAATCTTCTCTGAAGTCTCTCTAACCATATCGGGACCATGAAGAATAGTCTCGCCTACTTCACCCCAACATAACGGAGATCGACACGGACGGCCATACAATGCCTCAAATGGTGCCATCTGAATGCTAGCCTGATAACTATTATTATAAGCAAACTCGGCCAAAGGCAAATGATCTTCCCAATTACCATCAAGTTCTATAACACTAGCCCTCAACATATCCTCTAATATCTGAATAGTACGCTCGGACTGCCCATCTGTCTGAGGATGAAATGTTGTGCTAAGTAGAAGCTGTGTACCCAAGGCTCTCTGCAGACTCTGCCAAAAGTGAGATACAAACTTCGAATCACGATCTGATACAATCGAAACTGGAATACCATGAAGTCTCACAATCTCCCGAATGTAGATCACACTAAGAGTATCTGCGGTGTCGGTTACCTTAATCGGCAAGAAATGTGCGGATTTAGTCAAACGGTCCACAATGACCCAAATAGCATTATGCTTACGTAAGGTCTTAGGAAGCGCTGTAACGAAATCCATAGTAATATGCTCCCACTTCCACTCGGGAATAGGAAGAGGTTGTAACAAACCTGCGGGTCTCTGGTGCTCGGCTTTTACTTGTTGACAAACTAGGCAACTAGCAACAAACTCGACAACTGCTCTCTTTAAACCCTTCCACCAGTATTGGCGACGCAAATCATGATACATCTTTGTACCCCCCGGGTGAACGGCAAAACGGGAATGGTGAAACTCTTTCAAAACATCTTCCCTACAAGCAACGGGAACAAACACTCGATCTCGGAATCTCAAACCTCTAGTGTCATCAAAGGTCCAACCTTTTTCACCATCTCCACTAAGCATATGGGAAGTCAAAGCCACGGTCTCATCATCGGATTTCTGAGCCTCTAGAATTCGGGTCAAAAGTGCCGGTTGCAAATTCAAAGCAAACAAGGTAGCTCGGTCGGGAGTCTCGGAACAACAAACCTCAAAGTCATCTAAATGCCTCAACATTTTCCACTCTTGTACCGGTAAATACGCCAAGGTCCCACGAGGCTTCCTACTAAGTGCATCGGCCACAACATTGGCCTTGCCCGGGTGGTATTGCAAATCAAAGTCATAGTCCTCTAAGTATTCCATCCAACGGCGCTGTCTCAAATTAAGGTCCCGCTGTGTGAATATGTATTTCAAACTCTTATGATCGGAAAAGACCTCAAATCTCTCACCGTACAAATAATGTCTCCAACTCTTCAATGCAAATACAACAGCGGCAAGCTCTAAGTCATGAGTAGGATAGTTCTTCTAATGCGGTTTCAATTGCCTAGAGCCATAGGCTATAACCTTACCCTCTTGCATCAACACACAACCCAATCCCTCAAGTGAAGCATCACAAAAGACGGTATAGCTCAATCCACGCTCGGGGATAACAAGGATAGGTGCCGAAGTCAAACGAGCCTTCAATTGTTGGAAAACATTTTCACAAGTATCATCCCAAACAAATTTCACCCCTTTCCTAGTAAGCTTAGTCATAGGCATAGCTAGACGAGAAAAATCTTCAACAAAGCGGCGGTAGTAACCCGCTAACCCCAAGAAACTACGGACTTCAAATACATTTTTTGGTGGTTGCCAATCCATAACGGCCTCAATCTTAGATGGATCTACGGATACCCCATCACTAGAAACAACATGCCCAAGAAATTTTACTTCGGATAACCAAAACTCACACTTAGATAGTTTGGCATACAACCGGTGCCCTCTCAGAACCTCTAATATAATGCGGAGATGTTCCTCGTGCTTCTCCCTAGAAGGCGAGTAAATCAAGATGTCATCTATGAATACAATCACAAACTTGTCCAAAAATGGACTAAACACTCGGTTCATCAAATCCATAAAGGCGGCGGGAGCATTTGTTAAACCGAAAGGCATAACAAGGAACTCAAAGTGTCCATACCGGGAACGGAAAGCAGTCTTAGGAATATCACACTCCCTAACACGCAACTGATGGTAACCCGACCTCAAGTCAATCTTAGAGAAACAAGATGAACCACGGAGTTGATCAAACAAATCCTCGATTCTCGGAAGTGGGTATTTATTCTTTATAGTCACATGATTTAGCTTGCGGTAGTCAATACATAGTCTAAGCGAACCATCCTTCTTCTTTGCAAAAAGAACGGGTGCTCCCCAAGGAGATGTACTAGGACGGATGAATCCCCTAAATTGTAAGTCCTCTAACTGTGTTTTCAACTCCTTCAACTCGGCGGGTACCATTCTATATGGCGGGATCGAGATCGGTGAAGTGCCGGGTACTAAGTCTATCGAGAACTCAATCTCACGAATTGGTGGTAGCCCAGGTAAGTCCTCGGGAAAGACATCGGTATATTCACAAACAACCGGAGGAAACTCAATCAAGACTGGTTCATTCTCGTCAGAAAATAAACTAGCCAAATAATCAACATGATTCTTCCCCCTACACAAACTGTGAAGTGAACGCATCGGAAACTCCAAACGGTCACCCTCAAAACGACCTAGGTCTCCGGATGGTAGAACAAAAGTAACCCTCCTCTTAAAACAATCTATATAAGCTCGGTAGGTACTCAACCAATCCATACCCAAAATTACATCGAAACTAGACATGTCGAAAACAATTAAATCAATAACAATATTTCGATCCGCTATAACAAGTTCGCACCCACGACATACCCGATCCAAGGGAACTAAACCTCCAACGGGAGTATCAACTAAAATCGTAGAAGTCAAACGGCTCATCTCTAAGTCCAAAGATGATGCATATGACAATGATATGAATGAACATGATGCGCCAGTATCAATAAGCACAGAAGCTCTAGAACCGAATACTAGTAGGGTACCTCGGATAACTGAGATATCGGGGGCAACTACAGAAGATGATGCGGCAACAGGATGGGACATAGTAGGAAGTGGCCTCGGGGCTTGCTGCCCTCCTCCGCGATGTCCTATATAATGAAGCTGGCCTCTAGGGACATTAGGCCTAGAGCTCTGAACCGAAGAGGCTGGTGGTGGTGACACAAAAGGTGGCCTATAAGCCTGCTGATATTGCCCAGAGAAAGGTGTGTGAACCTGTGGTGCAACTGTCTGTGGCGCTGTCTGAGCAAATGGGCAATTCCTCTTTATATGATTCGGGTCGCCACAACTATAACAATTTCTAGGACCCACGACACCCCCTCCACGGGAAGAACCAGGACGGCGAGAACCACTAGACTGAGACTGCTGTGGCTGAGATGAGAACTGAGAAACCGGCGGGGCCTGAATAGGTACCGGTGAGGAATAGGAAGACTGCTGAGGGACATACTCTTGTCTTGGTTTCTTGAATTGGCTCCCACTCGATGAGCCCAACTGACTACCCTTAGACGGACCCCGGAGTTCTTTGTCTTTCTTCGAACTTAGAAACTCTTCCTCAAATACAAGTGCCTTCTTAACCACTTTGCTATACGAGTCTAGCTCAAACCCAATGACTTTCGTGCGAAGGCCCTGACGAAGTCCGCTCTCAAAGGTCCTAGCTTTAATTTTATCATCAGCGGTGATATCGGGTGCAAAACGGGCTAAGTCCCCAAAACACGCCTCATAATCAGTAACTGACATCTCACCCTGACGAAGATTCAAAAATTCGGTTCTCTTGGTCTGACGAGCAACGGGTGAAAAATACTTGTCAAGGAAAATTTGAGTAAAAGATTCCCAAGTCATACCCTCCAAGGTCTGTGTAGTAAGTACAAGTTCCCACCAAACTTGGGCCCGACCCGCCAACTGAAAGGTAGCGGCATCAATGCGAAGGTGATCCTCAACAATACCCAGGTGCTCGAAGATCCTAACAATTCTTTTCAACCAAAGCTCTGCCTGAACTGGATCCGTTTCTCCCGAGAAAACTGGAGGATTCTTC
Organism: Hydrangea macrophylla; assembly: GCA_033977485.1. Classification (NCBI taxonomy): domain Eukaryota; kingdom Viridiplantae; phylum Streptophyta; class Magnoliopsida; order Cornales; family Hydrangeaceae; genus Hydrangea; species Hydrangea macrophylla. Next base: position 127,820,959 of record CM066984.1, on the reverse strand, counting down.
CTACCAAATTCTCTCATGGTCGATTGTGCCCTCGGCTCTGCCTGAACACCAGGCGCAGGCGCCACTACGGTAGGAGCTACCGGTGGAGGTGGAATGTCATTCCTTGCTGTTTGGACAGCTTGGGTGAAATCCCTCATCACGGCCATCATCTCAGCAAAGAACTGAGCCCCACCAGGAACTCCCGGAATAGATACAGGTGTAGGATTAGGAGCGGGAGCAGAAGAGGATGAGGAAGACTGGGCTCCTCGACCTGCGGCTCCACCTCGACCCCTAGCACGACCCCTAGCACGGACAGGAGGTCGGCCTCTAGCACGGCCTCTAACACGCGGTGGCATAGCTAGGCAAAAGAAATAATTACCAATGAATTAGATGAAGCATTAAAGTAGGCGTCTAATTCAAACATTCATTAAGCAATTCATATGACGACTAATGAAACACGTAGCACTTGAACATGTAAATGTCTACCATGCAAGTACTTGAAAACATTTAACACATACGCATGCTCATATGGCAATCTAGTACTTAATGCAAACTTTTAACTGAAACAATGGAAGCATAAATAAAAACTTAGACATGTAAGGAAAATTAGTATGTAGGTCCAAATTAAACTCCCAGAGTCCCTAGGTATTCAAACCCGGTTAGCTCTGATACCAAGTTGTCACGCCCCGAAAACGGAACACGTGAACGGAAAGGAAAAGAGATAAAACAATGCTAAACATACACACAACGCGGAAGCGACCATGAGAAACCAAGTTTTAAAGAACTCAAACACTTATTAAAACTTGAAAGCTACAACGGAAAATATCTTGAAAATTTAATGATTGAGGATGAATTATAAGGAGTTTTGAAAGAAAACACACTCACAACAATTTAATAACAAAGGTGGGCAATAGGGATCCAAGTCCAAGGTCAAACCACATGAAAATATAAAAATTAAAATTTTAGTTTCGGAAAACACTATTCATCGCCCGAAAAGTTCCCCAAAAAGTACCCCGTTTTTTTTTTGACACAATGTCTTAGGATCATATAGGGACACTTGGGTTTTAATTAGCATTTCTATTGAGGTCCGAAAAAGGGTGCTGTAGGCAAAACGGATCTCCCGGGCAGCCTTGAAATTTACTATTCATCCCAAAAATACACAAGCAGTTTTTACTATTCATCCACCTTTAAAACCTTTGTTTTGCTTGGTTTTATTTTGAAACTTCGTGGGAACGTTTTGAAACATTAACAAGGGGTTTTTAACAAGAAAAATATCGACGGCATGTCGACGTAAAAATGCCTACCTGTCCAAATTAAATGAATCCAACAAGGATTACAAACATAAGAACCAAATCCGACAAGGATTGGAAACACAAAGTGAGATCCGGCTAGGATCAACAAAGTATAAATAACTAGCAAAGCGTGAGTTAAGTAAGAGATACAACGATCTCGGAAACATACTTACAAAATACGTTTAAGTTTGACAAGTATGAAAACAAGGGCTAACACATGCCCATCAAATTACAATAAGGGCTTCCCGATGACAAAATATAGAAATTCAAGTTCAAGAAGTTTTGTAACGGCATAATACAACAAATCCATAAGCATTAAACTATTACAAACTCCTACAAAGGCAAATAAACATGGGAAGCCACTGATTAAAAAAAATCAAGACATAGCCTTCAAAACAAAACAACGTCTAAACGTCGGATCACATATGGCCCTTCCCTTTATCAAGGTCACCTGAAAAAAAAGGTTTTATAGATTCATTAAGCACGACGGCTCAGTAGGAAACATTGAGACGAATCAATATGCTATCCATGACTAAGTATGAGATGAGGTGCAATGAATCGCCACCAAGGCAAAAATGAAATGACAAGCCTTACGGGCTATGCATGATAGTTGCACTCCTCTCATTACCGGACTATGAGCCACCCATGCATAGAGTGTAGCATACCAACTTCCGGGAGCTACCCGAATATAGTTTGGAGTTTGAATGTTTCTAAGGGTCATTCTCCCTGTCTCACATCACAACCCACGTCCGGATTTCTTCAAAAAATTTCCCTCACATGGGGTTTTTCTCTTTTGCAAAACAAAGCTTTTATGTCGTGCTAAGTGAAATGCTCGCCGATTAGGCCACAATGCACGTGATGATAAAATGTCAATAGGAATGATCAAGCATGATAGAACAAACCTCACATGTTGAACATGTTATCAAAGTCATCAAGGAGTTAATTCAAAATTCATAGTTTAACCATTCTAACGAGTATTTTTTAACTAACGTCCTAACATACTTTTACACATATAAGGGAGCATCCTAATCACATCTATCATCACAAATTCACAATTAGCACAACTTAGGCATGTAAGTCAAGATTAGGCAATTAACCCTAAAATTACAAATTTGGGGGAAACCTAATACATGTGTCTAGATTATCCTCCTAACATCTTAATGACACAAATCACCTTAGCCATAAAAACCATATTGAAAGAATCAATGACATCTACCTCAAGGAGATCCCTCCAAAATAAATGGAGGAGCACCCAAAAATGTAGAGAAAACCAAAGAACTCCAAAAATGAAATCTTGTGGTGGAGAAATGTAGTCCAAGATGATCCAACAATATTTCCCAAAGCAAGAATCTCCCAAAAGTTCTTTAAGGTTGAAGATCAAGAGCTTGAACTCTAAGCAATTTTGGGTAAATCTTGGAGATGAGCTTGAAAATGAATTTGGAGAACACCACTAGGAAGCTCTTGCAATTTTAAGACTCATTTGTGAAATAGCAAAATCTTCAAAAATCCTTCTTTGGTGGCCTATGGAAGCTTTGAAGAAGGAGGAATAAGGAAAACAAAAATGGTGGGTTTATCCTAGAGAGAAGGAGGGGAAGAAGAGAGAGAGAAGGAGAAAATGAAAAGTGAAGAGGGAGAGGGAGTGGTGGCCGGCCATATGGGGAGGTGTGGGGCCCACTCCTTTTTCTTGGGTTTTGGTTTTGCCCTTTGAATGTATTGGAGGGGTATAAAGCATGTGTGTGTGTGGTCTAGTTTTACACACCCAAATTAAAACATGTACCCCTTTAAGCACTAATGTTAACAAAAAAAAAAATACAGTAACACATGATAAAATAAATTTAAATACTGTACAATTAAACACGAGCACACACATAAGCACTTAAAAGACAATTTTACCCTTATTAAAATCTTGGGTTATGACAGGCAAGTCCAAGCCTTAAACCGCGATGTCAATGGCAAGTCCAAGCCTACAACCATTACATCCCACTAGTGCCATGGCAAGTCCAAGCCTACAACCATGCACAGTAGTCGTCGCTACTCAAATTCTCAAACAGTGAGAAGCTTACTCTGGCATGAATTTGTATAAGACTCCCCTTTGACCCACAGAGACAACTCAACGTGCTCGCGTAAAAGTAGACATGCTATTCACAATTTAGCACGTGCATAATTAACGGGCTTACAATTAACACATGGATTTCACCCGGATCTCAATTTCGTCGTCGAAATATAAAACATGTATTTCTCTATATTTCACAAGTTAGGACTTCATACCTCGTGCGATTTCCCCCAAACTTTGAAGGATCAACTAGGAGATCAATTAATCGTCGGATTTTGAATTTAAGAAAATTCCTACAAGTTTATACCTGTTTTTCCCAAAAGTCTAAAATTAAGATTTTTACAAAACTTGGCCAAACACGGCCTAAGTAGTATCAAAACGAAGATCTTACCTCTACGAGTTCAAATCTTGAATCTGGAGAAAAACTGACGGACGAATGGTCGTCGATCGGCGTCGCAAAGCCCGTTGGCTCAATCCCCCTTTTCTCACCTCTCTCTCTAGATATTTTTAGAAGTTGTGGATGAGAATGAAATCTCATCCACTTCTATATATAGACAAACTTTCTGAGAATTACGTTTACCTCCCCGCAAGTTTCTCAAAACTTTTCATTAACCCATGAAACTTCGCACACTTCCATTTTATAACTTTACGAGTGAAAACTATAAATTTCAAAAGTTTTCGACTAGGTTTCGTTTGGGTCCAAAATAACGTCCGAAAACTATATTCTGTGGAATCTCTACACAACCCACCTCTTTTTAATTAACGTATCACTCACGTTCTCACCACAGTTCTCAAAATAATATACTAAAGTATCAAAATACCAGAATTATACTACACAGGTATAATTACTATTCACAGGAATACCAGATAAAGTCAAATAACATTTAAATCATATAAATGCCATTTACTCATGCCCATGCAATATGAACTACCATGTTCCCGTGTCCTTACTGACATCTTACCGTTGACTCACAGTCAACCTCATCACCATTATCAACTAACATTGATAAACTCCCAAATTACAAATATGCATGATAAAATTATAAATTCCTGGAACGGGTGTGACAGTGGATTAGAAAACAACTTTAATATTTAAAGTCATATTTCCAAATACTATAGTCATCATACCATTGCGGATTCGAATAGTGGCATCAATGGTAGCCAAGAAGGGCCTTCCAAAAATGACTGGTATTTGCACATTAGCATCTAATACTGGTTCTGTATCAAGGATGACAAAATCTACTGGAAAAAGAAATTTGTCAACTTTGACAAGAACATCTTCCAAAATTCCTCGCGGGTATTTTGTAGATCTATCAGCAAGTTGTAATACCATGCGAGTAGGCTTTAGCTCACCTAATCCAAGTTCTTGATAAACAGAATAAGAAAAAAATGTTCACACTAGCTCCTAAGTCAAGGAGTGCGTGATTGATTTTGTGATTTCCAATAATACACGATATTGTTGGTGTACCTGGGTCTTTAAATTTTGTTGCTAAATTATGTTGTACGATGGAATTAATCTCTTCTACGAAGTCAGCAGAATACGCATTCTTTCGTACATTTTGATTACGTTTGACAGTGCATAAAACTTTTAAGAATTTTGCATAAGCAGGTACTTGATTAATTGCATCTAAGAGAGTAATATTAATATGCACTTGTTTAAATAATTCTAAATATTCCTGATTCTTATCATTTTGGTATTTTTTTAAACGTTGTGGATAAGGAATTTGAGGAGAGTATTCAAGAGTTTCCTCTGTTTCTTTTTCCACTGGTAAATCAGATGTTTCATTTTCTTGAGAAATTTGTTGTTTTTCAAGGATTTCAACTTCAACTTCATTAGCAATTTTATCTTCATCTATTTCTTCCTCGATTTCTATCATATTATCTTCCTTATTTGTATGCTCAATTTCTTCTAAAGAAGGTAAAATTTCTTCTCCAACAGCCCTACAACTTCTTAGTACAGTTATAGCTTTTACTTGTTCATGTTGATTATTACCAGAAGTTGAGGGATCACCTTGTGGTTGTCCCCTTGGATTAGGTTGTGTTTGGGCAGGAAAAATGCCTTTTCCTTTAGAATCGTGTTGATTATTAATCCTATCCATAGATGTTTGTAGTTTCCCCATGATTTGTATTAATTGTTGCATCATAGACTGTAAAGGCTCTTCTTGCACTTTCTTGTGCGGAGGCACGTAAACATTAGAATTTTGCTGTGTATTAGAATATGTATTTTGTGTTTGTTGAAATTGAGGCGGAGGAGGTAAATATTGATTATGTTGAGGAGGTTGGTGTTGAGTTTGAAATTGTAGAATACCCTCTTTTGTATACATATGATTTGGAGGATTTCTCCAGTTAGATTGGTATGAATTACCATAGGCGTTTTGAGGACCCCTATAATTATTCACAGCGTTCATCTCTACTGGAGTTGTTTCCTGACAATTTGAACTATTCGGACATTCATTCCCAGAGTGTCCTAAAGTATGACAGCCGTCACAAAGTTCTCTTTTCTTCTTAGGCGGATTATTTTTTTCTACTGTTATAGCTTTTACTTTACGTGCTAATTCTTCATATTTCAATGTTAATTCATTTTCTGATTGTAATTGGTATAAACTTTTAGCTTTTTCCGTCCTACCAATTTCTTCTTTTTCCCACTGGGAAGCATTTTCGCTTAGCCAATCAAATATGATTCAGCTTCATCGGCAGTTTTACTCAAAAATTCTCCTTGATACATAGTTTCAACTAATTTCTTTGATTTTGGTTCTAATCCTTCATAAAAGAAATTAATTAGACGCCATTTTTCAAATCCATGATGTGGACAAGCTAGTAGAAGATCTTTAAAATGTTCCAAAACTTCAGGGAATGGTTCCTTTTCTTTTTGAGTAAAAAGTTTAATTTGACGCATCATGCTATTAGTTAAATTTTTTGGATAGAATTTCTTTAGAAATGCTTCATTCATATCATGCCATAAAGTTATAGATCCAGGACGGAGAGATAAAAGCCAAGATTTAGCTTTATCTTTTAAAGAAAAAGGAAAAAGCTTAAGACGAATTATTTCAATAGGACAGCTTTGATCAGAGAACGCACTACAAACTTCTTCAAATTCACGAATATGAAGATAAGCACGTTCTGGCCCCATTCCATGGAAAGTTGGTAAGAGTGGAATCATGCCATGTCTAAAGTGAAAATTTCCTGTGTGTCTAGGTAGAGTGATGCAAGAAGGAGTGATATTTCGTTCTGGGGTAAATAAATCACGTAAAGGACGTTGTTCACGTTCTGGTATAACAAATTGTGGTATATTTTCCCCCTGCTCACTATGAGCATCATCAGCTATTCCTTCTATGCCTTCGATTTCAGCCATGATTCTTGAAAATTGTATACTAGATGAATCACTAGAAATATTATAATTATGTGGTACTTGATATAACGCTTCAGTAGTATCTAAGGACATATGAAGTAAAAGAAAAACTAAGTAATAGAAATATTATTATTATTATTATTATTATTATTATTATTACTAGCTAAGTAAAAATAAAGCTCTTTTTTTTATTTAATATTTTTCATATATTTATTTTTTAAAAGATAGGTTTATATATGTATATATATGCTCTATTTTTTAGAAGATAAACACTTACGTACTTATAAATATATATTTATATATATTTCACAAGGAAAGAAATTATATATAGTTTTTTTATATTATTTTTTTCTTAAAAAGAAAACTAGATTATTTATAAGGTAGAATAGGTATATATATAGATATAGATATATTGGGAGAAATAGTTTTAAACTTAACTTTTTTATTTATTTATTTTTATTAACCGTTCCCCGGCAACGGCGCCAAAAACTTGACGACATTCTATTGACGCGTTTTCTTATCACACCCAAGTGTAGGTAATCGTACAAGTAATAAAGTTCTGGAAGTCCAGATCGAACCCATAGAGAACGGAAAAAAAAGATAGGCAATAACTATTTTGTCACTTAAAAAGAAAATAAAAGTTGATGGATTTTTGTTGGAGTTTTACTAAACTACAAATTTTTTATATTTTTGCAATAAATTATTTAAAAGCTATTTTTTTCTAAGTAGTTTACGGTAAAGATTTTAACAGTGCAAAATAAATTAACTAAGATACTAGTAAGAAAATGAAGAAAAATAAATAAAAACTAAATTTTTGTGAGATAAACTTTTTGGATTTAATAATAGCAAAAGATAGAAATAATACAGATATTTAAGCAAAGTTATTAAAAACAAGAAATATTAATTAACTAGGGGGAAATGATTTAAAGGAATTGGGAATATGCAAACCAACACTAGATCCCACAACTTTTGTATATTTGAAAAGGATTTGGCATTTAAGACCACAAAGTCATTCTTTATTTAAAAATAAACTTTCACTGGTCATGGTCATATCAAGTGTATCAGGTTTGATATGAAACGACGTCGTTGGGTTAAAAGAAAAATAAAAAGGCAATTGGGCAGTAGCCAGGATCGAACCATGCCCCACCGCGGACGTGGGTTATTCGGTGTCTAGTCCCCACCACTCTGTCACTACACAATTGCCTGTCCATTAGTGGATAGAAATATATATATATATACACATATTTGAAATATAAATTTTGTCATATGAGTTGTTTGAGTATGCTAGTTGCTTTTATGACAAAAGGCATAGTTTGACAATCCACATAATTAGATTCTTATTTCAAATATGTAATCTTTTGAGCCCAATATAGCCATAGTATATAAACATGTTAAATGGTCATAAACTATAGATACATAGATATTTTTGGCCATAAATGAAAAAAACAGCCCATCTAGATAAATTTGCCCATTTAAGATTAGTGCACATCTAATTTTTTATTGCGTATCCCCAATTAAAGTTTTAGCCTACCATTTTGGAATTAAAACTATTTTCCAAATAAAATTTAAAGATAAATTAAATAGATGCACGCAATCACCGTCCAATTAAAATTAAAGTTGTAAAACCAAGGTAAGGGTAAAAACTAATATTATTATATTATTTTCTCCACTTAATATGATTTGTGGTTGAATTTGTGCAATCTGCAAAATCACAAAGTTTAGTACAACTAGGCTAATAAAATATACATAAATGGAAATACTGAACCAAAAATAAAATGGGTCCTTTAGATTTCAGTCCTTCATTGTAACCGTTTCTAGAAATTGATCCATTTTATAAGTCAACTTAAAAATTAGTCCCTCGTCTATTTTGAGGACCAAAATACCCCTACTCCCTTAAATCAGGGTTTTGAAATTCACACTCAAATTTGTTATATATATATAGTAAGAGAGGGAATTAAAGAGAAAATTTAATAAATACCCCAATTCCCATAAATCAAGATTTTTTAAATTTAAAATTTTGATTTGTTATACATATATATATATATATATATATTCAGTGATAAAAATACAACACTCATGTTACATACGATCTAAACTTCAACAAAATAAAGACATGTAATCGAATGCTCATAAATTTGAAACCCATATCGAATACAATCCCCCCCTTTATGCTAATCTGCACATCATGATCTAAAAAAAAAAAACAGGACAAATAATCTAGTTTCTCGTATATATATATAGAGAGAGAGAAAAAAAAAAGAGTGATAAATTTCTCTTCTACAATGCATCACATACCAAAGGGTGAGAAATTTCTCACTTTTAATAACAAATTTATTTGTTATATATATATAGTAAGAGAGGGAATTAAAGAGAAAATTTAATAAATATCCCAATTCCCATAAATCAAGGTTTTTTAAATTTAAAATTCTGATTTGTTATACATATATATATATATATATATTCAGTGATAAAAATACAACACTCATGTTACATACGATCTAAACTTCAACAAAATAAAGACATGTAATCGAATGCTCATAAATTTGAAACCCATATCGAATACAATCCCCCCCCTTTATGCTAATCTGCACATCATGATCTAAAAAAAAAAAACAGGACAAATAATCTAGTTTCTCGTATATATATATAGAGAGAGAAAAAAAAAAGAGTGATAAATTTCTCTTCTACAATGCATCACATACCAAAGGGTGAGAAATTTCTCACTTTTAATAACACAAATTTCTCACCAAAAAAAAAAAAAAAAAAACTAAATTTCTACAGTGCCCCATTTCTGCTAATCTACACATCATGATCTAACAAATAAAAAGGGGGCAAATAATCTAGTTTCTCGTATATATATAGAGAAAGAGAAAAAAAAAAAAAGAGAGAAATTTATCTTCTAAAATGCATCACAGACCAAAGGGTGAGAAATTTCTCACTTTTAAACTGTTGCTTATTCGATTTTAATCCTAGACCTTTTTCCAGCTATCAAAAAGCAAAATTAAACTCCAAATTTGAATGAAAACCCAGTAAATATAAATATTGTATTCAAATTTTAAAAAATAAAAAAATTCAGATGCTTACAGCTTCCTCTCGAGTTTGGATCTTATCGCTCTTTTTCCTCTTCACCTTCTTCTTCTTCTTATCATTCAAATCCGAAACACCTTCAACTTCCGGCGAAGACAACGATGTGAGATCGAATACGACGGCGTTCTTCTTCGGTTCGCCCAAAACGGCATCGTTCCGATTGGTACTACCCGCTCGCGACATTGCTTTCTGTACAATTTTCAAGCTCAGATCTTCGTTGGCCTCGTCGTCCTCATCGTCACTGCTCAGAACGATTGGAAACTTGGATTGCTTCAGCTGCTCATCTTCCTTTTCATCGAACTTCTCTGATTTTGGCTTCTTCTCTCTCTTAGCCATTCGATCGAGAGAGAGAGAGAGAAAGAGAGAGAGAGAGAGAGAGTTGCAGAAGGGAAGACTTTGGGATAATGAAAACCCAGTAAATATAAATATTTCTCCACAATTATTTAAACTGTTAGCTTGATTTTGGGATAATGATTTCCCATAATTTACTTTCACATTCTATACACAGGAATATATCTATATATATACATATATCTATATACATAGATATGTATTAAATGGGGTTATAATCGTCCAGAAAACAATTTCTAAAATGGGGAAAAGGACTAATTTTTAAGTATCAACACGAATAAAGGATCAATTTGAATATTACAAAAAGTCAAATGACCAAATCTATGTTGACCGAAATCTTAGGGACTAAACTATATATTTCTAAAATAAAATACTAAACCTTTGACTTTGGATTCTTGTGGGGTCACAGTGGTTGAACTCCAAGAACACAAACAAGATCAAACCAAATCCTAATCTACTTTTGGAGTGAGATATGGGTATGATGTACTTTTAGACTTTAGTAGGTGATTATAACAACTACGTGGGTAAGAAATCTGACATTTACTCGCAAAATTTGTCTTCTAATGAATGAAAATATTGCTATAAAAACTGGAAATTTGGGGTTTCAAACTATTTTAGGGGACAATTACAAGTACTACTAGACTAAAAATATTAAATCCAAATTTAAATAGGACTATTTTACTACTACAAATTGACAAACGTTGTACAAGAAAACAAATATTTTAAATTTAAGAAATACAGTACACAAAGTTTTGCTACATATTTTTGGAACATAAAATCATCAATTACATAAAAGTAAAATTTTACAACTACTAGAACTAGAAAAGGCAAAGAAAAATTAAAGTTTCCTATTTCTAGGGACAATATAAAGTGCTCACATGATAACCTCCCTTAAACTATTTTCTCCCTAATAGTGATTGTAAACTGTTGGTGTGGAGCTGTGTTTTGCAGCTTCGTTTGCTTCTGCTCAATTTATAGACGAATTTCTGTGATGATTCCATCACTGCGTTCGTCACTTGGCATAAGAGTGATAGTTTTTTCTTCGCGTGTTCAGCTTTGTCAAAGTTTTTTTGACACCCCTGGAATGAGCTGCAGAATGAGAGAGAGAGAGAGAGAGAGAGAGAGAGAGAGAGAGAGAGAGAGAGAGAGAGAGAGAGAGAGAGAATGAAAGGAAAGAAAAAATTTTGTATCAAAAGCATCGCCATCAACCATTGATTGTTTGGTTTTCTTTTTTCTTTTTCTTTTTTTTTTTTTTAAGGACTTTGTAAGTTTTTCTCAATGAGCATGTGGGATATACTATGGTGTGGTTGCTATTTCTTTCCTTCCCTTTATTTTACTTCATTTTTACCTAAACATATAAAATGTGTAAAAACAAATAATTACACGCATTTGAGTGACATCACCATTAAATTATATTAATTAAAATATACATGTAAAATTAGGAATTTGGAGGATTAAATGAGCACTATGTCTATTATATTGGCACATGAATGTGCAATATTCAGTGTTTGTCACGAACCTTCCAAGGTTCTCAATCCGCGAACTATAAGCAACATCTTTTGTGCCTTTAGTTTCCTCATTCCAGACTAGGGGCAAACTCTGTTTACCCGAACCCATGTTCCCTTTAAATGATGGGTTGACCCACCTTATCCCACCCTATTACCTTCAAGATAGGAGAAACTATGCTTCAGACATCCATGTGCTATCATCCTCTCAAAACCCCTTGGGATAAGCCTATTTACTCTCAAGACTAGGGGCAAATGCTGAAATTCTTATTTTACCTTTGAAGCAAGCCCCCAAGTTTTATTCAAACTAGGGGCAAACTTTGTTTGCCAAAAGCCCTCTATGCCAGAGGCAAGTTCTCAAATCACCAAATTTGTTTTAAAATGCTTTTAAAATAGAGTGTCTTTTATTCTCTAGGGTAAAGCATTGATTTAAAGGACATTCTAAATAGGAAAAGAACTAACTGAATAAAAAGGGGAGAATTATCAAAGTTTGGATTTATCAATAAAATACTACCGTGAGAAGATGAGGGTTAAACAAAAGGTAAGATGATATATTTATTCACGACGAAAGCACATCAATTCAGAGTATGGTTAAATCAACTTGTGTCTGTTGATTCTGTCCTCGTTTGATGAGTCAATAATGGTCTCTAATGGTTGGATTTAAGATGAAGGATAAATATTTGAAAAGTCTCCACAAGCATCCCAAGAGCAATGCGAGCAAAAGTTTCAACACCATCACAACACTATGCTACAGTGGTAATATAAGAAGAGTCCAAGACTAGGGGAAAATGTGACTTCTTTCTTTTAACAGAATCGATGTTTCTTCAAAAAGTCCGCAAATACAGAAAATCATTCTTTCCAATCAGCTTCGTTCAAATTCTTTGAGTCCGAGGAGACTTTCGAACATTTTTTAGTCCTCAATGGCAGCTTCTCTTCATAAAAGTTAGTCCTCAATAGCAGCTTCTCTAAGCGTTAATCCTCAATGTCAGCTTCTCTAAGCGTTAGTCCTCAATGGCAACTTCTCTTCATAAGCATTAGTCCTCAATAGCAGCTTCTCTAAGCGTTAGTCCACAATGGCAGCTTCTTTTCATAAGCATTAGTCCTCAATGGCAACTTCTCTAAGCATTAGTTCTCAATGACAGCTTTTCTACACACTCGTTAGTCCTCAATGGTAGCTTCTCTTCATAAGCGTTAATCCTCAATTGTCACGCCCCGGAGCAGCAGAAATTAGCAGGAAATAAATTTTTTCTTTCTGGATCTATAAGCCATGACTAGTTACAATAACTGATTGTCCACAAACACACTAGATACATAAAAGAGTAACTTAATGGAAGCGCAAACTGAATATATGTTGGAAAAACAGATTTAAATGGAAAGTTTAAACGCGCAGCGGAAAAATCAAGTTATGAAACTTTATTGGCATGCCCGGATCTACTACTCGTCAATTCTACAGATGCGCACAAGAGGGGACACGAGTTATACCTTAGTGTCTTGAACCCAATTCTGATCTTCAACTTCCAGCAGCCTCCACTAGATGATCTTCACCCTTATGACTCCTGCGGATGCCTGCCAGAAAGACTAGGGTTGGTGGGAACCCTAATGGAGAGGATAGAGAAGGTTTTGGGACTCCAAAACAGTTTCTGCAGCTTCTGACGTTCAAAACGACGAACAACCTTTTCCAGAACGCAGCTGCCCTATTTATAGATTCCCAGAACCGACCTAGACTTCGAGCGATCGAAGTGCCTTCGATCGATCGAACATTCGATCGATCGAACCATCTTCGATCGATCGAACCTTCAGACTTCAATCGATCGAGACATCTTCGATCGATTGAACCTGTCTGGACATCATCCTCAAGCATCTTTCCAAGCATCCTGGCGGAGCTAAGAGTGGGACCTCCTAGGCTCTTTATTGTTGGCTCAGACCAGTTTGTTAATTACCATGACCAAACTCTTTGATCAGCAAACTAACTAACTGGTCAGTTAAAGTTTACTCCACTATAAAACGATAACTGAACTCCAACGCAAAAGAACATATCCGAAGCGATAACTAGACTTGTATGGTGTACTAATGTCCCTCTACCGTCAGCATTCGTAATCATATTCAGGTAATCGGATAACTGTTACTGTCAACCTGAATCATGATTACTTCTTGTATTCCTTGAGTCCCATTCACCTCTCATGATTACCAAACATGTTGATAACTCTTATCAACAAGACTGCAGTACTCAGTAATCGACTTGGTGACATTCTCAAGGGAATGCTTACTCTGAAACAGAGGGTAGATTCTATCTTGACAATGCATGTTCACAACCCTATGAACATGACATACCCAAGATACCCAGGTGTTGATCTTTTATAGACCTCACTGATTGGTAAATCAAAGCAGTCATATCCACAGTCTGTGTTCATAATCGTCTCAAGATTGAGAACACATACCTTATACAAGTTATGAGTTCCTATTGACTGTTTGACAGCCTTAAGCGTCAATAGGAAACTCAGGTCCGTCAATGCACTATAAGCACTAGCATATCAACTAAGAGCTACACTCTAGTGATTGAGATTAATCACTCCATCCAATGGTAGTTAATTATGCTACAGTGTAGACTTGATGAGGTATCCAGTCTCATCATCCACTGTGACACATTCTAAGTATTAAAGAATAGTAATTCGTATCTCACTTGTGTGCATCTCATACACACACGAATTACTTACTATAATACTTAAGGATTAACAATCATCTCATGAAAAGAACATACACAATAAAATGTAAAGCTGATATCCATATATTAAAATGTCAATGTCTCATACAGAAAGTAATGGTTTGAGGGCACAAACCCAACAATATATACATCAACAGATTACTAGCTATTACATCAGAGTTTGTAGTTATCAAAAGATAAATAATAAAATAGCTTAAGGCGTTAGACGCCGTTTACATCTTCATATGTAAAGACAAAAAGGAAGTGTAAGATCGTTAAAGTAAGGCGTGTGACGCCAATTTACAACTTAGTACGAATAGACAAAAATCTATAAAGAACAACTAAGTCTCCTTTCTTGAAGTTGCGCCTTTAGCTAGCGTTGCCATGACCTTCAGCATAGTAGGCTTCCCCTTCGAAGGCTCCTTCCTGATAGTCCTCCTCTGGACAATCATATCATGTATAGTCTAGACATGGAAATGTTCAGGGTGTAGTATGTGGTTAGCTTTAATAAAAGCTAAGTGAGCGTCCTAACCGAACACTCCTAATATAAAAATACGTATCTGAAAGTACACAGTGACTAGTTACAATGGTTGAGCGAATTATAATAAGACCGTGCGTGAAACTATGCATCATCGATATATTCGACTTCACTCGACTTAACATCCGACTTACTTAACTTTGTTACATTACCAGTGTAACGTCGTTGGCTTAGACTGACTCGCCCAGTTGGTCGAGCTATGGTTACTTTACTATCGTTGTCTGCCCCTCCGTGGCCATAGTAGTAATCTCGCTTTACAAGCTAACCATGTACTCTAGGTCCTCGGGACCTTGCCTTATGAATATCGTCGCCGATTTACGAAATAGTTACTTTACTATCGTTAGTCGTCGCGACCGCCGTAGTAATCTCGCCTTATAGGCTAACCGTGTTTATTCATTTCTCAATGTATTCTTATCAATATAGTTACTTTGCTATCGTGTTTGCCTCTCCGTGGCCATAGTAGCAATCATCACCGGCATGCGATCCTGTAATTCCATTTGACAGTACCAACTTACTACATATCAACTTTCGGACCTCCGCGGTCGACTACACGTATTTCTGAATGCATACGGACTTGGTCTCCGCGACCGTTCAACTCTATACTCGTACACGTCGATTTGACGTTATGACACTGACTCCTATATGAGGTGTATCATATGTTATGCACGAGGTACAAGTTAATTAAACATGTATAATTTTATTCTTGAAATATAGTACGGGCCCTAAACTCGTAGTACCACACGTTAAAGCATGAGGTTAACCGAACTGATAATAATAATGAGCAGTTATAATAATAATAATAATAATAATAATAATAATAATAATAATAATAATAATAATAACGGAGATAATATATTCGGGGTGCAACATATGAACATGAGGTTAACCGGAAAGTGATAACAGTAATAATAACAATAATATTATTAATATTAGTAATAATATTAATAATAGTAGTGGGATAATATTTTTGGGGTACAACATATTAAAGATTGAAATTTAATCAACAATAATAATAATAATAATAATAATAATAATAATAATAATAACAATAACAATAATAATATCATTATTAATAACGGAATAACCAAACGGACATTAATATGTTCAGGGTACATATGTTAATCACGAGGTTAACTGAACCATAATAATAATAAGCGGAAAATAATAATCATAATAATAATAATAAATATTATTATAATAACGACAATTATAATATGAACCTGGATAGGGACACCACATGTTAAGCACAAGATTTTCTATAAATAATAATAAATGGAAGATAATACGGGCATTAATCTGATATACCAAGTGAGTTAGGAACTCACTGTGGGTTCGAAGTCGCGGTATGACATAGGGGGTAAACTTTCTTTTTCTTCCTTTCCTTTTTCTCTCTTAGCCAAACTCTCTCTATATTTTGTTTTCCTCTCCTAAACACTAATGGGAGCCCCTATTTATAGGGGTGGGGATTAATACATATAGAATATTATATATATAACACACAAACAAACACACAAACATGCATCACGCCACACACTACACACACATACATATTACACTACACACACACCACTCTACACCCTACACACTCAAGCACACTACCACACACATCACCACTCTACACATAGACATATTGGTGGCCCTCCCTCTTTCCCTATAAAAAGCCCCTCCCATTAGTTGTTGAGAAACAAGAAAAATAGAGAGATTGAAGGAGAAAGAAAGAATTCTCCGGAGTATTTATTGTTTTCTCTATTTGTACTCTTTTGCAGTTTTGTTGTGTTTTCATTTGAAATCCATGAATATGTGTCATTATTGGTCTAAAGGGTCCATAAGTAATGAGCACCCACCAACATGCCAACAAGCCTTAGGGACCGACGTATTGGGAATGGGTGAGGTGAGGTGAGGTGAGGTGGTTCTTTGCTGTGTGGCTTCTTTGGTGAGAGCGGTTGTGTAAGCGGTTGAGTAAATGCTATGGAACTGAATGGTTCATGAATAGGGGCACCTACCAACAGGCCAACAGGCCCTAGGGACCGACGTACTGGAGACGGGTAAGGTGAGGTTGGTGGCCTTTGCTGTGTGACCAAGAGGAACCTGATATGATGCTCTTGGTATGAGAGTTCGGGTAGTGTGAGCAGTTGGGTTGTGAGACTGGTCAATTGATCTGATGTCGTTCTATTTATTTGTTTGTCATTATCCTTTTGAGCCTTTATTATTCCTTTCATATTGTATACTTTCCGGTGTGGTTTTTAGATACAGGTAGTGTCGATAGCCGAAGCCTGGAAGAGAGATAAGGCTAAGGATGATATAGGAGATCCGTGGAGAATATGGGCATGTTAGAAGTTTTAAATAAATATTGTACTTTTATTTTAAAGAATAAAAGTGTAATTCATTTTATTTTTCAATGGAACTACGCTTTATTTTTGCGGGGCGTCACATCGATGGCAGCTTCTCTACATTAGCGTTAGGCCTCAATGGCAGCTTCCTTCAATATGTTGGTCCTCAATGGCAATGCATATTGGTCCTCAATGGCAATTTCTTAGACCTCTATGGAAATCCCTGTTTGTCCTCTATGGCGACCCATATTAGTCCTCAATGGCAATTTTTTAATCCTCGATGGCATTTATATTAGTCCTTAATGGCAACCTCGCATCTTCTTCATATCCTATTGAAATGTATTAGTGCCTTTTGATCTCCAAGGAATAAAATGAGTTTATATTCCTTAAGTATCATCAACTTGGGAGAGGAATCAAGCATAATCCTAAGTTGGATTCATTGTTGGATTCAAATTGGGTTCAAATATTTTGAGTTCAACCATGGATTAGGTAAGTCATTAGAGCTCATTTGTGGATCTTATCATGAAGTTCTAATTTGAGGTCTCTTCAAGGCTAAGTCCATGCTGTCTTTCATGTTTTGGTTAGTATTCATGATCGACACTTAGCTCAATATCGCTTTAGAATTTTATATCAAGTGAAAATCAAGTGATGAATATCAATTTAATAATGGTGCAATGAATTCAATAGCCAACTGTGATCAAAGATTTTTAATTAAGTCATGATCCATTGGAATTGAATGAGACCAATTGGAATGTGTTCATAACACAAAGATTTACCACTGAATTTTCTATTTTGTCTTTATTATGTGGTTAAGATGGTTTGATATTAGAATTTGTGAACTAGACACTCTCTGTCCAAAATTTCAGAACAGTAAGTCAGTTTTAAATTGATTAGATCAGAGCCTTAAACAAGTATTTTAAGCTTCAAATGATTTTTCCTATGAAGTTTCATGAGTTAAAAAGATCCCCTAAAAAGATTAAACTAATTCAGATTCGTTTACTATTTTTAGAAAATTATAAAAAAAAAACTCTGGACATAGAGTTTATAAATTCTGAGTGATGTCTAGTTTTGGTTCAATTTCCAAAGATTTGACCATTCGATCTTTGATTCTCTTTTTTGGTAAGAAATTAGACTCACAGAGGCCTTGTGTCCAAAAATCATTAAGATCAAACTATGGGAACTATTCTTTTCCTATTTTTGAAAGTCTGGTCTGCTCTCTCTAATTCCAAGAATTTTGTTATAGATTTGATAGACTTTGTAAATGGTGATCCAAATGACTTTTCTATGACTTAAGACTTAAACTATGTTTTGAACAAAGTTAATTAAGATTAAATTTAGAGGCTAAATGATCCAAATCAATGAATGGTTCTCAGTTTGTTCATGTTCATGTATTCATTACCATCACATGTGTATTGATTCTTGTAATTTAGGACATGTTTTTGTATTGTGATAAGTCATAATTGGTTGAGCCTAACATGGATTCTTTTTAACCATGTTGAGATTGTATCATCTCTATATAGGCATTACATTAGCTCCTAGTTGATACTTGTATATCTATAGGGATGTTATGGTTTCAACAAATTAGAAAGAATTCATGATTTTGCTAACTTTCTCATTTTTTGTTAGATTTAAGCTAGGAGTTTGGTATAATATTTAGAATTTGATATTATATTATGTTCCAAGCATGTGGACTAACCTTTGTTTCATAGCGCTATTGAGGTATGATTTCTTGACTTTTCACTTATTTCTTTTATTTCTTGGTTTTAATGATTTTCAACTCCATGTACGATACCTTAGACCAGATCTTGCCTTATGTGTAATATGTGAATTATAGATTCTTTTTTTTTTCTTTTTTTTTTCTCCTAAGGTTTGCTATTTTTGTATACATTGCACGTTTCCTTTCGCAACTGGATTCCGGATAGGTTATCTTGTTTTCTATTGCATATCATTTGCTTGCTAGATGAATCTACTTGATTTTGTATGCCTTTTATCGTTAGCAATCTTGTACCATTTTCAACATGCTCGTGGAATGTATATTTATATCTATGTATTAATTGATGACATGCTTTGATTAATAATTCGATTAAAAATTATGTTCAGTAGAGGCTTATCGCGAGATAGGATGAGAGGGGTTTTAGTCCGCCGGGCTTCTTCCCCTCTCATTCCATAATTTTCGGACCTAAAAATCTCTAGTTTCCAAAAGATCAGTTTGCTTTTAAAATAGTTTCTTAATTTTCCAAACCCTGTTATGAGGTTGAGATGAAAAGACTTTATACCAATTATGATAAGACGTTACTCATTATTTCGTCACACATTGTCAGTGGACCCCATCAGAAGAGAGATATATATTAACACAGTAAATTTTTGTAAGCAACTTTATGTGAATGTTTGTCCCAAACATTACTCTTATTAAAACAAATGAGAGAGATAACAAAACATTACTTTTTCTTCTCTCGATCTAAACGAACTATTACCGTTTAACGTGTTTGTAAAGAGTAATATTTGAGTGACAAATACTTTTTATAAACACTTACAAACACACTTTATCTCTCTCCTAGACGGTACTGTAGGGTCCAAATAATTTCATTGGACCCCATAATGACACCCATGAGAGATATAATGTGTGTTTGTAGGAGGCGTTTGTCATCCTAGCATTGTTGATTTGTTAAAAAAATTCACTCAAACAAACTATTACATGCATTTTAAGGTTTAGAAGCACTTTTGGACGCGAAAGCACCTTTGAAATGTGAACCCAAACAGTACCTTACTCCCAAAAGAAAACATAAAAGAAAAGCTCAAAAAAACTAGGGGCAATTAGTGATAAATCTAAAATACAGAAAATATGGTGGTTTAAGTATAACTAGGAAAAGTTTTTAGAATTAGGTCCACTCCTTAGTCTTTTGACAAAACTACCCTCAACATTGCTCTACACAAACAGTGTCAAAGTTTCTGCACCTCCGGCGACCACTACCATGGCATCGCCTGAGCTCCGGCGACCTCGCTTGAGCTCCGGCGACCTCGCCTGAGCTCGTCTGACCGCCGGCGAGCACCACCACCACCATACCAAACCCCCAGCGACCACCACCACCACACGGACCTCTGCAGTTCACCACCAACGCCACACTAGACCTCTCTCAATCTCTTCACAACCAAACCACCATAGCAACATAAAAATGATCATAAAACAAGTTTCTGGAAGTTAATTCATCATATCACTGAAAAAAGTTGTGAAATTTATGAAAAAAGTTGTGAAATTTATCAACAAAAAGTTGTGAAATTTCACAGAGTTCGTGAAATTTCACGAAACCACCACTACCACATCAGACCTCTGCCGATCATCACAACGACCTCACCTGATCAATCTCTTCACAACCAAACCACCACATCAACATGAAATGATAAAAAAAAAATGTTTTTGAAATTTAATTTCTCATACCAATACCGAAAAAGTTGTAAAATTTTCAAAAAAAAAAAGTTGTGAAATTTCACAAAATTTGTGAAATTTCACAAAAAAAAAAAGTGTTCTAACAAACATTGCATAAACTTTTTACAAATTCGAGCATTCGTATCGATCTGCGCATAAAATCTATATTTTTACAACCTACTCAACGAGATCTATCAAACAAGTATCATAGTTGATATCAAAATCTGGAAAAAAAATGTTAAGTAACTTCACTGACTTTTTTTGATAAATTTCTCAAAAAAATGTGTTAAAAAAAAAAAAAAAAACACGATCCAATCAAGCTGTCAGGATCTATAGAGAGAGAGAAGGTGTTCGTGCCCTAGAGGAAGTCCTCGGACAACGAATTGAGTAGATCTTGGACGTCACGCGACTCATCTCCAACGCGCAAAGCTTCGAGTACTCGTTCGAAGACGAGGACATGGCAAGGAATGTGAAGTACTCTTGAGCCGATTTGTTTAACATCTTGATGAAGATCGGGTGGTTGAGAAGTTCGGCGCTCACGACGAATCTTTCCATCTCCTCGCCGACGAACACCACTACCACATCAGACCTCTGCGATCGCCTCTCTCTCTCTCTAACTGGAAATGAATGATAAGGGTATATTAGTCAACACTAGAAGTAGTTGAGTTTATCCCCAATAACTTCCACCAAACATATCCTTGTCCCCAAATATTTTTCCCTTATGTCTTATAACCAAATATTTCTCCTAATTTGGTATTTAGTACCAAATTTCTAAAAAAAACAACAGCAGCGCTACCTCTAAAGCCCAGTGAAATCCCAAAATTTGGAATGCTCAGACTCCGCCTGGTCGCCATGTCCGGCGCTGCTATGCTATCTTCATCGTCTTCAAGAGCCCTAACCCTAAAAAACCATAACTTGTCATTCTCTTCGAACACCATCCTCTTCAGTAACAGAGTCTTCTTCAACAATCATCTATCTTCATCAAATCGCTTCACCAATGCCTCCTTTCGCTGCTTCTCAGCCGCTACCACCGTCGAGAAAGTCAAAGTTCACAATCCCATCGTCGAAATGGACGGTAGCTATCCAAAACTCATAAAGCTGTGTATATATATACACACACTTGCACTCAAAACTATATAGGGGTTTCTTTATATGATTGCTATATCGTTTCGTTATTTATTTTTGTGATTACAGGCGATGAAATGGCAAGAATTATATGGACAATGATTAAAGACAAGGTATGAACTTTAACTTCAGCTTTGTTTTAGTTTTCTATTTTGATATTAACCATATTGATTGATTCTAATGGAGTTTTATATGGACTTCATGCGATTGCAGCTTATTTTCCCCTATCTGGATCTCGATGTAAAGTACTTTGATTTAGGGATATTTAATCGCGATGCAACTGATGATAGAGTTACTGTAGAAAGTGCCTTAGCCACACTTAAGTAAGTATTTGGAATCAATTTTTGTTATAACACATTCATTCTTTCAAAAAATTTCCCGTTGCTACACATATACAGTATATGTCTATATCATGTAATCTGCATTATTATTATTATTCACGGCAGAAACTCGGAATGTGATAATAGAGTTAAAGTGTTAGGAAACTAGGAAAGTCACTTAGTGCAAATAATGCTGAAGTTCAGTGTTGCACTCAGTCCACCACTCCCAGAACACCTTGGGTAACTAATAGCATTTAGCTCTTGGCTGGCATACTCTTTGGAATACATTGTTACTGGTAATTGTCTGTTGTACGGTTATCTGCAGAGTAACTTATCAGTAATAGTATCGGCTGATAAGTGGGACCTCTTACACAGGGCCTTTGCTATGCATTTCTACCATTATTCTATTCCGCTTATTCTTGCAATAATAGCCATTGGGATCAGTTAGTTAAAATTTTGAATATGCGGGAAATGAAAACAGATAGAGGAGAAAAGAAGCGGATGGTCAGTGAAACCTGATGAACAATCTATACTCTCTTTGGGATGGGGTAGATTGAATGTAGACCTAGTTTTGGCATTATCTGAATACATAAAGTCGTTGGTCTCAGACTCAAATGCATGCTTTATTTGCGTATTCATTGTTCGCAACATTAACGCGGAGTTTCAATTTGAAAATCAACTCAGTTTGTCGTTCTGACCCTCTTTTTACCTTCTGCAGGTATAACGTTGCTGTAAAATGTGCTACCATTACTCCTGGTAGTGGTTTATGTTTTTCGACATACTCATACTTTCCTGTGTTAAATATTTTCACTCTATGGACCACATCACATTGTAATTGGGGGTGCAGACATTGTTGGATGTAATTCATATAAAGTTTGGCATGCCTTTTTAGTTCTTAGTTGGTGGTGCTCATGCTATTTGTCCTCTTCATGCATGAGTAGCTGGGAGGAAAGAAAGAGTTAGTATAATTGTATTTTTGCTCCTATGGAGTCAATTAAATACTCGTTAGAACTCCTGCAAAAAAGAAAGAAAGATGAATGCTCACTGAAAGAGGGAAAAAGTTACGTCAAGGGGAGCTGAGCCCGCTAATGACAGTAAAATTCATACGAACTTTGTCTGTGTTGCCATCTAGGTAGAATTAATTGATGCACACAACATATATACATAGATACATGTTTGGATTATATAGAGTGTTCATTTGATGTATTGATGAGCTCAGTAATTAACTCGGATTTATCGATTTTGTGGTGCATGAGTAGGAGGTTTGGTATTAAGTTGCGAGAAAAGTAATCGATGAAGTAAAGTGTGCTAGTAACTCTTAAAGTGTGCTAGTAACTCTAAACTAATTGATACACTGTACCTTTAGAATGTTGCAATGGTTTGTAGAATATGTGGGAAGGCGGATTTTTAGGCCATATATGGCACTTTAGCTGGCTAATTTGGTTACTTTCTAGCTACTCTTCTGCGTCTCTTTGATCTTGAACCTTAACCATGGGATGTTTCCTTTGAATGTTTTTTTTGGGGGTTAGTTGTCGGGGGTGGGGTGGTGTGTGTATGTTAGCAGCAGCCAGCAGCAAGTTGTTATCAGTAGAAACAGAAAATTGGAAGATACAACGAATTTGAAATCATGCTTAGTGATAAGTTCAATATGGTAATGGATGTTCGGTCTTGAATGATTCTCACGCAGAGCTTGCTGGTGGCAATGGATGTTCGGTCTTGAATGATTTTCACGTAGAGCTTTCTGGAAGCTGTTTGGAGAAGGGAGAAGAATTGTTATCAAATGAATGACCAGTGTGAATATTCCTAATTTAAATTTCAATCTATAGATCCACAGTAAAAAATTATGCTTCGAAATCACTCTTTGTTGGGTCTACTTATACATTATTATATGTAAAATTAATTTTTTGTCACATCTGCAATTGGAATTGGGGTCCCTAAGCGGTTACTTACTTTGTTTCCCCCCAGGACTGGCCCTGCTCTTGCTTTGTCATGTTTCCTCTTAGAAAGGGAATTGATTTCATTAGTGTGTCTTTCCCAGGATTGGTTTTTGAAAGTAAGATGATGAGTGCTGAAAGTAGGGTATGATATTTGGCAGTTTTCATTTTCATTGGTCGGACCATTCTTCGTGTTCCTTTGATCATTTTAATTCAAACTGATGGAACAGATTGCTTCAACATCTTGGTGTCTTGATAAATTCTCATAGTTGGGCATTTCAGATTCAGGGGTTTGGTCAGTGAAATTAGCTCATCTGATAGTTTTGTTTGATTTCTAGCTGACTGATAGATAAAAAGATTTTGGCAATTTGGCCCTTCTCAAGACATATAAATTTCTCAAGTTTTGAAGAAATTTTAAAAAAATGATACCATGTTTCTAATATGGCAAAACTTGGATTGCCAAACATAAGTAACACGGGTTCACTTTTCACAAAGGTTGAGGCTTTTTCCAGTCCACCTTTTACAGCACCCTTGAGTCCTTGACAAACAGGGATTTTAATTATTACTTGATCTTGACTAAAATTGTTTCTGAAAGGGAACTTGTCCCACTTAATTATTGATTGAATGTTTTTGACATAGATTATCTGCCCCCACGTTATAGCAATGTGACTTGAGCATAGTTGTTGTGTTGCAGATGAGACCAGAGTTAAGGAATTTGGCTTGAAGGCCATGTGGAGGAGTCCTAACGGCACAATCAGAAATATTTTAAATGGTTTGTTTGATAAATTAGTTCCTCTTGTTACATTGAAAAAATCCAAGTGTTCATGTTAATTTGAAATAAAAAATGTTGTATTATTGACCCTTTCTACAATTGCCTTTCTAGTGTCTTCACAGGATTTTCCATCCAACAACCATAACATGTAAACTTTTTTGGTTTTTTGTTGCGCAAGTGTACGGTTGGAAGGTTGGTTGTTGGATAGAAAATCCAGTGAAGACAAGTTGTAGAAGGCTTGAAGCAAAAACTCAAATTCGGTCCTATGGAACCTCCTAGAGACTGTATTAACTGATGTTAGGGATACCCAAATCTGACCTTTAATGTACTGAATGTTTTTAGATTAAATAAAGGGTTTGAAAAGCACAAAATGATTTTATACAGAATTATGGAATTTGATTGGGCTTGTGCATATTATGTGGACAAAGTATGTATGTGGAGACCCACATCGTGATTTTGCTTTCCAATGTGTTTCATATTAGAGATGCTGTGACTAGGTTCTGCAATTCATTTGTGGTGATTCGTCTCTCTAAACTTTTCTCATTATTTTGTGCTTTTTAATGTTTGTAAGTTTATTACTTGATTTGTCTCTCTAAACCTATCTCCTTATTATTTTATGCTTTTTAACGTTTTTAAGTTTATCCTTGTCCGCTTTCTGATATTCTTTCCGTAGGTACTATTTTCCGTGAGCCTATCTTGTGCAGGAACATTCCCAGACTTGTACCTGGTAACAACTTGTCTGTCATTATCTTGAACCTACATAAGATATCTGGCCCAGCGTGTGGTAATTATTTTCTAATTTTCAGCTTGGAAGAAACCCATTTGTGTTGGTAGGCATGCGTTTGGAGATCAGTATCGTGCCACTGATACGGTCATTAAAGGGCCAGGAAAGCTCAAAATGGTCTTTGGTGAGCTGATTTATACTCAATTGCTTGTAAAATCAAGTGAAATAAAAGTCTTTTTCTTCGTAAAAACAGTTTCTACACTGACAAGTTATTTTTTGTGTTTCTCTTCCTCAGTCCCGGAAAACGGGGACGTGCCAGTGGAGCTTGATGTTTACGATTTTGAAGGCCCTGGCATTGCACTCGCTATGTATAATGTTGATGAGGTTTGTCTTATTAATTGTTTTTTGGTGGTAGACACTTTTTGAAATCACTCACCTCAGAATTAAAATAAAATCCTTGTCTAATTTGTTAGTCTATCCGAGTTTTTGCTGAATCATCAATGTTGATGGCATTTAAAAAGAAATGGCCTCTTTACTTGAGCACAAAAAATACAATCCTCAAGAAATATGATGGCAGGTACCTGTAGTTTCATTTTATTTACTCTTGGGATTTGCTTCTAAGTTCTTTGTTTCTTTTATTTGCAAATTTCAGTCAACTATCCCTTTTTAACTCGGGAAAAATGCACTGATGTTCACATCAATTTGATTGTTACAGGTTTAAGGACATATTTGAGGAGATATACGATGAGAAGTGGAAACAAAAGTTTGAAGAAAATTCAATATGGTAAGTCTGCATCTACGGTTGATATTTCATATATTTCTTTTGTGGTACTTAAATGACTCATGGAAAACCTATGGTTAACTTTCAGGTACGAGCATCGGTTAATTGATGATATGGTGGCTTATGCAGTAAAAAGTGATGGTGGATATGTTTGGGCATGCAAAAATTATGACGGGGACGTTCAGAGTGATTTACTTGCTCAAGGTGATAAGGATATCTAGACTCTAGAGAGATTTTTAAAAGTTTGATGACCATTTGTTTCCTCTTGCATTTCTATTATATTTGTTCTTTCAAGAATTTCAAAACCGGATGGTTGGTTTCAATCTTCCAAAGTATCTTGAACATTTTCTTCATGTTCCAGCACTTTGTCTAATCAAAGTAGATTATTTCAATTTCATTATGACCACATATTATTTCCTTCATGGGTGTTTGAGTTCTACTTATGAGTTATGACATTGTTTTTCTGTCGATGAATCTTTCAATTGTTTACATGAATTGTTGTTATGGTGCACGAAACTTTGTACAGCAGTTTTTATTTAATGTTATTTTGCAGTTTTTCATTGAACCTTTAATATATATATATATATATGTATGTATGTATTTGGGATATCGAGTTTGCCTAAACTTTTATTTGCGTTATGCAGGATTTGGTTCTTTGGGCCTCATGACTTCTGTATTGGTGAGTGTTGGCTTGGTTCTTTAGTATTTTTCTTTTTTGCTGGCTTCTTTATTTTGGTCTTGTGATGTTAAAATAGCTTTAGTAACATTTGCAGTTAGCGTCGGATGGGCAGACACTAGAAGCGGAGGCAGCTCATGGGACTGTAACCCGTCATTATCGGCTGTATCAAAAAGGACAAGAAACGAGTACTAACAGCGTTGCTTCTATATTTGCATGGACTCGAGGACTAGAACATAGGTACTTTGTTACTTCTCTTAAATTGGGAATATCTTCCCCTTTAAATGATTTTCTTTTATATTATTGATTTCTGTTTGAAGTTTTTGAACTATCAAATTGTGGGAATGAGCTTAAGCTCTTGAGGTTCTTGATTTGGACTGGAGAACTTAGAGTCATATGGGGGCAATGAGTACATCTCCTAAATGTATGTACTCATCTGTGTCTATATGTATATGTTAGTATTGTATACAACTATGCATACATGGAGCAAGAATAAGCTTCTGATGGAGAAGCTTCAGTAATGCAGTGGTATATAGCAAGTTGTCGCTGTAGTGGCTGCTTGTTTCCACGATTGTTTTGTTTACTCTGTAGCATATTTCTTGCCATTTCTCTAAGTGGCATTGCCTCGAGTGCTGTGGTAAAAGTGGTTCAAAAATTTACTTGAGGGTTATTCTTGTTTGGTAGAATACGAAAGCGTATATAGAGA
Source organism: Hydrangea macrophylla (assembly GCA_033977485.1). Classification (NCBI taxonomy): domain Eukaryota; kingdom Viridiplantae; phylum Streptophyta; class Magnoliopsida; order Cornales; family Hydrangeaceae; genus Hydrangea; species Hydrangea macrophylla. The sequence continues at coordinate 127,793,312 of CM066984.1, read as the reverse complement.
AAATGCTGTGGATGTAATGAAATTCTGAAGAAATTTGGGAATGCATGGAAACGGTTGAATACCAAGCATGTGGATTGTGCTAATAAAGTGGCTTTAGGTTAGTTTGTGGTGAGATCATGCAAATTTTTTGCAGGGTTGAGCTTGGCGGATGCCTAAGATGTGGTTGGACTAAAGTTCTATAAATGATTTCATTTTTTTTTTTTGACAAACTTGGCTAGTTTGTCTGTAATTATACTATCGACTTTGAGGTCTTGGTTTGAGTCATTAATGACAAGCCAGTTTGGTCATGCCGACTGAAATATTTTGGATATTGATGACGTACAGGGATGTCTGTCGAGCTGTACTGCCCTTTCCGATAATGAGTTGACTTTTTTTTTTTTGGCAGTCCCTTTTGAGTAAATTGCCTATTTGTATTGATGATAGACCTGTTGAAGGCATATAAACTTATGCTGTTTGTTTAATCATTCATTTTTTCAGTTTATGTACCTGACAGTAATAAGATCTCCATTAAGCCCTATATGTTTATAACTTCCAGTTTGTCCTAATACATCTGTTTATCAATTAAAACCTTTTATTAGGGGCAAACTTGATAAGAATGAAAGCTTGTTGGATTTTGTCCACAAGCTAGAGGCTGCATGCATTGGGACGGTGGAGTCAGGGAAAATGACAAAAGATCTTGCCATTTTGGTCCATGGGCCCAAGTAAGTGGCATGTTATTTTTCATTATTCTATTGTGTTCATGCTTTGTATTTGTAGAACATCATTTCACTGTTATTATTTTGATCCATATGTCGTTAGTTTTTCCATTACTGCTGTTAATTTTTATTTAAGAAAGTTATTTTTAAACGCATCTGCTGTGTGGAATGCTCAAAGCATACTCGACTTTAGTTAACCCACTATTTGCTGAGTCAAGTCAGCCAAAGTGACCATAAATATTGGTGATAACATGACATCCATTGAGCCATGTTGGTGATCAATTGAAATTCAATTCAACTGAATAGGGACTTTCTTCCCGACTAATTGGGTTAGTTATATCTGTATATATATAGATATGTATATATACATATTATCTTGTTTTGACATCCATCTAATCATAAGTGATTCTGTGTGGTTCAAGCACCATTTGTTATTTTTAGGGAAGCAGGTTGTATGAGGATGTTGCTCATATCAATGAGCTTGCATTCTCGCAATATGTCCATGACCATTTGGCGAAGGACAATATGTGGGATGAGTCATACAGTCAAGATTCTAACCCCATATCACGTTGCTTTGATACATGTGGGACATTAAAATGTTCTCTCTCTCTTTCTATCTAGTTAATCACCTTTTACTACCTCTTTTACAGTGCCTTTTCTTATGGACTTATAGCTCTAAAAGTTTACTGTTTTTAATATACTGTAATTACTTACCTAAACTAAAAAACCAAAACTTACGTTAAACGTAACAATCTCAAGACTTCTGACTATTATTCGGAGACAAATTGGGTTACGAGAGTAAATCTTTTAATTTGGTACCAAATAAACATTTCTGATATTTAACAATTAGTTGTTAAATTAAATTTATTATAATTTGGGATTTTAATATTGCATAGATTTAAAAATGATTGTTTGTCAATATTTGCCAAATACATGGCTAACAGTCAACTGAGTTGTGTACATATGCGGAGATATATATTCACACTACATAGTATATTGACATATCTTGCATATCCATATTCTATATCTTGAAGATTTGGTGGTGTGTAGTATCGCGTCGTATTCATATCCTATATACCTACCTATGCTTCATATATGAGGTGGGGATAGATGAAAAATATAATGACTGGGTAGACCTTTAATCATATGGGTTTTCTACCTATGTTGTGTGAACAGTGGACACAAAAGTGAACAGACATTCTTTGTATTGTATGTGTCTTTGTATGGTTGATTTGTCCTATTGCTTTTAGCTCTGATCTTAATTGAGAGGACGAATGGAGGACAGTCTAGTTGATCATTGATTAGCTCGATCTGCTAGGTTAACCAGTTGGTCCTTGACTTGAGAGTTGTTTGGAAAGAAAAGAAAACATAACAACGGTTTAGAACATAATAGAATGTCTCTCTAAAATTCCAAGTATAATTAATTTTATATCTAAAAAAATAGTGACTTTAAGGCCATGTTTGGCAATCATGAAAAAAGGAAGATATTCAGACCAAGTGTCACTTTTGTTTGGATCTTATGAAAACCAATGTTACGTAGCATTCGCTTGATATAGTACCAGTTCTTGAGGCATTTTTGAGCCAGACACGGACTCCTTTTTAGCTGAAGTCAGCTACATAAATACAGAGCTATGTAGAACTGGTTCTTTTCTTAATTACAAAACTATATCACCAAAAAACCCTCTTGACAGTTGAATTCTACGAAAATTGGGTTGAATCTGATGCTGGTTGTTGAAATAGCAAGAACAGGGAGTTCCCAGAGTCTGATATATGATCAAGTCAGTGGGTGTCTGCTATTCAAATCACATCTCTGTTGAACTCTATAAATCTGATAACTAGACCATGTTCAAAAATGAGATGTCTGTACTAAGGTAAAATTCTAATTAAATTCGTAGTTGCTCAGATGCGTTTGGTGTATACAGGGTATCACGGGAGTTCTACTTGAACACTGAGGAGTTCATTGATGCTGTTGCACAGAATCTCATTACAAGGCTACAGGCACCTGCAGAGTTGGTAAGATGAAATGTAGATATGAGATGGTTTATATAGAGAAAAAGAACCCAGAGGCAGAGAAAAAAGGGCCTTAGTAAAGTGGTTATACTTGTATGATGAACTTGCATTCCATGACGTATATGGCACAGTGGACTTCATAACCTTTCACGTACAAAGCCATTTTTGTTTTGGCAAAATCAGTTGACAAAGTACACACTGTTAGGGAACTGGGTTTCAGGAGGGGACTGTGAAAGAGTTGATTTTGATAAATAAAAAAAAAAATTGCTCAATGCTGTTATGGTGCGTCAGAATGCAGTTTATGCACTTTGTAGACAAAATAATGTTTTTCTTTTTTTTCTTTTTTTTTTTTTGAGAGAGGTAAATTAATGTATTTCAGTCATGGTTATCTTGGACGAAAGTTTATGTGCCACTCGCATACACAAAAGAGGAATACACAATAGAGTAATCTGCGCTATATATGTTATATTGCTGTAGATTTTTGTTTCACATCAGAATTCTCAACTTGCCTTGTTCAACTCGAGAATTGTGATTGTGATCCATCTGTTTTATGAGTTGTACATAGTTCCCAAATTTGTATCCCAGATTTAGTTCCCAAAACATGTTGCAGACTTCCAGTGTGACCACAGACAATTTAGGTTAGTGGGAGGTACTTTTTTTTGTTTGTATGTTTTTGTGTTGCCTTTTTTAAATCTGGTATTTGTAGGGAATCCTTCACAGCTTTTGAGAGGACTCCTTAATCATGGATTGGGATGATATTGTAAGAAGTATTCTAAATTGATAAAAGATGGGAACCATTACAATGAAGGGTAAATTATGACTAAATCCTTAATTAAAGCAAACAAAAGTCTAAAGGAGCCGTTTTTTTTTTTTGGAATTTGTCAAAAGTCCCTCTCACAAGCATGTGGCCAAACATTGCCCCAAACATTCCAGCCACTCACACCGTGTGAGTGGCTGTATAATAGCATTCCTCAATTCAAAAAATATTTCAAAACTTTAACCTTCTATAACTTTTGATCTACAACTTTATTTTTTACAAATTTTATACCGCTGTAATCGTGTCGACGAAAGCTACAAAACTAGTACCATTGTTGATATGTTTTGAGCAATTTGTTTTTTTTTTTCAATTTGAAGAAATTTTGAAAAAAATAGAGTTTTGTGAAACTTCACAAAAGTAGTTTTGTGAAATTTTCAGTTACACAAGGCATGTAAGATTTTGATTTTTTTTTTGCTCAAAATATATCAACAATGGTACTAGTTTTGTAGCTATCGTCGATACGATTCCAACGGTATAAAATTTGAGAAAAATAGAGTTGTATATCAAAAGTTATGGAGATTTTTCCTTTTGTCAAAGAACAGGGACTTTTGATTAAATGCAGATATTGAAGGTACTTTTTGTTAAATTTTTAACTGACAAGGGATATATCTCTAACTGTCCCTACAATAAAATTATGGCCTTTATTGTTGCCCAAATTTCCGGTTCGGATTCATCACTCTCACTGCTCGATGTTAATAGGGTGTTAGGTCCCCATGAGGGATTTTGTGGAAATGCCACCCACCAGACTGGGCCCACAATCGTTGCTTACCTATCCACTGTCTAGGCCTAATGATCTATACCCATTTAGCCATTTAGGGCTCCAGTCAAACAATTTCTGTTTTTGGGATTCAATTGAATTTTTTTGCTTTTAACGAAAGTTGTATATGGTAGCTTTTGGCTAATCACAATAGTGATCGATTCACATTTTTTTTTTTTTTGGTGTGGGGGGGGGGGGGGGGGGGGGGGGGGGGCGGGCGTTGGGGGGATTGAACGTTGCCATATAGTTTCATAATCACATATGAACTCCAAGAGCTGTTACCAAATAGAGGAGACAATCGTGTGCGCGCTTTGGACCCTCTTTGATAGAAGGAACGTGGATCACAAGGTTAAGGGTGAGGAATGAGCCTTGCAGCTCCATGGTATCCACGATTTTCATATTACGACGGCCCCTCTCAACTGTAACTCCGTGTTTGTCATGTGGATCCTAAATTTTGATGCCAATTGATGTGCCATAGAGGTACAATTTAAAAACAATTCTTCCACTATTCAAACTTGGGATAATTTGTAGTTTAATTAGAAGTTTTCTTATGGATAGCGGTAAGAAAAAAAGGAAGTGGAGAGGTAGAGAATGAGATATGGTTCAATGCATAAGAATTGCTATTGAGTTTGCATGTAAAACCGATCACCCTATGGTTTTGACTTGTCTCAGGTTAGCCACTTGTGGTTTGTAGAGTGCATCGAGTGGGCTCGTCGGCAGCATCAATGGTAGTTCGATAGTATATCATCTTCGTATTTTTTATTTTTATGAGGAAAAAAAAAAATACCTGGGTTGCTATCAAGCCCCCATTAGTGATGCGACTTATGCATCAAAAGTCATTCAAAAGGCGCTGCTGACAATCCTTTCTCAAGTTTAGTGGGCATCTTTGACAACGCTTACCTGTTTCTTTATTACAATTAGATGGAAACAAAGTTGTTATCCTTTTACATACTTAAAAAAACCCAAGACGGCAAAAGACTATGAAGTCTTTGTTAATGAGGATGTGAAAAGAATTTTAAAGTTCAAATGCACTTAGCCATTTGTCAAATTTAGAGGGATGATACTTCATTTGAAAAAGACCATTATTATTATTATTTTATTTCTTTTACCAAGATTTAATAATAGCACTAGTTCTCGTAAGCCTTGCTTACATTCACAGTGGTGTTGCCAGTACCACAACTTAGGACAAACTTAAACTTGCTTCTCACAGTGGTATAACCAGTACTTCATAGGATTGTGGAGATTAAGTTTGTGGTATGATTAAATTTGGTTGTAATACGAGCAAATGGTGGAGTGTAAACCATTTAACAAAGGAACGAATTAGCCATTTGGAACCAAATGGCCAACACTTCGCATTTTGATGACCAAATGGCTTTGTCTTTGTTGGTTGGTAAGCTATACCACTGCGGAACACCCATAACTCAGTACCACAATTTAGGGTGTGTTTAATAACACTGTTGCTGGTGGTGGCGCAGGCAGGTGGAGAGGGCTGCGGCAAGAGCAGGGGAAGGAGGAGAGGGCTGCGGCTAGGGCAGGGCTAGGGTTGGTGAAGGCTCTGATACCAAAAAGAATTGGAAAAATATTAAATCTATTATTTACATCCCAAAGTTTATATAGATTACAAGAGAGCAAGAAAAAGGAAAGAGAATAAGAGAAAATAAAAGACAATAAATAATATCATAACTATGGTCAACATGACCCATAAATATAAGAATAAAATCTGGAATTAATTCCTAATTCCAACAAACACAATTAAATGGTAAAATTGAAAACTTTCAGCACTTATTTTTTTTTTTTCTAGTGCGTTTGATGACGTACTATTTAATTGAAAAAGCAGCCAAAAAATTATTGAAAATTTTAAGTGAATTTTTTTTACTGAAACTAATCATTGAATGCAGTCTATTTCAATACTTGAAAAATTATTTTCAGTATTGCAAATTCAACCGTTTAAAATTTTCAGTACTTAATTTTCAATTTTTATCAAATACACCTTTAATCTAAATTAGTCGTAACTCCTAAGTTCGGTTACGTCTACGTGGATGCTGAAAACGGCTAAAACCGTAATCTATTTTTTGTACTGATTGAATACCCATCACCATCGCCGAGACCTTGTGTCTCACTAGGCATGATTGGCCTCCCCAAAAAGAGAGGCCAGGTTCGACTCCTATGGGAGTCACTCCCTTTGGAGCTTGTGGGATTGTGGGCCTGTAGGCCCCCGTGTTTGTGTGTGGCGCCTGTGGTGCTTTGTCATCGGGAAAAAAAGAAAAGAATATCCATCACTATCAGTCATATTGTGCACGAGAGACGCACTAAATCACCACTCGTTCTGTCTCTGACTCTATATATAGTCTCTCACATTTAAATAACGCAGGACTCTGGAAGTAGCTAGGGTGCTCGAGGTTTCGATTCCAGAAAAGAGAGAGAGAGAGAGAGAGAGAGAGAGAGAGAGAGAGAGAGAGAGAGAGAGAGAGAGAGAGAGAGAGATATGTCTGTGACCAAGGCGAAGGAGATCGTTTCCTCCAATCCAGTCGTCGTCTTCAGGTTCCTACTGCGTGATCCTGATTCCTCTGTGTGTGTGTGTGTGTGTAAATTGATTTTAATGTAAAGACTGATGGATGTATCGATCTGCAGCAAATCATATTGTCCCTACTGCGTGACCGTGAAGAAGTTGTTGACAGAGCTCGGAGCCACTTTTAAGGCCATTGAATTGGATACTGAAAGTAAGTCCCTCTCTCTCTCTTGAATTTGATTGTTTGATGTTGAGGACTTGGTGTAAAGGAGATATGTTTGTGCAACCGTGTTTCTATGATTCTATCTGATCACAGACGTTTTATGCAGGAATACCAAATTTTAGATTAGTGGTTATTCAAAAGTGTTCCGAATCTTGTGGTGTTGGTTTTATAGATTAGTTTCTTTGTAAGTTCTCCCTTGTTTTCTGTGCAAATATTTCATGTAAAAGTGCCACAGGAAGGGTGAGAGATCACAAGGAATAATGGAATCATTCATGATTACAAGGCATTTCGGTATAGAAGTTCATAATCTTGAATGATGAATGAGGTCGTTTATGAAAATGGTGGTTATGTTAAAACGATGTGCTTAAACTCATAAAATATATCACCACAAGAAAATCTAGGAATGAATGATCCATTACAAATCCTGAATGATCGATCCCATTCAAATTTGTCGACGCGCAAACAGACCCTTAATTTTTAGATGGAAATTTGTTATTACGAGTGGGCCAATTAAAGATAATTGCTAAATTACACAAATATATAACCAAACCAAACCACACCAAACCAAGCCTTGTGTCCCAATCAGTTGGGGTTGGCTGTATGAATCATTTTTCTCCATCTTAGAATGTGTTTAGTCAATTCATCCATAATTAGGGCTAATAAATAAGGGCTCAAGGCCGACCCTTGGTGCAAGCCTACGGTAATTAGGAATTCGCTTGTTTCTCCGACCGGTGATCTAATTGTAGTAACCGCTTCATCATACATATCCTTCACAACGTCAATATAACCCTTGGTCACTCCCTTCTTCTCTAGCACCCACCAAATTAAATTTTTAGACACCCTATCATAAGCTTTCTCTAAATCAAACTTACCCAAATATATTATATATATATATATATATATATATAATAGAGTGTCAACCGTCACAAGATTGATGGTAAACCTAAAACTGAAAAATACCTTCAAATTTGTGGTGGCTTTAGCTCCAGTCACACTATCTAGAAAAAATTAACTCCATCCTTAGACAAACATATTTTTGCAAGCAGCAATTCAAATTGTTTAACAATATTTGTTTGTACAAATAAGGTTTTTATCAAATTTGCTGATCTTTGAATATGGTGAGCCATATGGTGAATCATGGCCGGCCCAAAGGGGGGCCAGTGGGGCAACCGCCCCGAGCCACCAAAGTTCATCAAATTTTGAGGGCCTCCATAAAATTTTCATAATTACATTTTTACCATGAGATTTTTTTAACATTTTACATTAGGTCTCCCTTAATCATGTTTAAGCCTCTGCTCAACTTATGTTTAGGCCTCAAAGGGACCCAATGCCCAATTTAGTGTCATCAACTATATATATATTGATATACATATATATATATATATATATAACTCAAAAGCAAAGGCCCCTGGAATTTTGAAAATTACACTTTTAGTTTAAGAATTTTTTGAGTTTTAGAAATAGGTCTCCCTAGAATTTTGAAAGACACCATATAATATTTAAGTTTCACAAATAGACTCATATTATAAGAAGACCCCAACAAAATCGCCAATTATGTATAAGTAAACCCTAAAAAAAATAGCCAATTATGTATAAGTAGACCCCAAAAAAATTGCCTCGGGGGCGCTGCCCTCGAACCCCCGAATAAGGGGCCTCACTTTTAGTAGTTCGTCCCAGGCCTCCAAATACTCGGGACCGGCCTGTGGTGAATGGAAGAAGGAAGTTGTACGTGTGACTGACACTTCATAGTTTCGACCGGACATTTTTGTATTGTAATAGATGTTATACTTTTTTTCTTTTTTTTTTCGCTAATAAGTAGATGTTAAACTTAGTTTGCTCACTTTTATGATTTTTATTTTTAAAAAATAGAACCTCCATATGTTCTTATGAATCAATTATCAATAACAAATTGCCTCTGTTTTTACACCTTGAAGGTGATGGAAGTGAGATGCAGTCAGCATTAGCTGAGTTGACAGGTCAGAAGACTGTCCCAAATATTTTTATTGGTGGGAATCACATCGGTGGCTGCGATTGTATGGCTCAGATTCCATTTTCACAAGATCAATTCAAGTTCAATCGGAGTATGATTTTTCTTTGGTTTTAAGCATTAGTTCTCTTTTATTTATTTGCCTTTTTTCTTTTTTGTAGCTACAACTGCCATGCACAAGGGTGGGAAGCTTATTCCTTTGCTGAATGAAGCTGGAGCTGTTGTTAAATCTTCCTCGTAGGGGCTTCAGGCATTGGGTTTGATTAGTGTAATGACAATGGGTTCAATGTGAGCTCTGTCTATTATGGCACCTTTCTTATGGTTGGTTTTTAGTTGCCTATGTTGATTGTCTATTTTGTCTCTCCTTTCTTCTAAAATATTTTAGTAGCCATTATACATGAAGCTGTTCTTTTGAGTGTTGGTTAGTGTACATATACTTACACGAGGGAGTCCTCAATCCGCACTTTGTTAAAGTGAGGACTTTTGTTTACATCCACTGGATCCAGTTTTTAGTCTGTGAAATTAATTCAGTGCCCTTAATAAAAACTGAATCCAATAGCTGTAAACAAAGTCCTCACTAAGAAGGGTTCTGCATATCCTTATTTCACTTACTTTATACATTTTAGCTCTTTTGAAGGATATATCCAAAAGTTATAACTTTAGGCCACGTTTGGATGGTGGAAGCGGGATTGGACAATTAGTCATATTTAATTGATAGTCCCAGGACTAATAATACCACCTCCCCCATGGTATAACTTAGTCCCCCCATATGCGAGACTATTCTGTTAAAATGGACAATTAGTCTAGAGCAAAGTGGCCTTACCAAACACTGAATTATTCAATTAAATGGGACTATTAATCCAATCCCACGCTATCCCCTCCTTAATCCTGCGAAACAAACGAGGCCTTAGGATCCGTGTGAGAAGGACATTGTCCGATGAGAGTTCTTTATACCAAAATACAGGTGTTCATACTGACCGACTCACCATTACCCTTATCCTAATACTATCAACTGGATAAAATAAGAGTAATACTTGGGACACAACCTTGGGACACAACCTCCATTTTGTGTCTATCTCTCTCCTGATGGACCCCACAGTGTCAGTGGACCCCACAATACCCACTAGGACCACTAGGAGAGAGATAGACATAAAATAGAGATTGTATCCCAAAGTTGTGTCTTTTGATTGTGTCCCAAGTATTACTCATAAAATAAACGCACAAGTCATGTGTTCATGAAATCCATATTACAAAAGTGCTTTTTTTTGTCGATATAGTATTTTAGAGAAGTTAGTAACTTTTCGACTTGCCATTTTCTTCTATTTGTAACTGTTCATTCATAAAAAAAATTGAGCAGCGAAAGATTACACTAATCAATGTATATAGGTATACACCATAGGGTTCTCCCAGAATTTAAAAATAGTGTTCAAGATGCCAGTCAAATGTTTATTTTTCTTTTTTCTTTACCACGGGAAGAAAGGGAAAGCTATAAAACTTTCCATCCCTGCTCCTCTGTGGTCAATGTTATAAGTCTTTTTTTTTTTTTTTTTTTAGTAATGTTAAGGGTACAATTTATTCTTATACAACTTATGTACAACCATTTCTATCTCTCATCAGTGGCGATATGGGATTTGATTAAATTTCAATGAACTCCAGTGCCACTTAAAAGAGAAATAAAGATAGTTGTACGAATGAGTTGTACCCCTAACATTTTTTTTTATATAATAACAAGAGTCAATGTTATAGGTCTAAACAGATCGTCTTGAAGACCATTTTATGTTAATTTCCGTCGAAGTGTATTAAAATTGCCAATAAAAACTGAGGCAACCTCCAGAATTTAGAAGTAGAACATGGTCAAATGACATGGCAACAAGATGTTTCATTCTAACTATACATATACACTAGTAATAACCCGTGACCATGGGCACGAAGCTAAAAAAAGAAAAAGAAAAAAGAAATTCAATACTTCAAAAGATCAAATCTTTTACTTAAAATTGCCCATGTCATTCAAACCCACGTAATGACATTGGTTCCGCGAGCGCGACAATATATTTTCAATTCAGTACTTTTGATTTTGAAATTAAACAGAGATATGATTAGAATTTTTACGACAGATTCATAGATATCATCACAACAAAAACAAAAAATGTGGTAATCTTCAACAAACAACGGCAAAAAAAATGATAGAAAACTATAATGACAAAAAAAATATCAATACCAAAGCAGAAGTAAAAGCACTCTCTTGATCATACTCCAAACAGATTTATGTACTTAAACATGGCTGCCAAATTTAAGCCATGTTTAAAAAGTTCTAAACTTATACCAAAATGAGTACTGTAACATTAAATTCATTTATTCAAACTATATAAACATATATCAAAATAAGTACTGCAACATTTAATTACATCATTAGTTAACTTTTGCTGTGAGTTTTCTTCATCAATTTATAAAATGTGTAAAACTATAAATTCAATTAATTACATCATCAATTTCTTCATCAAACAAAATTGAGAACACTAAAAAAAAAAAAAAAAAACCAAATGAGTTACATGCACACACACAAACACACGTCTCTCTCTCTCCCCTCTCTTGGCAAACAGCCAAACACACACATGCATACACAAACACACATAATCATACACATAGAAACACACACGAATACACAGATGCACAGTCACACACACGGTCGTGCGCGCACGCACACACACATACAGAAACATGAGAGAAAAGCAGAGGACAACGGCAAGTGACGCGGCAGAGAGAGAGAGAGAGAGTGTGTGCTAACACGGATTGGAAAGTAGGAGCAAATGTTGAGCCCAGATTGGTGTGTACTAGAATTTGTTTTTTTCCCTTAAGATTGAATGCTGCCAGATTGGTGTGTGGGATATATATATATATATATATATATATAGAGAGAGAGAGAGAGAGAGAGAGAGAGAGAGAGAGACATGATATGGGGAGAGAGAAATCAATGAATTGATTTTTTTTTTTGGGAAAGAACAGAGAGAAGTTAGGGACAAATGTGATATAACTCCAACCAAAAAGGAATAAGTAACGTGATATTATTTTTATGGACAAATGTTTATAACTAGGTCAATGAGTTCTCAATGAGTTTCTTCCAACGTGATATTAAAGAATATATTAAAAAATTAATTTCCGAAAAAAGAAAGTGATATGTACGTGTTTGGATGATTCACATTGCTAAAATGAGGTGAGAGATTTCGACAGAGAGATTAATGAGAAAATGATGTGGCAAACTTTTTTTTGGAAAGCTTATATTCACTGAGAGATTTTCGGCAAGCATTTAATCCAAGGGTTTAAAACATCTAAACTTTGCACACTACCTATTGGATGGGAATGTTTTCAGTAACGTTAGATCACGCAATTTTGTGAACTGATCAACATCAAACAATTGAGTTCATGGAAATAAAAATTTAACAAACAGAGGGAACAAATCCATAAATTTTATTCAACAATAACTTAAAAAAAAATTGAAACATATACTAATTAAATTAAATAATAATAAAACTTTATAGAAGGTAACATACCAAAAATCAAAATGTTAGCTACCCCAATTCACTTCTCTCTCTCTCTAACATTGTTCATTGGTCTAGGTACTCTATAGCTTTCTTTCACTATTATGAGTTTGGCATCTTTTTGTCTCTCAGTAGTCAAAAATGGCATGATAGATGATTGTGATGTGACAGTTTTTTGGGGAGGAATAAATGTGAGACGTGGAGTGGGCAGTTGAGACTTGAGATAGTCGTGTAATGATTTTTTTTTAATGTGACAGTTCTTCTATGCTGTGAGAGAGAGAATAATTTTCGGTGGTGGGTTAATGATTCAATGGTTGAAAATGTTTCACTCTCTTTCAACAGTGGAGATTGAACAGACCACTCTTCCTTATTATATATAAATTCTCGTATTCTGCAAACAGAACAAATAGTTTTGAACACTTCCATAGGGTGGGTGTTTCAGAACTCCAAAACAACTTCTTACTAAATACTGATCATGTAACGCCCCGAAAACCAAGCCACGTGGACGAGGTCAACGAGTCAAACAATATAAAGGAAAGCAAGGGAATAGTCCAACGTGGACCAATCCACAAGGCGGAAGCATAGGGGAATCCTACGTAGATTCCAAAGAAAAGTCAATAAGTCAAGAGTCAACCCACGAGGACCAAACGGGTCAAATAGGGTCAACCAACATAGTTTGGTTTTGAAAGGAGTTTGTAAGAAGTATAAAGAAACTCCTAAGGTTTAAAAGTTACAAGTAATGAAGTTTGCTTTGAAGGTTTATCAGTAAAGCGGTTTTTGAAGGAATACGACCAAACAGACCTTCGGCAATTGACAGTAGTAATTTTTCCTTAAAAGGGTAACCATGGGCTAAGAATTGCTAATAAGTGTTAAAAACATAATTTAATAAGGATCCTAGAGGATCTAACTATCAATATTAAGATTAAGAGGGGGATAACTAGGATCCCCAAATATGCAAGATCATTAAGTCTAATAGAAAGAATTATAAAGCAAGGACTAATCATGTGCCCAATTACAACTACTATGAAATAAATATAAATCCTTGTAATTCAATCTACGAATAAGATAATGAATTACAACTAGAACAATGCTCCTACCATGAGCTGTGACAAAGAAGTGTTTTCTTTTCAAAATCTAAGACTTCCTCGTAAGGAATCTTCAAATGGGATGCCACGCATCGAAAACTTTTGGGCCTTGCCCTAATCAACATTTCCTGAAAAAGGGGTTTTATAGATTCATTAAGCACGACGGCTCAGTAGAAAACATTGTAGAAATGTACTACTACTTCTAAAATCATGCTATGACATGCGGTGCAATGCTTTGCCGCCGTGGCGATGCAATGCAACTAGCCGGATGGCCAAACCGTGAGACATTCCCAACTCAATATCCCAATCACACACTCTCACACCGGATAGCGAGCCACTCAAACGTGAGTGTAGCATACAAGATCTCCGGTAGCTAGCCGAATATGATCTTGCGTTTTCGAATGTTTTAAGGATCACAAACAACCTTCCTCACTTCACACCCGCTTCCGGAATTTCATCAAATTACAACCCCAAACGGGGATTCCAAAGACATTCCCCAATCGTGGGAATTTTAACAATTTCATATGCCCCAAGCCAATGCCATGAATGCTATGCCGACTCGGCGACTATGATATGCTACTAGATGCGGTTATGCTTTAACAATGTCATTTCTAAGAATACAATGACAAGAAGTAAACATGGTAGTTCATATAAAAATGTAATCATCACATTAGGCAAATAAGAGATTTTTAACATCAATTAGTATTTGAAACCATAGAAACTCAAATAGCATTTAGGTTTAGACATGGATTCAAGTAAGCATATAAGGGCAAGTAATCATTCAATTAATCACATAGGAAGATTTCCAAAACAAGATTAATGTCTATTAACACTAACTTACACATGACAAACCATGAAGTTAGAAATAATAGTGCACTTAAACAATGAAATCTACCTCTTGAGTATTTGAGCAAATACACTCACCAAAAAAGATCCAAGGAAGAAATTATGTATATTAGCAAATCCCATAAGCTATCAACACCTAGTTAAATAAAATCACATTTAGGAATCATAACCATGGTGAAACAAAACAACACAAACTACCTCTTAAGTTCTAGAGCAAGGAACTCAATAAATAGGAAGCCAAAATGGAAAAGGAGAGTACCCAAAGGAAGCTCTTTGCAAGGGGAACAAATAGATCTCTAATGATCTTGACCCAAATATGCTTGAAATGTCTTCAAAATGAGCTTGAAGGTCTAGGTTTCCATGGAGTTTTATCTCCCAAAAACTAGAGAGAGATAGATGAGAGAAAAAGAAAAAGAAAATGAATGAGAGAGAGAGATATAAGTGGGTTATATAGGGAGAAAGAGAAGGGGAAGCTTCCTAGAGAAGCTTTAGTGGTTGGGGTGGTTGAGAGTGGTTGGGAGGTGACTTGTGGGTCTCGTCCTTGTCTCCCACACACCCACACCCACACACAAATATGCAACATGCATATACACACATGTACCACAACAAATACCAAAATGATACCACCATGTACCAAAATAAAATACACTGTCCCAAACCAAGACCCACATTGGTCCAAAATTACCAAAGTACCCTTTTAAAATTCTGGGTTTCTACAGATCACCAATAACCCTGTTATCCACCCATTAATAATAATAATAATAATAATAATTCCTAGTATCCAGACAAAAACTACATTGTATTTTGATTTATAGTTCATTAATTCGGAATGAATTCCACAGTACGATAATGTGCATCAAGTAAAAGGATTTCAAATTGCAGATTCTGGAGAATTATATTCCTTAACATGAAATACTCTCCCTCAAAGATCAATCCCCGCTATTCTTTTAATGGATCTTTAGCTCCAAGGTCAGGAAACCAGGAACGTAAGTTTTACAACCTCCTGTAATGACCAGATAGCAATGAAGAGAATGAGCAAAGCTTCATCTGCAAAGGTGAGAGAGGAAATAGGAAATAGAACAACAGAGTTAACTTACATTTGAGACATTAATCCAGTGTTTAAGCGTGTCAAGGGCCTTCCCTGATTGATGCGTTTCACGGGCTAGCGCTACCCCTTCGGCTAGAGTGCTAACATGGTTACTAACCAATAGAGCTGCTGCTGCATTCAGAACCTGATTTGAGGTAAGGGCAAAAGAGTATGAGTGCAGCGTTTTACTTTCCCAGCTTTTACCCATTACCATTTGAAGTCTCTCAGTTTTCATTTGATGCAACATCGAAAATTTTAACTCAAAACAAGGACAATAATGAAAAGTTCAAAAATTTTACCACAAGCACGTCAACTTCCTTATATAGTTGTAATTCCCAAAAGGGTCCCTTAATTTAGGACAGAGGATTGTCAAGACAAGGTCAACAGATGCCACTAACTGATGTACAAGCAGTTAAAACATTAGTTTTAGAATCGCGTACTCGGCTGTGTTTGTTTGTTTTTTTTTGTTTTGTTTTTTTTTTTTAAATGTTGCAATGGAGTAACCTCATTGTGCCAAAGGCCTGCCCAAAAAGGAATTCTAATAACACTAACGCTGAAGTAAATTGCATACTGTCTAATGGTAGATGTTCAAAAATCCGCATGTTCAAGTTTGTTTGTTTAGGGACCTCGTGATCCTGTTGGGATGAGAACTGAGAGCCTATTTAGTCGTAACATGACATACAGAAATGGTGAATGAGACTTACAAGTGCATCTGCGATGGATCCTCTCTCACCAGATAATACACGCCTTAATACCTCGGCATTGTATTCTGGGCCTCCCCCTTGTAAATCCTCAACCTTGCAGCGAGGAATTCCAAAATCCACTGTTAAGGGGAAAAGGCACACGTTAAAAAAGGAAGCTCTGCATGTAAAAAAAAAATACAAGTCATTAACAAAAAACTTGAACACAGATGTTTTCATATCAACACCGTGTAACATGACCAATAACAAGTAATATGCGTGCACACATATACGCACATGTGAACAATCAGGCTAGTGCTATAGTCAGGCTTTGCACTATTGAGGGAGACCACAATTTGGGTGTCTAGGTTTCGACCATAAGCTGGAATAATATTTATCTAAGGTAAATAGGACAGTTGGACTCCCCTCATAAAACCTGTACTTCCACACAATAAGACCAACTCCACAGCTAGAGAAAGCTAGTTCAACCTAGACTGCCAAAATGAGAGGCCACAAGCCCAATGCATGAGGCTCCCACCACTGCGAGGTCTGGGGATGTAAACAGTCTTACCCCTGAGTGCTACATTCATATACAGAAGCCTACCCAATTAAGCTCATGTCAATAACCCCAATCTTGGTCCAGGAAAGTGTCTGAAATTGGCTTATATTCAATGGGGGTATGTGGCCCAAAAATTGCAGCTTTTCAATTAGTTTTGTTATTGTTCAATAAGAATGTGAGAGTGAATATGTTACATGGGTCAAACGAGAACTTCTCAATCTTTTCAGGTGTGATATCGAGGACTACTCCAGGCCCTGTCAACATCAGCAGAACTTATTAATTAGAAAAGTAAGAAGTAAGAAGAACTCAAGAATAAAATTACAAGATATGAGAGAGTAAGGGGCCAAACCATGCCTAAAGGCTTAGTGACTTGAATTTTTCCAGTTTAACATAGCTTCAAGTAACTTTAAAAGGGTATCTTACCGAGAGGACTCATTTCATCTAAGCCTTCTGAATGAACAACTAATGCTCTACTCATGCCATATCTTTGCAGTGCTTTAGCCATTTTAGTGACCTGACCAAGAGTGAAATAAAGATAATTTGTTCATTATTGGATACAGCAATTAAATCATCAAATGTCATGAAATTAGTGACTTAATGGTCTTAAGGATTTGAGTAAACTAGAAATTTCTACATCCACTAGCCTCAATAGTTTGAGGAGAACAATATCTGTTCACAACACAATGATAGAAAATAACATGTATCAGTCCATGGACAGACACCACAAACATGGGCAGGAGTCGGTGCATATTTTGGGACAAAGCTCTTCAGGAGAGAAGCAAGAAAACATTAAGATCTCTGTAATAATCAGCAATAGAGAAATTGCTACTTCAAATGACAAGAACTTCCAGTCGAACACTTAATATCATCATGGTTGAAGTGAGCCCACGGAAAGAGAAGTGTGCATTTTTCATCTTTAGGAAGCATATGGATCCTCTTTGGGCCCACAAAATAAAAATGTATGTTGACTTGTGGATCACAAAAGCAGCACCTTCTAAGCAGCTCACAGAAGTAACTAAGGGTCATTACTAAGGGAGAAAAAAGGGTCATTACCTAGAGGTGGTCCCCCTTACACAGGGCGCTGCGAGGGATAAACTGGAGACAAGCCTAATCTACGGAATTTTTGCAAAATGTGGCATGTGCGGCAAAAGATTAAAAAAAAAAAAAAAAAAACCTCACTCTTTTTGGCATGAACATCAAACAGTTGACAATAGCTAACAACCAGAGGATGCAGAATCGTACTGTGAAATTAGAACCTTACATGCCCAGTAGAAGTAGGTCATAACCTACTGCTGGTCAAGTGCGGTCCATTTAGTGTAGGGCAGGGGTGGAACCAGGATTTGTCTTCGGGGGTGCGAAATTTGAAATATAATACATTAAAATATGTAATAATTGTTACCTACTTATCTGGTTTTTTTCGTATAAGCAGGTTTGATTACCTTGCTTTGCTCCGTCACAGGAGACTAAAGAGAGTAACATATTTTATTTATTCTGAGGCTGTCAATAGATGACAATTTTTTTTTGACACATATACTATTATACAGAAATGTATGGGAAAATTCTAGGATTCGTAGTGGTTTTGGATGAATCATAAATCCTAATGATTTTGGTGCTAAAATTTAATGTAATAACCTTGAAAAAAGTGGTTTTTAAAAGTAAGATGTTTTTTTCAAAAACAGCATGGTTATTAAAGTTACTACATTTGGCACAATATTACAACATTTTTGGCACCAAAAGTGGTGCCAAAGTATAGTAAATTGGAAGTATGATACAACCAAAACTACTAGAATGTATCGCACCCCATGGGTGTAGTTCCGCCCCCGGTGTAGGGTGTTGGAAGGGAAGACCTAGTAGAGACCAGAAGTTTGTAACTTGTCTTAATCATAGATACACACATCTTATATCATAATCAGACCAAACTGAAAAGCACCAGTCAAACACCTCCATCTTTAAGGAAAGTTCCAATAAAATGAAATAGAAAGGGATATCGGTCTCAAGTAAAGTAAGAAAGGGGAACTTTTATTGATTAAAACTAGTGATAAAGCTACTTTTCAGCTCCTTGGGAATGGGGGGCACACACACTCATACAGGTTTTGCACATATAATCAACAAAATCCAACCATGTCCTTAAAATATTGCAGTTCTGTAAGGAAATCACTATAGTATGGGGCGAGACCATGGAACTATGACATGGACATGGATAATTTAGTAGAGCGTAACAATGTCCTAAAATTATACCCCCCACAAGAAATATAATAACAATAAAAATGAAAAAGTCTCCTCTCTTTAAATTTTAGGAACTTGTTTATTACTGTATACAAGAGAAATGAAAATCTACCGCACGTTACTCCAAATTGCATCCAATATTTGCCTTCAGGGCACAAAGAGGTCGCCCTTGGACCAACTTGAATCAAGTTCTCATGCCCGAGCCATTACCATCACACCAAGTAATGGTAAAAACAAAACAAAAGTGATAAAAACTGAAAACATAACAAATAAAAGTATAAACAAAAAACAACTTACCATATCTTCTTTGTAAACACCAACAA
This sequence comes from Hydrangea macrophylla, assembly GCA_033977485.1. Taxonomy (NCBI): domain Eukaryota; kingdom Viridiplantae; phylum Streptophyta; class Magnoliopsida; order Cornales; family Hydrangeaceae; genus Hydrangea; species Hydrangea macrophylla. Next base: position 127,773,972 of record CM066984.1, on the reverse strand, counting down.
CTGCAAAAGGTACCCGTGCCGGATTCAGCATAGGGCCCAAGATATTAAATATCGTCTTCACCCTAAGCTTTCTCCTCACAGGTGCAAAAATGTTCATTGCTGGATGGTATTTAGGAGACATCATAAAACCGATTCCCACGTCTTTCATACAAATTTTCACCCCCTGATCCACACAACAGCATATAATTACCATATATCCACAAAAAATTGTACTTTAACCCGTTGTACAATGCTATAGTCATTTCTTTTTCAGATCCGGTGGAAATTTTAATGCACAGGGAGTCAATGTTCTTTCAAGCTACAAATAATAATAATATAAATATAATAACTGCAAAGTCTGTCATGAAAGACTAATTTCATAATTGTTTACAAGCAGGTCAACCAACATGCAGTTGCAGAGGTTACAAAAGAAAACTGCAACTCTCAAATCTCAGATTAAAGAAGTTTACCGACTTATAAGTAAAGTGCTGTAAGAAACAAAGAGATAAAATAACTGATAATGGAGAAACAATGACATCTAATGCTTTTGTGGGTTCACTAGGATAATCAAGAAAAAATGGCATGGCGATCGGAAGCTAGGTCCACTAAGCTTCAGTTCAGAAAATCCTTTTAAATTAGTTCACCATGCTATGCTAAAAAAGGATGTGCTAACAGTAATATGTAGTTTAACCTCTGTTGTTAAGAGATTCAAATAAGCACACTGTATCTTTCAAAGAACTTGGTTGTACTCTTGATTATTCAATTCAGAGAATGTTTCTTTTCAAGCCCACAATCAATTATCGACTTCTAAAGCATTTGGGAAAAATACAATTTGATCAATCACTGAATGCATACAAACTCCTTCCGAACTTAACCTCCAATGCACAAAATTCTAAATTTTGATCCACTAACCTCAGGATCCAAGTTAATGACTACTCCCAACGCTTCCAAAACATCAGCACTTCCACAGGCAGAAGAACTAGACCGATTTCCTTGCTGCAAAACAAACACTATGCCAATTCAAGAAGTTTCGACTCTCACTACCTCACTGCCAACAGGCAACAGCAACAAAGTCAATTTTACCTTGGCGACTTTTGCACCACAAGCAGCAGCAAGTATAGCTGCCCCTGTAGAAATATTAACTGTGTTTGCTCCATCACCTCCCGTTCCAACAATGTCAACCGCATTAGCTATACCTTCAACCTTTCTACAACATTTGACCATTGCTCTTGCTAGTCCTACAATCTAAGTCACAAATAAGCTTATAATACACTATTTGCGTAATCTGTAAAATGAGTAATGACATGCTTCCCAAATTTAAAACCCTAATTTAGTTCCCAAGTGCTTTGTCAGTTGTACCACTACCACATGCAATGGTATGTTGTACCTCCAACCACTGGCGGCACAGGATATGGTACAACTATTTAAGTATAGCATTTGGGATTTAAAATATGGGAGAAGGATAGCATTAGAGCATCTCCAGCAGACTAGCTATTTTAACTTTTCAGACAAAATAGCTAGTCAGATGTAGTTTTTTGTACTCCAGCAAGCTAGCCACATGACTAGCTATTCTAACAATTATCTTTTTGACTAGACAGATTTGTCTAGTCAGGAATGACTCTATATATTCGCTCTCTAAATCTCAACCTTTAAATCTTCTATTATAGTCAAATGACACAAATCTCAATCATAGAAAATATAGTAAATCCAAATTACTAGATAAAATAAAAATCACTACTGGAATGGAATTAAATGTTAAATATTGAATAGCTAAAATAGTTTTTGGTTAAAATAACAGGCTATATACAATTTCACTGTTGAATTGAGATGTTCTTACTCCTGTAAAATACTGGTGTATATTGCATGATTGTGTGGTGGCATATAATATAAATATATACATGTGAAAGTCAATGTACGTCGACTATGAGTAGTATATTATATAATATACGTACTTCTTCATAAGTCTCTCCCTTGGCTCTTAATAGAACAAGAAAAGCACTAATCAAAGCCTCACTGCCATCACTAAGCAAGAAATTAAGAGAAGCTTCAGCCTCCTCTTCAGTTAAATCCTCACGGTTTAACAAACACTCGATCAACTATATACGAAAAAAAAAAAACAGTTAATTAATTCCAGTCTGAAATTCATAATTTTCCTTGTAATTAATTCCAATATTTTTCTCGGCAGCCAAACAGATTAAAACCCAAATTCGTAGTACCTCTTTTGCGGAGGAAATTGGCAAACCTAATTGGTTGCGAGTGCAAAGCAAAACGGTCGGTGGAGACTTAGAGTGTCTGGAACGTGATTGATGATGAGTGATTGGGGCCTTTATGAAGAAACGTCTGTGAATCTCAGGCGATGACGATGAAGATGAAGATGATATTCCGCTTGATTTTGAGGGACTGGGACTGGGACTGTAAATTGGAGGAGAGAGAAAAATTGAAGCATTGCATCCCAAGACAACCATCACTGCATTTTCTACCACTCCGTTTTCCAAAATCTCTTTAGCATACAAAGATGCATTCATTACACAACCAACTTTTATAAGACTGATCAACCGTACTTACGTACATACAGTCCTTTATTTTCAAAAATATTAGGTGCACAAAGAAATATACAATTAATTGACACTCACTGCCACGTAACCTCTAAACCAATACTATAAAGGGGGTAAATTACACCTGATACCCTTGTACTTGTAGTTTAGGTCGTTTCAATTTTGTCATTTTGATTTTTATAGTGTCAGTTTATGTTCAATGTAATATATTTTTGAAATTTTTCTACAATTTTTTTTTAATACGTAAATAGGCTATATGATGCACATGTGAGGTATCGTTAGGGGCATAATAATAAATTTGTTTAGAGGAATTACCCGTTACATACTTATATTGAACATAAATCTGCCAACAATTGTACTAAGAAAATTTGATAAATGGACTATATTGAACCTAAAATAAAATTATAAAGACTAAAATGACAAAATGAGAACTACAAAGACTAAAGTAAAATTACACCCAAACAATAAGGGTGCAAATATAATTTACCCATACTATAAAATACATAAAACAGGCACATGCCCAACACAGAATAAATTCCAAGTACCCTTATTTTCATTTTGGACTCACACCAAGGTCCGGAGAAATGATTGTGAACCCATTAAATTATATTATCATGCTTAGATGGTGTGATTACTCAATCTTAACTAAATATATGTCCCCTATTTTCAGGGGTCATGACAACTAATTAGCAACATTTCAAACTAATAAATCAATAGACATTTGTCATGACGTCCCTGAAATAAGAGATACGTTTATAGTTAAGATTGAATAATTATACCCCATCAATGTAAAAACTTTGGTGTAATGGTTTCATGGAATAACTTCTTAAAAGTCTCCACTCAAAATCTTTTTAAAGCAAAATGATTACGTGTTAATTAGTGAGTTGGGTTCCGTAAAGCCAAGGCTGTACGATTGATCCGTCTGAAAGTTAAACTTACTCCTACACATATATTGTGCTCTTCGGAATCAAATGCAAAATATATTTGTGTGTGAATCAGAGTGTGTGCTTGAATGGAGGTTTAAACTTTTTTTAGATTTTATAATTTACAAGTCATTTTCCTATCTCCTTTTGATTTGATTTCGTACCCAAAAAAAAAAGGGTTTAATTACATTTTAGACCCTTTCAAATTAGTCCCTCATTGTTCTCAAATTTTATAAGTTGTTGCAATTTCTCCAAGCCGACCAACTCTATTAACAAAATTTAGGGTAAATTATACTGATCTCCCTTGAGGTATGACCTAATTATATGGATCTCCCTTATATTTTGAAATATTACACTAACCTCTCTTGAGGTTTGCTATTTAGTAACACTTACCTCTCTTCCGTCAGTCAACCTCGAATTGACCAAATGGAAATGGATGATTTTTCAGTCAAAATATTGTAAATGACAACTTCACCCCTGTTAAGCAATAATATAAAATAAAAAATAAAGAAATTATTTTCTCCTCTTTCAACCTTTCTCTCTACAGAACAATTCTATCTCTCTCTCAAGAACAAAGATCCACCACTAGGGCTGTACACGAACTGAGCCGCTCAACAAGTGCTCATGGCTTGGCTCGATAACAGCTCAGCTCGGCTCGGCTCGGCTCGTCTCGTATAATAAACGAGTCATGCTCGAGCTTGAATACAAAGTTTGTTTAATAAACAAGCTAATCTTGAGCACACATGGGCTCGGCTCGATAAGGCTCGTATAGTAGGCTCGTGAAAAATCTATTTAATCGGTCTGATAAGGATTTGTTTAATTATATATATATATGATAATTATAAAAATATAATATAATATATATAATGCAAAGTATTTAAAATTGAAAGAATATTATATATGATGATGCCAGAATTTGGTAAGAGTAAATAGAACAATTTAAGGAGAGAGAGAAAGACTATTTTTTGTATGTGGTTCGGCCCTGTTAGTGAAGGTACCTACGTCCACGGGTGTGTCTGAGCACGTTCACTAGCAGATCACCGACGAGCCTGGTGAGCCAACAATTTGGGAGCGGCGCTACCAGTAATACCGGCCGGGTGTATGCGTATAATGGTGAATTTTATAGAGGTGATGTGTAGACTAAAGAGTTGGCGGCCCCTTCAATGGGGGGTGAGAGGTCTCTTTTATAGATGTAAGAGACCTACTCATACATGGATAAGGAAATATAATCCTATTGATATAGATTGACATTAATTATGGGGACTTCCTAATTGGATTAGGAAATAGTATGCACTTTCCATTAGTCTTCTAGCTTAAGTAGGAAACTGCCCGTAATGCTCGGGATCACGCCTGTGGGCCCGGATGAACTGTTCCCGCGGTGGGATGTGCATGTACGATTTTCCCGACCTGCTGGCCGGGTCGTTGATGAACTGCTCGGGATGATGAGTAGACTAAACCGCTCGGGGCTGATGCTTCTGAGGAGTGGTACATGATTTACCCAGGGCATGGACTAGCTGCTGATTTGAACCGGTCGGTCATAAGATAGAGCCAATTTTGGGTGTATCAATATATATATATATATATGATAATTATAAAAATATAATATATTTATAGTGCAAAATATTTAAAATTGAAATAATATTGGCATATTATATTATGCATAGTCCTAAATTCACGTGACAAACAATTATTTTAGGTATATATATATATATATGTATATGACAACTGTCAAACATTGAGCTTGGTCTATAGGTTTTGGTTGGCTACTTAAACTTGCTTCTAGCTAGGGGTGTACACGAGTTGAGCCGCTCAATAAGGGCTCGAGGCTCGGCTCGATAATAGCTCGACTCGGCTCGGCTTGATAATAAACGAGCCAAGCTCAAGATTGAACAGCATGCCAACTCTTAAAACTCAGTTCGAATTCGAAAAGCTCGGCTCGTGAACAACCCTACCCGCCATTATCCAACCATCACAGCCATCATCCACCATTATCACCTTTACTACAATTTATGTAAATACATATTAACATACACACATGAATTTATATGCATTGATTTTTTTTCCTGTGGAATTAGCAAATTAGAAGTTTTATAATTTGGGCCACAACAAACAGGGCAAGAGTTGCAGAGAAGATCCCAAACTACTGAGATTATCCCAATTTGCAAAACACGCTTCTCTCTCACTTCGCCACAACAAATAGGGCAATAATTGCAAAGGAAAACCCCAAACTAGTGAGTTTCACACGATTTGTGTCACACCCCAAAAACCGAAGCGCGTGAACGGAGAAAAGAAGGGAAAAACAATACCAAAGTCAAACAACGCGGAAGCGAATTTGGAATTCCACGGGAACTCCTACAAAGATGACTTACTAACACGTAAATCCTAAATGGGTTTACATGTCAACGAGTCAAACGAAGATAAAAGCTTACAAAAACCAAGTCTGCAAGATTATTCAAAAGATTTCAAGACCAAAGGATACAACGAAAAGGTTTGAGAGTTAAATATTTTGAAAACGAGGTATTATAATATAAGAAGGGATACTCATTTAAACATTGGTATCGCATAGGGGACTTATGCTTTTAATCTATGTATTCTGATGAGAATTGGATCAAGCAGAGAAAGTTCGATTGAGCGAACTCTGGGCAGAGAATTCACTCTACAAAAGTTGGATTAAGTAGAGAAAAGTTTGATTGAGCGAACTATGGGCAGAGAATTCCCTCTACAGAAGTTGGATTAAGCAAAGAAAAGTTCGATTGAGCGAACTATGGCAGAGAATTCACTCTACAGAAGTTGGATTAAGCAAAGGAAAGTTCGATTGAGCAAACACTATACAATATTCAAAAGGAGTTTCTAACAAGAACGATATCGACGACAAGTTGACGGAATGAAGTTTAATAAGTAAAATTAAAACATGTACCAATTTAGCTCTAAGCTAAACAAAAAAAAAATACAGTAACACATGTTGAAATAAATTTAAATACTGCACAAATAAATACTGATTCGCACGTAAGCACTTAAAAGACAATTTTACCCTTACTAAAATTTTGAGTTATGACAATCAACCCCCCTTAAAAGAATTCCATCCCAGAATTCAGAGCAATAAACAGAAAAGGGAGCAACGGCTTGCTCACACCTTATCTAACTAACATTATCAGATAAAAGAAACTTACTCTACTCAGGGAAAAGGTGAGGGTAACTCTTTCTAGCTTCATTCTCATCTTCCCAAGTCGACTCAGCAACACTGTGACGATTCCACTGAATCCTTACCAACAGAATAATCCTACCTCGTAATACACGGTCTTTCTTCTCAAGAATGCAGATAGGTTGTTCTTCATACGATGCGTCTTCCCCAAGAGACAACTCAGTCCAATCTATGACATGCGATGGATCGGGGTAATGCTGACGGAGTGGATCGGAGTTGCACCTACGAAGCATCGAAACATGAAATACAGTGTGAACACTCGAGAGTTGAGGTGGAAGAGCTAAACGATATGCGACTTCACCAACCCTTTCAAGAATCTCAAACGGTCCCAAAAATCACGATGCTAATTTCCCACTTTGTCCAAAATGTTGTAGCCCATGACGCGGTGAAACCTTTAGAAACACGTGATCACCAACTTCAAATTCCAACGGCCGACGATGACGGTCGGCATAAGATTTCTGGCGATTTTGAGCTATAATCAATTTCTCCCTAATTACTTTGATCTTTTCGGAAGTTTCTCGAACCATATCGGGACCATGAATGATAGATTCACCTACCTCACCCCAATACAATGGTGATCTACACGGACGACCATACAACGCTTCGAATGGTGCCATCTGAATACTCGCCTGATAACTGTTATTGTAAGCAAACTCGGCCAAAGGCAAATGATCTTCCCAATTACCACCAAGTTCTATAACACTAGCCCTCAACATGTCCTCTAAGATCTGAATAGTACACTCGGACTGCCCATCTGTCTGAGGATGAAACGCTGTGCTAAGAAGAAGCTGAGTACCCAAAGCTTTCTACAAGCTCTGCCAAAAGTGAGATACAAATTTTGAATCATGATCCGATACAATCAAAACTGGGACGCCATGAAGTCTAACAATCTCTCGAATGTAGATCATGATAAGAGAATCTACGGTGCCGGTTATTTTAATCGCCAAGAAGTGCGCAGATTTAGTCAAACGATCTATGATGATACAAATAGCATTGTGCTTACGCAAAGTTCTAGGAAGTGCCGTAACAAAATCCATAGCGATATGCTCCCACTTCCACTCGGGAATAGAAAGAGGTTATAACAAACCTGCGGGTCTCTAATGTTCGGCCTTTACTTGTTGACAAACTAAACAACTAGCCACAAACTCAACAACTGCTCTTTTCAAACCTTTCCACCAATACTGACGACGTAAATCATAATACATCTTCGTACCCCCGGGATGAACAGCGAAACGGGAATGGTGAAACTCTTTCAAAACATTCGCTCGACAAGCTACGGGAACGAAAACTCAGTTTTGAAACCTCAAACCTCTATCATCATCGAAAGTCCAACCCTTCTCCCAATCTCCATTAAGCATATAGGACTTCAAGGACATGGTCTCATCATCGGATTTTTATACCTCCAAAATTCGATTCAAAAGTGACGGTTGAGTGGTCAAAGTAAACAAAGTAGCTCGGTCAGAATTTTCTGCGCAATGAACCTCAAAGTCATCAAGGTGTTCAAACATCTTCCACTCTTGGACAGGTAAATAAGTCAAGGTACCACGTGGTTTACGACTAAGAGCATCGGCCACGACATTAGCCTTTCCCGGATGATATTGCAAGTCAAAGTCATAATCTACTAAATACTCCATCCAACAGTGTTGTCTTAAGTTAAGGTCTCGCTGAGTGAAAATATATTTAAGGCTCTTGTGATCGGAAAAACCTCGAATCTCTCACCATACAAGTAATGTCTCCAACTTTTTAATGCAAATACAACGGCGGCAAGCTCTAAATCATGAATAGGATAATTTTTCTCATGCGGCTTCAACTGTCTTGAACCATAGGCTACAACTTTACCTTCTTGCATTAAAACACAACCCAAACCTTTAAGTAAAGCATCGCAATAAATGATATAACCCAATCCACGCTCGGGAATAACAAGGATAGGTGCCGAAGTCAAACGAATTTTCAACTGTTGGAAAACATCTTCACAAGAATCGTCCCAATTAAACTTCACTCCCTTCGTAGTAAGCTTAGTCATAGACATAGCTAAACGAGAAAAATCCTCAACGAAGTGACGGTAATAACCAGCTAGTCCTAAGAAACTATGGACTTCAAATACACTCTTTGGCGATTGCCAATCCATGACGGCTTCGATTTTAGAAGGATCAACGGATACCCCATCACCCGAAACAACGTGACCAAGAAATTTCACTTCTGGTAACCAAAATTCGCACTTAGAAAATTTTGCATACAAACGGTGCCCTCGCAAAACTTCTAATACAATTCGGAGGTAATCCTCATGCTTCTCTCGAGAAGGTGAATAGATTAATATGTCATCTATGAATACAATCACAAACTTATCTAAGAATGGGCTAAAGATGCGGTTCATCAAATCTATGAAAGCGGCAGGGGCATTGACAAACATTGAATGTTGTACATTTATGTGCCAATATAATAGACATAATGCTCATTTAATCCCCCAAATTCCTAGTTTTACATGCATATTTGAATTAATATAATTTAATAGTGATGTCACTCAAATGCGTGTAAAAATGTGTTTTTACATATTTTATATGTTTAGGTAAAAATGAAGTGAAATAAAGGGAAGGAAAGAAGTAGCGACCACACCATAGTATATTCATATGAATATTAATGAATAGTAGTGAATAGTAATGAATAGTAATGAATAGTAGTGAATAGTAATGAATAGTGACACACAGTAGAATTACTGTAAAATTTTATCAAACGAAATCAACTAAAAAACAAAGAATAAATAATAAAAAAAAATTAACATCATTGAAATGGTAATGGTGATAGTGATGTTTTTACAATTCTTTACTCTTTCTCTCTCTCTCTCAATTGCGCAGGTTTCAAACCTGTCAGAGGACTGAAGAAATTTGAAGCGAAGAAGAAGAAAAAAATTGCCAACGTGACGATCTCAGTGACGAAATCAGCATATAATTTCGTCTATAAATTGGACGAAGCAAATGAGGAGAGGGAGGACCAACACACACCATTCACCATTCACAACAATTCACAACACAGTTTACAATCACTGTTAGGGAGAGAATAGTTTAGGGGAGGTTATCATGTAAGCACTTTATATTGTCCCTAGAAATAGGAAACTTTAATTTTTCTTTGCCTTTTCTAGTTCTAGTAGTTGTAAAATTTTACTTTTATGTAATTGATGATTTTATGTTAAAAAATATGTAGCAAAACTTTATGTACTGTATTTCTTAAATTTAAAATATTTGTTTTCTTGTATGACCTTTGTCAATTTGTGGTAGTAAAAATAGTCCTATTTAAATTTAGATTTAATATTTTTAGTCTAGTAGTACTTGTAGTTGTCCCCTAAAATAGTTAGAAACTCCAAATTTTCAATTTTTATAGCAATATTTTTATTCACTAGAAGACAGATTTTGCGATTAAATGCCAGATTTCTTAGTCACGTAGTTGTTGTAATCACCTACCAAAGCCCCAAGCACACCATATTCATATCTCACTCCAAAAGTATATTTGGATTTGGTTTGGCCTTATTTGTGTTCTTGGAGTTCAACCACTGTGACCCCACAAGAATCCAAAGTCAAAGGTTTAGTATTTTATTTTTGGTTCAGTATTTCCATTTATGTATATTTTATTAGTCTAGTTGTACTAAACTTTGCTATTTTGCATATTCCCAATTCCTTTAAATCATTTCCCCTAGTTAATTAATATTTCCTGTTTTATAATAGTTTTGCTTAAATATCTGTATTATTTCCATCTTTCGCTATTGTTAAATCTAAAAAGTTTATCTTACAAAAATTTAGCTTATATATATTTTTCTTCCTTTTCTTACTAGTATGTTAGTTAATTTATTTTGCACTGTTAAAATCTTTACCATAAACTGTTAAGAAAAAAATAGCTTTGATTACTTTTATTGCAAACATATAAAAATTAGTAGTTTAGTAAAACCCCACAAAAACCCATCATCTTTTATTTTCTTTTTAGTGACAAAATAGTTATATACTTAACTTTATAAAAATTTATTCCGTTCCCTGTGGGTTCGACCTGGACTTCCATAACTTTATTACTTGTACGATCACCTACACTTGGGTGTGATAAGAAAATGCGTCAATAGGATGTCGTCAAGTTTTTGGCGCCGTTGCCGGGGAATGGTTAATAAAAAAATAAATAAATAAATAAGTTAGGTTTAAAACTATTTTCTCCTACTATATAACTATATATAATTTCTTTCCTTGTAAAATATATATAAATATATATATTTATATATATGTACTTGTGCATCTTCTAAAAAAAAGCATTTATTTATATATATATATATATAAGCATATCTTCTAAAAAATAAATATATAAAAAATATATAAAAAAAAAAGAGTTTTATTTTTTTACTTAGCTAATAATAATAATAATAATCATAATAATATTATTATCAGTTAGTTTTTACTTATTACTTATGTCCTTAGATACTACTGAGGCTTTATATCAAGTACCACATAATTCAAATATTTCTAGTGAATCATTTAGTATACATTTTCCTAGAATCATGACTGAAATAGAAGGCATGGAAGGAATAACTGATGATACTCATAATGATCATGGGAATAATATACCACAACCTGTTTTATCAGAACGTGAGCGATGGTCTTTACGTGGTATATTTATGCCAGAACAAATCATCACTCCTTCTTGCATCACACTACCTAGACATACAGAAAATTTTCATTTTAAATATAACATGCTACCATGCTTACCAACTTACCACGGAATTAAGAAAGAAAATGCTTATGTCCATATTCGTGAATTTGAAGAAGTTTGTGAAACATTTGCTGATCAAACTTGTCCTATCGAGATAATCTATCTCAAACTTTTTCCTTTTTCTTTAAAAGATGAAGCTGAATCTTGGCTTTTATCTCTCCACCCTGGATCTATAACTTCATGGCCAGATATGAATCAAGCATTTCTAAATAAATTCTATCAAATGAATTTAACTTATTGCTTGATGCGAGAATATAAACTTTTCACTGAAAAAGAGAAGGAACCATGCATTAAAGACTGTGAATTTTTTGTAGATCTCCTACAAACCTGTCCACATCATGGATTTAAAAAATGGCGTATAATTAATTACTTCTATGAAACATTAGATCCAGAGTCAAGGGAAATAATTGAAGCCATGTATCAAGGGGAATTTTTTAAAAATGCTGACGAAGCTGAATCATATTTTGATTGGCTTAGCAAAGACGCTCCACAAAGGAAAAAAGAAGAAAATGCTAAGAAAGAAAAGGCTAAAAAATCACAGCAATCACAAACTGAAGATGAATTAGTCATAAAAATTGAAGAATTAACTCGCAAGCTAATATCTGTTAAACTGGAGAAAACTAATCCTCCTCTATCTAAAAATAAATTAGAACTTTGCAGTACATGTCATATGATGGGGTACTCTACAGAAAAATATCTTAATACTCCTGTTTATCAAAGATTTACCCCCGCACAAAAAGTTCTATTATATAACTCAAAACTGCATCTTATTAAAAGAAAAATGAAATCTCGATGGACTGGTCCATATATTGTAAAAAATATTTATCCTTATGGAACTATCGTGATTGAAGACCCTAAAGATGGTAATACATTTAAAGTCAGTAGGCATAAATTAAAACCATTCTTAGGAGATTTTGAAACTGAATTAGAGTCATTTCCTTTGGAGGACCCCAACTGTGATACCTCTTAAATTCATAAATCATGATTAGAATTGTACATAGTAGGAATTTTATTTTTATTTTTTTTTCTTACTATTTAATATTTTTCAGGAATTATAACATATTATCTGATGTTACAGATAACAAAGAGATATGAACCCATCTAATCATCGCAGAACTGCAAGAATAAGTATAAACCATGCCAGTTCGTCTAACAATAACAACTATCCTCCAGAGGATAGAACTTCGTCAGATGATGATACACCCCCAAGATTTGAATATCTCATGGACTCTGACGAGGATGAAATGTTCTATGCTAGGTGTGTCGATAGAATTTACGACACTGATGAAGAAATTGATTATTTAGTGTAGGGGTGAAACAAAA